>CM056055.1:136815368-137417868 GCA_029574335.1 Rana kukunoris
CAGAGGATGACCTGTTCCACTATTAATCAAGCACAAGCTCTTTAAACACAGTAACAATAAAAGAAGATTCACATACGTTACACCTCTTTCAACTTTACTTTCAACTTCAAATTCTTGTACAAAACAATTTTAGAATTCAGCAGAACAATATGCATGCTTTAGAGATTGCTATGTAATTATGCACATATCATCCCACCTACGCTGCACTTCAGATCATTTCAGGTAAACTATCGCTAAGAATTAACAATGATGCCAAGCAAAAAAAGAGAGAAAAAAAACGTGAGCTCTATTCATGTGTCTATAAATGCACATTTTAAACTGAAAACCTATCATCAGCGCATTTTTCATAAAAAGGTAATAATTAATGTCTTTATTCTTTTCACTACATGTCATCTGACCTATAATACAAAACGTATCTCATTCCCATTTATTGTTTCCACCTGAAAGGTTTGGATTGATAAGAGTGTCAGACAAAAATTGAAATTGTCATTTGTCAGGTTAAACATATACCTATCACAGTGGTTGTTTAATGTCACCACTTGGTCTTGGCTTTAGTGTCAAAAGAAGGAAGAGTTTGGATGGGATTCAGATCCCTTGAATATGGAAATTACTTTTCTAAATTAAACATCGGAAAGCTGAATATTCAACAAGGTGGCTTTATAAACTATATATAAACTATATTATATTATATATACACAGATAGATATATGGGATTGATGTGAAGTAGAGAAAAATTAAAATAATTAAAAAAACATATCCTGTTTGTATTCTTTATCTTTTCAAGTCTCAAAGTATGGTAAGCATACATCTGGGATCCAAGAAACCTGACACATTGAGATTTCTGACTGTGGTAATAATAATAAAAAAAAAAATACACATGCTAAATAATAATGAAGGTTTGTTCAAGAAGGTAGCATGCACTAAAACACCATATAAGCTTCCACATGAAAATATTTCAAAATATACAACTTTAACAAAAATGCTTATTTATCCTGTCACAAAGGTCCCTGTTTGGGCACTTCCTTTTTATGCGGTTACAATCATCTCCCATATCCTGTCAAATGCATCTCCAATAGGCAGGCCCGGATTTACTCCCTGTGGCCAGCAGGACCCATAGGTCAGTGGCCAGCAGACAGAGAGGAGGGGGGGTGGGTTGACAGAGGAGGAGTGGGCTGACAGAGGGTAGCTGACAGGGGGGGTGGGCTGAGAGGGGGGATGGGCTGTGGTTTGACATAGAAGGGGTGGGCTGTGGGCTGACAGGGGGGTGGGCTGACAGGGTCATGTGCAGCCGTACGCTGTGGAATTCTGGGACATGTAGTCATGATGTGAGCCTCACATCATAACTACATGTCCCAGAATTCCACAGCGTGCAGCCGCACATGACACTGTTCGACCAATCACAGGGCTTTTGTGTGGCCTGCCGCCTACTGTTGTGTTCAAGTCCCAACATCTGCCCGACTTCATCAAAGAAAAAAAAAAAAGGCCGCGAGTGCCGCGGCAGTTTTGCATATCAATCGGGACGACCTGGGGGGAAATAACTAGTATGTGGTCTTCTTGAAAATGGCTGCCGGCGGAGACCTCCAGCAGCGGCGGCGGGTGGCGAAAAATAGTTATACTGCTTAAGTAGCAAGTGTCGCCGCCCGCGGGGGGGCTATGTTAGTGCGGGGGGCGGACGCCCCTTCACCCACTGCCGCCCCGAGGCCTGGCCTCGGTGGCCTTGTGGGAAATCCGGCCCTGCCAATAGGATATTTTGAGCAGGTGTGCCAACACACATTGTGTAGAAATGATCCACCGTTAATAATAGCCAATCCAGAGAAATTACTTGCAGAAGATGCTGGTGTGAGTTCATGTAGATAGGAAAAGACTGAAAGAGGCTTAAGGAGAAGTGCAGCACTAAGATGCAAAACAAAGTAAAAAGATGAAAATATTTTATTAAAAAAATGGTTTAAGATGTCTACATGTCATCCTGTTGGGGGTTGCATCCAATTTAAAACATGGCCTACTGATCTCCCAACATTTAAATCTTACATCAATTAATGGATTCCATTTGCTTTCAGTGACTGAATTTGAATATGTTTGCTATGGATCCCTTTGTCGCTTTCTCTGGTGTTCCAATAGCCAACAAGTCCATTTTCAACTCTTGTTCTATTTTTTTGTTTTACACTATCCATGACATCTAAAAGAACTCCTTATCTTAAGCTTGTTTAATCAAAATCTTTAAGGGCTTCCAAATTGAGAATATATGATTGGCAAGTGAAAATCAAACCAGTGCACAAATTCAGCCCATCATGAAAAACTTGATTAAAAGGGCCCATAGCTCACTAATATGCCTGGCTGATGAAATACCCACCCAAAAAAACAGCCTTAAGAGTAAATACAGATGGTGTCATGCCTTCCGGAAACAGCCGATTAGCGTTCGGCTCTTCTCGGCGCCTGCGCACAGACCCAGGAGCTGACTGCGCAGGCGCCGTAAATAGCCGGTCCTAGTTTGGCTTTTTTCGGAGGGCGTGACGCGGCTATATACGGCGCCTACGCAGTCAGCTTCTGGGTCTGTGCGCAGGCGCCGAGAAGAGTCGAACGCTAATCGGCTGTTTCGGGAAGGCGTGACGCCTTATAGCGGCGACATACCGCGGTGCGCACGAAATTAAATGATTTATTATAAAGTAGGTACATGCATTTAAAAAAAAAAAAAAAAACAGCATACTGGCGCTGATGCCAGTATGCTGGATGGGATGAAACCAAGTGGTTTTAAGGGTGGAACTCCGCTTTAATTAAAAAGAAGCAGCTAGCAGCTACAAAGTACAGGTATCTGTACTGGCAGCAGCAGCTTCAATTGGCCTTTCTACAAAGGAAAGCTGGAAAGGCTTCAACACTTATGGGTAGCACAGGAGCTTACCTGCTCATCCCCACTCTCCACACATTGCTGTTCGCCCATGACTAGGATGAGCTGCCTTATCATGAAAAAGGAAATTGCCAGTGAGGTGGGAGTGCGAGGAGGGAAATGCCAGAGATTTGCCCAGATGGGCCCACAATATTTGGATTTAGAGGTGTCAATGAAATAGACTGCAGGTATGTGCAAGCACTGCTAGTATTTTTATTTTATTTTTAATTGACAGAGACACTTTAACCACTTTCCGACTATTTACAGCGACAACATGGCACGGGCAGGCAGATTGGCGTACAGGTACGTCCCTTTAAATTTACCACCCTGCTGGTGTGCGGGTGCCGTCGGGGATGCTCACACGCCCGCCGCATGCCTCACAACTGTGGCCGCAGGTCATGGGAACTCGATGTTCCCGGGAGGCCCGCAATTGCGGCAACAAGGCATTCCAGTATTCTGTCTAGTAACCCGTCAGTGATGACCGTTCCCCGTGATCGGGAATGGTCATCAGTGACTTGTCATGTGTAGCCACGCCCCCCTAACAGTAAGAATCACTACCTAGGGAACACTTCCTCAGTTGTACAAACTGCTGGGTCAGGGAAATAGTGGGCATAACGAGGTCACACAAAACTGGGAAGTAGGTTTCCTGTCTGTGTATGCTGCTGGGTTGAGGGCATGCTGGCAAAACTATGGTGATACAGGCACTCTTGTATGAGGGCACAGTGTCCTGTAACTCTGTAGGGGAAGCACTGGTACACAAACTAACCAAGACAGCATGGATCTGCTTTACTGCTTAGCATGGTCAAATTGCAACAGCAAAAAAAAGGGACCAGCGGGATTGCCAGGTATTTTTAAGGGAAATAAAAAAAAAACTTGAACAGCAAACTATTAGTCACAGCTCAATATAAAAACAGACATTCACACATAGATTTATAACAGAGATTTATTAAATTATAATTTTAGGGGTAATGTACAACTTAGACCAATTAATCAATGTGACAGGCAGGGAACTAGCATTTTCAAAAACAAAGATCTGCAAAGGCAATCTATTGATTCCTTTCAAGACAAGTTTCCTTTAATGAACTTTAGAAGTACATAGTTAGAACACATATTTCAAAATCTGATCTTCACCTAACTGACAGCACGTGTGTTGTAGGATTTGCTTAGTGTTACCATTTGTTATCACAGTCCTTATTTTTCTAGTTCTTTCCTGAAAAAATAGAAATTGTTGGTTTTGACGTGAGCACTAAGACATTTGTCTTTGAATGTTCTTTATTTGGCCATTGTCATGGTCTATGGAAGTGGCATATCTGCTGGCATTTCTAAATGGAAAAATACTATTTTTACAATGTTCAAATGTATATATTACAGACTTTGAATAAAAGCAGAGAAAGAGTTAAGACCAGGCAGAAAATGTCTTCTATCTCCCACAGTCAATGTGTCTAGCGATCAATTCTAATCTTCTAACAATAAATGTAAGGTGCTAAACCACAGATTCGAAATTTGTGTCAAAATGATAGTATAGATTTATGTTTGAATAGGATATTACATTTTTAATTCAGTTGGTACACTTTCAGCAGAATTAATAGACAAGCTGATTGTCTTTATTCATTGCTGCTATACTTTCTTATGTAAATAAAAATCAGGATGAGAGAACAGCAGTTCATACTCATCACATCTGCTGCCTATGGGTTTTTCTTCTTAACGTTTTACCTTTATGAAAGTGCATTTAAAGCTCTAATGGAATAGGATTTACTTAGAAGAGTGGACATTACTAAAAGCATGCACACACTTTGTACAAAGAATGTTTTCTGAAAACTGGAGACAGGAAAGTTCTAGTGCTGCCACTAGCAACAGATCAGCCTATTCATATCAATTGGTTATCTGCTATTAAAATTGTTCTATATATCATACTAGTTTTTAATGGTACCCTGCACTTGTGTGTTTATGTCTCTCTGTCAGCCGGATCAGCCCAGATCTTTCTAAATGTACCTACAGGACCCATTCCTATACCTTAGTTAAGTGGTGAGCAAACTGTTGACACTATATAAATCCGATATAATAATAATCCCTGGAAGGACTGTTGATTTTGTAGTTTTAACCAGAGGTTATAAGCTGATGTTTGAATGTCAGCTAAAGTGGTTGTTTTTTTTCAATCAGTAATGGTGAAAGTTTTAAGACTCACACACTAAATAATCTGATTGTACAATCTCTTTATTTGCACAAACATTAAAATAAAAATGTATCACAGACAGTTGTTTTATTGCAAGTGCACTAAAGCCGGCCATAGATGGATCAAATCTCAGTCAGTTCAGCAGGGATTCAATACACCTATGGGCAGGCAAATATTACCCAAGTCAATCCATCAATCAGGTACAACCAGCAACACAAGTGAAAGAAAATTAAACTCAATGTAAGTAAAATATAACATTAGGGTGTGGCCTGCGGTTGGGGACTGGGAATTGAATAAACAGAATGGTTGACAGACACCATTTGAGTTTGGCCCTGATCTTTGTACCTTAATTTCTACAGAGTATTATACACATATTAACTGTAAATAGTCACATCAACAGGCCAGAGGCATTACCATTAAAATCATTAAAACACAGCCATCTGGAGCTGACGTAATGAGCTAAATTTCTATAGCTGTAGGTATTCTCATCTTTGGAATAAATCTGAATCTGGGATCACAAAATACAGGCTAGTGTTCCAAGTTTCAGCTACAAGCTCTCTCAGTACCATCTGCAGCTTCACCCACACACATTTCAACAAGGAAGCACAGTAGCTAATCATTTGCAGTCCCATCCAGATGTTTTGTGAGAATCTTGCTGAATTTGGCTGCTTTGGATTTGATTTATCTTAAATTGAGTTAAACTAAATGTTAGTTATTTTGGGAAAGCTTCATTGTATTCTGGATCACATTATCACTTCATCAGTTTAAATTAATGTTTGAAACAACTCTATAAAGAAGTAGAATTTGGTTAAAACCCCTGTCTGTTTTTCCTATTTTTTATGTTTGTGTCCTCTTGTAAGGATTAACTGTCACTTGTTCTCTGGTGGTAAAACAAGATGTTGGAAGAAATCACTTTTAAAGGGGTTGTAAAAGGTACATTTTTTTTCCTAATTAGCTTCCTTTACCTTAGTGCAGTCCTCCTTCACTTACCTCATCCTTCGATTTTGCTTTTAAATGTCCTTATTTCTTCTGAGAAATCCTCACTTCCTGTTCTTCTGTCTGTAACTCCACACAGTAATGTGACACTTTCTCCCTGGTGTGGAGTGTCGTGTTCGCCCCTCCCTTGGTCTACAGGAGAGTCAGGACGCCGCTAACACATAGCTCGTTTTTCTATCTGCAACGTAGAGAGCATCCTCACTCTCCCGTAGTCCAAGGGAGGGGGCAAGCACGACACTCCACACCAGGGAGAAATATTGTACCTTTAAAACCCCTTTAAGCCAGAGGAAATCTATTTTTAGACCTCAATCACATGGGCCTATCAATCTATACACCCATGCAAAGGACTATATTCACCCATGTGGAATGCACAGGTTTTTTACTGAGCTGAAAACTGTCAGTCTTGTTCATACATATAGTAGGTTGCTGGCTGCATGGTCCTGCATAGATCTCCCGATCAGAACCTTGCATGGGACCCACAGAGATGCACTCTCCAAGATGCACTTAGAGATCCACACAAGACCACTGACTGAATGGCAGAATGGTCATTGATTGGAACAGGCTGCCTGTGCATGAAGGCCATTTGCGTCAGTGTAAATATCAGTACACCAATGTAAATGAGCCCTTAATTATCACCAAAACAGTTGTCGAGATGCAAGACTTCCCCTCTTGTCCTGTCATGGTGGCAACACAATTTTTTTTCTCCCTATAACTGTGTCCTGATTACAGTGTTCACTAAGATAGATATGTAAATCTCCCACGCAGCGACACAGGAAGCAATAAATATGTGACGTGACATAATGGGTTCTGCCCCCCTTAAAACAACAAAAAAAAAGGATTCTTTTTTTGTATGATTTTAAATTTCCTGGAAACATTTATTTTCTCCGGCAGATAAAGTATGGGGAAAAAAAATATGCAACGTTATAAATGAAGAAAGAAAAATAAATGGTCATGTCTACCTTTTTAACTTATTTATGAAAACGAAAGATACCTTTCGATATCTGTGTTTAATAACTGAGCATGTCTTGCTTTAGAGTTCCCAGTAAATCTCTACTGTGTATGATCCCCTCAAATGAAGCATACATTGGCATATAATTGAAAGTTTGATTTATACTCTGTTTGCAGACACATATCACCTTTAGGATGACAAATGGACTATTAACAATTTAAAAGTTGACATTTGTCATCATTCCAGCCCATTCTCATCTCTCTCCAATATAAAGGAGCTATTACAAGAGAGACAGAGGAGCCAGCCAGGGAAGGTCAGACAAGTTACAGCATGCCAGGCAATGTATTTATTGAAGAAAAGATTTTCACATGAAAATATATAATAAACAGTGCAAAAGGTTTTACTGGCTACACTAAATAAAATAAATCTGTGGAGATCTGGGAAAAGGATGCTATAGACAAAGTTTGTGAAGCAAAACCTCAAACTCATTATTCACTCGAGCCAAAGAATTGAGATGCAAAGAGACCAGGGCAATCTTCTTGCTCATGCCATTTGTACGTACACACATACTGAGGAGTTTAATGCTGGCAACGCTGTAAAATTCTCTATCAACCTTCTATTGCTACTGGCGCCAATAGTAATAAAATACATCAGGCACAGCATTTTTTTTTCAAGAAATAAAGCATATTGTATAAAAACAGATCAGTTCAGGCAATAAATAAAATCAGCTGGTGAAATACTCTTGGTTTGAAGGAACTCAAGTAGCCTGCACAGAGCCCTTATCAAAGTCCTTTGGTATAAATTGCAATGCTGATTGGGGGCTAGGTCTTCCCATCTAACGTGACCTTACATATGCACATTTGACTGAATGAACACTAATTACCATAGACACACTTCTTGTGGCATGCTTTACCAAAGAATGGAGGCCAACTCCATGTTAATGCTGGATTGTAAAAGTGACTGATAACATTGGTTGTAATGAGCATTAACTTTTAGTACGCTTTTAAATAGCAGATACGCATTTATCTAGGTCAGGGGTGTCCAAACTTTTGATCATCATGGACCACATTGGAAAAAAAAGAATCATCTTGGGCCGCACATAAAATAAAAAAGAAAGGGACCATGGGTGGGTAGCTAGTACATATGTAGCACTTGAGGCTAGATTCACACTGCTGTGCGAATTTCAGCTCTTATCTCTGCAGATAGATAAGGGAAGTGTTCAGCAGATTAGCAACGTTTTAGCTGTGAATTTGGAGACCTGGGAGAAGTTCCGGGTGAGAGGAGAGTGGGGATGAAGTGTATTGAGCTGAATGACAGAAATTCCTGAAGAGAACTGAACACATCTGCGAATCAGCTGCGTACCCATAGAAGATAATGGGACTGAATTCGCACCTGAGCCGCACCGCAAGGCATAAAATCCGCACACGTTTTTTCTGCAATGCGTAGTGCGAATGCATCGCACATATGTGAACCAGCCTCATTGAAAACAATGTATTTAGAAATGTTCTGCGTATTAGATGTGGTTTAAGCCGCAACCAATTTGCATAGGTGTGAATCCGGCCTTATAGATCAACATTCTGTTAATACCTTATTCTTTTGATTCCTCCCCAACCCCCCCTTTTTTTTCTCTCACTTTGTTTTTCCTCCCTTCTCCCCTCCCTTTTCTAATTTCTGCTTACATATAAAATACAAATATTTATGGCTGATGGTCAGCAAGTCTCGTACGCCCACACTTGAAGTACCACCACTGCGCCTTAAGGAAAAACACCTGGCTAACCTGCTGCCACTTTAATGATGTAGACATGTGATTGTATTTTTTACCTCCATCCAAACTCAATAGTGAAAAAATAAAATACACTAAGAATATGGATAGCTCATGAGCAGAGAAATTCGCGCAGATCACAAGTCAATGATTACTGCTGTTAGAGTTCTGACAGGGGATGGAGTCCATCGTGGCTCAAAACTAAGCTTCGGAGAGCAGAGTAAAATGTGTTGGGGACATGGCCCGGTCAGAGTCCAGACTGAAATTGCCACTCTATTCATTGCACTGGGGCACCTTACATGTGACCCTTCCAGGGGCTACCCAGTTTCTTTCCCAGTGACTCGTGACTTTCACAAGTCTTTCATTACAGGGTGACATAGTTGGTAAGGTTGAGTAAAGACACAAGTTCATCCTGTGGTGTGTATAAGTTCATATCAATAATAAATCGCATATCCCTGTATGTTGCAGTAATATCCCTGTTTCTCTTCCAGTTTCAATGAATGTCCGCATGTCTTTTTAAACTCCATCCCACTGAAAAGTATTTTCCCTATGCTAGAATCATCATTAAGGTATTTATTTTTTGCTATCATCTCTCCTCTCAAGTGTTTCTCTAGTGAGAATAAGTTTAATGCTTGTAGTCGTTCCTCATAACTGAGGTCCTCTAGCCCCGTTATTAGCATTATTGCCCATCTCTGGACTCTCTCCAGTTTCAGCACATCCTTCTTGAGGACTGGAACCTAAAACTGGAAAGCATACTCAATATGCGGCCGGACCATAGTCTTGTAAAGTAGCATAATAATTGTAAATCTTTTTTATGCATGCTAACACTCAGCTTTTTTTGCTTGCAGCAGCTTGGCATTGCATGTCATTGCTGAGCCTATCATTTACTAGGATCCCCATATACTTTCCATTCTGGATTCCCCCAGTGGTTCTCCCCCTAGCATGTAACTTGGTAACTTGCATTCATATTTTTAGCACCTAAATTAATTACTTTACATTTTTCAACATTAAACCACATTTACCATGTAGTTGCCCATCCCATTATTTTCAGGCCCTCCTTTAAGTTTTCCACATCTTGCTGTGAAGTTATTGCTCTGCTTAGCTTTGTATCAACACAGAGATTGAGCTATTTATACCAACTTCTATATAATTATGAATAAATTAAACAGAATCGGTCCCAGTACTTTGGTGATCTTATTTACCACACCAGACCATTTTGAGGGCTCACTTTTTATCACCACTACCACATACCCTATGATCCATGCTGACAGACCTCAGTTTAAGGGAAATTGTACCAAATGCTTTTGCAAAATCGAGATATACCACGTCTACAGGCCTTCCTTTATCTAGATGGCAGCTCACTTCCTTGTAGAATGTTAACAGATTGGTCTGGCAAGAACAATCTTATGAATTCATAGTCTGTTATCATCCCCTTCAACAATTTACAAACTATTTATGTTAGACTGAATGGCCTGTTCCCAGGTATATATTTCAGCCCTTTTGTAAATATTGGTACCATGTTGGCTTTTCTTTCCTATTAGCTACCACCATTCCAGTCAGTAACCTGTCCAGGAAAATTAGGAACAACGGTTTAGCTATCCCCTGACTGAGTTCTTTATCCACTTAATGCCCGCCGCACGACTATGTAAGTCCACAGAATGGCACGTACAGGCAGATGGGTGTACATGTATGTCCCTGCCTTGTAGCAGGTCGGGGGACCGATTGGGACCCCCTCCACTGCGTGCGGCGGGCTGAGAGAAGACTCACAGTAAGTCGCACAAACACTACACTGACACCAGTACACTTAGGCACATTTAACCCCTTGCGATCACACCCCCCCAGCCCCCTGTCACACTGTCACTGATTGCAGTGATCATATATTTACTGATCACTGCATTTAGTGTCAGTGTGACAATTAGTGTGACAGACAGTTAGTGTTAGGTCCAGGGTAGCCCCGTACCCCCCCCTTAATAAAGTTTTAACCCCTTGATCACCGCCCTAGTTAACCCTTTCACTCCATATTACCAGCGTCACTAAGCGATCATTTTTCCGATCGCTGTATTAGTGTCGCTGTTGCCGCTAGGGAGCTATTTTTTTTATTGCGATTTTTTTTACTAAAGGCTGAATACATTTTGGTCTAAATGTTTGACTAAAATTTAGTGTATTCGATTTTTCTTATAACAAAAAGTAAAAAATATAAAAAAAAATTTCACAAATGTCGCTCTATTTTTGTTTATAGCGCAACAAATAAAAATCGCAGAGGCAATCAAATACCATAAAAAGAAAGCTTTTTGTGGGAAGAAAAGGACGTGAATTTTGTTTGGGAGCCACGTTGCACGACCGCGCAATTGTCTGTTAAAGCGACACGGTGCCAAATTGTAAAAACGCATCTTGTTCTGCTGATTTATTTGTGTTAAGTTTTTCTAGTCGATTTCTTTCCTGTTGTTCCTGGCAGCCTGAATTGGATTGAATGCTTAATCCTGCCTGGGAAAAATACATACACACCTAAAAGTCTTCTGTGTACAGTAAATATACAGTAAAGATAATCCAAAATTGCTCATTTCCTTATATGTCCTGTAACAGTGTACACAGAGAAATCACCTATTTTTTTTTTCTTTCTTTTTTTCTTTTTTTTTTAATTAGGAATACAGTTTATTGAGAGATCAACAAACCAAAGAACAAACTTTTAGAGAATCTATACAGAATATTACTTACGATCAAAGAATAATGACATATAAATGCTACCACATTTATACAGTATTTCACAAAAGTGAGTACACCCCTTACATATTTGTAAATATTTTATTATATCTTTTCATGCGACAATACTGAAGAAATTACATGTTGCTACAATGTAAAGTAGTGTGTGTACAGATTGTATAACAGTGCAAATTTGGTGTCCCCTCAAAATAACTTAACACACAGCCATTTATGTCTAAACTGCTGGCAATAAAAGTGAGTACACCCCTAAGTAAAAATGTCCAAATTTAGCCCAATTATCCATTAGTGTTACAAGGTCTCAGGTGTGAATGGGGAGCAGATGTGTTAAATTTGGTGCTCTCACTCTCTCTTATAAAGGTCACTGGAAGTTCAAAATGGCACCTCATGGCAAAGAACTCTCTAAAGATCTGAAAAAAAATTATTCTTGCTCTACATAAAGATGGCATAGGCTAAACGAAGATTGCCAAGACCCTGAAACTAAGCTGCAGCACATGGTCAAGACCATACAGTGGTTTAACAGGACATGTTCCACTCAGAACAGGCCTCACCATGGTCGACCAAAGAAGTTGAGTGCACGTCTTTGGGAAATAGATGTATGAGTGCTGCCAGCATTTCTGCAGAAGTTGAAGAGTTGGGGTTCAGCCTGTCTGTGGTCAGACCATACGCCACACACAGTTTAATTGGACACATCATCATATTGTTTGGATTGTTATCTGCTTTGCCATTGCTATTTAATTTGCACTTCCTTAAGGGTCATTATTGATTTTTTTCACTTAATGCTAACCATCACAGGAGCAGACACGTTAACTTATTTTTTCACTAGGACTACTTTAGCACAGTTCAATTCCCAGAACACTGGTTCATTACAGGACCCCACAGGGTCATTAACATCACACGACCATATATACTGGTTAAGCAACACCTCTGACCAACTATCACACCCTATCAGGTGTAATTCTTCATCAATAGAATCCAAGGACTAAGGATTCTGAGGTTTATCATTAGGGATTACCTCTTGAGAATTAGAAGGTGGCTCTCTCTACATATGAGCATACCTTATAGAGGTATCCGACATATGGTATTTTATACACAGCACTTTATACACCTTTCACTTATCCCAGGGAATCACCCATCTTTAGAATTTGTTCAGCTCCAGGCAGCGCCACCACCCCTTATTATATTTAGTCTGCATCACACACTCCTCCTTAGGGAGGTCTGACAGGGGGGGCAGCAGTCTATTTTACCCCACCGTAGCGCGGAACTCACTCTATATACAAGAAAGCCTGCTAACAGTTTGCTGAAGACTAAGGACATGGATTAATGCAACCATGTTCTGTAGTCTGATAAGACCAAGATAAACTTATTTGGTTCCGTTGGTGTCAATCGTTCGTGGAGGCAACCAGGTGAGGAGTACAAAGACAAGTGTGTTTTGCCTACATTTAAACATGGTGGTGGGAGTGTCATGGTCTGGGGCTGCATGAGAGCTTCCGGCACTGTGGAGCTACAGTTCATTGAGGGAACCATAATTGCCAACATGTACTGTGACATACTGAAGCCAAGAATTATCCCCCTCCCTTCCAAGACTGGGCTACAGGGCAGTATTCCAACATGATAACGACCCCAAACACACCTCCAAAACAACCATTTTCTTGCTAAAGAAGCTGATGGTAAATGTGTTGGACTGGCCAAGCATGTTTCCAGACCTAAACCCTATTGAGCATCTGTGGGTCATCCTCAAATGGAAGGTCGAGAAGCGCAAGGTCTCTAACATTCACCATCTCTGTGATGTCATCATAGAGGAGTGGAAGAGGACTCCAGTGACAACCTGTGAATTTCTTTTTTTTTTCATTACATTTTTATTAAAGTTTTAGTTTGTCAGTAACAAGCATACAGATATCTTGCAACAACAAACGTAGGAACTTTACAAGAGAGTAGGGCGGAGTCACAGCATAACATTGGTGATAACAAGGAGCAAGTTTGTATTCATAGCGAAACATGTTAAGCAAGACAGAACACTCCAAACAAGTCACGAAATCAGCCTTGAGGACCCCACCGTATACACTGCACGTTGGTAGGGATGTATAACCATTGTAAACTAACAACAGGCAGGTAGGGTGTGAAATAATACAAAGGGGGGGACTAAAGCAAAGAGGGGGGGGGGGCAGAGATGGATCCCAAGTTCAAAACATTTTTAAAGGGAGTAGTATTGGGAGGGTATTGTTACCAGGACGGGGCGGGAGCCCCTGTTTAAGTCTGAGTAATCATTAAGACATCACTCTACCAAGTTAAGTTCACTCCTTATCTTTTACTCCACTCCGTCCAAATCTGCCATCTTTTATCAAAGCTCCCACTCAGTCCAGCTCTAGAAGCCATCAAGGACTCATACACGTAATTATCGCGAGTTAGGGATATTACATTTGAGAGATTAGGGACTACATTAGATTTCCAGTTACGAGTGATTAAGGATCTAGCCGCCAGTAGTAGGTGTGTCACTACAGTTCGGAACTGCGGGGGGAATAGGTCAATGTTCAAATTCAACAAGGCCAGTTCAGGACCTGGCCGAGTAAGAACACCTGTGATTGAGGAGATACATCTAAACACACTGTTCCAAAAGCTAGTTAGGTGTTTACACTTCCAGAGGACATGCATAAGGTTACCCACTTCTCCGCAACCCCTCCAGCACAAAGGTGAGTTATCTAGGGAGAATTTAGACATCCTATATGGCGTGAGGTACCATCTCAACGAGATTTTTTGGGCCAGTTCCCAGTGATTGGTGCACTTAGAGGCTTTATAAACTGAGTTGAGGGCGACCCGCCACTGTGGGTCTGTAAAAGTGCTGCCCAAGTCATCCTCCCATTTGAAAAGCGGGGGGGATTTGACAAAGGTACGTCTGTGCTAGAGAAGATTGTAGAAAAGGGGAATCCCCTTTTTAGAGTGGGTAGGAATCGTAAAGAACTTCCAAACCTGGACCGGTAGGAATACCCTGTGGCTAGTAACTGAATTCAGGAAGTGAGAAACTTGTCGAAATTTATATGTGTCCTTCAAGGAAAGGTCGTATGTAGATTGGAGAAACTGGAAAGAAGCAAGACGACCCTCACAATAAAGGTCTGAGACATGAGTGATGCCCCTGTCTCTCCAGTCCCCTAAGTTAATATTGGGAATGGCACCCGTCAAGGTCCCAATAGGGACCGGCACCTCCACTACCTCATTTCCAGAGACTGAGATTCCCCCAAGATCCCTCCAGGCCCCCAAGGAGGCTCGGATGGACAAGGGAAGTGGTTGCAGAGGAAAAGGCTTTTCATTCTATCTAGGAGCAGCAGGGAGCGCAAGCCCCCACCGGGACTGAACGACCGCTCAATGCTACACCAAGGGACCACCGGGGGTCAGCGAACCAAGCCCTTAGTTGGTTTAGAAGGGATGCGCGGTAGTAGTCTTTTAGATCCGTAAAACCCATACCCCCTGCGGATCTATGTCTGGTTAGCAGGGTCTTGGAGCACCTGGGTCTGCGGGCACTCCACACATAAGTCCTAAGGATAGAGTTCAGGGATCTCAGGTGGGAGGGCTTAATAGGGACGGGGAGTGTGCGAAATATATATAAGATCTGGGGGAGTAGTAGCATCTTGAAGGAGGCAAGACGACCAGACCAGGAAAGCTCAATTTTTGCAAGTCGGGAGGATTCTCTTAGAAGTTTCCCTATCAGTGCAGGGTAATTGGCGTCCGCCAACCCAGATGGGTCTGCAGTAATTTGAAGGCCTAAGTATGAAATGCTTCTATGAGTCCAGGCATATGGGAAGGCTCCCTCCAAATAGGCCTGGACAGAGGTAGGGAGATGTATAGGTAGGATAGTTGATTTGGAGCAATTAACCTTATAATAAGAGACTTTGCTAAAAGACTGTAGGACTCTTTGGACGTGGGGGAGCGACTCAGTCGGAGAGGTTATGGACAGGATGATATCATCGGCAAAAAGATTAATTTTGTGGGACGTGTCGTGGATGGAGAAACCAGTGATGTGGGGGTGGGCTCTAATTTTTTCTGCCAGTGGTTCGATCAAAAGGTTGAAGATCGAGGGGGACAGAGGGCACCCCTGACGTGTCCCGTTGGAGATGTGGAAAGGCCGGGAGAGGCAATTAGAGGTGTAGACCTGGGCCAAGGGATGGGAGTAGAGGGCCAGGATGGCGGCCTTGATAGGGCCCTGGAATCTGAACTTGGTTAGGGTCTGGGACATATAACCCCAATGGACCCTGTCGAACGCCTTCTCCGCATTCAAAGAGAGGAGCAGAGAAGGCGTCCGAGAGGACCATGCATGTTGCACCACCCCAATGATTCTGCGAGTTGCGTCGGATGCCTGTCTGCTTACAGTGAAACCTGATTGATCTTGGTTAATCAATGATGGTAAGACAGTCAATAGCCTATGGGCGAGGATTTTAGCGTATAGCTTAACATCCGTGTTCAAAAGTGAAATGGGGCGGAAATTGGAGGGGACATCAGGGGGTTTACCTGGTTTGGGGATAGTTACTACATAGGCGGTCAACATCTCAGGGGGGAAGCTAGCAGAAGACATAACCTGTGAGAACACCGAACGCAGTGAAGTGGTAAGAAGCTTGCTAAACGTCCTGTAGTAGTCGTTCGGCAAGCCGTCGGGGCCGGGGGACTTGCCCAGGGGCATCTTGGAAATCATTTTCTGGATTTCTTCGTCCGTGACGGGGGCGTTTAGAGCTTGCAGTTGGGAAGGAGACAGGGAGGGAAGAGATAAATCAGCTAGGAATGTTTGTATGTCCTGATCTGAGGGCTGTGGGGTGGTACCATTGTCTTTTAGGTTGTATAGGGAAGAGTAGTAATCAGCAAACGAGTTGGCAATGTCTTTTGGGTCATATAATTTGTGGTCGTTAGTTGGGCTACGTATAAAGGGGATTTTCGTACGTGTCCTCTGGTCTTTCAGGTGACGTGCCAAAAATTTGCCAGCTTTATTCCCAGAGGAGTAGTACGTCAGCTTCAGGGCTTTAACAAATTTACCGTGGGCTTCTAAAAGCAGGCGTCTGAGGTCGCACCGTAGTTTAACCAGTTTGTTTGACAAGTCAGGACTAGGTGAGGTTTTGTTGTGCATCTCCAGAGATCTAATCTCTTGAAGGAGAAGGTCTACTGTCAAAGTCCTCTGGCGTTTTATTTTCATACTAATTTGTAGTAGGATGCCCCTAATGAAGGCCTTGTGAGCGCACCACAAGACCGTTGGATCCGATACTGATCCCACATTTAACTCAAAGAATTCTTTCAGATGACTAGTGATGGCATCTACCTGGGAACGCATCTGGAACACTCCTGCATTGGCCCTCCACACTCGAGTCGGGCTGGGGGTCAATCCCTCCACCAATGAGATGGAGACAGGTGCGTGGTCTGACCAAGAGATGTCGTGAATGGTGGAGGAGGAGACCGCCCCAAGCAGAGACCTATCAACAAGTATCATGTCAATGCGGGAATAGGAGTTATGCCTGGAGGAATGAAATGTGTAGTCGCGTTCACTAGAGTGTTGACACCTCCAGACATCATAGTAGTCCTCTCTGAGGAGGGCAGGGTGCAATGAGGGGAGAGGACGTTTAGATTTAGAGGTAGTGTCAACACTGCAGTCAACCGACATGTTATAATCCCCACATATAATGACTTCACCTTTTTTAACGGACAACAGTTTTTTGAACACCTTATTAACAAATCTGACTTGGTTGACATTTGGGGCATAAAGATTGACAATCGTATAGGTGCGACTATTAAATTCACCCACAAGAATTACGAATCTACCAGCAGGGTCAGATACTACTTCACCTAATTTGAATGTCACAGAGTCACTGATAATGGTAATGACCCCTCTATGTTTCCTATTAGGGGCTGAAGCAAAAAACATATGAGGATAATTCTTATGTTTGAAGCTAGGGGGCTTGGAGGAAAGAAAATGGGATTCCTGTACGCACAGAATGTCCACCCTCAGTTTTTGGGCCTCCTTCCACAGTGCTGATCTTTTAGCAGGGTGGTTTAGTCCGTGTACATTAAAGGATACTACGTTAAGCACCATTGCGTGTGGGGGAGATGCCAGTACAATACCTCAGGGTAAAGATACAAACGAAGCTCTGCTGAATTCCAAGGTGTCGTCTTCGGGGTCAGGGGATCCGCCATGTCCTGGTCCATGGAGCGGGGTCCATCTCTTGATAAGGGTGGAAAGAAAAAAACAAGGGGGGGGAGAAAACCAAAAAAGAAAGAAAAACAGTAACAGTCAAATAACAAAATAGCTCGATCAGAGCTAACCTGAGAGGTAAAAAGGGAGATTCAGTGTTGAATCTGGGAGCAACAGTGTTGCCCATTAATCACGAGGGGGAGAACATTGTAGTCAGTAGGTATACAGTGGTGTGGCTTTGCATTGGTGGCCAAGGCACCTAGGACGACCTTTTTTTGCCCTTCTTCCTATTGGACACCAGGTGCCAGGAGTCCTGAGTAGCCATTTTGGAGGCAGAGGGTGGGTCCTCATCCGTTTTCTCTGGGACAATGTTCCAGGAGCGGAGGAGATCCAGGCCCTCCGAGAGGTTGTTGATCACGGAGGTGCGGTCATCTCTAGTGATGGTGAGTTTGGCCGGGTAGCCCCATCTATATATGATTTAGTGGTTGCGTAAGGCCTTAGTAACCGGCAAAAGTGACCTGCGTCTCTGCATGGTGAATTGGGAAAGATCCGCAAAAAGTTGAATGGAAGAGTACTGAGCATGCGGGTTTTTGTTCTTCCTGAAGGCCATCATGAAACGCTCCTTGATTTGGAAAAAATGCACCCGCATCAGGACATCCCTGGGGACATTGTCGGGTAGGTGTGATGGCTTAGGCAGGCGATGTATCCTATCAATAGCCAGGTCAGCAACCGACAACTCAGGAACATAGATCTTCATGAGGTCCTGTGCATACTGCTGTAGCTGTTGAGGGAGGACAGATTCAGGAACACCACAGAGTTTAATGTTATTTCTCCTGGACCTGTCCTCGAGGTCTGAGATCTTTGCCTTGAGCCATGCTATTTCATCAGCCTGGTCATTATGTGCATCCACTAAGGAGTTGTAGGAGGAGGCAAACTCTCCCATCTTTTGTTCAACATGGTCCACCCTTTCACCCAGTTCCTGGACATCAGCTTTGAACCCCCTCATGCAGTCCATCATATCAGCATGGAGGGAACTGCGGAGGGACACCAGCATGTCTTTCAGCATGGTGTCTGACAGTGGCTTATCTGTGGTGGGGAAGGAGTTAATGGCCTCCGTGAGTTCCCTGGTGTAATTTAGGGAGTCCTGTAAAGTGACCGCCTTCCCTCCCGAGCACACAGGGGATAGCCGTGGCTTAGATTTAGCTGGGCTGCGCATGAGAGGTGTGGAGGCATCCGGGGACCTGTGTGCTGCTGCGGATTGTGGGTCCGGGCTAGTCTGGGAAGAGCTGGAGCCGCTGGATGAGGATGGCGAGGCGCCGGCGGCGCCATCTTGGACAGGGCCGCGAGGAGTTGGGGAAAAGAAGTGGGACAGCTTCTGTACCTGCGGCGCTGTCTTCCGTTTTCGGGCCATCGCGGGTGTCCAGGCAGTTCCGTGGATCGATCCAGGTAAGAGCGGGTCTCTGGAGGTGCCTTAGCCAGTCGTTGTACCTACGGATGGCACGGAGCTCTCTGCTTAGGCGTCCATGCAGGAGCTCGGTAGCCACGCCCCCTCCACAACCTGTGAATTTCTGTTGAACTCCATGCCCAAGAGGCTTAAGGCAGTACTGGAAAATAATGGTGGCCACACAAAATATTGACACCTTGGGGTGTACTCACTTTTGTTGCAGGCAGTTTAGACGTTAATGGCTGTGTGTTGAGTTATTTTGAGGGGACAGCATAGTTACACTGTTATACAAGATGTACACTCACTACTTTGTAGAAACGTGTAATTTCTTCAGTTTTGTCACATGAAAAGATATAATAAAATATTAACAAAAATGTGAGGGGTATACTAACTTTTGCACTTTTGTGAGATACTGTAGGTACAAGTTCAAAATTCAAAGAATCGCTTCACACTTTACAATGAGCAAACATGTTGCCCAACATTTTTCTTTACTTTCCCCCCTTTCTCACCACTAATCCAAAGTTTTCTCATGTTAGGAGCACACAACCATACATCAAGAGCCTGTGAATTACTATATCTACAGGGGGCAGGCCTGGTGTGGGAAGAATATGGGGCTAGAAAAAGCTACATGTTCCCCCATCTCTCTGTTGACCGCTGCTCCTATTTCCTCCTTCTACACACTGGATGAACATCTCCACGCCAGTGACCAGTGAAATCGTAAGCTGTTTTTCTTTTCCATCCTCGTGTGCGATAACAAGACTGGATTTTATCATTATCATCATTGAATAAATTGTTTTTATGATCCTTCAATTGTCGTGGGACTTAACACTTCTTTAACCCGCTGAGCATTGTTTTGTTTTGTATTGCTTGATCCATATCCCCCAGCTATGGTTTGTATCTAGCTGCATCAGGCTCAGACCCCACATCATTGATTACGATCCCTCTCCTTCTCTTTTTTGCACTTTTTCCTACATGTTAGCGTTGGTGACTTTTGTTGTTTTATTCTATGTGCTTGAAAAAGGACTCTGGCAGCTGCCTCCCTGGAGCTTAAAACCTGTATCACATCATCAAGGATGCCGATGATACACAACTTAGGATCTAAAGGTATATCTATCTGAAATGCATTGTTAATAGTTGACAATTGTAGCCCAGTATCTGAGAAGTTTTAGGCAGTGCCACAGCAGGTGTATAAGATCTCCCCTATGTCTGCAAATCCTGAGGCATGTGGGGTCAAGGCATAATGCAGCGTACACAAGATCATTTTTTCGGCATGAATGTTTTTAAAAACGTCATTTAAAATGATCGTGTGTGGGCTTCACATCGTTTTTCAAGTTCTGAACAACAACAAAAAAAAAATTCGAACATGCTGCATTTTTTCACGTCGTTTTAAAAAATTCTGTTTTTCGGGTTGTAAAAAGTGATTGTGTGTGGGCTAAAACAAAGTTTTAAACCTGCGCATGCTCAGAAGAAAGTAATGAGACGGGAGCGCTCGTTCTGGTAAAACTACCATTCATAATGGAGTAAGCACATTCATCACGCAGTGACAGAAAAGCGCAAATCATATTTAACAAGGAATCAGCTAAAAGCAGCCCAAAAGCGAATAGAACTTCCCCCTTTAGAGTGCCGTTGTACATCACCGCGCCTTGTTCATCATTTTTCAAAAACTATGGTGTGTGGGCATAAGCCTCTTAGGCCGCGTACACACGATCAAATCTATCTGCTGGAAACGGTCCGACGGGTTTTTCCAGCAGACAAATTTTAAAGCATGCTTTAAAATCTGTCTGCTGGGAACCCGTCCGTCCGATATGTCTGCTGGTTAGTACACTAACCAGCGGACATATCTGCCCGCACATGCGTCAAATGGATTCGACGCATGCGTGGAAGTATTTTACTTGCTGGTGCGGTGACGTGGCGGCGTCAACGTCACCGCCACGTCACCGCGCTGTCTGCCGGCGGGGATTTTGGTTTGATCGTGTGTACACGATCAAACCAATATATATCCCAGCAGACAAATCCAATCAAATCGGTCTGACAGACCAATTTGATCGGATTTATTTGGCCGTGTGTACGCGGCTTAAGAGAAATCATCTTCACCGGGTCATAGGAGTGTATTCAGCACTCATCCCACATAATTACACACATGACAACTCATCAACAAAACTGTGCTCATGTAATCTGAGAAGCCTGGCCTAAGGGTTTGTCTGTGCTTTTTATTTATTTCTATTTTAGTGCACAGGTTTTCTCTAAGTGGGTTCATATCTTGCTGTTCAGTGATTTCTTTTTGAGAAAAAAATACTATTAACTATATAAAAAATCTAGACACAATTATGTACAATACAAACTATTAAACCCAGTATAAATCAACACATGAAAAAAATGCAACATACTGTATTTTGCTCTTGAGGAATAAAACCATCAGAGCATAAAGTAACCCAGTACAATAAAAGAAGCAGAAAATCCCCAGCACAAAACTGCTTTGAAATGTAGCTGTGAGCTTTCATTTGTGTAAGTGACATTAGTTCCCAGGAAATAATAGCGTAAACTGCTTGGTAATGTTTGTCATGCAGATCTCTAAATACTTGCTGCTAAAACATGATCATTTTGCTCTGATACACTTTAAATATGCCACTGAAAGAGCACAGCCACAAGTCCATGTAACTATTCCAGAGTAAAAATAACTAATAGAAGAGGGAATGGAATGAAAAGAGCTGGCAATGCATTTCCCCCCAGCATATCAAGCAGGTTTTCATAAAGAAGCAGTGGTCATCAATCACTAGCTCATTACCAAGCTGTCATCTGGGCTTAGGCTAAATGTATTCTGGCTTACTGCCATACTAAATGTTCAATGAAACATCCTTTAGGCTCTCTACAAGATCAGCTGAAGTCTCACATGCTATACATCAAAAAGGAACATTAGAGTTATCATAGCCTTAATAAATAGTGCCATCCGGGCAATGTAATCCGGTGTTGTTCAGCTGCCTCCTATTCCCAACAATATTCCACTAAAGTAAACACTTCTCTGTACTGCATGAGTCCATTTAAAATGATACTTGCTAACACTGCAAGAATTGGCTCCAGACTAAATACATTACAGGGGTGTGTATGATTTCAAAGTGAGGGTCTTGAATGTGGACATCAGAAGAGCATGGCGTGTGCTCTAAGCTTAGCAGACAATTCAGATGTGCCTGTCGCAAACTCACTGGTTGATTAAAACTATAAAAGACCAAATGCATGGGTCTCAATCTGGCAATACGCATTCTTTTTTTTTAAATAAATGAAAAAGTGGGAAACGAATAGATCCCTCCATCCGCACAAATAAGGTGGATGGAGGAGTCCCCCCCAACATTTAGAACTAGTAAAAGTACATTTCAAGTTATAAAAAAAAGTATAGGCCATCTAAAACCATTTCTGCCATAAGTAGTGCAGCAGTAGCATTAACATATTGTACACGTGATTCCTTGCATGTGGCTTAACCGCTGCTGGTCTGGACTTACTGCAACAATATTTTACAGAATATGTACAAGCCTCTTTCTATTTAAAGGGGTTGTAAACTATTTTTTTTTTTTAAATAACAAACATGTTAAACTTACCTCTAGTGTTGCTCACGAATATTCGCATTGCGAATATTCGCTACGAATATTGCATATTCGAGTATTCGCGAATAACACGAATATCGCGGCGAATATTCGCTATTTCGAATATTCAAATTTTTTCAATTTTTTTTTTAGAACAGATCACATCCTAGAGATCCCCATCGACGTCTAAAAGCATTGCTGGTATGATTAGAGACCTTGGGCCGAGTAGCTGCAGCGATCAATTTATATTGCCGAAAAATCGCAATGCGATTATTCGGCAATAGCGATATCGCGCGATTATTTTGTATTGTAATATATCACGAATATTCTGAGCCAATCAGAGTGCTCCATTCCGCATTTCTCGAATATTCGCAATTATTTTATATTGTAATATATCACGAATATTCTGAGCCAATCAGAGTGCTCCTTCCGCATTTCTCGAATATTCGCAATTATTGTGTATTGTAATATATCACGAATATTCTGAGCCAATCAGAGTGCTCCTTCCGCATTTGCCGAATATTCGCAATTATTGTGTATTGTAATATATCACGAATATTCTGAGCCAATCAGAGTGCTCCTTCCGCATTTCTCGAATATTCGCAATTATTTTATATTGTAATATATCACGAATATTCTGAGCCAATCAGAGTGCTCCTTTCCGCATTCCTCGAAATTTCGCAATCGCAATTCGCGATTCGCATTCGCATTCGCAATAGCGAAAATTCGCAATATTTTCATTTCCAAAAAATATCACGAATATTCGTATTTAGCGAATATATCTCGAATATTCGACTATATATTCGAGATATATCGCGAAATCGAATATGGCATATTCTGCTCAACACTACTTACCTCCACTGTACAGCTCGTTTTGCACAGAGTGGCGATGATCCATGTCTTCTGGGGTCCCTCTTTTCTGGTCCTCACCACAAGAACTACACACATTCATGCGAGAGAGCTCGCATTGTGTATAGTTCTTGCGGGGCGCGCTCTCGTGATACAGCGAGCTGCCATAGCCACTCACTGTATCACTTGGCCCCGCCCCTTGGCGCGCAGTTTCACTGGATGTGAATTGACAGCAGCACCAGCCAATGGCTGTGCTGCTTTCAATCCATCCTCTCTAGCCAATCATGGCCAGGCTGAGCGGCGAAGAGGATGTCCGGACCGAGCGCAAGACTTTCGAGGGGTCAGATAAGTATAACAGGGGGCCGGTGAAGTTTTTTTCACCTTAATGCATTAAGGTGAAAAATCTTTTTCCTTTACAACTGCTTTAAGCATGCACACCATTGTTGTAGAATGAGTAAAATCAATTGAGCTCTCACTGAACTATAGAGTAGTAGAGTCACTGCCAACAAAATAAAAACAAACAAACACAAAAAAACATATAGGGCTTCTCATTGATGATATGAAAGGACTATAAATAAGCATATTTACTTTCACCAGACTAAAAATAAAACCCTTTTCTCCAACCTAGTTAAAGTGGAATTAAACGCTCCCATCATTTTCAGCCAAGGAAGCTGCTTCTGTTTAATCTTCAACTGCCATGATGCTGCACATGTGACACCAGCCATTGGATGATTTAACAGTTTGGTTGAGTGGTCAAACAATGTGACAGTTACATTACTGGCACGTGGCAGGAACGTAACTGTTTTTTGCAACTTAAATCGCTGGGTTTACTTCTGCTTTAAATGAAAAATAAAACACCTTTACATACTTTTACCTACAAGCGCCATCCCTTGTATAATAATCATACTAATAATAAATGCAAT
Organism: Rana kukunoris; assembly: GCA_029574335.1. Taxonomy (NCBI): domain Eukaryota; kingdom Metazoa; phylum Chordata; class Amphibia; order Anura; family Ranidae; genus Rana; species Rana kukunoris. The sequence continues at coordinate 136,839,802 of CM056055.1, forward strand.
TATTTTAATAAACACAAAGGCCTCATGCACACAGGATGTTATATAAAATTAGTTGCAAAGCCACTACCAACGCAATGTAAAAACATCTTTTAGTAACTTTTTGCATTGGCGTTAATGCACGTTTAGCCGCGCTAGCTTTTAGCAGCATTTATTTGAATAGAAGTCGCACCACAAGCCGGATCATCATGATCCGACTTGTGGGGCGGCTTGTGCACTGAGGATCTTGTAGGGGAACCCTCGCCAATATAAAAAAAATCAGCCATGGGGTTCCCACCAACAGCATACCAGTCCCTTATCCGAGCACACAGCTTGGTAGGTAATAAAAGGGGGGGGGCTGACTGAGCCCACCTGGACCATATGAGGCCACATGGAGGAGTGGGTGCTTTGGGGCAGGGGGGACTCTTCACCCCCCACCCCAAAGCACCTTGTTCTTACGTTGATGAGGACAAGGGCCTCTTCCCGACAACCCTGGCCGGTGGCTGCTGGGATCTGCGGGTAAAGGGGCTTATTGGAATCTGGAAGCCTCCTTTACCAAGATCCTGGTCCACCACCCTATGTGGATAAGTATTGGGTACATAGTACCTCTACCTATTCACCCAAAAAAGTCTCAAAAATAAAAACAGTACACATTTTTACCAAAGTAATTCATTAAAGCAGCTCTGGCGTCTCTTCTCCTTCTGATGTCTTTGCCCTCCTATTCTTCACCCTCTGCCGATGTCTTCTTCTGCTGCCAGTTCTTTTCCCTCCTTTGATGTCTTTTCCCTCTGCTGGGTCTCCTATCTCTGCTGATGGCTTCTCCCCTGCGGTGTTCCTCTCTCCCCTGTCGTCTTCCTCTGCCAGTGCTCCTATCTCCACTGTCTTCTCCCTCTGCTGGTTATTCTCTCTCTGCTGTTTTCTCCCTCTGTTCTTACTCCAATTTCTCTCTTCTACTGTAATGCTGGGTCCGCTGTGTGCCATTACTTATATAGCCATGGGGCGGGGCCAAACGGTGATGTCAAACATATCCAATAAAACCTTTTTAAAAATCAAATTTCTTCGTACATTTTGGCCAAAATGTATTTTAACCACCTCAATACAGGGCACTTTCACCCCCTTCCTGCCCAAGCCATTTTTCAGCTTTTAGCGTTGTCACATTTTGAATGACAATTGCGCGGTCATGCAACACTGTACCTAAATGAAATCTTTATCATTTTTTTCCCCCACAAACAGAGCTTTTTTTTGTTGGTATTTGATCACCTCTGTGGGTTTTTTTTTTCTTGTGCTATAAACAAAAGAAAAGAAGAGTGACAGGTTTTAAAAAGAAAAAAAACACAATATTTTTTAATTTTTGATATAATACATTTCCATTTTTTTTTAAACATTTTTTTTCCTCAGTTTTGGTATTCTTCTACATATTTTTGGTAAAAAAAATGCAATAAGCGTATATTGATTGGTTTGTGCAAAAGTTATAGCATCTACAAAATAAGGGATAGATTTATAGCATTTTATTATTTATTTTTTTACTAGTAATGGTAGCGATCTGCGATTTTAATTGCGAACTGCGATATTGTGGCAGACATATCGGACACTTTTGACATATTTTTGGGACCATTCACATTTATACAGCGATCCGTGCTATAAAAATGCACCAACTGGCAGGCAAGGGGTTTTAAAACGAGAGGGCAATCAAGGGGTTAAACATGTTACCTAGGGAGTTATTCTAAGTGTGAGGGGAGGGGACTCACAAGGGGAGGAGACAGATCAGTGTTCTTCTGTACAAGGAACACACTATCGGTCTCCTCTCACCTGACAGGACATGGATCTGTGCGTTTACACACACAGATCCACAGTCATGCTCTGTTACTGGGTAATCGCGGGTGCCCGGTGGACATTTCAGCCAGGTGGGAAATGCATCAGGTCCCCAGTGAAACGGCGGGTGGGCACACACGCCCCCTAGTGGGCCGGAAAGGCGAGGAGGTGATATGATGCCCGCCCAGAACAAGAGCTGCACCGCCCAGCCGCCATTTGATGGCCGGTTGTTGGCAAGTGGTTAATGCATGTCTGTTTATTGATTGGTTTTATGTAAACAATTATAGTGTCTACAAACTATGGTATACAGTATATACTGGATTAGTATTTATTTTTTTACACTAGTAATGGCGGTTCACAGAGACTTATAATAGAACTTCGATAATGTGGTGGGCAATTTGACATCGACGCTGGGGGGGGGACTAAATGCCACTCACATCACTATTGACAATGAAACAGTAATATAATTATACTCTGTCACTGTAACTAATGACACTGTAAGGGGTTAGCATCTAGGGTGATCAAGTGTGTGCCAACAATGTTTGGTGTGTGTATTGTGACACAATTGTACTAATCAATGTGCTGGTTTTTACTCCATTTGCAGGGAGAAAAAAAAACAGAATATTGTTGCTTTCTGTAGAGAGCCTTGTGTTAATGAACACAGGGCTCTTTTCTGTCATTTGCTCAGCTAATCAGTGGGTCCTAGCCATAAGTCAGTGGCTGGGACCCGCTGATCGGCTTGTGCTGTGCTACAGTCTTCCGGATCTGTGGGTGCATATGAGAGTGGACCTGGAAGAATGCTGCAAAGTACAGGTACATGATTGTACAAGTGAACTGGCCACAGTGAATGTACTGCAGTGGGTTGGCACCAAAGGGGGGGCACAGCCTATTGCATTAGGGTGTGCACCCCAAAATTGAAACACACATACGCGTGTGTGTGTGTATATACATATACATATAGCAGCAGGGCAATAGACAGTGTCAGTAGAGCAGAGATTGGTGTCAGTAGTTTATCATTATTATTTTTTATTATTACTTACCATTTATTTTACATTTTTTACCATTTTTTTTAGGATAATTTTATATTATTTTTTAGGAGCCCCATTGGAGGGCTTTGGTGAAATATCAGGGGTCTAAACAGACCCCAATGTTTCACTTTTGAGACAGAGAAATGGACTGAGGACAGAGATTCCTGTGTCCCTTTCTCTGCAGCCAAGCAGCAGGGGGAATCTGCTCAGAACAGGGTGATTAGGGTGGCACTCAGTTAAAGACTGGATAGCACCAGGCAGGTCCATACAGTAAAAATCGCTAGAACAGGAAGGGAAAAAAAAAGTATTTATCCATGTGTGTAGCACTTTAGGAGTGGGTGAAATTGATTATAGGACAAGTGTACAAAGACAAAGTTGTTCTATAATGCACCAATGTGCATATGTGCTTTAAACACATTGCAGGGAATTAAAAAAAGAAGAAAGGACTTTTTTTTTCTTTGTCCTGTTATAATGGCCTGCGCCAAATAAAAAAAAATTCTACGGCCCATTTTGGTAACTTTACTGACACAATGTGGTGCTAATAATGAACCAAATTAAAAAATAATTACAGTTCATAGATACAGAAACTGGGGGTACTTAATATACACACTAAATTGGTGAACAGAGACAGGCAGAGTGCCGCATATTAGCTGCTGCTACTTCCTACCTGTCACTGGTTGTTAACCACTTGCCGACCTTCGCACATAAATATACATCGGCAGAATGGCACAGGCAGGCAATCGTTTGCCGGTGGCCCGCGATTGCGGCGAGGAGAGGCAGAATGGCTATGCAGCAGCTCTGATCACTGTATAAATGACAATGGTCCCAAAATAGTGTCAAAAGTGTCTGATATGTCAGCCATAATGTCGCAGTCACAATAAAAATCCCAGATTGCTGCCATTATTAGTAAAAATAAATAAAAAATTACATAAATATATCCCCTATTTTGTAGACACTATGGCCCAGATTCACAGAGCGATTACGCCTGTCTAACTGGTGTTAGACTGGAGTACTTTCAACTTACGCGCGTTTTTTTAGCTAGTCGAAATCCTCAAACCATGAAAAGACACCTGCGGGCTTCAATTCGACTGGATTACGTGTTAGTACGCCTTCAGATCTACGCTGCAAGAAAATTGCGGCCACTGGGCGGACTTCCTGTTGTTTTTCGCCGTCGGGGTATGCTAATGAGCTTTTGCCTGCAATCCACGAAATTTCGCACTTCAAACGCAATCTCTTACGGCACCTTTAGTCATCTTTTTTTTGCGTATCACTATACCAGCCTTTTACCTCCTCTAATATTAGACAGCCCATGTTAAGTATGGCCGTCGTTCCCGCGTCGAATATCAACGTCTTCCGACGTCTTTTATTATTTTTAAACGTAAGTCGTCCGGGAATAGGAATGTTCGTAAACGCCGCTACTCAAACAACGAATGACGTCACGACGTGATTTCGCGCAATGCACGGCGGGAAATTCCTGAACAGAGCATGCGCAGTTCGATCGCCGCGGGGACGCGCTTAATTTAAATGCTTCACGCCCCCTAATCACGTATTTCGATTGCGCGGCGAGAAATAGACTACGACACCGTAGCGTACGCGCAAAAAACTATCAGAATTCGGTGTAAAGCCTGGTGAAATACGGCAGCGTAGCGTATTTCGATTACGCAGCGGAATATTACATCTATGTGAATCTGGGCCTATAACCTTTATGCAAATGAATCAATATACACGCATTGCAATTTTTTTTTACCAAAAATATGTAGAAGAATACATATCAGCCTAAACTGTGGAAAAACAATGTATATATATTTTTTGGGGCTATTTATTATAGCAAAAAGTAAAACATTTTATTTCTAAATTTATGCTCTTTTTAACCACTTAAGACCCGGACCAATACGCTGGTAAATGACCCAAGGTGTTTTTGCGATTCGGCACTGCGTCGCTTTAACAGACAATTGCGCGGTCGTGCGACGTGGCTCCCAAACAAAATTTGCATCCTTTTCTTCCCACAAATAGAGCTTTCTTTTGGTGGTATTTTATCACCTCTGCGATTTTTATTTTTTGCGCTATATACAAAAATAGAGCGACATTTTTGAAAAAAAAACACAATTTTTTTACTTTTTGTTAAAAAAAAAATCAAATAAACTAAATTTTAGTCAAACATTTAGGCCAAAATTTATTTAGCCACATGTCTTTAGTAAAAAAAAAAAATGCAATAAAAAAAAAAAAAATAGCTACCTAGCGGGAACAGCGACACTAATACAGCGATCAGAAAAATGATCGCTTAGTGACGCTGGCAATAGGGAATGAAAGGGTTAACTAGGGCGGTGATCAGGGGGTTAAAACTTTATTAGGGGGGGTGGGGGGGCTATCCTGAACATAACACTAACTGACTTTTACACTGCCTGTCACACTGACACTAAATGCAGTGATTAGATCACTGCATTCAGTGACACTGTGACAGGGGGGTGGGGGGGCAGATCGCAAGGGGTTAAGTATGCCTATGTGTGTGTATGTCAGTGTAGTGTTAGTGCACACTTACTGTGAGGTGTTCCTCTCATCGCAGCGGTTGGAAATACCGATGCGATGAGAGATTACATCACTTCCCCCTTCCTGTGTAAACACAGGAGGAGGAAGTGACAGGGCGGGAGAGCGCAGGGATTGGCTGGGAGCGATCGCGGGGGGGCGGGCAAACACGGACATCCGCCTGCTCGTCCCAGATCGCTCCCGGAGACACGGGGACCGCCGCACGCCGCGGAGGGGGTCCCGAACGGACCCCCGACCCGCTACTGGGCGAGGACGTAAATTTACGCCCTTGTGCCCAGCCGTGCCATTCTGTGGCCGTAAATGTGCGTGCGGAGGACCTTAAGTGGTTAAATAGGGCAAAAAATAAAAACCGCAGAGGTGATCAAATACCACCAAAAAGAAAGCTCTATTTGTGGGAAAAAAAGGACGTAAATTTTATTTGGGAACAACGTTGCACATCGCAATTGTCGGCTAAAGTGACGCCATACAGAATCACAAAAAATGCTCTGGTCAGGAAGGGATAAAATCCTGGTCTGAAGTGGTTAAAGCGGAGGTTCCGCTGATTTTTTTTTTATAAAGCCAGCAGCTACAAATACTGCAGCTGCTGACTTTTAAAATATGGACACTTACCTGTCCAGTGTGCCGGCAATGTTGGCAGCCGAGGACATCCGTCAGATGCACCCACCACCATCCTCGGTGAGGGAATCGGGAAGTGAAGCGTTGCAGCTTCACTGCCCGGTTCCCTACTGCTCCACTCTCTCCTGGGAACAGTGTGTTTTCCAGAAGACAGCAGAGGGCTGCAGGTAGGGGCGTGGCTGCTGCAGTACTGTATTCCAGGAATCCCCCTGAAAGGAGCCAAATGTGACAACAGAGGGGGACGGGTTCCGACAGCGAAAGTTCCATGTTTGGGTGGAACTCTACTTTAAGGATGCTGTTGGCTTCACAGCTGCCAGCCACCTAACAACCAATCATGCTGCAGTGGGCAGAGCCTGATGGGGATTTACAGACACTAGTTCCCCTCTGTCTACTCTCACCTTGTAATTGACAGTAGGAAGTAGAGGGATTTTTAGCTGTCTATTGGCTAAGGGTCCACCTACTGCCTTCTGTCAATCACAAAGGGAGTGAACCTGATGGGGAACTAGTGTCTGTAAATCCCCATCTGACTCTGTCCCCTGAGGTACAAAACTTCCCCTCACTACACTGTGTGTGTACTAATTTCAGTGGTTGGGAGGACCACTGCTGTACTGAGGTTGGAGTGCCCTTATGTGGAAGCATATTGGAAATCTAAAGTGTCTTAGATACTGACCTACATGAATTTGAGTGGAATATGCAGGTGAATGCACATAAAAGAAGGTACACATGGATTTTTAAAAATATTGCACTTCATTGCAATGCAATGATGTGAAGAGATTCTATTGGATTTTTTTGCTACAATGGAACATGTGAATTACTAAAAGGTAATGCAGAATTAGCATACACATCTGAAAATTATGTTAGGAGTTTCGCAAATGGAGTCAGATTTAGAAGTAAAGTGGGTAAAAACCATGTCAAGTTGTTTTAAAATCTTGAATAGTTTTAAAAGTGGGTGGCAATTAGGGTGGCCGCTGAAATAATTTTCCAATTTTTGCACTTTTGTCAGCTACACTGTAATTTTAGGATGTTCTAGTTTTTGCAAATAAGACATGTTATAAAATGGTATAATGTATCAAGAACAAATAGTGTAACTTAAAAGTTTTTAGGAAGATGCATAACAATATCTGACAGTACAGTAATTGAAACCTCATGGATTTAAAGGGGTTGTAAAGGGAAAAAAATGTCCCTAAATATCTTCCTTTACCTTAGTGCAGTCCTCCTTCACTTACAACATCGATCGATTTTGCTTTAAAATGTCCTTATTTTTTCTGAGAAATACTTACTTCCTGTTCTTCTGTCTGTAACTACACACAGTAATGCGAGGCTCTCTCCCTGGTGTGGAGAAAGCCTCTTGAGGGGGGAGGGGGTGAGCAGGAGTGTTAGGATGCCCACTAACACACAGCTCCTTTCTATATCTGCAAAGTAGAGAGTGTCCAGACCCTCCTGCTCGCCCCCTCCCCCCTCAGGGAAGCTTTCTCCACAACAGGGAGAACGCCTTGCATTACGGTGTGTAGTTACAGACAGAAGAACAGGAAGTGAGGATTTCTCAGAAGAAATAAGGACATTTAAAAGCAAAATCGAAGGATGAGGTAAGTGAAGGAGGACTGCACTATGGTAAAGGAAGCCATTTAGGGAAAAATTTACCTTTACAACCCCTTTAAAAACAACTGATTTTACTTCCACCAGTATCTTTTATATAAAGGATTTTATACACCACCTCCTGGGTAATGGACCTCTATCACTGCGCTACATCCTTCTACCAACAGAATCACAGTTGATGGTATTTTGTTTGAAAAATGTGAACACTAGGGTTGCTTCAATAAAGAAAAATATTGTACTTTTAGTATACCAACATCAGTGTCTATGCTTTGACAAGGAAGTGATCACTTTACAAAGAAAATCTATCTGGGGGTGTGGTCTAGCGCTGATCCGAGATGGCCGCTTGAAGAAGACGATCTGTGCACCAAGACACCTACACCTTCTTTGGGCACCCTTAAACCTTGCCAAAATACTGAGATCGGGCCACAGTACTTCAGCGAACCAGACTCCACGGGGTACAGGCACCCAGCTAAGTGGCAACATCTTGGCATTGTTCTGGACCCAGCCCTCAGAATGCCATGCGGCCTCCACCTCGCCGACGTGATGCTCACCTGGCAGTGATCCCGCAGCAATGTTGGGGACCAGTAAGTTACACAGTGCTACTGCCTCGCCTCTCCCAAGCCTCTAAGACCTGCAGACATTAGCTGGTGATATTTAAGCCACTCTCGGCTCTGCTGACTTCGAGCTCCGCTCAGACCTGCACTCGGTGATGACTAGGCTCAGAGAGACAGAGAAGGCCACCACACTGCAAGGCTGTGCCATTAAAAAATTACAATGCACATCCGACTCCCATGTTGCTCGTCTCATCAAAATGCATAGACATATAGAAGATCTTGATAATAGGGGGAGAAGGCACACTATCAGAGTCCGCGGCCTCCCTGAATCCATTGAACCCCAAGCATTGGAACCATCGATCCCAACCCTGTTTAACGACCCCTTAGGCAGGCCAACTGACACCCCTATCGAATTTGAGTGGGCTTACAGGGCTCTGCGACCAAGGGGTAGAGAGACAGACCCAACTTGGGATGTCATCTGCTGCCTAGTCAGCTACCCGCTGAAAGAGGTAATTGAATTCTACTCCACCTACCAGGAATTGTTGGCACCCAAGCTTACTGCATTGCTGAAACAATTCTCGACACTGGGCTCTCTCCCTGACTCAATGTTTGATGCTATAGTGGTCGGTAAGGACCCAGAGGAGTGCGCCTCATACAGACCAATCTCGTTAATTAATGCAGATGCCAAACTGGTGGTAAAACTACTGGATGACCTTGTTCACATTAACCAGATGGGGTCATGACATGGAAGGCCACCAACATCAATATCCATAATCTGTTCCTTAATTTGGCTACTTACCATAGTAACAGTGACACAAGAGTCATAGCTTCTTATAGTCATAGCCTTTCTAGACATGGAGAAGAATTTTGACTCTGTGGAGTGGGGGTACTTATAGGAGGGTCTGCAAAGATTTGGGTTTGGTCCTCCACTGGCTGAGTCTGTTGTACCAAGCCCCTAAGGCGAGGATCTGTGTAAATGATATCCTCTTAGATTATTTTCTCCTCCTCCCAGCTTATTTGCTTTGGCTCTGGAGCCCCTAGTGGTCCTGGTCAGAGAGTCTAGCCATATTGTGGGACTCCAGGTTGGTCCTCTGGAGGAGGAGATATCCTTACGCGCAGATGAGACCCTGTTGTATCTGCACAATGTTGATTCCTCGCTGAGTGCTGCTCTGGAGGCCTTCGATGAATTGGGGAGGTTTTCAGGGATCTACATTAATTGATCTAAATGTGCTTTATTCCCCTTAGATACACAAGCCAGGGCAACTGGGATGCAGACTCCTTTACAATGGGTGGTAGAATTTGTTTATTTAGGAATCAGGGTGTCGAGGGACTTGCAGTCCTTTCAGCGTCTTAACCTCCAACTAGTGGTATCACGATTCAAGGATCATTGCTCCCGCTGGACCACCTAATAGTCTGGGTCGCATCAATATTCTGAAGATTATCTATCTACCCAAGTTTAATTATGTCTTCTAAAAATGCCCTGTGTGGATATCCCCATCCTTCTTCAGAGACGTAGACAGCTGCATTGGCTCTTTCCTGTGGTGAGAGTCATCCCCTCGGTTAGCCGGACCATCTCTTCAGCTTCTTGTAAGCTGTGGTGGACTTGCCCTGCCCAGCCTACTTATGTACTACTGGGCAGCTATGCTTGTCACGGTAAGATGGTGGTTTGAGTAGACAAGAGCCAATGCGGCGGTCTGCCTGGAGGCAGCCATTGTGGGATCTCTTACAGAGCTTGATAACTAGGTGTACAAGGGCTCCTCGGTATACTCTTCCCTCCCAACCTCGATTGGGGCGACCTTGCGAGTGTGGGAGTGGCCAGATGATGGTTCCTGCATCCTAATAGGTGGCCCCCTATTGTCCTCTATGGGGGAACCCTTCTCTCCCTCACTTCAGGACAATCCCAAACCCACAACTTTGGGCCCGCTTTGGCATAAAGCTGCTATGAGATGTATTCCAGGCTGGGTCCCTTATTTTATTTTGTGCCTTGTGGACAAATATGGCCTTCCTGCTTGGATAGCGTTACAGATATCACCAACTGTGCCATGCATCCAAAAAACATTTCCCATCGCCCCCCAGTCTTAAGGCGGACCCTTTAGAAAGACTAACCAAAAATGGGGGCCCTGTGGGATAAATGGAAGGCGAATTTACCTAATTTAGATAGAGAGACCTGAGACTTAGGAACAGTGGGGGACTGGGGCTACCCAATCTACTCTGGTACTATCAGGCGGCCAGACTAGCCCAGCTCTCCACGGTTTACAGTAAGGTAATCAAACCTGACTGGGTGGACATGGAAAGGAAAACGGTCCCTACCTTCACTCTTGACTTCCTCCTCTGGAGCCCTCCCAAAGCTAGGCTGCCTGTACTTTGCCCCGCCTTATCTCACACATTTGCAATCTGGGATAAGCTTAGGAACAACCCTTCCCTGGTCTCCCCCTGTAGACCCTTGGCACATATCTTCCACAATCCTGATTTTCTACCGGGAATGGACATTAGGGCCTTCAGGTGGTGGCTGGACAAGGGGATGTACCGGATCGGGCTCTTCCTTTCACCCTCGGGACCCCTCTCCCTCTCCCATTGTGTTAAAATCCTGAAAATGCCAGCTACAGAACGTTTCCGATTCCATCAATTGTCCTGCTTCCTGCACTCTATCTGGTCTAAGAACCCTGACCCGCCCCAACTCACATTATATGAACAGTGGTGTGGAGATCTCATGGAGCAGAGGGGGGGGTCTCTGGAATCTATTCGTCACTGGCCAGGGATGTCCATAAAACGGCCTACATGCTGGCCTGGGAAGGTGATTTACAAATGTCATGGCCCCTGGAGACTTGGCACAAAGCCTATTTCTCATCTTTTAAAGGGATATTTAATGTCTCCCTCATTGAGGCTAATTTAAAGGTATTTATCAGATGGTACCTGACTCCCACCCGGCTTGCCGCTATGTTTCCCTCGGCTTCCCCCTTGTGCTTCCAAAGGTGCCAAATGAGGGGTTCCATGCTACACGTTTGGTGGGAGTGCCCCAAAATCAGAAGTTACTGGACCAAAATATTCCGAATAGCGTCCTTGGTATCTGGCCTGGCTATTCCCCGGTCTCCATTAACAGCCCTTCTTAACCAACACCTTCCCCGGGCTTCGAAATCAACCCATAAATTCGTTTTTTTCATTTTTCTGGGGGCAAAAATCACCCTGGCCAGGGCATGGAAGAACCCCACGATATCCATTACAGCAGCTAAAAGGAAAATATCATGGATCATGTCCCAAGAGAAGATGCTGATCTCTAGCCTGGAGACTCTCCCTCAGTTTCGGGAGACCTGGGAACCATGGGCGAAATACATGGGGGTTGGAGACTCAGTCTTTTTGCCCTGCTGAGTAGACTGGGTATAGACATCTGCCTCCTGCCTTCTGCTGTTGCCTTCCTCCTCTCTTCCTTCTCTCTCTCCCCTTCTTCATTCTCTCCCTCTGTCCCCTTCTACCCTCCAATTCCCACAGACAGCATCAGGGTTTTATTCCTGGGCACGGGCTTTCTCTCTGCAATATATAGGGCTCATCATGCCCAAATGTTAGTTTTTTTTTTCTTTTTTTTTTTTCTTTTCTTACCTGATAATTATTGGAGAAAACCCTTTTTTTATTTTTATTCATATTTTTTATTTTATTTTGCAGTGCCCAGTCACGGTACAACTTACCTTCTGTGCTGGCTGCTCACTGGGTTCCTGTGACCCCCACTGTTTGATATTTAGGTCGCCTTTTACGGATGGGGGCCCTCCACACCCTCCCCTGCACAGTCAGCTCCCTTTAGGGGTGTGGTGGAGGGGTTGGGGAGGGTCTTTCCCTTTGGGGTGGCCAGGTCGTTGTCATGTTCATAACTAAATAGGTGGTTAATGTTAGAGATACCTTTTTTCTCTATAGAAGCTTTTTGTTCTGCATATGTTATCTGTGCCAATTGTCTCTTAGGATGATTTGAGGCTTATCGCTGTCTGTCATTGTTACCTTCTTATTTGAAAATTAATAAAAACCTTTAAACATAGATAGAGAGACCTGGGAGGAATGTTTAGATGCATAACTCTAAAATTGGTGATATCCTCTAGGGACAAGTTGATACAAACCAAATTCCTGCATAACTATAAACCTCAGAAGCTGCACAGAATCTATCCGCTGCATTCCCCGAATTGCCCATGCTGTCACTCACCTGACAGCATTTATTTTCACATGTTCTGGACCTGGCCTTGGCTGTTGAAGTACTGGGCTGCGGTGGGCGAGTCTATTAACCACTTAAGGACCTGCTCACAACTATATTTTAAAGATGGATATCTCGCTAACAGCAGCAGTTGCTGCCACAACCAAAATATCCATCTTTACTGTGAGGTCCTGTAAACGATAAAGGTGGTTTCCGCGGAGGATTCGCCACAAAATCTTCATTATTAGCGGCGGCGGGGGGTGCCACCCCCCACTCTCCCGAACCCTCCGTCGCTTAACGGAGCCGTCGGTACCGGCGGAGGCGATCGGGTCATGTCCCCTGGTCAGCTGGAATACAAATGAGGGCAAGATGGCCCCCACCCACCCCCATTGCATAGCAGGGCGGAAGTGACTTTAAAACGTCACTTCTGCCCATGCTTCTTAAAGCAATATTTGCTAGTTGTCATTTTTTCAAATTACTATTTATTTATTTTTGCATTTAAGTCTAAATATGAGATCTGAGGTATTTTTGACCCCAGATCTCATATTTAAGATGACCTGTCATGCTTTTTTCTATTACAAGGGATGTTTACATTCCTTGTAATAGGAATAAAAGTGATCAATTTTTTATATTTGTTTTTCAGTGTAAAAATTAATAAAATAAATAAAAATAAATAAGAAAACAAAAACATGTTTTAAAGCGCCCCGTCCCGACGAACTCACGTGCAGAAGCCAACGCATACGTGAGTAGCGTCCGCATATAAAAACGGTGTTCAAACCACACAAGTGAGGTATTACCGCAATCGTTAGAGCAAGATCAATAATTCTAGACCTAGAGCTCTTCTGTAGCTCAAATGATGCAACCTATAGAATTTTTTAAACGTCACCTATGGAGGTTTTTAACGTTAAAAGTTTGACGCCATTCCATGAGCGGGCGAAATTTTGAAGCGTGACATGTTGGGTATCATTTTACTCTGCGTAACATTATCTTTCACAATATATAAAAAAAATTGGGCTAACTTTACTGTTGTCTTATTTTTTAATTCAAAAAAGTGATTTTTTTTTTAAAATTGCACTTGTAAGACCGCTGCGCAAATACAGTGTGACAAAAAGTATTGCAATGACATCCATTTTATTGTCTAGGGTGTTAGAAAAAAAAAATATTGTTTGGGGGTTTTAAGTAATTTTCTAGAAAAAAAACAAAACAGTTTTAGTCATGTAAATGCCAAATCTGAAAAACAGCCAAGGTCCTTAACCACTTCCATACTAGGCACTTATGCACCTTCCCGCCCAGACCAATTTTCAACTTTCAGTGCTCTCACACTTTGAATGACAATTATTCAGTCATGCTACACTATATCCAAACCAAATTTGTATCCTTTTATTCTCACAAATAGAGCTTTCTTTTGGTGGTATTTAATCGCCACTGGGTTTTTTATTTTTTGCGCTATAAGCAAAAAAACAGCGAAAATGTGAAAAAAAAACACACTTTTTTTTAGTTTATATTGTGAAATTTTGCAAATAAGTGATTTTTCTTCATAAATTTGTGCCAAAATTAATACTGCTACATATCTTTTGTAAAAATAACCCAAATTAGTGTATATTATTTGGTCTTTGTGAAAGTTATAGAGTCTACAAACTATGGTGCCAATCACTGAAAATTGATCACATCTGATCACACCTAATGTACTGAAGGCCAATCTCATTTCTTGAGACAATAACAAGCCAGGAAAGTACAAATACCCCCCACATTACCCCTTTTTGGAAAGTAGACAGTCCAAGGTATTTATTAAGAGGCATGGTGAGTTTTTTGAAGTTGTATTTTTTTACCCACAATTCTTAGGAAAATTAAGATTATTTTTTTTTTTTTTTTTTTTACATAAACTGGTCATATTAACAGGTTATTTCTCTCACACAGCATATGCATAATTGCAACTACACCCCAAAATACATTCTGCTACTCCTCCTGAGTATGGCAATACCAAATGTGTGGGACTTTTACACAGCCTGGCCACATACAGAGGCCCAACATTGAAGTAACTCTTTCAGGCGTTCTACAAGCAAAAATTGCACAAATCCTTTCTCAACCACCTATTACACTTTTGAAGGCCCTGGAGCATTAGGACAATGGAATTGTCCACAAAATGACCCCATTTTGGAAAGCACACACCCCAACGTATAATCTATGAAGCATTATGAGTCTTTTGAATGGTTCATTTTTTTCCAAAAGGTTTTGGAAAATGTGGAAAAAAAATGAAAATGCTTTTTTTTTACACAAAGTTGTCCATTTATAAGATATTTCTAACACATAGCATATACATAGCAAACATGACACCCCAAAATGCATTCCGCTACTCCTCCTGAGTATGGCAATACCAAATGTGTGGGACTTTTACACTGCCTGGCCCCATACAGAGGCCTAACATTGAAGTAGCACTTTCAGGCGTTCTACAAGCATAAATTGCACAAATCCTTTCTCAACCACCTATTACACTTTTGAAGGCCCTGGAGCACCAGGACAATGGAATTGTCCACAAAATGACCCCATTTTGGAAAGCACACACCCCAACGTATAATCTATGAAGCATTATGAGTCTTTTTAGCGGTTCATTTTTTTCCAGAAGGTTTTGGAAAATGTGGAAAAAAAAATGAAAATGCATTTTCTTTACACAAAGTTGTCCATTTATAAGATATTTCTAACACATAGCATATACATAGCAAACATGACACCCCAAAATGCATTCCGCTACTCCTCCTGAGTATGGCAATACCAAATGTGTGGGACTTTTACACTGCCTGGACCCATACAGAGGCCTAACATTGAAGTAGCACTTTCAGGCGTTCTACAAGCATAAATTGCACAAATCCTTTCTCAACCACCTATTACACTTTTGAAGGCCCTGGAGCACCAGGACAATGGAATTGTCCACAAAATGACCCCATTTTGGAAAGCACACACCCCAACGTATAATCTATGAAGCATTATGAGTCTTTTTAGCGGTTCATTTTTTTCCAGAAGGTTTTGGAAAATGTGGAAAAAAAATGAAAATGCATTTTTTTTACACAAAGTTGTCCATTTATAAGATATTTCTAACACATAGCATATATATAGCAAACATGACACCCCAAAATGCATTCCGCTACTTCTCCTGAGTATGGCGATACCAAATGTGTGGGACTTTTACACAGCCTGGCCACATACAGAGGCCTAACATTGAAGTAGCACTTTCAGGCATTCTTCAAGCATAAATTGCACATATCATTTTCTAAAACCGATCACATTTTTGAAGGCCCTTCATATATCTAACACATAGCATACACATACCAAATAACAAAAGATTACCTGTTTGTTTTAGTAGTGCAGTGGTCCACAGAGGAGAGCATTGGTCCAGGCAGCAGGCAGGGATGACGTCAGCGACAACAAAAGCAATCATTCAGGCAGCAGGCAGGAATACTGTCCATAGTTCGTACAGGCAGAGATACTGTCAGCACAGCCAGAGTACAGCCAAAGCACAGGTCCAGGTAGCAGGCAGAGGTGTCTTAGCAGAAATATTGTGAAAAGTCAGTAGAGGTAGCAGGCAGATATATGATCAACACAGCCAAAGTATTGGTCCAAGCAGCAGGAAGAAACATGGTCCATAATGTCATGGGTCAATACAGGCAGTAATATGGTCAGCACAGCCAAAGTATTGGTCCAGGCAGCAGGAAGGACCATTAAGCTTAGGGCCAGGGGGACAGGGGTAGAGGCTTCTCCCACCCAAATCGCTTTGAAGCCTCTGGGCAACCAGACCCTGTTCTGGGAGAACAGAAAACGAAAAACTGGTTTTCTCTACACAGAACGCTTTTCTGAAGCCCCTCACATATGTGAGACCCCTGTGTACTAAAAGTAAATGGCCAAAAGATCAGTCCAAGTGGGAGGCAAAAACATGGTAGATTAACAGGCCAAGGTCGGTGCACATGGAAGTCAGAAATGTGGTTTAAATCGGCAGGCAGAGGCATCGTTGGTAAACAGGCTGAGGTTGGTACACATGGAGGTCAGAAACGTAGTTTGAATCAGCAAGCAAAGACATTGTCGGTAAACAGGCTGAGGTTGGTACACATGGAGGTCAGAAATGTAGTTTAAATTGGCAAGCAAAGACATCGTCGGTAAACAGGCCAGGGTTAGTTAATTAACATGGTAGCAGGCAAATGGGGAAATGGCAGTCTGTTAACAAGGGGAACTAATATTGGATGGATGTATGATACTTTTTGAAGCACTGTCCCAGGCACAGGCCAGGTTGGGAGGGACAATCGGGACAGTAACAGGTGGTGTCTCTTCTTACTCCTGCTTTGCTGCATACACGGCATCTTTTTTGGCGTCTTTTTCCAGATTCTGAGGGGGGGATGCTAAAGGGAAAGTGTCGCTCGTGAAGACGACTCACACAATCAGAGCGAATGCTTCCTGGGATGGGATCTTGTTGATAAATGAGGGCTTCAATGATATCTTCGATATACTTGAGGTAGGAGATTTGTGGGTTTTCAGTTGGCGGATTGTCTTTTTGGTAGCATACAAACGAATTAAAAAGGGCCATGTGAAACAGATGAAACGCAACCTTCTTGTGCCAAAAATAGGACTTTCTTGTTGATAAGTAGGGCTGTAGCATTTGGTCATTTAAATCCACCCCCCCCATGTACAAATTGTAATCGTTAACACATTCAGGCTTGGCAATATGTCTGCCTCTTTTTTGGATCTCCACCATGGTGTCATTGTGGATGGTAGAGAGGATGTGGACATCTTTCTTGTCCCTCCACTTCATGGCCAACACCTCCTCGTTCCTCATGAATGACGACTCTCCAGATTTCAAGTTTTTGGTCAACAAATTTTGTGGGAATCCCTTCCGGTTTTTTTTGAAGGTACCGCAGGCCAGGGTTTGCTTGCTGTAAAGTTGACGAAAAAGGGGCAGGCTGGTATAATAATTATCAACATATAAATGGTAGCCTTTTCCGAACAGGGGGTATGCCAACTCCCAGACAATTTTTCCACTGGTTCCAAGATATGTTGGGCAATCACGGGGCTGGAGCTGGGAGTCTTTGCCTTCATAGATCCTGAATGTGAACACATATCCAGTGGCTCGATCGCATAATTTATTTAATTTTAACCCATACCTGGCTCTCTTGTTTGGGATGTACTGCTTGAAGTGCAGTCGGCCAGTGAAATGTATAAGGGACTCGTCAACACAAATGTTTTGGTCTGGGATGAAAACTTCTGCAAATCGCTGGGAAAAGGCATCGATTAGGGGGCGTATTTTGTATAATTTGTCATAGTGGGGATGATTTTGGGGAGGGCACTGTGAATTGTCATTGAAGTGGATAAAACGCATTATGTCGTATCTTGTCCTAGACATGAGAGAGGAAAATATAGGCATGTGTTGGATGGGGCGTGTAGACCAATATGAATGGACTTCGTTCTTCTTTGTAATCCCCATATTGAACATAAGACCCCAAAAAAATTTAAATTCTTCCAATGTTAGACGCCGCCAGTGGAACATGCGGGCGTAGGAAGAATTGGGGTTGGCGGCAATATATTGGGATGCATATAGATTGGTTTGATCCACTATATTCTGCATAAAATCTTCTGGGAAAAATAAACAAAAATAATCAAATTGAGAAAAATTCGTAGTGTCAGGCTGCACACCTGGCTGTGCGGTGAAAGGGGGGATGATAGCGGATCCTGAGTTAGCAGGCAACCATAAGGGGTTTGCCAGGGCATCGGGAAGGTAGGACTGGGGCAGGATTCTTCGGGTTGGGCGTGGATTTCCATTACTAGTACTGGGCTCCTCTTCCTGGCGTATGGCGCTGCTGGTGCTGGGCAGATCTCCTGATCTTGGTCCTGATCTTGGTCCCAATCGCATTCTTTTGGGAGGGACGGTTTCCTCCGGGGACTCGGACTCTGAGCCACTATCCTCCACTGGCTCATATTCCGAATCAGAATCGGATAATGGGGGCTCCTCGCTGTGCTCATCATCGGACATGGTGGACATAATGACATATGCCTCCTCGAGTGTGAAAAGCTTTTGGGACATTATGGCAGTATGTCAGTACTTATTGGAGGGCCTGCGTAATAGTACTGCTGGTGGTGGTGGTGGCGGCCTATGTGGTGGTACCGATGAAGGTATTGGTGTCAGGAATGTGTGGTGGTGGTGGTACCGATAGCGGTGGTGGTACGGTGGTGGTAGTACCGATGGCGGTATGGGTGGTGATACCGATGGCAGTGGTACTGATGGCAGTACTAGTAGCCTGTGTGGCGGTACTGATGGAGGTATTAGTGGCAGGAATGTGTGGTGGTACCTGTGGTGGTGGTACCGGTGGCGGTACAGGTGGTGGTGGTACCGGTGGCGGTACGGGTGGTGGTGGTACCGATGGCGGTACGGGTGATGGTGGTAGTAGCGATGACGGTACGGGTGATGGCGGTACAGGTGGTGGTGGTACCGATTGCGGTATGGGTGGTGGTGGCGGTACGGGTGGCGGCGGTACCGATGACAGTACGGGTGGCAGCGGTACCAATAGCGGTACAGGTGGTGGTGGTACCGATTGCGGTATGGGTGGTGGTGGCGGTACGGGTGGCAGCGGTACCGATGGCGGTACAGGTGGTGGCGGTACTGATGGTGGCGGTACGGGTGGCAGTGGTACCGATGGTGGTACGGGTAGCGGCGGTACCGATGGCGGTACGGGTGGCGGTGTTACAGATGATTTACAGATGGGCTGATTTATAGGGCTGTGTGACAGGTCCTCTTTATTGGTGGGGGGGGGGGGGTAGGGTGGCTGTGTTGTATACAGTATAATATGCAGACAAACTACACTGATCTCACTTACTGATCCCTGCTCTCTCCTCACAAATCGGTGTGTGAGGAGAGAGCAGGGATCAGATAGTAACTGCCTGCTTTGTTTACACTTGTGACCGGCTGTGATTGGACACAGCCGGTCACGTGGTAAACAGCCAATTTCATTGGCTGTTTACCCTGATCGGGGAAGCGCTGTGTCCAAGGGACACGCGCCTGCAACGATCCCCGCTCTGCAAGCCTCTGGCGGCGCGCACGGAGCGCGCCGCCGAATTTGTTTTGAAATGTGATCAGCTGTGTCTTTGACACAGCCGATCACGTGGTAAACAGCCAATGAAATTGGCTGTTTACCGTGATCGGGGAAGCGCTGTGTTCGAGGGACACACGCCGTCCTCGATCGCCGCGCTGCGCGCACCTGCGGACACGCGCTGGGCAATTTTGCAAAAGCCGTTCCTAAACGGCATGTCACAAATCTGTAACCACTTCCCGGACGTATATTTGTCATAGACCGGGCGGGAAGTGGTTAAGTGATTAATGTTTGCCGTCAGATGGATTTTTCCTTGACAGCGGAACTAGCCCTGTTGGGTGTGCAGGATGATGAACAGAGGCCTAGATATTAAGATACTGATCTTGCTTCTGCTCTTCTATGCCAAGAAGGAAATCCTGTTGAAATGGACCTCCCACCTGCCCCCCACAGTACGATCGGGGGAAAGCTTGGCTAATGTAGTACTGCCATTGTATAAGCTGACCTACATGAGTAGAGGGTGTCCCCTGAAGTATGAGCGAATTTGGCAGCCATTGACTGATCCCACTTAAAACAACTGTCAATAGATGATAATTGCCTACAGATGTGTCAGTCATGCCTTGTACACAAGGCAAGAGAACTTTTGGCTAGGAATCCTGGCCGTGTATGTATGCTCCATCACAGTTTTCCCGACAGGAAAACTGCTGGGAAAAAAAAAGAGAATCAGCTCTATATTTTCCCGCTGGGATTCCCGGCGGTTTTTAAGCTGGCAGTTTTCCTATGGGAAAAGACTGCAGTGGGACATACACAGGGCTGGGTTTACTTATCAAAGCTCTTGTGGCAGTATTCCCATCAGGAAACCTGGTCATGTGTAGGGGAAAAAAAGGTACCGAGCAGGTTTCCCGGCGTGTACTAGGCATTAGGGTATTTTTGTGGAGCCCCCCCCCCAAGACATAATGGAAGCTCAAATAATTTGTTCCACAACAATTTATTCATAGGTCCTTCTGTTTATAGTCCATACACAAATATTATAGCAATGAGACCAGGTTGTGTAATCATAAAATGTCCATCCACAAATGGATTAGAAGCAACATCCAGCAGGAGCTACAGAGTATAAAAGAGAAGAGAGGTGCCTCTAAGAGTAGCAATATGTTGCTAAATGTTGTACCTTCATTAAATGTAACCATTTTTCTACACTTAGGCCACATACACACGACCAAATAAATCCGATCAAATCGGTCTGACGGACCGTTTTGATCGGATTTGTCTGCTGGGGTATATTGGTTTGATCGTGTACACACGATCAAACCAAAATCCCCGCCGGCAGACAGCGCGGTGACGTGGCGGTGACGTTGACGTCGCCACGTCACCAGGAAGTAAAACACCTCCGTGCATGCGTCAAATCCATTCGACGCATGCGCGGGCAGATATGTCTGCTGGTTAGTGTACTAACCAGCAGACATGTCGGACGGACGGGTTCCCAGCAGACAGATTTTAAAGCATGCTTTAAAATCTGTCTGCTGGAAAAACCCGTCTGTCCGCTCGTACACACGATCAAATTTGTCTGCTGAAACTGTCCGTCGGACCGTTTCCAGCAGATAGATTTGATCGTGTGTACGCGGCCTTAGAGATACCTCTCTTCTTTTTTTATACTCAGTTGTGACATGATGCTACTTGTATATTAAGATATTGCTTGTTTATCAAGTCAACATTTATAAAATAATAATTGCTTGTCTTGCAAAACGCTCTCAAACCAAGTTACTCTCAAACCAAGGTTTTACTGTATATACTAAATTGACTGCACTATACATTCTCCACTGTATTATGTATACTACACTGGCTGCACTATTTACTCTTCAATGTATTATATATATACTACACTGAGGGCCCTACATACTCTTCACTGTAATAAATATATATATATATATATATATATATATATATATATTGTATTTGCTGGCGTATAAGACTACCTTTTACACTTAAAAAAAAACTGGCCAAAAAGCATTGGTCGTCTTATACGCCGGGTCAGCTGCTCGGATGCCTGCTGGATGTGCGGTAATACTGTATGTAGCTTTGGCTGCATACAGTATATACCGCTTAGCCAATCCAGGTGAGCGATGTGTATTCATATGAGTAACAACCTCTGCCAATCCATACAGTAGCCTGCTCGGATTGGCTTTGAGAGTCAGAGAGGCGTGGGCTGATGTTACAGCCTCTGCCAATCCAAGCAGGCTTTGTATTCATTAATAGAATACATCGCTCGCCGTGATTGTCTCCAGCTCCAGCAAGAAGGAAGAAGAATATGGCTCTAGAAGGAGTAAATATGAAGTGTCGGATGGGGGGGTCGTCTTATACGATGAGTACAGGCAAAAAATCTTAAAAAAACTGTAAAATTAGGGGGTCGTCTTATACACCGGCAAATACAGTATATTACACTGACAGCACTATATACTCTGACCTGTAATATTATTATACAGGATTTATATAGCGCCAACAATTTGCGCAGTGCTTTACAACATGGACTGTATTATATATGTAACACCGACTGCACTATATACTCTCCGCTGTATTATATACAGTTGTGCTCACATTTTACATCCCCTTGCAGAATTTATGATTTATTGGCCTTTTTACAGAGAATATGAATGATAACACAAAAACTTTTCTTTCACTCATGGTTAGTGTTTGGCTGAAGCCATTTATTTTAAATCAACTGTGTTTACTCTTTTTAAATCATAATGTCATAATGACAACACATACAACGCAAATGACCCTGATCAAAAGTTTACATACCCTTGTGATTTTGGCCTCATAACATACACACAAGTTGGCAAAAAAGAGGTTTGAATGGCTTTTAAAGGTAATTATCCTCAAGGGTGATCGGTTTGCTTGTATTTAGTATATGTGTATAAAAGGTCAGTGAGTCCATGAGTTTCTGGACCCCTGACAGACCGTGGCATCTTTCATCCAGTGCTGCACTGACGTTTCTAGATTTTGAGTCATGGGGGAAGCAAAAGAATTGTCAAAGGATCTGCGGAAAAAGGTGGTTGAACTGTATAAAACAGGAAAGGGATATAAAAAGATATCTAAGGAATTGAGAATGCCAATCAGTGTTCAAACTCTAATCAAGAAGTGGAAAGTGAGGGGTTATGTTAAAGCCAAACCTGGTAGACCAACTAAAGTTTCAGCCACATCTGCAAGGAAAATTGTTTGGGATGCAAAAAACACCCACAAATAACTTCAAGTGAAATACAGGACTATCTGAAAACATGAAGTGTGGCTGTTTCAAAATGCACTTGAAGTAAGATGGGCTTTATGGTCCACTCGTCAGAAAAAAAGCAATTACTATGCAAATGCCACAATGTATCCCACTTACAATACACCAAACAGCAAAAAGAGAAGCCTCAAACCTTCTGGAACAAAGTCATTTGGAGTGATGAGACCAAAATGTAGCTTTTTGGCCACAACCATAAACACTGCATTAGGAGAGGAGTCAACAAGGCCTATGAGTAAAGGTACATTATTCCTACTGTGTAACACGTAGGTGGATCGCTGATATTTTAGGAATGTGTGAGCTACAAAGGCACAGGAAATTTGGTCAAAATTGTTGGCAAGATGAATGCAGTATGTTATCAAAACATACTGGAGGAATATTTGCATTCATCAGCCAGGAAACTGTGCATGGGATGTACTTGGACATACCAACATGACAATGATTTAAAACAAAAAGGCCAAATCGACCTGTCATTGGCTACAGCAGAATAAAGTGAAGGTTCTGGAGTGGCCATCTCAGTCTTCTGACCTCAACATCATTGAGCCACTCTGGGGAGATCTCAAACACTCAGTTCATGCCCAAGAACTTACAGGAACTTACCAAAAGAAATAGGCAGCTTTACCATCTGAGAAGCTAAAGAGCCTCATCCACAAATACCACAAAAGACTGTCATTGATGTTAAAGGGGGCAATGCACGGTATTAAGAACTGGAGTATGTAAACTTTTGATTGGGGTAATTTGGGTAGTTTCTGTTGTCATTATGATTTAAAAAGTGTAAACACAGTTGATTGATAATAAATTGCTACAGCTAAACACTAACCATAAGTGAAATAAAGGTTTTTGTGTTATAATTCATATTCTCTGAAAAATGCTGAAGAAATCATAAAGTCTGCCAGGGTATGTAAACTTATGAACATGAACTTATAAATGGATAAAGAGCTGTGACTTGGTTCAGGTGCCCCCATAGCAAGTTGCTTGCTGGGGGGGCACTCAACAGAAGGGAGGGGCAGAAGCAATGAAGAGGGACCCGGAAAGAGGAGGATCCAGATTGCTCTGAGTAAATCTTCTGCACAGAGAAGTATAACATGTTTGATATTTTTATAGACAAAAAATGAGACTATACAATCACTTTAAGTGCACATAAGCTAATAATAGGCTTACTATAGATTTCTATTCTGGCTGTAGTACCCTTTTAGGTTTTTACTACTACCTTTCTTTCACTGGCTCTTCCCATATTTTTGTTCTGTTTTTTAGCTGGTAGCAGGAATGGGCAACAGCAGAATCTTTACATACCAAGTACTCACAGATTTGCTGGTATAGACTTTTCTAAGTATACAGACACTAAATCAATTCAAGACACATTATATATGAATATTTCATGGAATATCTAAAAAAAAAAAACAGTTTAACTGTCTTACATTAGGATGTCCAAAACTCTTTAGTTCTTTATTTATCTAGTCTTTAATTACCCACAAACATGGCAAAAAAACTATTTTTCATGTACCATTGGGATCAATTTATTTCATATTAAGCCATCTTGACAGATATAACAAGCAGCACAATGATGCATTCAGCATTAGCTTTGGTACAGGAAAAAAAATAAGCTAGAATGTTCAAGGTGACCTTTATTATTAGATTAATTTAATACACTGAAGGCTAACTTTATTATTGCTCATTTTACTGGATTGACAAGACTACATACTGATGCTATTTATAGAACTTTAAAATGTGTTTTTGGCTTTCAGGTTCTTGGAGAAAAAATAAAAAAATAACACTGTGAAAAAAGTTGCTAGGGCTACCTGATCCAAACAGTTCCACAAAGTGTTCCACTAAGCAAATGTAACACACAAATGTGTGAAGCTTTAATAGGTAAAAAGTCAGAGATCAAGAATGGTGCAAAGCAATTCTTGTCACCTCAGAGAGCATATGACCACATCTAGACTGATGATGACATGTTTACTTCTTTGTGCTTTAATTAACAGTGATATACTCTACTTAGAAATGTGATCTTTGTCTCATATGTATAGAAAGTGGCACTCTTTACTGCTATAAAATACTGTAATAAATAATCATTATATGTAGCGTGTTTTAAAGTGAACTATACTTTAAGTGACTATTGCTGTTTTTAAAAGTTAAAAAAGCAATACTCCCTGGAAAGAAAGTGTTTGTTAACCCATAACAATTTAAATAAACACCCGTTCCTTCCTTTAAAGCATTATATACAGCACAGTGCCTGTCTGATCCTGCCAGTTTCTGCCCTCCCCTATGTAGTTTGACAACGATATATCAGGGCTGCCGAACCCTAACACCGTTGTCAGTGTACGTGCCTCTGTCAGCTGCAGCCCCGCTCTGTGTCTCCTGTTTCCTCTCCTCCATCCTCTCCTACTCCCCTCTCTTACTGTCTACTCCATGTCTGCTCCACCCCTTCCTGTCCTGCTGCTCAAATTAGGGTTGACATTACATTATCCTCTTTGTTGATTTATCTAATGTCCCCTTTTGACTGTGCTTTATTAAAAATGCAGTTATATACCTTGTTTACTGAGCACAGATTGGCGATCACATGTAATGCCGCTTCTCTCTTCTCTCAATGACAGGCAGGGCCGCCTCTCTCCTACTCTCCTCCTCGTCTCATGAATGACATCAGTGGGGAATCCTCAGCCCCGCCCGCTGCATCTATCGGGCTCAGAGAAAAGAGAGGCGGCACGTCACGTGATTGCCGATCTTCGATCAGTAAACAAGGTATATAACTGCATTTTTAATAAAGCATAGTCACAGGGGGACATTAGCTTAATCAACAAAAATTATAATTTAAGTTAACCCTGTGGGTTAACAAACACTTTAAAGCTTATCTGCCCTGCTGCTAGCACTGCCTTATTCTCATATAAAGGTCTTCAGCATCCCTTTTAGAGTGTGTCTGATGCCTCATATCCTGCTGTGCAATATGGTTTCCTCAGTTTTGTGCTGATATAGGGGCTAGAAAAATAAACCACAAAAAGCAGTGTGAGACAAGTATCCAACAATCCAAGAAAACAAATCAAACAATCCTTTAACTTCTTCCCACCTGGCCAATATACATATGTCACCAGTGCAAGATCAATGTGGTGACATTGTACCGCATTGGCGGTGATCATGTACAATGATGGCTGCTCTGATATCACTGTATGTCAGTGCCACCAGCCATTATTTCTGATCACTGCCACAGCAGTACTATGTTACCAAACCAGTGCTGCCAGTAAGTATCCCTAGTTACTGTCATACCAGTCAGTGTCCCTAAACACGCTCACCCACTCACAGTGTCCATAATCACCACCACACTAGTCATTGTGCCTAATCACTGCATCCCTAATTACTGCCACCCACAGTGTCCAAAATCACTGTCACACCAGTAACTGTATTCTTGATCACAACCACACCAGTCATATCGTTCAAGATCACTGCCACACTAGTTAGTATCCCTATCAGAAAGGGATACTAAGCCTGCCAGAAATGAAAGGACTGGAAAAACTGGTGTGTGATTGCAGGTGCCAACGAGCATGTGCGAGCACTCACAGGAGCATGCATAAGAGCCACTTAGGTGACTTGGTAACCAGTCGTGGGCCACAATGAGCGGAGCGGGTGGATGGCAGGTCCATGTCCACTCTGCATATGCAGAGTGGATACGGACAACAACCCACTATACTGTTTTTTTTTCCTTAGCGGATCGGATTGGAGGAAGGACACAAGTCAGTTTAGATCTACCACTCCTTAGAGGTGAATTGAGGGTCCAATTGGGTTGAACTGATTGTGTGAAAAGGGGCCCAAGGCTGCTTTCACACTGATGCACTGTGGTTTGGCCGCACCGCGGGTGCAACACAGTGTACCTTTGGATTTGCTGCACTTTGCAATCTATTATATTCTGCAGGTTTGGTGCACTTTCAGAAAAACTCTCCAAACTCGCAGGCAAGAACAGAAGTCTATGGCTCAGTGCAGGTAAACCGCAGGTGCACTGCTCTGCATCTGTGGGTCAGTTTGAAAGCAGCCCAGTAACCACTTCAGAACAGATATGCCCATATATACACTGTGATTGTTTTATTCTATTCCATCCCAGAGCATCCCATCAGAGGGCTCCATGGGCCACATGTGGGCTCCGGGCCACTGGTTGGGCATCTATGTTGTAGACTAACTTTCACCATTTACTTTCACAGACTAAATAATATATACTGATTTGATTTTTTTTTTTTACCAAATTTATGTAACAGAATACATACCTCTGTCATTCCTGAATCGTTATTCTCACTGACTTCCTGGTTTGCAGTGCGCATTCATTCTTGCTACATCACGGCTTAATGGGAACTACAGTTCCCATTAGGCTTAGCCTCCATGCCTGTGAGGGATAAGAGAGCATCTTCACGCTGGGCTGTAGTCATATAGAGGTGGTGAACACATTCTGCTTTCCACAATGCAAAACAGCTCAGATGCTGGTGGAAAGCAAGAAGAGGAGAGACAGGAAATGGCATTTTCAAACCTGGATTACTGTATTTTGGAGGTCAAAAGGAAAAACGAGGTAAGTGATATTTAAATGCTCTAGCTTACAGCAATCAATTGATCTAATAAAAAATAAAAATAAAAACTTTAGTGTTCCTTTAATGATAATTTAACACACAGTAGCAGAAGTGTTAACACCCCTCATGTTTAAAATTGTTTTTTAGGCAAAAAGTTCCAGGGCAATGAGGAAAATGAGAAATAAAATACCTTCAAATGTTTTATATCATACAGTCTCACATAAACCACAATTGGCTACCTTCTAACCCACTGTAATGTATTCATCTAAATTCACATCTCTTTTGAAAACACACATGCATACATTTTCTGACCACCAAGCTGCTTTTCGAACATTTACAGGAGGTTACAGCACATTAAGCTGAACCTTCATTTCTGTCTCAGATGATAGATGTAAGAATTCCAACTGAGTTTATTTTATGAAGCAGTTAAATGATTTATATTCGAAAGCACATTAAAACCCCTATGACAAAGTGATTTTGAATGAAAATAAAAAACATTTAAAAAATCCTGGACTGCAAAATAATCTCTTTGCAAGTAATGTGCTTTCATTTTTTTTGTTCACGTGTTGAAACCCATTTATTTTATTCATGCACACATACTTGAATCTGCAAGATACTGCAAGCATCCAACACCTCTGAAATAATACATCATCTTGTACAGATGTTTTCATCCGCTGCAAAGCTGGTGCTCATTAATCAAACATTATCCATCGCCATCAGTGCCGAGTCTTGGAAAGAAAGTGGCACTTCATTTAAAATTTTGACTTTCATTCACTGTTCCTTTACTGACCTGACTCCATATTTATTTTCAGGCTTAGCACTAAAAAAAAAAATGCTCAAAGAAACTTTTCCTTTGTTATTTATTTATTTTTAAATGGCCGAATGCTTTTTTTTTTTAGAAGCAGGCCTATAATTGTGGAAAAGTCAGCCAGGCTAGTGCCTTTCTGATTTCCAGGTTGCTAGTGTTTCATTTTATCAGACTTGCATGCCATGCCAAAAAAAAAAAAAAGGAGGTCAGTAGTCAAATCCTGACGCAAACAGTAGGAATCTACATATTCCTACTGGAGGATCCTGGAAAACCAAATTATTATTATCGCAACCTAAATGTAAAAATCATTCTGGCCATAATAAATGCCATTTATGGAGAACATTGTTCAGTAATATGTATAATTCCTTAAATGGCCAAACGGACCTGCTGATTACACAAACCGGTTGATTAACTAAAACAGGGGGTGCAAAATCTGGTGCTGCTCTGCCTAGAAACCATGGGCCAGATTCACGTACATCTGCGCATTATTGGACCGGCGTAGCGCACCGCCTTTACGTTAGACTGGCGCAATGTAGCGGCGCAATCACCCTATTCTCGTCGGTTTTACGCAGAAATTTGCGCCTGCGCAACGTTATTTCAGAGGCGCAAGGCGGAGTAATACAAATTGGGAAGGACGTGGGTGTGTTACATTGAAATGAGCCGTGACCCCATGCAAATGAAGGGCCTGCCGGCTCGCGCATGCGCGCTTGAAACAGACCGGGAACGGCGCAATCAGTGAAATTGGAAGTGGACTAGGGCAAATTTGTGAACTACGCAAACAGCATAAATAGACAGAGACAAACGCACTTCCTTTGCAAAAGTACATCCCTTTGTTTCCCTCCCTATACAGCAAGGTGCTTTTGTTCTGTTTATTAGCGTTTGTTTGTTTGTTTGTGACGTGTCTGAGATATTTGGGGACTGTTTTGCAGAGTGATTTTTGTCTTTTATGTGTTTTCTTTGTTGTTATTTTGTTTAAATTATATTTTAGCTGGGCATTTTTTATTTTTGCTGGTCAATTTTTTTTTTTTTTGGTTCTGTTTGTGTATGATTTGGGAATGTGGGGGTGACATTCCTGCCGGAAAAGGGGTGTCACCCTCATTTGTGGTGGAGAAGTGATCCCCAGGTTCGTGTGAATGGTGTATGAATGTACAGTGACATAATTGGAGCCGTGGCATGGCGTTGCAGCTCACAAGTCCTGCATGGTGGGCTTGTGCCAATCCAATGTGATGAGGATGTGATGTGTCTGTGCTAGGGACCACAGTGGTGTGCATGCATGCATTCTCATTGTGCCATGATTAATGTGTGTGTTTAACGTGCAAAGATGCCTAATGTGAGCTGGCTCCTGGCTGCTCTTCCCTCAGAAGACGGGGTAGCCTTGGTTAGGGGGGTTCCATATAGGAGTCATGAGATGGGGTCCCAGTGCATATGCAAAGTCACCCTGAAGGGATAAGACAGGAGGATGTTAGTAATGCATGTGCCCCTTGTGATTTTAGCATCATGGGGGACAGTCATGCCTGCCACCCATGTCACTCACCAACCAGCCAGCTGTCCCCATACATGTTCTGTTCGAAATCTGTGGGGATGGGGCTATGATTGTATATGTAGCTGTCATGGGTGGTGTCATGTGTTGGGCTCCTGCAGGGTTGTGGTTAATTCCAGGATGGCATGAGGGGTGAATCTGAAGATGCGAGACACCTCAGAATCACTCATGCCAAAGATGTCTATGCGTGTGTGATATATCAAGTGAAGAGTGAGGGGCTTGTCTCAGATTAGATTATTATATCCATCAAGGTTTTAAAGGGCTATTGAAAGATAGTGAGACGTGTTTGTAATTTGTATGTATGTTATGTATTGATGTATATATGTATGTATATTTTTTGTAAAAATGTTTCTTAAAGCAAAGAAATTTTTTTTTTGTAAAAAAAAAAAAAAAAAATCCTCTCCCTTGCCCTCCTCCGTGCCCTCCTCCTTCTTTGCTCATCTAAAGTCAGTAGTATAGCTATGAGCATGGATGCCACTGGCATGTTGGCATATAGATTGTTGTGCAACACGTGTGACTGCTCAGCTCCTCACTAACAGTGTTGCTTTCTCTGACATGTAGACGAATTGTCTAATTTTAGACCACCTTTTATATGGTCTAATTTTAGACAGGCCCTGCAGCTGTTGCGCACAGCGCGTAGCCTGCGCTGCACCAACGTTCTTTTGTGGATCCCCGTAACTCCCTCATTAGCATATTTGAATAGCAAATCAATGGTGTGTCTAGCGCAGTTTTGCGCGGACGAATGCGCCTGTCTATCGAAATTACGCTGGACAAAAAAAAGTAGATTTTTTGGGGATGCGGAGTATCGAAACGCATGCGCAAATTTAGACTTACGCCGCGCATCTCCTGTTACGCCGGCGTAATTACTCTGTGAATCTGGCCCCATGTTTTTGTGGCAAAGCTTAATTGAACAAGCTGAAGTTATAAGCTGACTGGCTACCATGCACAGCTGAACCAGATTCTGCACTCTACAGTTTTAGTTCATCAACCCCATATTGTCATATGACTACAACAGTTAACATTAAAGGAGTTGTAAATAAAACTTTTTTTTTTTTTTTGCTGAAATTACTGTTTACAGAGTATAGAGACATAATAGTTAACTGATTCATTTTATAAATGATTAAAAATAGATAAAAATCAATCATATAATGTACCTGTAGTTTCTAGTTTTGTTTTTGCATGTTGTTTCCTGCCTGTGCTGTACAGAGCCACAGAGCCAATACAGGGCAGTGATCGTTTGGAAAACGAAACTGATTGGTGCTGAGGGCTTTTAGACACGCAGTAATCACATCTCCTTAATTAGTGACCACATAGAGAAAGCTCCCAGGACTGTGGTTATCAGGAAACAGACAACCAGGAAGTGTGGAGATCAGAGAAGAATTACAGCAACTTGAGAGCAAAAACGAACAATGAGGACGTGAAAACAGCACTTCATTAAGGTAAAGGAAGCTATTAAGAAAAAAAAATCCTTTACAAACCCTTTAAGGCTGGGTTGACACTAGTGCGAATTGGACGCATAGTTTCCCTTCACATGACAGGAAAGTGTACCCAGCTCACAATGGAGCCGATTCAAACATCTTTGTGGCGGCTGCGAAGCAGATTGCACAGGGGTACTGTGCATCTTTGGCTCTCAATGCTGCAGCGAATTATGACAATCTATCTGTGTTGTCTGCTGGGTTGAACAAAAAAACTTCCCAAAAAATGCTAGCTTGGGAAAAGAACTAGACCCTAGTCTTGCTCATGGTCTCCCTGCAGCTGATCTTTTTTCCCATCACGAACTTACTTAATTCTGCACTGTGTCTCTGTAGAGCACTGGAAGTGATAGTCTCAGGGTTCTGCTTCCTTATGTCAGAGCATCAAGCAATAACAAATTCCACTCCAAATCTCCTCAGACTAGCAGCCAAATGCAAAAGGATGTTGCCTCAGGACACTGCATAAGGACAATTAACATTTTTGTACATCATTTTTCACTTTTTTATTTTGTTCTATTTTTTTTTTTTGCTCTGTCTATAACCACTACAACAAAATGGCTAAGGTTAGGCTTTGTATCCTACCCCTTCTGTGAATCCAAACCCAGTCAAATGGTATATACAGTGCCCTAAAAAAGTATTCATACCCCTTGACATTTTCAACATGTCATGTTACAACCAAAAATGTAAATGTATTTATTGGGAATTAATGTGATAGACCAACACAAAGTGCCACATAAATGTGAAGTTGAAGGAAAATGATAAATGGTTTTCAATTTTTGTTACTAATTAATATCTGAAAAGTGTATTCAGTTCCCTTTACTTAGATACCCCTGACTAAAATCTAGTGGAACAAAATGCCTTCAGAAGTCACCTAATTGTGTGTAATTTAATCTCAGTATAAATACATCTGGTTCTGTGAAGCATTCAGAGGTTTGTTAGAGAACCTTGGTGAACAAACAGAATCATGAAGGCCAAGGAACATACAATACAGGTCAGGGATAATGTTGTTCAGAAGTAGGGTTAGGTTATAAAAAATCCCAAGCTTTGAACATCTCACGGAGCACTGTTCAATCCATCATCTGAAAATGAAAAGAGTATGGCAAAACTGCAAAACTACCAAGACATGGCCATCCACCTAAACTGATAAGGAGATTTATTCAGAGAAGCAGCCAAGAGGCCCATGGTAACACTGGAGGAACTACAGAGATCCACAGCTCAGGTGTCTAATTCCTTAGTCGTCATATCAGATAAATAACTTCCTGGAGTCCTCTCTTTCAAAATTGGGGTCATTGAGAAACCCCACCCCTTTTAAAAATGTATGTCTACAGTATATATCTCATATGTCCCTCCACCTCTTGTCTAAAATGTATTTATTATTGATTGCACCTCCAAAACGTTTTGTTCAGCAGGGTTATAAAAATGTTATGGCATTGGTACAGATTTCCAACTACCCTACAAAAAATATTCTCATACACATCTGGGGCCAGATTCAGGATGGCGAGTGGTTCTTTGTGGCGGCATAACTTTTCCTACTTACGCTACGCCGCCGTAACTTTACATACAAGTGCTGTATTCACAAAGCACTTGTGTGTAAAGTTGCGGCGGCGTAGCGTAAATTGGGGTGGCCTAATTCAAATTTGGCGGGTAGGGGGCGTATGCTATTTAAATTAGGCGTGTCCCTGCACCAAACGTACTGAGCTTGCGTCGACCATTAAAAAATCCCAGTGCGCATGCTCCGAATTATGATGTTGTTTTCGACGTGAACGTAATCAAAACGTAAATCCCCATTCACGGACGAGTTCCGCAAACAAAGTAAACATTTCAAATTTCCCACGGTCACGATGTCCATACTTAACATAGGATGCGCCATCTTTTTGGTGCTTTATCTTTACGCCGGGAAACCCCTTACGGAAACGGCGTAAAGTCACTGCGTCGGGCGGGCGTATGTTCGGGAATCGGCGTATCTCACTGATTTACATATTCTCTGCGTAAATCAGCGGGAACGCCCCTGGCGGCCATTTTAAAATTGCATTTAAGATCTGACGGCGTAATACAATTACGCCTGTCGGATCTTTCCTGCAAACCGGCGTATCTTGTTTTCTAAATACAGAAAACAGATATGCCGGCGCAAAGTCAGAGTTATGCCGGCGTATCAGTGATACGCCAGCATAACTCTACCTGAATCTGGCCCCTAATCTTTACTAGAGGTATGAGAGGGAAGAGGGCTTCTACTTTCATATTTTCTGGCAATGTCTGAAAATTTGCTCTATTGAAACCAAGTTCACCAGTTGGTACTTAAGCTCACATCAGTGGGCCCTGGGACTCACCATATGTGTTACTTTCTTCCCCTCCATAGTGTCCTCCTTTCAGAGTATAAATATTTGCTTATAGTACACTTGCTAAATGAAGCCAGGGCTTGCATACCTGCTTTATAGAAACAACCTATCACACCTCCCATTTCTTTGTGGCGAAGACTGGATTCACACCTATGCATTTTTAGTGCTTTTTGCATTCTGCAGATTTGCACTACAGACTTATTTAACATGGTTTTATATGGAACATGTTCTGTAGTGCAAATCTGCAAAATGCAAAAAGCATCAAAAATGCATAGGTGTGAATCCAGACTAAAATCAATGATAAACACAAGGAATGCATCACAGCTTCCTTCTATCATAGAAAGAAGATTCATGATGCGTGGTACACATGGTCAATTGTTTTCTATTGTTATTACAAGGAGTTGATTAAGACAGTGAGCTGATTAAGCTAGTAATGCTCAACCCAAGGCATTCTACTAGGGCCCAAATGTATTTATTGAGACAACTAATCCATGCTGAGTGGAGTTCCCTCCCCCACTGGCATATCCTCCCTCCCTCTTATTCTCCCCCTCCCCCCCACTTTTTTTTCCTTCTGTTCTGTTGTTCGGGAAGTTTTCATGGAATTTTGACAGAATGCCAACATTGTAGGCCTTTGGCCTGTTGCGCTTTACACGAGCTATGGTAATATTGACTGTGCTGTGACTCCTCAGCAGAGTCCGAACTGCCTTTTCTTTGTTACAGTGTCTGTAAACACAGTCTGTAAAACAATAATTTTGCTAAAAAAAGAGAAAAAAAAAAAGATTTAAGGTACATCAAGAATCAGTGTACTTATTTTCAGTGTATGGTATCATAAAAAATAAAGAAAAAGGCGAAGGAGAGAACCACCAAAAGAATGGTTGCAACGTTCAGCTCTTTTACTAGACATCTTGGTAGTGGGAGAAAATAAGCATTAGCTTCTTCCAACAGACACATATTCATTGTTGGTCTTTTTGCCATGTGATTTTACAGAAAGCAAGCAGACAAGCCAGATTTTACAGAAAAAAACAACTGATGCAACCAATCTATTGTTCCCTCCCACGTAACAAAAAAAAACAACACTCCGTTCCCTACACATGGCAAATGTTGTGGGGGGATGCTGATGCTGCAGCATCTTCCTCCGTTATCCTTTAACCACTTAAGGACCACCTACTGCACATTTACGTCGGCAGAATGGCACGGCTGGGCACATCAACGTATATATACGTTGATTTTAGTACCCAGCCGTGGGTCGCGGGTCCGAAGCTCCAGGACTGGGACCGCGGGATTCGCGGACCCTATTGCCGCTGGAGTGCGGCGATCCGTCCCTGGAGCGGAAGAACGGGGAGAGCCGTGTGTACACACGGCTTCCCCGTGCTTCTGTGGCCGCAGCATCGATCGCGTCATCCCTGTAATAGGGGGACGCAATCGATGACGTCACACCTACAGCCACACCCCCCTACAGTTGTAAACAAACACATTAGGTCACACATCCCCTACAGCGCCACCTGTGGTTAACTCCCAAACTGCAGCTGTCATTTCCACAGTAAACAATGCAATTTAAATGCATTTTTTGCTGTGAAAATGAAAATTGTCCCAAAAATGTGTCAAAATTGTCCGAAGTGTCCGCCATTTTGTCGCAGTCACGAAAAAAATTCGCTGATCGCCGCTATTAGTAGTAAAAAAATAATAATTAATAAAAATGCAATAAAACTATCCCTTATTTTGCGAAAACCAACCGATAAACGCTTATTGCGATTTTTTTTTACCAAAAATACGTAGAAGAATACGTATCGGCCTAAACTGAGGAAAAAAAAAGTTTTTTTATATATTTTTGGGGGATATTTATTATAGCAAAAAGTAAAAAATATTGCATTTTTTTTTTAAATTGTCGCTCTATTTTTGTTAATAGCGCAAAAAATAAAAACGGCAGAGGTGATCAAATACCACCAAAAGAAAGCTCTATTTGTGGGGAAAAAAGCACGCCAATTTTGTTTGGGAGCCACGTCGCACGACCGCGCAATTGTCAGTTAAAACGAAGCAGTGCCGAATCGCAAAAAGGGGCAAGGTCCTTTACCTGCATTTTGGTCCGGGTCTTAAGTGGTTAAGGAAAGAAATATCATATGTGATTTACTGCCTCCCCTGTATTTTCATTCTAGATGTGAGTGATATATACCTTTAAGGAGGAAAACAGGAATTTCTGAAACAATACAATACATGCTTACTGGGGTGGGTCCTTAAATATTAAATATTGCGCTGATTCATAGTTTGTGATCTATCTTCACTCAGCCTCAGAAAAAACTCCTTTGGGATGTAGCCCAGAATGCATGTTGTTATAATCAGAATTTTCAGAAATTATGCCGCTTATAAAGGCCATAATAAACACAATTCATATCCTCCCCTGATTCTGCTTTCAGAGAATATGTTCCGGCCATTCATTCTCAACATAAGCTTTTTACACACGAATATACAAGCCTTTCATCGGATATGTCCGATCGAATGATGGCGTGTACATCGAATTCCCCGCCGCCGGACGGCGCGGTGACGTGGCGGTGTAACCACCACGTCTGAAGTAGCTTCCGCGCAATAACCATGGAAGTACTTCGGGCGGACTACCGGAACAAAGCATGCTTTGAAATCTGTCGGGTGGATAGCTCAAATGTAGCCAAAGCGTGTCGCCGCCTTAGAAATACTGTGCTGAATAGGGAATACATAAAATAAAATGTAGCCAAACGTGTCAGCTGTGCAAGGCATCATTTATGGATACTGCCCATAATGTACGTATTACACAGATAAATGTGTGCCATACCATCCTGTTGGCATTTTTATACCATATAAATTCACAGGAAACCACTTGATTTTGTTTTTTTATGATTTGAGATGTGGAACACAAAACACGCAAACACTCAGCACTGTAAAGCTTGATTTGATGCATGCTGGAAAGTACGTGGACTGAAAGCATCTCTCTTTCTCACTTCCTTTACTTAGACAATATTGTGATGCAATGAGGCAGCACAGTACATGTAGTTTTCCACCATGATAAATTAATATGTCGTATGCGCTGTATTCTTAAGCGTTTGAATGAATACAGATCAACTCAGGTGAAATGCTTTAAGATGTAGAAACCGGTGTTTACTATTGAACACCATTAGAAGAACCATATATCTCTCAATCATCTCAGTTCATTGAGTAAAATGACAGACATGAGCTTGTGCACAGGAAAGAAGTGGTGTAACACTTGACAAATGCTTTTTCTCTTGACATGCTGTAAATTTAGATTATTCAAACGTGTAGCATATGGTTACACTTATGGATGAGAATGTCACAGGCGTTTGTACTGCTTTTTGCATCACTAGAAGCGGTGGATGTTTTCAGCGTGAAGTGTACATTATCACCATGATTGTTTCTATAGGAAACCGAAATAAAGTATGCAGCGGTTTCCAAAAGCCTTCAACAGCAGTAACAATTTAATAACTTAAGACAGCGGATTGCAGGAAATCAGGGGCTGTCTATGCAGACTGAGCTTCAGCACAAGCCCCCCCCCCCCCAAACATAAAAAAAAAACAAAAAAAACGAGTCATCAGGGTTGGAGGGGGGCTTTTATTCACACAAATGAAAAGGAAAAACGTTCAGGTAAAGGAAGACTATCATACCATACTACTACTACTCCCTGACTTTCTGGAGAGAGCAAAAAATGTAACATTTGCTACATTTTTTGGAACACCTAGAATTGTTAATTGTACACTTTTGTTAAATTTTACCCTTTGTTCCAAATTCCTCCTGCAAAAAAAATAGTGTACTTCCTGTACCTAATCACTATGTTATGCAACATCATAGCTCTATATCTGCAATGAGTGAGTGAGTGAGTGAAAAACGTAATCGCCTCTGGGCGCTGGTTGTTCCTTTCTCCTTTGTAATCAAAAGAGATGAGTTTTGATCTTTCTTCTGAAGGCCAAGTGGTTCTCCAACCAGATGCTGGTTGGTAAAGCGTTCCATAGTCTGGGGCCTTGGACCGCAAATCTTCTTTCTCCTTTGGACTTGTATCTGGCTTTGGGAATCTGGAGCAACTTTTGGTTGGTGGATCGCAGAATGTGATTGGAGTTCTGAGCTTTTACTTTCTTGCATAGATATTGGGGTGCCTTCCCATGAAGGCACTTATGCGTCAGACAGAGTGCTTTAAAAGCAATTCTGTCTTTTACTGGCAACCAATGAAGGGATCTCAGCGAAGGTGAGATTGATTCCCATCGTTTTTTCCCAGTCACAAGTCTGGCGGCCGTATTTTGAACGACTTGCAGACGATCGATTTGGTACTTCGGTTGTCCGAGGTAAAGGGCATTAGCATAGTCCAGTCTGGAGTTGACAATTGTTCCTACCACGACTGCTATGTCTTCTTTTGGAATAAATGGAATAAGTCTGCGTAGTAGGTGCAGCAGATGGTGAGATCCGCCCTGTTGCTAATCCAATCCACTAGGGGGATCATTTATGTGAGATCATTTAAGGCACTCTTGCCTCTGACTGCTAGTCCCATGATATTTGGAAATGTTACTACTGTGCTGTGCTATGTACTGTTGTAGGAACAGTAACATTGCCCATTCGCCAATCAGCGAACAATTTGGGGTGTTTGCGGCAAATTCGAAAAACGGTGGAACACCCTTTAAATAAATGGGAAAAATCAAATCAAAAGTGCTAATTTTAAAGGTTAATATGCAAGTTATTGTCATAAAAGCGTGTTTGGGGACCTGGGTCCTGCCCCAGGGGACATTTATCAATGCAAAATAAAGTTTTAAAAACTGTTGTTTTTTTCGGGAGCAGTGATTTTAATAATGTTAAAAGTGAAAAAATAAATATTCCTTTACATTTTTTACCTGGGGGGTGTGTATAGTATGCCTGTAAAGTAGTGCATGCTTCCGATGCTTTGAAAAGTCCCTACATAAAATGAAATTTCTAGAAAGGAAAAAAAGTCATTTAAAACTACTTGTGGCTATAATGAATTATCGGGTCCTGGCAATGCAGATAAAAGCCATTGACAAAAAAACAGCATGGGTTCCCCCCTTAGTCCATTACCAGGCCCTTTGGGCCTGGTATGAATTTTAAGGGGAACCCTGAACCAAAATTTAAAAAAAAAAAGCGTGGGGATCCCCCAAATTCCATACCAGGCCCTTCAGATCTGGTATGGGGTTCCCCCCAAAAATCCATACCAGACCCTTTAGGTCTGGTGTGGATTTTGAGGGGAACCCGCACCAAAATAAAAAAAAAATGGCGTGGGGTTAAGGATAAAGCTGCCATTACTTGTAGTGTCCCCACATAAACAGTGATATTTACAATGTATGGAAATGTGCTAAATCAGTTCCAGAATATAACAATAATAAAGTGCTGTAATATAAAAATATATATATATAAAAAAAGACAAAAATAATATCAATATGACAAATTTCCATAGGTGATCACCATAAGCAATAATAAACAAAAATCCAGTGAAGGAAAATGCAACTTTGATTATTATTATTTATGGTTATCACCTAGGAATGATTTTTACTTTTTTTTATATTTTTACATGTGAACACTTTATGATTGTTATATTTTAAAACGCATTTAGCACCTTGTGAATATTATTGTTGCTGTGCTGTCTTCCCTTTATATTGTAAAGCTCTGCACAAACTGTTGGTGCTATATATTATTGACTTTGGAATGCCTTACCAACCAGTATCCGGTTGAAGGTGAACCACTTGGCCTTCAGAGGAAAGATCAAAACCCATCTCTGAGGTCAAAAAAAGAAATGGACACCCAGCGCCCAGAGGCGATTCAGTTTGCATGTGCAGCGCTATATAAGTTTCTCTCTCACTCACTCACTCACTCACTCACCTTTACATCTACTGGTGCAAGGCTTTGAACTCTCCTGGCCATGCTTTCACACTAGTGCCCTATAGACCTCTTTAAGAATGTGTCCCAGGGTGCAGGGACAATTGATCCTAAACCCTGTGCTTTGTATGTAGCACACCCCCAAACACCTACACGTTCTATGTAGCACACACCTAAACCCTGCACTGTATATAAAGCACATTCCTGAAATGCTGCACTTTGTATTTAGTGCAGCACTCTGTACATTGCACACTCCTGAATGCTGCACTCTGTACATGGTTTACTCATAAACCCCTGAGCTAAAAACACAATACTTGGTTGTCTTTATTGAACACACTACTTCCTTTTCTATGGAGTCTCTGAATGCAAAAGTGGTCCAGGGTGAACGCTGGCCATAGATGGAAAGAATTTCAAATGAAAGTTCTTAGAAAATGTCTTAGGAAAATTTGTCAAAACATTCTCAGAACATTCAAATGTCATTCTAAAGATTTTGTTTCCTTTTAATATTTGATTTTGGAATGAAAGGACAAACGACCCCATACACCGTTAGAAATGTGTTTGTTCAGGAAAAAATCTCCATCCTGCGCCTTCAAATTTTCTTGTCATTACAGTCAAAAATGAACATTGATTTGACCCACTAATGATTCCAAAAATGAACAAGCTTTAAGAACATTATTTAGGAGGTGTGTTGCCCCACTATAAACACCTTTCTACTAAGGGACCCACCAAGGAAGCCAATAATGGTTATTGACCAGAGTCATCTGTACAGGTCCATATACTTTGTGCTGCATTTGAGTAATTATATAGCAAGAAATACAGGTGTGTACTAGGCTCTGCCCTTTTACACCCAGCATCTG
This sequence comes from Rana kukunoris, assembly GCA_029574335.1. Lineage (NCBI taxonomy): Eukaryota > Metazoa > Chordata > Amphibia > Anura > Ranidae > Rana > Rana kukunoris. The sequence goes on from CM056055.1 coordinate 136,879,843, forward strand.
GCTAAAAATATGTTGAGCACTATTTATCGACAAGTACATTATATTATCAAATAAAGCACATGTGCATGTAAGGGCAGGTGTCTTAATACATTTGGTTATATGGCGTATGTGAATGAGGCCTTATATATTCCTCATACATAAAATAAAATGTGTTTCTGACATTGTATTCTGCATCGAAGTTACTATTTGCAATACTGCAGACAAACACTGGTGATGACTACTTACCAATGCCAATGAATATTACAGCAAAGCCCTCTTTCTTCAGAGACCTTATATTCATTCCTTGCATTCCTAGGCCCGTGCCCTCAATTACCTTATAAAAGAAAATACATTGCCAATTAAGAAAACTAATGTAATGTAACCTAATAAGAGAGAAGAGTGTTTGAAAACAGAGTAAAAACTTTTAAAGCCTGGAGGAGAACGAGACAGAATGCATAAGACAAAGGGGAAACATAATATGATTTGCAAACTGCTCATTAAAATGTGATTAGAAAGAAGGTTCTTTATCTGATTCTTTCAATGTACAGAGTAGGAAAGGAACAGACATTTAATATCTCTAACAATATTTTAAATCATACAAATATATAAAAAAAAATTGTAATATATTGCCATTTAGAACAGGTTATGTAAGGTAATGTTGCACGGCAAAAAATATATGCATACGAATGCAATTTAATTGATTTAGTATGACTGATCTTAGCTATTTCTTGGGATGGTAATACATAATATTTGTAAGCATTACTTAAAGGGGCATTAAATCCAAACAAACTCTGTACAGTTCTTCCCCTCACCCCCATTTATATGATGTATCCTATCCTTTTCTTTTGTATATTCTGTATCCAGGGGAGTAGCTAGAAATCACAGAGCCCCATAGCAAAATGTTTTATGCCCCCCCCTGCAAACAGCCCCCCAATTGCAGCTACTGTGACCCATCAGATTCTGCCAGTGTGCCCATCAATTGCCGCTACTGTGCCCCATTAGATGCTGCCCGGCACTTACCTGTCTCACAGCGGGTTAGCGGCGGTATCCTTCCTGCACGTCCTCCATGTCTTCTTCCATCCTCTCTCAGGAGTCCAATCACAGCGCCAGATGTTTTAGCCAATCAGGTGACCGGTAACAGACCTGGCAACCGGATTGGCTAAGAGGCGGATTTAGTGTTAGCGAAGCGAATTCCTTCGCTGTGTGTCTATAATTTATAAATCTATATTTCTGGGGAGGGGGGCCTGGCCGCTTGACCGCTCATGGAGATGTCCCACAAGAAGAATCCTCCAGCAGGTCCCTGAAAGCCTGCTGAATTCTTCAGTGGCTCACAGTCTGGGACACCCAAGGGGGTGCCAACTACATGCCAGGTGTGGCTATGGGTATCCCTGAATCCGTTCCTGCTGTGGAGCTCTACCTGGAACACCTTTTTAAGGCCCTGGTCCCTTCAGTCACCACATTGGACCTTACTATTTCCAGGGCACATAGCATCTTCAAACCATCACACATCCCAGCAGATAAACCACCTGTCTCCATTTTTACTAATCCAAAGAGTGTATTCTACTAGCAGCTAAAAATATATCTGTCTTCCCTGAGCCATATGTTGCCTTATTGTACACAGATATTTCAGCTCCAAAACAAAAAGAGATTGCACAAATTATCTGCACCCTATAAAGCATAATGTCTTCCTTACAAAGCTTTTTGTCACCTTCCAAGGCAAATCTATCACCATACATCCCCACCTCCGGAAAATGGTCCCTGCAACATTTTTCCACATTGCATCTTAGTGACTATGCCCAACCAGGTAAAATAACGGATAATCCCACTAATTTCTGCCCCATTATACGCCTCAATTTGAACAAAAAACTCTTGCAAACCTCATTTTTTTTATCTACCCTGACCAAGTGGGGTTTGTCATCGGACGCCAAACCTTTGACGATATTCGCTCCATTGATCTTTTTTAATGGGCAAAACATCATCACACAATCAGATTTGATTCTGAAAAAGCATTTAATAGGGTACATTGTCACACTTTCCCTATACAAGCTAATTTACATCAAATGCCACATGTTTCCTGTTGGCTTAGAATCCTCTATTAAGCACCAGATCTTGTGTGTTGCTCCTTTTTCTTGGGGTCCTCTTTCATTCACACAGTATTTGGGAATTCAGTTAACTGCCCCTAGTACCAAACTTTCTCAAAATAATTTTTCTGCCCTTACTGACAAAATTATGCAACTAAGTTCAGGTCTTCAATCAAGCTTACCATTATGGCCCGTCATATTGCCCTAGCTAAAATATTCCTGTTACCACAAATTTTGTATATGCCCTACTTGTTCGCTTTCTCTCTGCCCATATTTAAAAGCTACATTGTATTCTGAACTCTTTGATATGACCTTGGATAAAGTCTGCTATTCTTCTCCATCCTACAAAATTTGCAGGCCTGGGAGCCCTTAATATTGCTCTGTATTGCAAGGCTATTATCCTAGCACAACCCTACGTCTCTACTCTCCTGGACACAAATTCAAAGCAACCCTCCACCCTCAAACTTGACAGCACTTTTTTGGACACCCTTACACTGCTTACAGAGTCTGTACTTCCTTTGTGGAGCACTTTCACCACATCTTCCTTATTGCTTTACACAAGATGCCACTAAAATCTCTGGAATTTCTTATTACTTACATATCTGTGCATTCCTGGGAAAATTGCAGGCATTCATACAATTGATCAACTATATTTCAATGCCCACTTCTGCTCCTTACAAGATTTGTGATCTGCCTATTCTTTACCACGCTCCATGTTCTTCAGATACCAAAAAAGTCATGCTTTGCATCATATTTTAATCCTGAAAGTCCATGCTTCTAGACAGTATCTCGGAACAGTATCTCCTCCACACAGGTGCAAAGAACCTTCCCCCATCTGCACACTTATCAGCACCACCACTCATGGAGAAATCATCAACTATGTCATTTTGGAACAATCATCGGGCTTCTCATCTTCACTAAAGCAATGACAACTAGCTTACTCTCTATCACTGAAATATTCTCAATGTATCACAAACTGGAAATCTTTACAGAAGCTCCTACATAATTGGTATGACACTCCTGTTAAATTAGCCTCAATCTTTTCAAGTTATTCTCCTCTCTGTTGGAGACAGTGTGGCTCGTTGCGTAACATCTGATGGTACTGCCATGTAATTCAGACTTACTGGGCCCAAATCTTTTTGTTGGTGTCTAATGTTACTGGCATTACTACTTCAGTTGACCCAAAATTGGCCTTGTTGGATATAGGCATGGGTTCTTTGACCATTTGAGTTCCACAACATATCTACTCATAATTTCATTGCAGCCTGGCTACCTATTGCTTGGAGTTGAAAGCAGCCGCTACCCCTTGATGTTCTTACTCTTATTCACATTCTGAACAAGCAAGCTCATTAGAAATTAGTTATTTGCTAAAGCTCAACTTTTAGAAGACAGATTGTGTCGCCAGTGGGATTTCTGGCTCCAACACCCATATTGCACGCTGCAGATTTAAACATGGAATCCCTCTCCTTTAGATTCCCATTGCTGAAACCTTGGAATCCATGTCTCTGTTAATGGGAACACAGCTTTTTGCTGATTTTTTTTTTTTTACTTTGTACTGTTTACCTACTCTTCAGATTACATAGCCTAATGTCCTTCCCCTGCACCTTCTCTTTTCCTAAAGTGCCTTGTTTCTTATTTACCTTTGTTACTAATTTAATTATTGTTTTGATTTTGTCAAAAAAATTAATCTTCAATAAAGATATATGGAGACTAGATCTATGTTTTCATTCTATTTGGGATGTTTTTCTTTCCTGGAGAAAATACTGCTCCAAGCTGACTGTATTACTGAGCACACTACCAAAAACATAGGCATCTGGTCACATAATCTTTGCCGATAAGGAAGGCCAACAAGTCTGAATTTTGATCTTGTTGTTAAGCAAAGATTATATAAACAAACAAGTAAGGTATTGGTCATGTGACCAGCACACATGAGAACATAGAGAAGCATTTTGTCCATGAAAGGTAATTATTTATGACATTGTATTATCCTTGATGTAACTAAACCAGTAGTTAAATTCCAGCATCATGGTGTCACCTCCGTCTAGTTGAAAGTGGCCTAGAAAGTGGTAAGGCACAACAAGAAATAGTCCTCTTTCCAGGTAAGGTATGACAGTCACCCTGTCATGTCTTTATTATTTCCAACAAAACTATTTTAAAGCTTCATCTTAACATTTACCATTAACATTACCATATGAAATAATGAAGCAGTTGGGGTAGGTCTGTGACCCCCATCTTCAGTATATATTAGGACAAGGTGAGTAAAATTAAGCATTGTTTGACACATCTGTTCACACAAATATAAAATTTTCAGTGCTGGTGAAATTATCGCTTTACGCTTATAACACAATTCATCCTCCAGCAACATTTTACCTAAAGTTCTCAAAATGTAAAGTATTCAAACCACAAAGCAGTGCTCACCGAATATACATTTATATATCATTCACTCTGAATAAGAACATTTCCATTTCATGCATTTTTGTAAACGATAGCTCCAATTTTCCCCGTTATTTTGTACTGGATGCAGTTGCGTCAAATGTTTGTACAACACTGCAATCCGTAAGAACATAAGGTGCCAGGGTCATGGCACAAGAATGAAAATGTGTGGAAAATTACTGCTATAAGCAAACATCTCATTACAGCGTTCCTGCATTGCAATATGCTAGTAAACTACTAAAAGCACATGCATTTTTCTACTCCGGGGAAAATAAAGGAGAAACAGCATTGTAAAAATAGAGTTTATGTTCATAATATAACCTCAATGCAGAAATTGTATTTATAATGTGCATTATTTTCTAGAAAACCGTATATATTATGCTTACAAAGCAAGCTAAAAAACAAACAAAAAAAAACAAAACAACTTACATGTATATTGTTCTGCATAAAAAAATGCAGGGTGAGTTTTAGATTAAGCATGCATTTCCTATTTACTAAGAAGTCACGCACACAAAGAATTTACTGTACTATTGCTGATTAGAGATGGGCAGAACACTGCCTGCTCAGTTCATACCAGAACTCCTGAAAGAGGAAAAAGCTGGGCACAAGTCATAAACTATTAAAATGGGTCTGAATATGAAAAATCAAAAGTCACCATTTTGAAAGCTTATATGCAGGTTATTGGCCATAAAGAGGGTATGGGGGCATGTGTACTGCCCCGGAGGACATGTATTAAAGTGAAAAAATAAAAATGTAACAATATAGTGTTTTGGGGGTTCCCTTAGTCTTAGTCTGTGACACATCCGTACCATGTATAGAACCTACTGCAGCAAAACTGAATAAAAAAATTAAAAAAAAATACACTGCCAGAATTTACTTGTTCCTAATAGCATAAGGGGGTTGACAAAATTTGTAGAAAAATTGCAAACACCGACCCCCCCCCCCTTCTGAACCATACTAGTACACATGTCCTCAACACGGGGGGGTGCATTCACTTCACGTGAAACAATAAAAACAAATATTTTAAATATAGTGACTGGGGGTCTGCCTAGTCTGCCTGTAAATTGGCATATCTGTACCATGTATATAACCTGCTCCAGGGTTGTGGGGACAATGTTCTTCTGCCCCAAATAAGCTCCCCATGTTGAGGGAATGTGGCCTGGTATGGTTCAGAAGGGGGGCCCTGCCAGGCTGCATGCTCCGAAATGGCTCTGATAGTGATTTTGGGGGGACCCCACAGAGTATTGTTTTTGGTGTGGTGCTCACCTTAAAATTCATATAGAACCTGAAGGGCCTGGTATGGATTGGCGAGGACTCCCACGCTATTTCTCTTTTAACTTTTTATATTGCTGGCAATGTTTTTTTTTTTAATTCAGCTGTCAGCGGAAAAGCCCATTCACAGCTGATGACTCATCAGCTGTTAATGATGTGGGAGCTGGCTTCCTGGCCCCACTCCCTAACAACCAGCTTTGTCCAATCAGGGATTAAAATGCACTGTGCAGTGCATTGTGGAGCATTCGCCAAACAGGCAATGTTTGGGCAAAACCTTTGCTCAGCTCAAACCGTTCGCCCAACTCTATTGCTAATGGTTTGCTCTGCCTTGAAATTTGCATTTATTCCTAAATATACTATACTAAACCTATACTACAAAACAACATGCTCTATTTTGGCTGTGCAAAAACCTATCATGTGTATGGGGCATAACAGCTCTCGCCACAACGCGAGGATGTAACAATTTTTCCTTCGGAGAACGAGGATCTGTAAAAAAGGAAGGCATGGAGACATCTTGGTTCAGGTGAAAACTGGACACTACCTTAGGCATAAAGGTTGGGTGAAGACGCTAAACCAGGTTGTCCGAGAACAATTGTTGGTGGCTCAAGAAATCCGCCTGCCACTTCTCCACTCCTGGAATGAAGACTGCAGATAGGCATTGTCGGATTGTATGCTCACGGGACAACCCTGCAATCTGAAATTACAGGCCATTAGAGCCAGACGCACTGTCCGAATCTCTAGAATGTTGATGGGCAAGGTCTTTTTGGACTCTGCCCACTTCCCCTGGACAGTGGTCTCCTCTAGAACTGCCCCCCTTCTGAAAATGTTGGGCTTTCAACCACCAACTGAGACTCTGGTGCATCCTTGGGGCCAGTACATTGGGTAATCCAAGGCTTGAATCTTCTTGTTCCAAGCAGACAGAATAGTGTTTTGCAACAGTCTTGAATGAAACTGGGAATAGGGAACAAATTGAGCCACCATATTCCCTAACAACCTCATGCTAAGGCAAATAGAAGGACTCTTCTTTGCCTTGACCACATGGACCAGATCTCTTATAGCCATGACTTTCACCTGAGACAAAAATATTTTCTTGACTGTGTCTATAACCAGTACTCCAGTCTTCTTACGGGCTGTAAGGCTGACTTCTCTAGGTTGAGAATCCAACCCAGGTGATCCAAGTACTTGACAATGTTGGACTCTGGTCTAGCTGTGCAACTGACTGATCTATCAGCAATAGGACGTCTAGGTATGCCATTACTGCTATACCTGGACCCTTAGTCTTACTAGTACTGGGGCCAGAGCTTTTGTAAACACCCAGGGTGCAGTGGCTAACCCGAAGGGCAAGGCAACCAACTGAAAATGGCGCTGTTCTACCAAGAATTGCAGAAACTTCTGGTGAGCAGGGAAAATTGGCACATGCAGATATGCATCTTTGATGTCTATTGATGCCAGAAATTCTCCTTTTCACATGGATTGAATCCATGCGAAAAGAGTGGACAGTTAGGAATGGATTTTGAACTTTAAGATCTAGAATGGGTCTGAAGTCTCCATTCAGTTTTGGCACTGTGAAGAGATTTGAATAAAACCCCATGCCCTGGTCTTCTAAGGGAATTTATATAATTACACCCTGAGACATCAATTGGTCTAGTGCCAGGAATAAAAACCTTCTTTTCACTGGGTCTTTGGTAATATTTGACCTTAGAAAATTAAAAGGTGTAATTTTCCTGAAACTCTAGTTTGTACACTAGAGACACAGTGGAGATGACCCATCTGTCTTGGATCTCCTCCTGCCAAGCAGAGCGAGGGCACACCTTCATAAGGAGGCCTTGGGACTTACCTCCTTAACCCGATGGCAGAGGCCATTGCGACTGCCTGCTGTTACATCTGGTACTGAGAAAGAAGAACGTTTAAATGAAGGATGTCTACTCCTTTTTTTTAACCGGTAAAAGGGCACTCTTATTACCTGAAATATTTTGAATATATGTATCCAAATCATGAAAGGGAAAAACCTGCATGGCAATTGAGCTGACCAATGCTTCAACCAGAGAATTCTACGCATTTGTGCTGATAAGTGAGCAAGGCATGACACCTGATGAATAGAATCTTTAAGAGTGTGAACCATAAAACATAAGGCACTAGGTAGCTTATCTAACACCCGGGCTGCTTCCCCTTGAGCAGGGACATCTTTAATAACCTGCTTAAGTTCATCTTTTAGGGATTGACAAATGCACCAGCCACAGCAAATGAGGCTTTAAGCAAAGATTCCAGCTTCTTATCAGCTGGATCCTTAAACACCTGAACATTGTCCACTGGACAAGTTAGACTCCTATTCCAGAAGAGATAGCAGCGTCTACTGCTGGCAAACTCCACTTCTTAGTGAATTTTTCCTCCATAGGATTAAGAAGAGAAAATGTTCTAGGAGGAATAAAATAGCTATCTGGGTGATCCTAGTCAGCATATATTAGCCGCTCCAGCAATGGGTGTACAGGGAAAGCATGTGGACACTGTGGAGGCCTAAAATAACCCAAAGAGGAAAAGGGGGCCTCAGCTACCTGGGGGGAACTTGTATCAAGAACGGGCCAACTCCGTAAGGGGAGATTGTGAGGCTGAGAAGGGCTCTTCTTAGACTGAATCCTAGGAGGAGGAGTTATCTGCCTGACCTTCTTCTCGATCACCAAATGGCATCTCAACCACATCTGCCCATTCCTGGTCTAATACTGGAAGGTAAGGTGGAGGAGAAGGGGACCTGGGAGGAAGACGCAAACATATTGGCTATTTTTTCTTTTTAAACCAGCTAACGCTGAAGCCAAATCATCCTTGGTGACTTATGCAGAGGCTGAAGTGTTAATAGTAGCTACAATGCCTGTCAGCCTAAAGGACTCAGATTGGCCAGTTGCTTCTGGTCTTTCAGGGGAGGACAGTACTTTGAAAGCGTGACTAGGATCCTCATACCCCGACAGTGGTGCCTATTCACTCCTTCATGCTGTATCCCCCCACCTTTTTTTCAGGAAGACATAGTCCTAAGCACAAAAAGCAGAGGTACTAACAATATGTATCTACTGCCGAGCCATAGTCCAGCAATGGAAATATTCTGCTATCACTGCTCAGCCTGATGCTGAGTAGATGTGCTTTTAAAATGCCTGTATCCAACACCCATACAGTGTTCACATGCCCTCATATGCTCTGTGTCCCTCCGTCAGCCACCAGACACTTTCCAGAGTAAAAACTTTATATAGACCATAAGCCTTGCTCCTGCGCCGTGTATTAAGTAAATGTTAGTTTCCATGTGCACACAGGCGGCCCCAAGCCACGCCCGCCGCATCCTAGAGTAGCTCTTTAAACAGAGCTGATTCCCATGCGCGCGAACACACGGCCCCGCAATAGGGATAGCTTGGGAGAAGGGCTGTGTCACCAGGATAATGCCAACCTCTGTGTTCCAGAGGTGGGCGAACCAAAGGGGTTTTTGGTGGCCATGACAGAGTGGAGTAAGGGGGCAATAATGTCCACAGGAGCACTGCCAGACACTGAGAATACTGCAGGGGAAGCATGGTAATGTTAAACACCATGTATGTTACAATTACACCCTCTAGTGGTAGAAAAAATAGGCAAGGCATCACTTACTCAGAAGAAGTCCATAAGTGAACCTTATGTGTTCCTTAGGATCTTCTTTTAACGTGCCATTCCCACCGCAGGATACTGCTGGAAAACACAACCGGATCCAATCTTCACCCATTACGGTGGGTCATGCCATGACAGACCTTCAAGGACTGGGTCCCCCTTGCATACTGGGTCCACACCCTTGGACCTGCCAGGAAAACCTTTGGTTTAGCTATGTAACCAAGGACCTAGATCCCAGGGTCCAGCCCTCAAAAAAGGAGCATTACAGGCAAGAGACCTCGCTTTTTCTTCCTCCAGGCTCGGGTACCATCCATTTTGGCCATTCTCTTTTGGCACCTTTAATGGATCCAACTGCATAGCCCCTTGATTCTACCAAGGATTTCTCAAATGGGGCTCTTCAAGCATAGAACTTCAACACTGGTGAAAAAACTGAGGTACTTCCTGTATGGGAGGGGTTATATAGAGGAGAACTTCCATCTTTTGGGTGTGCCAGTGTCCATTCACCTATAGGCGGCGTATAAGCCACATAGTAATTACTATGGCTGCTCTGCATCATGTGATGTACGATATAGAAACAGTCCTTTAAAGTTATATTAAATATCCTCAATGTTATCAGCTCTAAAAACTAAAGGAAATCTTCTCAGTCCTCATATGTGTTCTGTGCATTATTGGTACATTATTTAATTTTGTGATCACTATTTTAATGTAATAGAGGAACATATGAAATGTCAGCTACTCCAAATATACCACTGGTAAAAACAAGTTTCCCTGAAAATATTTTTGAAATGTTGGCAACTATACACTTGGGCACTGCCCAGAGGCCCAGGATCAGTAGGGGGCTCAAGAGAGGCTCCTGGGATCCTGTGATAATAAAGCAGTAGTAAACTTTGTTAACATTACTACTTTTTAGAGGCCCTGAGGATGGTTATGCCATAATGTACTAGTATGCACAGCATAGGGTACACTTACCTGTCAGACCTTCAGCGATGCACTGTGATCGGGTTCTGTGCCTTCAGCCACTTGCCTTAGTCGGGCTGTGTCGATGTGACTTCCACGCATGCTCATGTGCATCCTCTCTCTCTCATCCCCCCTCTCTCTCATCCTCCCTCCCTTAACCCTCAACCCTCTCTCATCCTCCCTTGCTCTATTTAATTTAATTTGTTATAACAAACAATTGCACCAGACCCATGATGTTTTTAATCTGGTCCTGGGTCAGCAGTGGTATTATATCCCAGCTGTGCTTCATTGTCCTGCATAGCCCCAGTTCATTTAGTCACTGCTAAAAAGAGTGAGCTGATAAATTGAAAGTATGTTTTGCTAAATGCTTTGAGGATGAATTACACTGTGTTGCAGCTACAGAGCTACAGAGATCAATAAGGGCTTGTTTAAAGTTATTTTTTTACTACTCTTACAACATGTAAATGTTAGAATATCCATAACCTATTCATAGTTCTACTTTAAAGTTAGGATACTGACACTGCAAAAAATAACACTCCTCCAACTCTATTTCATGCAACACAATTCAGATACTAGAAAATGTGTAGAAGGAAACAAGCATTATATAAATGTTTATCAACAAACATAGAACATTATTGACATTCACATACATAAGATTGTGTTTTAGCAGGTTTGGTTAGGTAATTCTGTTGCTTCTAGTCATTGCAAGAAACCCCTTAAGCAACGTAACTTTGTTTTGTTTCTTTTTTTTTAACGGACAATTAATCACATGTGGGCATGGCGAATGAGAACTATCGATTGCCCTTTTCCAGACTTCTGGCATTCAGACAGCAGACAGACAAATGCCCTGAGCAATAAGAAGCATCTCTCTACCACAGCCTACTGATGCTTTTAATTGTTTGCTACTAATGGACATGGTATTTAGCAGTTTACGTCTGGCAGATTAATTTATGTTATCATTATCATTACCTTAACACCGAGGTCCTTCATCAGCTCAATTTCAAAACTGACAACATCATATGGCAAACGGAACTGAGGGATTTCTGAAGCACTGTAAAAACACATAACCCAGATATGATTGAGATTTATTAAACCCTACAAAGTATTATTTAACATTTTTGAAAAGTTCAGCCAATGATAAGAAACAAATTAATGCTCAAACTGGAACTGATCATTAAAATGTAAAACTTGGAACACAGCTAAAAGTACTATGCAAGGATTCTTGACACATCAGCCTTGTGATCTCTAACCATTAGAATGTCTGAGGTATGCTGCAATAATAGATGACACAACCTGCATAAAAATGTGTTAAGAAACACATTTATTTTTCTGTGTATTGTCAAAAATCACATGCTTAAAAAATACTAAAAGTGTCAAAGTGGAAAACAGCCAAACAGAGCATTGAAATACTTTGTTGTTTCCTGTTTTACCTGTCAAAAGATTGGTCATCCTGCTTGGCCAGCCACATCATTTTTTTACCCAAATCCCACTGCACAGTTAGGAAAATTACTCCACTACTTACTGATTCAGCTTTACAACTTCCCATGTCATTGTTTGCTAATTAATGATATGCATCAATGGTGATTAATTTTTCAATGAGCAGGCTTAAGGCTAACAGTTGACACAGGAAGCTGCAAAGCTGAAACAAAAATTAAGGGTATCATATGCCTGGCTATACAGTTTGGCAGAGACATGTGAATCACAAGACTTGCTGATTGGAATTGCATATTCTGCACATTTGGCAGAAAATCATTAATCAACAATTCTTTGCAAGTATGTATGTAACTTGTTGTTTAGCGTTTAACTACTGGTTTAAATATTGTACTAGTTAAAGGCAGAGCTTCACAAAGTCTAAAATATTCATCTCTTCTGGAGAAAGTGCTCTATTAGGTTCCCTCCAGTGCTCATTACTTAACAAAAAAAACTACAAATTTGATCAGGTGATAGTTGATTGGGAAGGGTCAGGGTTCAGATTGGCGGATTCTTCCCCTTAGCAGTGATCCTAACCACTTGCAGACCGCCGCCTGTAGATATACGTTGGCAGAATGGCACGGCTGTGCAAAGCAATGTACAGGTACATTGCTTTAAATTTTCCACAGTGCGTGCGTGCTGCAAGCTCTGTGACGGTGCCCGTGGACTCTATGACCGCTGGTGTCCCACGATTGTGTCACAGAGTTGCAGAAGAGGGAAATGCCTGTGTAAAAGACAAGGGAAGAGGCGCCTCTAAGTGTAGATGTTGTTAAAACAATTTTAATAAATAAAAGAGTACAGGCAACTCACATTTTACGAGTTAAAATCTGGCTTTGTACATATTCTTTAACCACTTAAGGACCGCCTACTGCACATTTACGTCGGCAGAATGGCACGGCTGGGCACATCAACGTATATATACGTTGGTTTTAGTACCCAGCCGTGGGTCGCGGGCGCGCGCCCGCGACCCGGTCCGAAGCTCCAGGACCGGGACCGCGGGATTCGCGGACCCGATCGCCGCTGCAGTGCGGCGATCCGTCCCTGGAGCGGAAGAACGGGGAGAGCCGTGTGTACACACAGCTTCCCCGTGCTTCTCTGTGGCCGGAGCATCGATCGCGTCATCCCTGTAATAGGGGGACGCGATCGATGACGTCACACCTACAGCCACACCCCCCTACAGTTGTAAACAACACATTAGGGCACACATTCCCTACAGCGCCACCTGTGGTTAACTCCCAAACTGCAACTGTCATTTCCACAGTAAACAATGCAATTTAAATGCATTTTTTGCTGTGAAAATGACAATTGTCCCAAAAATGTGTCAAAATTGTCCGAAGTGTCCGCCATATTGTCGCAGTCACGAAAAAAATCGCTGATCGCCTTTATTAGTAGTAAAAAAAAAATAATTAATAAAAATGCAATAAAACTATCCCTTATTTTGTAAACGCTATAAATTTTGCGAAAACCAACCGATAAACGCTTATTGCGATTTTTTTTACCAAAAATATGTAGAAGAATACGTATCGGCCTAAACTGAGGAAAAAAAATGTTTTTTTATATATTTTTGGGGGATATTTATTATAGCAAAAAGTAAAAAATATTGCATTTTTTTTAAAATTGTCGCTCTATTTTTGTTTATAGCGCAAAAAATAAAAACCGCAGAGGTGATCAAATACCACCAAAAGAAAGATCTATTTGTGGGAAAAAAAGGACGCAAATTTTGTTTGGGAGCCACGTCGCACGACCGCGCAATTGTCTGTTAAAGCGACGCAGTGCCGAATCGCAAAAACCCCTTGGGTCATTTGCCAGCGTATTGGTCCGGGTCTTAAGTGGTTAAAAGTGGTCATCACTTGTGGTCCTTCGGCTGCTGGACACTGCACTGTAGAGCTGTCTTTCACCGCTATAAGATGATGAAGCCGGCGGCGGTGGTGAAGATGGCTTGTAAGCCAGGCAGGTGGAGTAGGAGTGTTTCAGCAGCAGGATGGCACTGGTGATGTTGCTATATTTTGCGACGCGTTTCCTAAGCGTTCGAGCTGCGATGGTAAGGCAGTCGCGCTCCTTTTTCAAGCTTGAAAAAGGAGCGCGACTGCCTTACCATCGCAGCTCGAACGCTTAGGAAACGCGTCGCAAAATATAGCAACATCACCAGTGCCATCCTGCTGCTGAAACACTCCTACTCCACCTGCCTGGCTTACAAGCCATCTTCACCACCGCCGCCGGCTTCATCATCTTATAGCGGTGAAAGACAGCTCTACAGTGCAGTGTCCAGCAGCCGAAGGACCACAAGTGATGACCACTTTTAAAGAATATGTACAAAGCCAGATTTTAACTCGTAAAATGTGAGTTGCCTGTACTCTTTTATTTATTAAAATTGTTTTAACAACATCTACACTTAGAGGCGCCTCTTCCCTTGTCTTTTACCACAGTTTTGAACACGGTTTCTGTTCTACTACGATGGCAGCCCTGAAGATATAGATGTGACCCCCACATAAACTTTTACCCCTTACCCCTGGGTTTTTCTTCCCCCCTCCCTCTCTTTGTTGGACATTGAACCCACCATGTGATTTTTACATATATTATATTTTTTTCAATCTTTATACACAATATATATTTGATTTTAATAATTAAGATATATATATGTACGTATTTATTCAACTATAATCACCACCACATTCATGTTTGCCTAGCGAATAATATCAAGGTACTACTGTATTTAGATTTTGCGCATTTCTCTCCTTGTGCACTGTACGAAATGCCTGTGTAAACAAGGCATTTCCCTGTTCCCCCTTGTGAGAGGACACTGATCTACTGCTCCCTGTCATGGGGAGCAGTAATCAATGTCATGTCACTGGTAGCCCAGCCCCCCTCCCTGTTAGAATCGTTCCCTAGGACACACTTAACCCCTTCCTTGCTCCCTAGTGGTTAACCCCTTCCCTACCAGTGTCATTTACACAATAATCAGTGCTATTTTATAGCACTGATCACTGTATACATGACAATGGTCCCAAAATAGCATCAACAGTGTCCGATGTGTTCGCCATAATGTCACAGTCATAATAAGAATTGCCGATCACCACTATTACTAGTAAAAAATGAATTATTAAAAAAAAAATCTATCCCCTATTTTGTAGATGCTACAACTTTTGTGAACACCAATCAATATATGCATATTGCAATTTCTTTTGCCAAAAATGTGTAGAAGAATACATATTGGCCTAAACTGAGAAAGACAATTTTTATATATATATATATATATATATATATATATATATATATATATATATATATATATATATATATATATATATATATATATTGTGAGGGATTAACTCGGTAGCGGGTGTGTGTGACCCCCTCTATGGGTTCACTACACGCTGAACTGTACAAAAAGGCACTTGAGGATGACTGAAAACAAATGATATGGTTTATTTTTCCATCTTGCGGGATACACGTGCAAGCATCAAAACAGCATAAACAAAACAAAACATAAAATAAACCCTTGCCACTTGGGGCGTCTACCTTCCCAACACAGGAACCTACCTATGGAGTCTGGCACAGCCTACTGCTGGGCAGACACTGCTGGTCCTACAGCAGAAAACAACAACAAAAGTCTCTTTGATATTTCTCACACAGAAATATCCATCAGCACCTCACCTCTTCAGAAGTGCTTCTGACTGCTCCTTCACACCCAAAGCTCCAGGATGCAGCAGTCGTTATCCTTAGGCTTTATTTATAGGGGGCTTTAATTGCTTCATTTTGAACAGCTGAAGGCTTCTAACTCCCCAAACCTCTCTGGCCATTTCTACAGCCAACGCCCAATAGTAATTGGTGTATTGTCTACACAAGGCAGGAAAGTATCTTCCATCTGGGACAACACACACAGATTTACCTGACTTCCTGTCACAATATATATATATATATATTTGGGATATTTATTATAGCAAAAAGTTAAAAATATTGTTGTTTTTATTCAAAATGGACGCTCTTTGCTTGTTTATAGCGCAAAAAATAAAACCCCCAGAGGTGGTCAAATATCACCAAAAAAAATCCCTATTTGTGGGAAAAAAAGGACATTAATTTTGTTTGGGAGCCACGTCGGACAGCTGTGCAATTGTCAGTTAAAGCATCACAGTGCCGAATTAGCGGCTGAAGTGATTAAAGATACAAGGCAAGGCAATGGAGATTGCTTGCAACAGAATTTCCTTAGGAAAGGTAAGTTCAATTATTCCAATAATGTATTTATCCATCCCATCTTGACTATTTATATTTGAACATGCATACATTTTAAAGACTCTACAGAATCTGGGATTCATACAAATCCCCCTAAAAACTTTCCTCTGCTGAAAAAAAAAAAATCCCTTTGACTCACTTTATTTACCAGTGGCTATAGGCACCACTTTAAGAAATGTTATGACAGAATAAACAATGGCTTTCCGTACAACATGAAATATGTCATAGTTCCATGTGACTGCTCCACTTGGGATATAGTAAATACATTTTTGCAATTTACTTCATGGATAGTTGCATATAAGCCACCCACTAAGAATATTCTGCTGAGCCTTTACTAGTCGATTTTGGTGCTTCTTTTGCAACATCTGTCCCTGTGTCAAGAAGGGAACCCCTACTGTTCCATAGAACAGACCTCAGCCAAAAGAAAAATAATAGTTCCTACCAATAATAAAAGGAGAGATAATATAATTGCCTCTAGGCAGACCTTAAATCTCACCTGACGTCACAGATAAAGTCTGAATGATACAATTGGTGTAAAAGTGGGGCTATCCTGTGTAGGAATTGTTATTAAAATTATGGATTCTGACCAGGCTTTATGATTTGTTTCTTTTACTCTTGACGTGACAAAATTAGGATTTTTTTCTACAGCTTACCTGTAAAATCATTTTCTTTCCATACATCACAAGACACAATGCAGCTAAAATAACTAACTGGGTTATACGCCACCTATAGGTGAATGGACAAAGACAAACCAAAAAGACAGGAAGTCCTTCCCCACACAACCCCTCCCACACATGAAGCACCCCAGCTCTGTAGCAAGCAGTAAACTTCCCAGAAAAGAGGGGAGGGATCTCTGTGCCCCTGATGGACTCCAAGAAAAGGATTTTACAGGTAAGCTGTAGAATTTTTTTTATTTCTTTAATGTACATCACGGGACACAGAGCAGCCATGATAACTAACTTGGATGTCCCCAAGCAATGGTTTTGAGGGAAGGAACCCATTAGGACCAAAGAAACACCAATATAACAGCAGGATCTATATTGCTGTCTGCAGTACACTATGTCCAATTGAAACATCCTCCTAAATCCGAACATTCACCTGGTGAAACCTAGTGAATGTATGCACCGAAGACCAAGTAGCAGCCTTGCAATTCTTAGCCATTGATGTTTGATGATGAACTGACCATGAAGCATTCACTCTTATGGTAGAGTGTGCCCTTACTGGAAAAGGCGGAGCCTTACCCCTTAATCCATACGCCTGAACAATCACCTGGCAAATCCACTGAGAAATAGTTGGCTTAGATGCTGCCTGTTCAATCTTGGGACCTTCTGGCAATACAAACAGAACATCTGTTTTCGGCATCTGAGCTGACATTCTTAGATAGACTCTCATAGCCCGTACTACGTCGAGAGAATTAAATGATCTCTCCTCTGCAGACTGTGGCTTTGTAAAAAAGGAAGGTAGAATAATATAATTTGACTGAAAACTGGACACTACTTTGGGCAACAATTCTGGTTGTGGTCTCAAAACTGCTCTATCCTGGTGCAAGATCAAATAAGGTTCTTTACAGGACAGAGCCACCAACTCCGACAACCTCCTGGCCGATATCACTGCCATAAATAAAGCAAATTTTATTGCCAGGAGGATCAGAGGAATCTGCTGGATGGGCTCAAAAGGCTGCCTCTGTAAAACCCCCAGGACTAAATTTAAATCCCAAGGGCACAGAGCCGGCCTGACCGGTGGAAGAACAAGTCCAGCAGCAGGATTCTGCTAAAACGCTAGAATCCAATCTTCCCCCAGCACTGTGGGTATGTCTCTCTTGGACTGGGTCCCCTTAAATATGGGGCCACTCCCTTAGACCTGTAAAGCACCCTGCGGGAACTCCTTTGGGATCCTTTTTCTTACCAAGGGTCCAGATCCCCAGGGTCCAGTGCCCAAAGGGTCACATTACAGGCAATACCTTGTAATCTTCTTGCGTAAAAGAGGTTTGTGTACCATCCATTTTAGTGCATCATCATCCGGATGTATCCGATTATATAGCCCTTTAAATCCTTCAGGATATTTTTCAGGGCCATACTCATAACTAGCTCATGGAGCGGTTTTCCAAACCGTCACCATCACCATCACCTTACAGTGTCCATTCACCTATAGGTGGCGTAGTTATTATGGCTGCTCTGTGACCCATGATGTACGATAAAGAAAAAGTATTTTTATCATTGTGTGCTTTACAATGAGAAGCCCAGCCCACACATTTACAGTATGTCATATGATTATTCCCTTAGAGCAGGGCTCAACATTTCAAGTCCTGAGATACTAGCCAGGCCTCATGGGTTACTCGCCACCAGTTGCCCCACCCAACTCCTACCCTGCCCCGCCCCTAAACATGCCCTCATAAATTATCTCATGAAATGACACCTAAATGTTTTATGCAGAAACAAGTTACAAAAAAAAAATATTAACAACAACTTTATCAGTACAGCCTCACCTGTGACCGCCATTGAAGCCTCATCTGTGACCACCATTGAAGCCTCACCTGTGCCCACCATTAAAGCCTCAGCTGTGCCCACCATTGAAGCCTCACCTGTGCCCACTATTGAAGCCTCACCTGTGCCCACCATTGAAGCCTCACCTGTGCCCACCATTGAAGCCAAACTTTGCCCACCATTGCAGCCATACTATGCCTATTGCAGCCACACTGTGTCCATTATTCCAGCCTTGCCTAGGCAGAGGAATGCATGACTGGAGGAGAAGAGCCGCAGGATAGCACACTGTTACAGCTTACATTACAATTGTCTCTCTTAGACACAGTCCCATCTTCCCCTTACCCCATGCCTGGGATAGACAGAAAGCATCCCAGCATTTGGCTTGGCATTCTGTCCATCACAGGTGCTGGTCAGAAGGAGGCGGAGCTGTGTCGAGCATAGCAGAGACAATTGTAATGTGAGATGTAACAGCATACTATCCTGCTCAGTGATCCCGCAGCTTTCCTCTTCCTCCATGCTCACTTCCCCTGGAGTGATCTTTGGGAGAATGGCTCCCAATCAACCCCACCCACCGGTGGTGCCCCCCCGCTCCCAGGCAGCCCAGTTTGCAAGCCCTCATTTTCCACTTGCATGCGAGTGGAAAATTTGAGGGCTGCCTTAGAGTACTGTGATGTTTGTAATAATTCCAGCACCAACCAGATGCGAGATATTATTTGTGCTGTGCATGTTATAAAATAAAATAAGGTACTGAAATGTTACTTTAAACTTTTTTTTTTATATACAAAAAGAAAAATAGTCTCTTCACTCTACATTAAAGATCTTAATTTTTACCTTAATCCTCCAGCATAATTCCGTTTCTCAAATACAGTGATATCAGAATATCCAAGCCGGGCTAGAAAGGAAGCACAGCTGATGCTTGCTGGTCCAGCACCAATAAGAGCAATCCTCGTCTTGAATGATTCTGACATATCCTCAACAATAGGAAGCATAGGATTTCTTATCTGAGGGACCTTCATTGCTTTAAAAATCTAAAAAAGAAAAAAATTAAAAAGAAAACATATTAAATCCTTTCATCACTATACAGATTTTGGAACACAGATGCCACTGTGTTTATATATCCCTTAATAATCACACTCTAATGTGTGAGCAGCTGGGGGTACCCTCATTACTGTGTTATTATGTTTTATATAGCACCTGTGAACTTTTAAATGCTTTAAAAAATCATCACTTTAGACATGCAGCTAACATAACTAGATAACTTATTCTTGCCCTTGTGTGATTTAACATAATGCTTTCCAGTACAGTACATGTCAATTTACAGAACAACATTTTTTCACCTCCCTTGTTTTCTGTTTCATTTCATAATATTTTAAATGTCCAAACTTGGTTAATATATTGGCAATTTGTGCTGCAATACCTATGGTCATTTAAAGTCTAGGTGTTTTTTTTTTATTTGAATAGAGTAGGAACAAGGAAGGAAGGCTTAATCTTTACATATTACAGAATACAATTTACAAGACAAGAACAGGTGTCTCCACTGGAAGATTTTCCTGTAATGGCAGGAAAATATTGGATTTTCCATCACCTTCTTTTCCTGTGACAAATGTCTCCAGGACAAATGTAGGCCTGATGCAAACAAGAGGGGCCTGTGGCAGCTCTTAAAACTTCTAAAAATTGTATAGGTGGAGTACTGGACACCATAACAGTCTTAAAAATAGAGAATAATTTGTACAAATTGATGGACATAGTTGGCTCTTCGAGTAGTAAGCTGTGTATATAATAAAAAGTGTCAGATGTAGGTTGAGAGTCCAGTTAGTGTCTTAAAAAATATTCATACCCCAATTTTTCCACATTTTGTTATGTTATGTGATAGACCAAAACAAAGTGGCACAGAATTGTAAAGTAGGAAATGATAAATGGCTTTTATTTATTTTTTACAAAGAAATATCTGAAAAGTGTGGCATGCATGTGTATTCAGCCCCCTTTACTAAAATCAAATGGAACAAATTGCCTTCAGAAGTCACATAATTGATAAACTACCTGCATAGTTAATCAAGTTGAAAAAAGACACAAGTCCATCTAGTTTAACCAATAAAAAAAATAATAATAATACAATCCCATATACAGAATCCTATACCAAACGTTGATCCGGAGGAACGGGAAAAAACCCCACCAAAGCATGATTCACTTTGCTTACAGTAGGGGAAAAGAATCCCTCCCTGATCCTCCCAAGAGGCAACAGGATATGCTCTGGATCAACTTTTAGAAAAGAATCCAGGGCCTTTTTTAAAGCAATCTACTGAGCTGGACAGAACCACCTCTTGAGGAAGTCTAGTCCACATTTTTACAGCACTTACTGTGAAGAAACTCAATACCAAGTTCACTATATGGACCCCTTATGTATTTGTACATGTTGATCAAATACCCCCTTAATCTCCTCTTCTCAAGAGAGTATACATTCAGTCCCTGTAATTTTTCCTCATAGCGTCCATGCCTCTTATCAGTTTAGTTGGCCTTCTCGGCACTAGTGTTGCTCACGAATATTCGCATTGCGAATATTCGCTACGAATATTGCATATTCGAGTATTCGCGAATATCTCGAATATCGCGGTGAATATTCGCTATTTCGAATATTCGATATTTTTCAAATTTCGCAAAAAAATTTGCAATAAAATTCGCAATAGCGAAAATTCGCAATTTTTTTTTTTATCAAATATCACGAATATTCGATATTAACGAATATTCGCAACCGCATATGTGAAATTTCGCTTTTTTTTAATATAAAATATACCGAATATTCGTAAATATCGAATATTCGTGATATTTTATAAAAAAAAAAAAATCGCGAAATTTCACATTAGCGAAAATTCGCATTAGCGAAAATTCGCAATTTTTTTTTTTTTTTTTTTTTATAAAATATCACGAATATTCGATATTAACGAATATTCGCGAATATTCTTCGAAATATTCGCGAAATATCGCGAAATCGAATATGGCGTATTCCGCTCATCACTACTCGGCACTCTCTCTAGTTCGTTGATATCCTTTTTCAGAACTGAAGTCCAAAACTGAACTGCATATTCCAAATGAGGTCTTACTAATAATTTGTACAGGGGGGAAATTATCTCTCTCTCAGCAGTCCATATTTCTCAATACAAGAAAGGATTTTGCTCGCTTTGGATACCGCAGCTTGGCATTGCATGCTATTTTTAAGCTTATGATCTACCAAAACCCCCAGATCCTTCTCAAACATTGATTTCCCTAGATGTACTCCTCTTAGTATGTATGATGCATGCATATTCTTAGCCCCCAAGTGCATAAATTAACATTTATCAACATTAAACCTTATTTGCCACATAGATTCCCAATTAAACAGTGCATTGAGGTTGGCTTGTGAGTTGAAAATGTTATATTCCGCTGCATAGCTTGGTGTCATCGGCAAAGACTGAAATGGTACTTTTAATTCCAAAGCCTATATCATTAATAAAGATATTAAAAAGCAAGGCCTCGTACACAAGACTGGGTTTCTCGGCAAAAAAACAGCAAGAAAACTGCTTCTTGCCGAGATTCCCGTTCGTGTGTATGAGGCATTCAGGTTTCCCGTCTGGAAATCTGGCCAGAATCTCAACGAGAAAAAAAGAACTTGCTCTCTTTTTTCTCATCGAGATTCTTGTCTGCCTGTTTCCCGACAAGAAACCCGAAAGTGTGTATACTAACCTGTCGCCGTGGAAACCCGTGCATGCTCGAAATGACTTTGACACATGTGCGGTAGCTTCCACGGCATCGGTAGGGTAAAGCAAGATGGCATCGAATGTGACGAGCGCAATGCATGTCATACGCTATGACGTCACTGCGTTCTTTCCTTTCAAGAGAACCGCGGTTCTTTTGAAATGAAAGTCAGTACACTCCGGCGCCAAGAGTTTCTTGCCAAGAATCTCGTCAGGAAAAAAAAAACGGTTTTCCTGACAAGATTCTCGGACGTGTATACGAGGCCTAAGGGTCCCAACACTGAACAATGGAGTACACCACTAATAACCTTAGACCATTAATTAATTAATTAATCACTACTCTCTAAATTCTGTCTTTTAGCAAGTTTTCTATCCATTTACAAACTGATCTTTCCAAGCCTGCAGACTTTACCTTACATATTAGCTGTGTGTGGGGAATTTGTGTCAAACGGCTTTGCAAAATGCAAGTATACCATATCCACAGTAACCCCTCTGTCCAAGGTTTTATTTACTGCCTCATAAAAAGAAATCAGGTTGGTTTGACAACTTCTGTCTTTCATGAAGCCATGCTGTCTGTTGCTTAAACATTTTTTTTTCCAGCAATAGCCCATCTATGGTGTTTTATTAAACTCTTCAGTATCTTTCCTGCTATAGAAAGTAAACACACAGGTCTATAGTTAGATCTGTGTGTAATTTAATCTCAGTATTAATACAACTATTCTGTAAAGACCTCAGAGGTTTTTTAGATAACCTTAGTGAACAAACAGAATCATGAAGGCCAAGGAACACACCAGACAGGTCAGAGATAAAGTTGTGGAGAAGTTTAAAGCAGGGTTAGGTTGTAAAAAAAAATTCCCAAGCTTTGAACATCTCACAGAGCACTGTTCAATTTATCATCCGGAAATCGAAAGAGTATGGCACAACTGCAAACCTACCAAGATATGGCTGTCCTCCTTAACTGACTAGCAGAGCAAGAAGAGAATTAATCAGAGAAACAGCCAAGAGGCTCATGGTAACTTTGAAGGAGCTGCAGAGATCCACAGGACAACTAGTAGTCATGCACTCCACAAATCTGGTCTTTACGGAAGAGTGGCAAGAAGTAAACCATTATTGAAAGAAATCCATAAGAAGTCCCATTTTCGAGAAGCCATGTAGAAGACACAGAATACATGTGGAAAAAGGTGCTCTGGTCAGTTGAGACCAAAATTAATATTTTTGGCCTAAAAGGAAAACACCAAGGGCCAGATTCAGGTAGAAGATAAATCGGCTTATCTCCAGATAAGCCGTCTTGTCTCTGCGTTTTAGGCCTCCAATCTATGCCACTGATTCATAAAATCAGTTTAGCATAGATTTTCCTTAGATCAGACATGCGTAAGTCTCATATGCTGTCTAATCTTATTTTCATATTTTAGGCTGGCCGCTAGGTGGCGTTCCCGTCTAAAATATGTAAATGAGCCGAAACGCAGATTCCCGAACGTACGTGTCGTTTGCGTTAGCGTAGTACTGTCGTAATGTTATCCCTGCTATATGAGGCGCAGCCAATGTTAAGTATGGATGGCGTGCCGGCGTTTTTTTTCATGTCGTTTACGTCGTTTACGTAAAATATTCGCGAATAGGGCTTTGCGTAAGTGCCGTTCACATCATTAACACGTCGTATTGACTTAGAGATTTGGAGCACGTGCACTGGGATCAATTCACGGCTTGCGCATGCACAGTTCCTCTGGCGTGGGGACGCGCTTCATTTAAATAATACACTCCCCTTACCCGCCGAATTTGAAATCGGCCGGGTCTTTTACGCTACGTCGCCTCAACTCTACAGGCAAGTGCTTTGAGAATAAAGCACTTGCCTGAAAAAGTTGCGGCAGCCTAGTTTAAAATCCAGACGCTAGGCATGCCTAAAGATAGGCATTTCTACCTGAATCTGACCCTATGTGTAGCAAAAAACAAACATTGCACATTACCCTTAACATACTACCCCAACGTGAAACATGGTAGTGGTAGCATCCTGTTGTGGGAATGCTTTTCTTCAGCAGAGAAGCTGGTAAGAATTCATGGGAAGATGCATGGAGCCAAATACAGGGCAATCTTAGAAGAAAACATGTTAGGCCGCGTACACACGATCGGTCAAAACCGATGAAAACGGACTGAAGGACTGTTTCATCAGTCCAAACCGATCGTGTGTGAACCCCATCGGTCAGTTATCCTTCGGTCAAAAAAAAAGAGAACTTGCTTTAAAATTAATCTTGTTAGTATGCAAAAGCATCGGTTAAAAGGCCGCGCATGCTCAGAATCAAGTTGACGCATGCTTAGAAGCATTGAACTTAATTTTTTTTTCAGCACATCGTTGTGTTAAAACACGTAAAGGTCACCGCGTTCTAACACTATCGTTTTTTTAACCGATGGTGTGTAGGCACATCAGACCATCAGTCAGCTTCATCTGTTAACCGATTAGGACCATTCTCATCGGATAGACTGATCGTATGTACGCGGCCTTAGAGTCTGCAAAAGACTTGAGACTGGGGTGGAGGTTTACCTTCCAGCAGGAGCCTAAATATACAGCCAGCGCTACAATAGAATGGTTTAGGTCAAAGCATATTCATGTGTTTGTATTGCCCAGTCAAAGTCCAGACCTAAATCCAATTTAGAATCTGTGGCAAGACTTGAGAATTGCTGTTCAGAGATGCTCTCCACCCAATATGACAGAGCTTGAACTATTTTGCAAAGAAGAATGGGCAAAAATATCATGCTCTAGATGTACAAAGCTGGGACATAGCCAAAAAAGACTTGCAGCTGTAATTGGAGTGAAAGGTGGCTCTACAAAGTATTGACTCGGGGGGGGGGGGGGGGGGGGCTGGATACAAATTCACGCAATACTTTTCACATATTTATTTGTAAAAAAAAATGAAAACCATTTATAATTTTCTTTCCACTTCACAATTATGTGCCACTTTGTGTTGGTCTATCGCATAAAATCTCAATAGGATACATTTATGTTTTTGGTTGTAACATGTCCAGGGGTATGAATATTTTTTGAAGACACTGTAGTTGTTTTAGCATTTGAAGAGGCAATGAATATTCAACATTTCTTACGAGCTTCATCCTCCCTTCCCCCTTCATCAGGGCTGAATGTAAATAAATGAAAATCAATATAACCGCATATCATCACATATAGAGTAATTAAAAAAAATCTATTAAAAACAGTACAAAAAATTTATAGTAATTGTCAATTTTGGTAATCCATATTGTGAGAGTCATATACATGCATTAGTGATATACTATATTTGACATATATACCATATTTATCAAACATAAAGAGTTTATAAAATAACTCATTTACATGCATTTATTAAAAACAATAACATGTTTTTTAAGCTTGGGACTATAGCCTTGCACAGATAGGATCTTGGGTTGAAAGGATGAGTGAACTTGAGCGTGATTATTTCCCCAGGAGATTTTTCAGTGACATGATAAAAATTTTTTCGGCCATTCCGTTTTTCAAAAGCGCACTTCAAAGAGACAAAGTAATTCACAGTAACAGGTCACATAGAAGTCAAACTATGGACATGTGACTTAGATGACAAGGAGTTAACAATCCCAGAGGCTGGTACAATTTTGGCATATTAAGTACAAATAGATTAGACAGATCTGTCCAATTTCTATGGAATCCAGTTTGGAGAGTTCCCTGTAGGTATGTGGAGTTCTGCCCCTATTCTAATGTATCATATTTATTTATTATACAATAAAAAAGGACTTCAATGTTTAATGTTAAGCTGACCTGTTAATGTGTGTTATACAACAGAGGAAAATGTAATGTGAAAATATTGGACAAAATAAGTGATTTTGAGCAACAGAAAAACAGCAAAAACAATAAAAAATGTACAAATATGCTAAATAAAACCCTAATAAGACTATGTTCTAAAATGATATTTTTATTATGTCACCATCTCCACTGGTTATCTAATTATCATGATGGCAGTCTAGTTGACTATTTCACACTTAAATGCTGTGAGTGTGCTATCACAATCATTTAATAGCAAGTAACCTCTGTGGCTTGCCTTCTAGGAATATGTCCAATGTAATCTTTTTCCAGTCATTTACTTAGCACTGTTACGTTTAATGGGAAAATAACACTTCATCTGCACAGCAAAGGAATATATACAAAGGGAGTCAATAAAAAAATCATATTTGATTTAACGCAACATTTATTGAGAAAAATTGTGTAGCGTTACCCCTTGAGGAACCGCTTAAGTATATTTGGTTCTGTACTCTGCCTCTCAACCCCAAAAACAGTCTCAGCCCCTCTCACACGCCTGGCAATAGTGTAAGTGCAACAACACCAATAAAGACACGTTATGATAAAACACAGAAATTGTCTTTACTGTGAAGTTTATTTGAATAGTATCAAACAGTGATAGTATATCGCTGAACAGTAGGCAAGCATACCTTAAGTAAATTAACTGTACAGCAATGACTGAGGAACCGAGAGCAATATACCTCAATGGTACTGCCAGGCTGCTTTTAGGGGATTCCTCAATAGCGAATAACCACAAGAGCAGAGGAAAACAACAGATCACAATTGGCAAACCTTATAACGTATTGGACACCAATTCAATTAAATTGGCAGGAGGAGTCTAGGCAGGAGGAGATCAGAGAAATTACCCTCACTTATGTCAGACCTCTCTCGTCTGTCCCTTGACACCAGAAGCCCACAAACTATAAACACTGTAATTAGTTCAGTGGTTGAGGCCAACCCCCAAGACAGACTACCCCGGTCATGCATCACATCTACTGAACCCTGGGTATGTGTGTGTGTGTTCATATGGCGGCCACAATAACTTCAATCCCTTTGAAGAAGGTGGCCTTGAGCCTGTGTCCTAGTTTGCAGAGTATAAAGGCAGTATGTTGGCAGTGTCTAAATAACAGGACAGACACAGAGATTGTTTAACAGGGCATCTGTGTGACCCAAATTTTGGCAAGTGTGGGCAAAGTAATAATAATGCTGTCTGTATGCAGTGTCTTTGTTTCCTGCAAATGGGCAAGTGCCTGCTCACCAATCCTGTTATCAAGGACCAAACAAAATATCCTGGTACAGGCAGGCTCTTCAGGTGGCCTGATTGGCTACCTCAGAACTGGATGCTTCACATCATCGGTTCAGGTGCACCTGGGATCCCTTTCTCTGGCAGGATGTCCCCCAACCATCCGTGGATGCCTGTCAGGAACAGTTCACTAACCAGGGAGACAACACATCTCCCAAAGTCTGGTCTTCTTCTTTGCCTCGTGGTGTTTGATTTCCCCAGACAGACAAGATGGAGTCTTTCCTTTTTTTAATCCTAAGGGCAGCTAGTTTGTTTAGTTATGTCCCCAAAGAAAGCCATGGGGCCATTTTGTAATGGAGGCTACATTGCTGCAGTAGTCCTTGAGTGCCATTGGTTCCCTCCCTCTGCCAATGAAGAATCAGGGGAGGGAGCAGAGTGTGCTGCTTTCTTTGTGCACGTATCTCCCATTCAATGCACAGTGAGAAGAGGAGGGGGAATTCTCCCACAGGAGCTGACAGGCTGTGTCTCCCTTGTGAGAGCCTGTGTGGCTGTATTAATACTGGCAGCTGGAGAAAGAGAAAAAAAAAAGAAAAGAAAAAAAAAATGTGGGCCCGTGGGGCACCCGCTACAATTGCTTTTATAAATGTAACACAATTTTCATGTATGTTTATAATTCATTTGCCCATGAGGGATAAAATAAAAGGTTCACTCCCCCCTCCCAACTGCATGTTCTCACTTTCTCTCAATCCTCCACCACTTTATCTCAACTAGCTTGTCAGGGTTTACTTGAGCCCATAGACTCCTTCCCCCAGAATATGAAAGCATTAAGCCAATAACATGGCACCATGGAAGCGTCTCAAATATTCATCCATACCTGAAATGAGAATATTGTACTTCCTTCTTGGAAACCAAATTGAGTTGGAAAGAATTTAAAAAAGGTGTCTAAAAGCTTCTGAGGATGAGCATTAATTGAACCTTTTACTTTGCCCTGTGTGGGAAAAATTACACTTTACCTTAAATTATTAATGAAAACAAGATAGGCGATTGTTTATAAAACTTATATCTAGATGTTTTATTGTTCAACAGGGCCCGACTAAAAGAGATATAGGAATGAAAAAAGTTACTATATGACCTCTAAAAACCAGGACTTGAATGCTCAATGGAAACTTTAACAATGCCCAATTCCTTTACAAAAACATGTCTGGGGGTGGCCTAATCCTGCCTGTGAAGGGGCACATTTCTCTGATTTACAGAAAGAGTTACAGCAGCGCCGACATTTACAAAGGAAAACGTATTTAAAATTGCTGTAACAGTACACTAACCAGGGAGACAACACGCCAAGGTTGTCATTACCAAACGTCATAAAATAAATAAAAGACTATGGTGAGCTTACGAACTTTAGGATAAATCTTACAAAAACTGTAATACTAAACTTAGGAATAGAGAAGAAAGAGGCTATGGTGTTACAACAGGATTTTTTGTTATCCTGGGAGACACGAGCACTGACTTATTTGGGAATTAAATTAACCCCTACGCTGGAAAAAATATACGGTGCCAACTATATTCCATTACTGAATGAAGTGAAAATAGATATGAAAAAAAAATAAAAAATATCGAGGAGACCTATCTCTTGGATAGGAAGGATAAATTTAAATGGCGATTCTACCAAAATTGTTATATAAATTCCAAATGCTCCCAATAGAGATACCTCAATGTTTTTTTAGGACCTGGACATTAATTGAATGCCAAAGCTTCCGATTTCTGAACATGTGCTCTATCTCCTGAAAAAAGCGACAGTTTTTAAGACTTTTTTCCATTGATACATGTTCCCTGGGGCAAGACTCGGGTTCTGAAAGACGTTTTCCAACAATAACTTGAAAATTGGTCTTTAAAACGACCGTTTTTAAATTCGAACGTTCGAGTCCCATAGACTTCAATGGGGTGCTGAATGTTCGAACCGTTCGACGGTTCTGGTGCGAACCGAACGTGGGGGTGTTCGGCTCATCCCTACTAGTATAGTTATGAGCATGGATGCCCCTGGCATGTTGGCATACAGATTGTAGTCCGGCAAGTGTGTGTGCTCAGCTCTTCCTTAATGGTGTTGCTTTAGCAGACCTTTACACGGCTGGAGCAAAGTTAAGGCTGCTTTTATAAAGTGTAACTTTACTCCTGGAAACGAACAGGTGCGCACAGGGCGTAACCTACGACGCCCAAACTTAATTTTGTGGATCGCCCTATCTCCCTCATTTGCATCTTTGCCTATCAAAACAGTGGTGTGTCTAGCGTATTTTGCGTGCGAAGAAGCGCCGGTGTAATTATTTTAGGTAGGACGGAAAAAAACTGGTTTTCAGGCGTATCTCGTTTTGAGGATCAGGCGCAAAGATACGCACGGGGCAAATTTCAATTACGCCGCGCATCTCGAGATAAGTCGGCATAAGTCCTTGGTGAATCTGGCCCTATGTCTCTATACTAATCTTGTTCCCTTGATGCGTGCATTCTGCTGAGATGGGAGTTGTCTTCCAGATCCTATTTGTTGTAAGTGATACGGCTTATTTTTTGGTATTTTTTTTCAAAATAATACACATGCATTGTTCTCTCTTCTCTCTCTGTATATGAAAATAATCACAAAAACTTGAGCTGTAGATAATGTTAAGGTTTATTTCTCTGTGTATATATCTCTCTCCCAATAGACATGTAACTTTCTGACCCTATGATCGTCTGTAATACCCCTTAAAGAAGGAACACGGATACCAAAATGGTTGTCGGGTTGGACTATATGTGGTCTTATGTCTGTTTATTGTTATATACAAGTAGGATCTATACACCACTTGCATGTGTTTTTTTATCCTTTATAGGACACCTTTGATGTCCTTTTTTGTAATATTTAATAAAATTGTTATTTATTATTTCTACAATTGATGTGTTTGTGTCACTTTAAAAGTCCCACCCTTGAGGGGGTCCTCTTTGTTCCAAGTTAAAAATATATATCATAACACAATATGCTATGAAAACAAGATGCAGTTTACATGACAAATAACCATCTGATCAACACTTGATGTTTGATAAAGATCATAGTGGAAAACATGGGGTAGTGGCGCTACCTAGAAAATCGCATTAAAAACCATATATACTCAAACAATAGAACAATCTAGGAGTGTAGGTCGAGTACAGTATGGGGCGTGGGCCCAATGTGTGGCTGGGTGTACCTCGGGCAGACTAGGTATCAATATGCCGTAGTGTGCTGTGCACAGTACAGTAAAGCTGGTAGTGAAACAGGGGAGGGGCTAGAAGCTACCCTCTATCGCCTGTAGCCACACTGAGTGTGTGTAGTGAGTGTGTGGGGCTCTGACACACGCCCAGAAGTGAGTAATAAACCACAAAAATGTATGGCAATCACCATGCAATAATACGTAACACAATATATCAGTACAGTATCACAGCCAAGCAGAATAATATTAGTAATAATGATAATAATGGTCCGGTGATGGTAAAAGAATATAATGTGATGCTATAAAGTAAAACTGGCACAGAGCTGCACAAAAGTCAATCATATGCAGGTATTGTTCAATGGTATTATAATCCAACTATAAATGGAGGGGGGGTGTTGGTCTTACTGTGGAGGGAGTGCTTCTAACTGCCAAACAGCCAACGAGGTGGTCCCGGTGCTCCCCTCAGGGTTCCCCACTCACCAGACGGCCAACCCCACCAGGGGTCACAGGCATATGTCACAGAATCCTCCGATCACAGCTGATGTTCACTCCTCCCCAGGACTACAGCTCTCCAATAGTTGATCCGGCCGATTTTCTCCTTGTGGGTAAATGATGAAAGTTCCTCCGTTCTTTCAAATACTAAAAGACGCCTCATCCACCAGTCACCTCTGTCTCCCCGCCGTCTCCTGTGATCCGCGCGCTCCTCTCATGTAAACACAGGATGTGAGGTGAATGTGAAGGATGGGAACTAGCCGCTATCCTGTGTTTACATGAGAGGAGCGCGCCGAACACAGGAGACGGCGGGGAGACAGAGGTGACTGGTGGATGAGGCATCTTTTAGTATTTGAAAGAACGGAGGAACTTTCATCATTTACCCACAAGGAGAAAATCGGCCGGATCAACTATTGGAGAGCTGTAGTCCTGGGGAGGAGTGAACATCAGCTGTGATCGGAGGATTCTGTGACATATGCCTGTGACCCCTGGTGGGGTTGGCCGTCTGGTGAGTGGGGAACCCTGAGGGGAGCACCGGGACCACCTCGTTGGCTGTTTGGCAGTTAGAAGCACCCCCTCCACAGCAAGACCAACACCCCCCTCCATTTATAGTTGGATTATAATACCATTGAACAATACCTGCATATGATTGACTTTTGTGCAGCTCTGTGCCAGTTTTACTTTATAGCATCACATTATATTCTTTTACCATCACCGGACCATTATTATCATTATTACTAATATTATTCTGCTTGGCTGTGATACTGTACTGATGCTGATATATTGTGTTACGTATTATTGCATGGTGATTTCCATACATTTTTGTGGTTTGTTACTCACTTCTGGGCGTGTGTCAGAGCCCCACACACTCACTACACACACTCAGTGTGGCTACAGGCAATAGATGGTAGCTTCTAGCCCCGCCCCTGTTTCACTACCAGCTTTACTGTACTGTGCACAGCACACTACGGCATATTGATACCTAGTCTGCCCGAGGTACACCCAGCCACACATTGGGCCCACGCCCCATACTGTACTCGACCTACACTCCTAGATTGTTCTATTGTTTGAGTATATATGTTTTTTAATGCGATTTTCTAGGTAGCGCCACTACCCCATTTTTTCCACTATTTATCTATCCTACCTCCTCTCAGAGGGGTTAGGCTTTAGGGGGGCAGCAGCCTAGACTTTCAGTCCTAGCGCAGGTTCCTATCTTACATCTTGATAAAGATCATGTTAGCGTTTTGAATTTACAAAAATGTTAGCCTTTTATTCTTCAGGGGCAATTACAAGATAAAACAGTTATCTATAATAAAAAAAGACAAACAATATTACAACCATAATCCTTTTAGCACAAAGGGTGTTGGAGAAAAATGTATGGATATGTCTACTGACCAGTTAAGGTGAGAGGGGTTGCATATATATCATTGATTCTTACAAAAAGAAAGCTTATCCTCTGCTGCTGAAATTCCCACAGGGATGGCGAACCAAGGAGGACACCACAAAAGTACCCACACCCCCAGCCACTGAGGGATAGATAGTCCCCACTACGTATATGCCTATTGTTGAAGATCAACCTAATCTGGTAAAATGATAGAATAAATGGTTGCATACATGTGTATGTACATGCACATGCAAATATACACACGTGCATTCACATATAACCACACACAACTAGGCGAGTTAAACTTGAAGTCCCCACCAATGATGTGGAAACAAACAGAGGGGTTTCTTATCATGCGATTACAGCTCATCATGTGAGCATGACAGAATGATCACACAAAAGGTAGAGGAGCGATTGACAAAATATGCCTGCTATTAGCATCACAGATTGTACTGCAACAGTGATGATGTGCATCTGTTTAATACTGTCATTGTTATATACAATAACAGTATTTAAAAATGTATTATTTAAATTAAAACCTAAAAAATACAGTCGTCCATGTATAATACAACATAAGGCAGGGTTATTATTTAAACAGTGCATTAACTTTAAGTGGTATAGGTAATTTTAAAAAAGAAGTATGCAAATGATTATCTGAGTTAATTTCAAACAGGTAAATTTGGTCTGTGCTTCTAGGCATCAATAACCTCTGAGTACAAAAGAGAGTTAAGAACTATGAAATACACATGCCTGAAAGCAAGAGCGCTGATTCATTCGGCAATGAATCTTTATACAGTAAGTGAAAGGCAATTACATTGGGCATTGCTAAAAATGGAAGCAGAATATCTAGAAAAGTCTCTATTTCTTTTTGTAGAACACCTACTGACACTCTCTCCCCACAGACAATTAAAGTAGATTAATAATACAATAGGTTTGGAAACAAATGTATTCTAATAGCATAATTAGGTATTCCAATAGTTTAAATTACACGTTTAGGCACTTTATAGAGATGATGAAGAATTGGTATATCAGTGCTGCTTTTTATTAGGGTCTTAGATTGGGAAGATTGAGACAATTCTATGTTAATAATGTATACAAAAATGTCCTGTTCCAGCTGGTATTGACATAATGGGTTATTTAACAAAAGAAAATTACATCAATACTTAAAACCCTAAGAGCCGGTTCACACATGTGCAACTTGTCAGGCGACTTAACCGCCTGACAAGTCACAACCCGTCTTGTACTATGGAACCGTTCTAATAGAAGCGACTCAAGTCGCTCCAAACTAGAAAAAGGTTCCTGTACTACTTTGGGACGACTTGCATTGCCTTCAATACAGAAGTCATTTGGCAAGTCGCCTCTGAAGTTGTGGGCAGATCGCCTTGCCGAGTCACTCGGCAAGTCTTGCTGCCCCTGTGTCAACTGGCTCTAACAGACATTTGCTTACAAAAACACCCCAATTACTGCCACACCAGTTACAATGTATTTTATCACTAACACGCTAGTTGCAGTATCCCTGATCCTGGCCAGGGTTGTGAGGAAAAGGCTTGTGTCCCTATCAACATGGAGACAAGGTGCTTTGGGGGAAGCAGAGCTTCCAAAGCACCCCCTATGTTGAGGACACGTGGCCTGGTAGGAGTTGCTCAGATAAGGGTTTGGCATGGATTTTCTTTTTTAGTTTGGTGCAGGGTTCCCCTCAAAATCCATATCAGACCCGAAGGGCCTAGTATGGATTGTGGGGGACACCACACAATTTTCTTTTCTTATTTCTTCTTTGCTGGCAATTATATTCTCTACGTTAAACTGTCAGTGTGGAACCCACAGACAGCTGATGACTCATTGGTTTTTAAGGACATGGTGGCAACCCACTCCTTAACAATCAGCTTTGCGCAGTTTGTTAGGGAGAATTTTTATTAAAAAATGCATGCAAAAACATTAAAATAACGTTTTTAAAAACATGAAATGCACCACAAAATGCATCAACTGCAACAACATAGATGTGAACCTAGCCTTACACAGACTAAATAATATACACTATTTGGGTTTTTCTTTTTACCTAAGAAATAGATTATTAGCAACATTTTCTAACTAACTAAGCAAATGTGTTTGCTTTCAAAATGTTCAGTATGTTTTGTTTAAATAGCAAAAGATTAAAAAAAAAAATGGTAAATAAATACCACCAAATGAAAATGTATCTGCCTCTATCTGCCTAAAAAAAAAAAAAAATTGGGTACAGTGTTGCATGAGTCATTCAAAGTATCAAGCTTTGAAATCTGAAAATTGGCCATGACGGTTAAAGCATCTGGTATTGAGGTGGTTAAATTACAATCTGTTAAAGTGTCTGTAACTTAAAAAAAAAAAAAAATGTATTCATTTCTAGCAGGTTAACCACTTACCTACTGTGCACCTAGACCCCCTTCCTGCCCAGACAAAATATAAGCTTCCGGCACTGCGTCGCTTTAACTGACAATTGCGCGGTCGTGCGACGTGGCTCCCAAACAAAATTGGCGTCCTTTTTTCCCCACAAATAGAGCTTTCTTTTGGTGGTATTTGATCACCTCTGCGGTTTTTATTTTTTGCGCTATAAACAAAAATAGAGCGTCAATTTTTAAAAAAATGCAATATTTTTTCCTTTTTGCTATAATAAATAACCCCAAAAATATATAAAAAAAAAATTTTTTCCCTCAGTTTAGGCCGATACGTATTCTTCTACATATTTTTGGTAAAAAAAAAATGCAATAAGCGTTTATCGATTGGTTTGCGCAAAATTTATAGCGTTTACAAAATAGGGGATAGTTTATGGCATTTTTTTTTTTTTTTTTTTTACTATTAATGGCGGCGATCTGCGATTTTTTTATTGGCACTGCGACGTTATGGCGGACATTTCGGACACTTTTCTGACATTTTTGGGACCATTTACATTTATACAGTGAAAAATGCTATAAATATGCATTGATTACTGTATAAATGTGACTGGCAGTGAAGGGGTTAACCACTAGGGGGCGGGGAAGGGGTTAAATGTGTGTCCTATGAGTGTTCTAACTGTAGGGGGAGGGGGGGGTGACTGGGGGAGGTGACCGATTGTGTCCCTATGTACAAGGAACACAATCTGTCACCTCTCTCCCTGACAGGGACGTGCAGCTCTGTGTTTACATACAGAGCTGCACGTCCCAGCTCACTTACAGAGCAATCGCGTGTGCCCGGCGGCGATCGTTGCCGCCGGGCACTCGCACGGGATCCCCGCGGAGCGGCGGGTGCGCGCGCGCGCCGCCGGCGACGCGCGCGCGCCCGCCCGCGGCTTTAAAGGGACATCACGTCATATGACGTGATGTCAGAACAATGGAGTCGTCTGCCCGCCGTCAATTGACGGCGGGCAGATGACAAGTGGTTAAACAGCACAGTGCTTGTGCTGATCCTGCCAGTTTCTGCCCTCCCCCTATAAAATGACCATGGATTATGTTGGCTGCTAAGCCCCGACACTGTGGTCAGTTTACGTTCCTCCATTATTCTCAGCTCTCCTCTGTCCCCCCCCAGCTATCAGCTCATGTGTCTTCTGTGTGAGTTGTCTCCGCATCCCCCCCCCATGCTGCTGCTGTTAGTGGAAAAGTGAACTTTTAAAAAATGCATTGCCAGTCCCTTACTTGTATACAGCCACAATGTACTGCATACGTTTTTGTTCAAAACAAAGCTGGCCACATGACTTGTGGCCACCTCCGGTCCAGGGCTGCAGCAGTAAGGGCTGAGCAGCCATGTGACCTCCCTGTGCGATGTCAGAGGGAGATCTAGGCCCCTCCCACTGTAGCCCTGGATCAAAGGTGTAGAGCGGCTGCAAGTCACGTGACCGGCCTGAAGATACATGCAAAAACATATTTTGAGGCTTTGTTTTTAACAAAAACATATACAGTACATTATGGCTGCATACAAGTGAGGGGCTGGAAGTTAAAATAAGTGTTATGGTTACAAACATTTTAACAAAGACTGTTGCCATTTATGATAAAAGTAGTTTCTGTACAAATTAGAGCCTTTTTTACTGGTTTAAGGCTGCATAAAGTGAAGTATTTTCCTGAAGTGTTTAAAAAAATTGAAAAGAACAGTAAAACCCTTAATATGTTTTCAACTGGCAAAAAATAAGGTAAAAAGAAGCCATTAAATTCACCACATAATGGGGTAATTTACTACAGGCATATATGCTGTTTACTTTGTAAGATAATTTTTTTACTTGCAAGGGACAACTTCCATCATCCAATCTAGTGCAAACAAAAATACTGTTTCTTTTTCATTTTCTTTGCACCTGAGTGGGTATTTATTGCAAAGTTATTTTTTTCTACATTTACTAAGCTAAGATAAATTGTCCTGCAAGTAGAAATTCCCTTGCAAAGTGAAAATTCTATGTGACATGTTCCAAAAGGTGAACTTATCTCTTAAAGGGGTAAAAAATGGAATACAGCCAAGGACTTATTACTAGGGATGAGCCGAGCCGAACCCACCCCCCCCCCCCCGGATCGGTTCGCAGCAGAACATGCAAAACATTTGTTTGAACACGTGAACACCATAAAATGCTATGGGACACAAACGTGAAAGATCAAAAGTGCTCATTTTAAAGTCTTATATGCATGGTATTGTCATAAAAAGTGTTTGGGGACCTGGGTCCAGCCTCAGTGGACATGTATCAATGCAAAAAAGTTTTAAAAACTTCATTTTTATCGGGAGCAGTGATTTTAAGAATGCTTAAAGTGAAACAACCAAAGCAAAATATTTCTTTCCATTTTATACCTGGGGTGTCTATAATATGCCTGTAAAGTGTGACATTTTGCAGTTTAGAACAGTCCCTGCACAAAATGAAATTTCTATTTTTCATATTTAAAACTACTCGCGGCTATAATGAATTGTCGGGTCCCGGCAATACAGATAAAAGTAATAAAAAAAAAAAAAACACATGGGTTCCCCCCCAGTCCATTACCAGGCCCTTTGGG
The DNA here is from genome assembly GCA_029574335.1 of Rana kukunoris. Lineage (NCBI taxonomy): Eukaryota > Metazoa > Chordata > Amphibia > Anura > Ranidae > Rana > Rana kukunoris. The sequence goes on from CM056055.1 coordinate 136,917,188, forward strand.
TCTGGTATGAATATTAAGGGAAACTCACTTAATAGAGTAAAAAAAAAGGAGTAAAAAAAAATGGCATGTGGTTCCCCCCAAAAATCCATACCAGACCCTTATCCAAATACGCAACCTGGCAGGTCGCAGGAAAAGTGGATGAGAGAGCCCCCCCCCGAACCGTATCAGGCCACATGCCCTCAAACCTTGCCCAGTGGTTGTGGGGGTCTGAGAGCGGGGGGCTTATCGGAATCTGCAAACCTGCATTGCATCAGAGGGGGACGGGGTCACCTGTACATGTCACTGGGTTACCCTGTGGCATTTCCCCATTGTATCAGAGGGGGCAGGGTCACCTGCACATGTAATGGTGGTCCCGCCCTCAGCTATTTAAGAGCTATCACGGTGGGAGAGCGTCATTCGGCGGGATTGTGTTGACTTTTTTTTTTCTCTGTATCCTCCGCTGGATTTTTTTTTCCTTTTTTATAAAGGACTTTTCCCAAGCGGTCTCCTGTGGTTTTTAAATTTTTTGACACTTTTGTGTGAAATGGTAGGGGTACAATGTACCCCATTACCAATTCACATAGGTGACACACCCTCTTCTAGTTCTCTGTAAAGGTAGAAAGCAGATATGTAGTGGGTGGGGGGGTCTCACAGCCCCTGGTCTGTGCCACCCATGGAGGAGGTGTCCTCCTCCTCCTCCCTCTGCTCCTGCCAGTCACCACCCCCTCCCCACTTTTTCCCCGCCAAACCACCCCACCGCGGCCACCCGCCTGCCATCCCCATGCAAAGCAGGACTATTATCAGAACACTGACAACTGATGTCCTGCCTCCTGCCTGTATTGCGATTGACAGAGTATTGTTTCTAAACCGGCGGGAGGTGTGACATCAGCGATCAATGTTCTCATATACAATACCTGACACAGTGAGAGATCCCTGCTGTGTTACTTAAGTTATTTCTGATAATAATTCCTGCTTTACACTGGTGGTCCCTGACATGTGTCACTGGGGGTCCTTAACATGGTGATTACTGAAATTCAGCACGGGTGGTCCCTGACATTTGGCACTGGTGGTCCCTGACAATCGTCACTGGTGCTCCCTGACATGCGGTCCATATCATAGTGGACCCCGAAATGCAGCACTGGTGGTCCCTGACATGGGGGTCCCTGACATGCGGAAATGGTTGTCCCTGACATGGTGGTCCCTGACATGCAGCACTGGTGGTCCCTGATAAGCTGCACTGGTAATTCCTTATAAGCTGCACTGGAGGACAGACACGTTGCACTGGCTTGCATTTATATTAAAATGCTTTGCATTTATAAGGCTGTAATCTATCTTATGGTGTGTTATGTATGGCTTTGCTGGCTGCAGAATGAGGGTGTGATTTATGTTGAAGTGGGCGAGTTCACATTTACACGTACAAGCCTAGTGTACCTCCCACATTCACTCAAATCCCAAAGACCTCCGATCTCTCCATAAAGAGTACCTGTCACCACCTTTTACTATCACAAGGGATTTTTACAATCCTTTTGACAGCAATAAAAGTGATCAAATAAAAAAATACAATTGTATATTATAAAAATAAATAAAATAAATAAGAACATTTTTTTTAAAGTGCCCTGTCCCTGCAAGCTCGCGCAGCAAAGAAAACGCATACGGAAGTTGCGCCAGCAAATGTAAACAGAGTTCAAATCACATGTGAGGTATCCCCCCGACCGTCAGAGCGAGAGCAATAATTCGCTCCGTAGACCTCCTCTGTAACTCTAATCTGGTAACCGTAAAAAAAAAATTGAAAGCGTTGCCTATGGAAATTTTTTAGGTACCATAGATTGTCGCCATTCCACAAGTGCGTGCAATTATAAAGCATGACATGTGTGGTATTTATTTACTCGGCGTAACATCATCTTTCACATTATACAAAAAAATTTAGCTAACTTTACTTTTTCATTTTTTTTCAATTCATGAAATTTTCTTTTTCCCAAAAAGTTATGTTTAAAAACACCGCTGCACAAGTACCATGTGACATAAAATATTGCAACAATCGCCATTTTATTCTCTAGATTCTCGGCTAAAAAAAGATATATAACATTTGGAGGTTCCAAGTGATTTTCTAGCAAAAAAAAAAAAACAAATGTCAGAAATAGGCTTAGCCATAAAAGGGTAAAGGGGAACCTTACACCAAAATAAAATGCAAAAAAAAAAAAAAACGGTGTGGGTCCCCTCCAAAATCCATACCAAGCCATTATCTGAGAATGCAGTCCAGCAGGTCAGAAAAGGGGGGGGAGCAAGCACCTCCTCCTGAACCATACCAGGCCATATGCCCTCAACATGGGGAGGTGCTTTGGCGTGGCACCTTGTCACCATGTTGATGGGGACAAGGGCACTGTGCAGAATACAGTGCATTGCAGGCAGTTTGGTGGGGCAAAAGCCCTGCAAATTCGGGTGTACAGTGAGCGGGAGAACAGGCAATGTTCAGGCCAAATTTTTGCTTGAACCCATTTGTCCAACTCTACCCCATAGTATATAGAAGAATCCAAAGGATAGAATAGCTTAAATAGTTATAGCTCCACTTATGATACAAGAATTAGGTAAGTATAAATGCATAGCAACTTATTTTATTAAAGTGGAAGAAAAGCTTATGTCTAACCATTCTTAATTTTTTTCCCACCCTCCTCCTCTGCCTAACCTCTATTTAAAAAGATGTACATACCTATTTTTAATCTACTCCTGTCTGGTCACATGATTCTGCAGCTTTTTTTCCCTTTGTGTCAGTGAGCAAATGTTGCAGGGGAGAGGAGGGAGCCCTGCTAACTGCTGGACTATGGTAGCCTATAGGGGATGACACAGCTCCCAGAATTCCCACCCAGTGTTGAGTGCTGACTGGGTCAAAGCTGCAGAGACCAGAGCAAATTAAAAATACACATATTTACAAATGTTATTTATATAATTTAGGATAGTTGGGGGGGGGGGGGCTCAGTATAGTTAGACCTAGGCTCTTCTTCTGCTTCAAGTCAGATACATGGGCAGTACACTGATAGAGTTTAAAGTTAAACAGAGACTGTCTTTTATTATCACCAAATCTGTTCTATTAAAAATGAGAGTTGTATTAATATATATTTGTAAATATGCATTTTTTTTTTTTTAATGGTGCTGTTGTTTGAATTTAACTAGTATTTGCATTCATAATTCGTAATTTTACTGGTTTATTTTGATTACCAATTTAGAGATCAAGGGAAAAAAAATAACTACATTATAAGTAAAAAATACAAATGCATCATTATCTAAACTCCACAAAAGGGAGAGGATTATGTTTTGTTGTGCAATAACCTGATATAGAAACTGACTTGACACCCAAAATTGTAAATGAAAGGGCAATAATACCATAAGTAAATAAATATACTGTATGTCCCTAAACTGTTGCATTTGCAACAAAGTGGGGAAAGATCTGATAATCTGTTTCTAAAAATGGGCATGCCTTAAAGTGGTTGTAAAGTCAGAAGCAGGGCCAATCCTAGGCAGGGTGCACAGGGTTGCATTGCACCCAGGCACCTGCAGAGGTGGGGACGCCGAACATCCAACAGACTCTCTAAGGCCCCTTTGACACTGGGGCGTTTTTCGAGCGTTATTAGAGCGAAGCATTATCTGCAATCCCAATATGCTGGTAAAGCACCGCTAAGACCCTAACGTTACGGGGCGTTTTTGCAGTGCCTCAGTGTGAAAGGGTAAGGCGTTTTTACAGCACTTTCAATTCATTTCAATAGAGAGGGGCGCTTTTGGAGCATTTTTTTCAGCGCCCAAAAGCTGCTCCAAAGATGCTGCTTGCAGGACTCAGGGTCAATTGAGATGCATGGAGAGCGTTTTAATAGCGTTATTTAAAACGCTGTAAAAATGCTTCAGTGTGAAAGGGGTCTAACAGAAGCCCTCTCTGTGTCCATCACAGAGGCCCCCCTCCAGGTCCCAATAAAGTACTCTGCTTCTCTTCCTGTATTCTGTTTATTGTTAATAGATCATGTAAGGATCCCAGGGTAATGAAGACTTTGTGAGGGGAGCATCTCTGTAGTTGAGTCATTGCCATAGAAACATTTGTAAAGGGGAGGAGATGGTAAAATGACGACGCCCATGTGGGGGCGCCAGAAAAATTTCTGCACCCAGGCGCCTGTGACCCTAGGATCGGCCCTGGTCAGAAGGTGTTTTATCATATTGCATTCAGCAGCCGCAGCTCCCCCTAATACTTACCTGAGCCCCAACTCTCTCCATCGATGTCCATGGGTGCCTTGGCTGTCTGAGACTCTCGTCCTTATTGGCTAAGACACAGCCGCGGCACTTTTGGCTCCGCTGCTATCAAAGTCAGTTAGCCAATCAGGAGAGAGGGGGGACAGGGGCCAAATCGGGGCTCTGTGTCTGACTGGACACAGGGAGCTGTGACTCTGCTTGGGTGCGCCCATAGCAAGCTGCTTGCTGTGGGGGCACTCAACAGGAGGGAGGGGCCAGGAGAGCCAAAGAGGGACCTGAGAAGAGGAAGATCTGGCCTGCCCTTTGCAAAACTACTGCACAGGGCAGGTAAGATGATACAAAGCCAAGCAGGGCAATAACCTATTTGCAGGATGTGGAAACCTTGCAAGATCTGAAAAAATTAATGGAGTGAGCAACTAGATGACAAATTAGGTTTAATGTAGAAACATTTTAAATAATGCATTTGGGTGGCACAAATATGAATACATTCTTCTCACTGGTGGGGGGGGGGATTTCTCTGGGGGAATCTAGAGGAAAAGAACCTGGGGGTCCTAGTAGATGATAAGCTTAGCAGTGTCAAGCTGCTGCAAGCAAAGCAAACAGAATATTGGCATGTATTAAAAAGGGGATTAACTCCAGAGATAAAACAATAATTATCCCGCTCTACAAGACTCTGGTCCGGCCTCACCTGAAGTATACATCCAGTTCTGGGCACCAGTCCTTAGGAAGGATGTGCTGTAACTGGAGAGAATCCAGAGAAAGCCAACAAAACTAATAAAGGGATGTATCTTGGTTATGAGGAAAGATTACAAGCACTGAACTTGTTCAGAAGGAACACTTGGGAGGGGATATGATTTCAATGTACAAATAATGTACAAATACTGAATCCAGAGAAAGCCAACAAAACTAATAAAGGGATGTATCTTGGTTATGAGGAAAGATTACAAGCACTGAACTTGTTCAGAAGAGACACTTGGGAGGGGATATGATTTCAATGTACAAATACTGTACTGACCCCACAACAGGCATAAAAAGTGTCTGTGAAAGGGAATTTAATAAGACATGCGGCCATTCACTAAAATTAGAAGAAAAACGTTTTAACCTTAAACTGCGTAGAGGGTTATTTGCTGTAAGAGCTGTAAGGATGTTGAATTCTCTTCCTCAGGCAGGGGTTTCAGCATCGTAATTTCCAAAAACTATTAGATAAGCACCTAAATGACCACAACATACAGGGATATACAAAGTAATACTGACATAAAATCACACACATAGGTTGGACTTGGACTTTTGTCTTTTTTCAACCTCGCCTACTATGTAATACTATGTAACTACGTAACTAGGTATAACATGTTTGTTATTTTTTGAGAAAAAAATTAGACTTTACAATCACTTTATAAATCTGAAAGGATTTTTTTTGTAGAGTTCCTAAGAATGCTAATTTAATAATAGCTCTGAGGATTTCCCGAGAACCATGTTAGGCCAATAGTATTTGCAATGAATTCTAGAAAATAAATCTAACATTGGTTTACTTACCACCACTGTTCTGCTTAAGATTTTTAGAGCATTACTGTGAATGAATAGTCAGATTTTGATAATTTTTATGATCTCCACATGACTTTTAGACAGTTATTATTTTAACTGTCTCTTTGTATACTACAAACATAAAATAAACATATGCAAAAGGAGAATATTAAAACTTTTCACTGGTAGCTAGGGTCTTGATGGTATTTTGCATAAAACAAATACTACTAATGTGAATACTTAAATGCTAATTGCAATAAATGATATGTTTGCAAATTAGTTTTAGCTAAAAATACCTGACAAGTTTTTAACAAATTTAGTGCAGATGCGGTCAATGAATTAAACTAACTGCTTTAAAGCGGATCTCCACCCTAAAGTGAAGATCCGCTGATCGGAACCCTCCCCCTCCTCCGGTGTCACATTTGACACCTTTCAGGGGGGAGGGGGGTGCAGATACCTGTCTAAAGACAGGTATCTGCACCCACTTCCGGTCCGCAGTCTCGGGCAAAAGTCGGGTTTTTCCCATTGTGTGCTGGGAACTCTCGGCTCCCAGCACACAGCGGGAGCCAATCAGCGGGCGCAGCGCGACTCGCGCATGCGCCGTAGGGAACCGGGCAGTGAAGCCGCAGCACTTCACTTCCTGGTTCCCTCACCGTGGATGGAGGGGGGAGCAGCAGAGAGACAAGTGAATGCTCGTCCTCTGCTGCGGACGCCGCTGGACTCCAGGACAGGTAAGTGTCCTATTTTTAAAAGTCAGCAGCTGCAGTATTTGTAGCTGCTGGCTTTTAAAAAACATTTTTAATGGGCCATCCCGCTTTAATGGTGGCAGCCAAGCCTTTTAAGGTACCAAACAAACAATAGTAGTGAGCATGTTGCAATGTGGTATGCCTATCACTGTGCTAAAAAAGGCACAGCCTTACACCTATTAACACCACCACCACAGCGCAGGGGTGTGAACCAGGCACAAAAGAGACCTGGCATTTTGCCTTGACTTGTGGTGGAACTGCACTGAAATAGCTGCCCCAACACAGTCCCACTGCACATGGTAATCCAAATCTGCTCCTTTACCAACCTAATTTTCCTGAAGATCCAAAATATTGTGCAAATTACTCCTAACCAGTACAGTGATGTGGTTGATGTAATGGTGCGATCCCTAGTTTTTATGATTTTTTTTTTACGGTCTTAACCACTTAATCCCCCGGATCATTTTGTAGCTAAAGGACCAGGCCACTTTTTGCGATTCGGCACTGCGTTGCTTTAACTGACAATTGCGCAGTCGTGCGACATGGATCCCAAACAAAATTGGCATACTTTTTTTCCCACAAATAGAGCTTTCTTTTGGTGGTATTTGATCACCCCTACGGCTTTTATTTTTTGCGCTATAAACAAAAATAGAGCGACAATTTTTAAAAGAATGCAATATTTTTAACTTTTTGCAATAATAAATATTCCCCAAAAATATATAAAAAAACAGTTTAGGCTGATATGCATTCTTCTACATATTTGTGGTAAAAAAAAAAAAAGGGAATAAGCGGTCATTGATCGGTTTGCACAAAAGTTAAAGGCCCAGATTCACAGAGCGATTACGCCTGCGCGTGCGTAAGTCGAAATGTGCGCGTGCGTTTCAATGCACGGCATCCCCAGAACGAGATACGCAAACATTTTTTTTTTGTCCCGCGTAATTTCGTTAGACTGGCGCATCCGTCTGCGCAAAAGTGCGCTAGACAGACCATTGATTTGCTAGTCAAATATGCTAATGAGGGACTTACGGGGATCCACAAAAGAACGTTGGGGCAGCGCAGGCGACGCAGTGTGCGCAACTGCAAAATGTCCTGTCTAAAATTAGACCATATAAAAGCTGGTCTAAAAAGAGAAAAAAGTCTACTTGTTAGATAAAGCAACACTGTTAGTGAGGAGCTCAGCAGTCACACGTGTTGCACAACAATCTGTATGCCAACATGCCAGGGGCATCGTCGCGCATAGCTATACTACTGACTTTAGATGAACAAAGAAGGATGAAGGCACGGAGGATGGCACGGAGGATGGCACGGGAGAGGATATACCGCACCCGCATAGACCTGTTTGGCATGAGTGATTCTGAGGTGTTTCGCATCTTCAGATTCACCCCTCATGTCATCCTCGAATTAACCACAACCCTGCAGGAGGACATCACCAGCCGAACACAATGCTCACATGCAGTGCAGCCACTGGTCAAGGTCATGGCAACACTCAATGTCCTTGCCAGTGGCTCTTTTCAGCGTACAAGTGGAGTGGTGGCTGGGATGTCACAATCCTCCATGAGCAGATGTGTGCACCAGGTTGTCCCTGCAATCCTCAGACGCATGGCCAACCAAATCATCAAACCCACCACTGAGGACCTGCGGCTGAAGGCAATGACAGATTTCTACAGAATTGCCAGATTCCCACGCACTGTGGGGGCCATTGATTGCACACATGTGGCACTCCAGCCCCCCCAGGAGACAGAGCACATGTACCGCAATCGGAAGCATTGGCATTCCATCAATGTACAGGTGATAGTCGATGCCCAAGGCCTCATATGGCACGTCCGTGCCAAACACCCAGGGTCCAGCCATGACAGCTACATATACAATCAATGCCACATCCGAATGGAATTCGAACAGAATGTGTATGGGGACACCTGGCTGGTTGGTGAGTGACATGGGAGTCAGGTATGACTATCCCCTCCCATGATGCACACCTCACAAGTGGCACATGCATGACTAACATCCTCCTGTCTTTTCCCTTACAGGTGACTCTGCATATCCACTGGGACCCCATCTCATGACTCCTATCCGGAACCCCCAAACTCCAGGAGAGGAAAGATACAATCAAGCACATGCCCAAACACGAGCAGTGGTGGAGCGCACCTTTGGCCTCCTGAAGTCACGTTTCCGATGCCTGGATAAGTCTGGGGGGACCCTCTTGTATTCCCCAAACTTTGTGTGCCAGATCATCGGTGCATGTTGCATGCTGCACAACTTCGCAGTAAGAAAGGGCCTGCAGATTGCCCTACGTGATGACCTGACCCCTGAACCCGACAATCCCCCCCTAACCGAGGCTACCCTGTCTTATGAGGGAACAGCAACCAGGAGACAACTCACATTGGGCATCTTTGCACGTTAAACACACACATTAATCATGGCACAATGAGAATGCATGCATGCACACCACTGTGGTCCCTAGCACAGACACATCACATCCACATCAAATTGGATTGGCACCAGTCCACCATGCTGGACTTGTGAGCAGCAACGCCACGCCAAGTCTCCAATTATGTCACTGTACATTCATACACCATTCACACGGACCTGGGGATCACTTCTCCCTGGTCCTAGGGAACCCTACTCCACCAAAATTGAGGGTGACACCCCTTTTCCGGCAGGAATGTCACCCCCACATTCAAACAGCATTCACAACCCAAAAAAAAAAAATTACCTGCAAAGGCAAAAAATTTCCAGCAAAAAAAAAAAAAAGGGGGAAAAACAAATTATCGCCCCTTGCGTGAGCCACGCCTGGGGCGCCCCCGGCCACGGCCCCGGCCCCGGCTTCTCAGGGGAGACTCATGGGGAGGGGTAAAACCGGGGAAGGAGGAGCAGCCCCTGATCTCTGCCCACCTGGCGGCCTGCCCTCCAAGGCCACGGCTATTCTGTCCAGGGCAGCACCAAGTGTTGCCGTGTTGGCCTGGATAGCCTGGGTAAGGGCCCTCACATCCTGCCCAACGCCTGCTGATGTCGTCTGCAGTTCGTTTAGGCAGGTTGTGAAAGCCCGGGAGTGGGAGTCCAGGTTCCCCAGCGTATCCTTGATGGAGGACAGGCTCTCCTCCATCCGCACCAATGTCTGGCTGACCTGTCCCAGATGGCGGGTCTGGAGGAACTGGTCCCTTTTCAGAGTGGCGGGCAGGAGATCGGCCACCCCCCTGGTGTTCTGGGATGAAATCCTGCCTCCAGCTGATGCTTGTGGCCGGGGAGCAGGGGAGGCCCTTGTGAGGGGAGCCATGTTGGGGGAGGAGGGGGGGTCCCCCTTAGGGAGGGCTGCCTGCTGCCAGCCAGAGGGGAAGAGTCCTCAAAAACCAAACGTCCAGTGCCTGACATGGACTCCTCCGCCTCATGATTCTCCTCCTCCTCATGATTCTCCTTCTCCTCATGAACCTCCTCCGCGGACTCCGGCCTTGTTGGGGGGGCCTCATTAGGCTGCTGTCCTGGGGTTGGTGCGGTCAGGCCAGATGGCCCTGCACCCTCCTGCACATCTGTGGATGACACAAAACATTCACAGGTTGGAGGATCCACACACTTGCCACATATTCCCTTTCACCCCCTCCCCCACACATGCTACACACCTGATATTAAAAAAAAACTTACCTGGCACCACGGGCTCCGGACTTGAGTCAAAGCCAGGCAGGCCCTCAACTTCATGCCGATGAAAGGTCAGGGCCACCGCACGCTCCTCCGCTGTCAGCCTAATACGGCATGGTGGGCCCCCTCCTGTGCCCCTGGCATGGGCATGCATTCTGGCCAGCTTCTGTTTGACCAGACGCCGGAGGTCATTGATTTTTTTGTCAATCCCAGACCGGGTCCGTGTCTCCCCCTGCCCCGCTGCACAGTGATCATATCCAAAATCTCCCTCCTCCTGGCCGGGGTGGTGTTGGCACTGTCTGGGCCATGGAGGAAACGCCCATACTCGCTAATGGCCCGGGCAAGAATTTGTTTTTTCCCCAACTGTAAAATTGAGCTTTCTCTTTCTCTCTGTCATACTTCCCAAAAAACTCACTCCCAGTCAACAAAATTCACTCACACAAACAAGCACAACCAATCAAGCAAGAACACACACAAAGAGAAAACTACTCAGCAAGAAACAGTCACAAAAAAACAAAACAAAAATACAGCAGGAAAACAAACGAACAGAAATATATCAATCAAACAAACAGTCTCTCAAACACTTATCAAAAACACTTTCAAAGATCTACTAACAAACACTTGATCACACAGAACACTAATCTGACAACTACAAAACACACCGCAACGAACAACAGGACAAAAGCACTTGGTTAAATGGGAAGGGACAAAGGGATGTACTTTTGCAATGCTAGTGCGTTTGTGTGTGTCTATTTATGCTGTTTGCGTAGTTCACAACGTTGCCCTAGTCCATTTCCAATTTCACTGATTGCGCCGCTCCCGAGTTGTGAGCATGCGCACAGCGGAGCTGACCATGGTCTCCTTCAAGCGCGCATGCGCGAGCCGGCCGGCCCTTTATTTGCATGGGGTCACGGCTCATTTCAATGTAACACGCCCACGTCCTTCCCAATTTGTATTACTCCTCCTTACGCCTCGGGAAAAATGTTACGCATGCGCAATTTCCTGCGCAAAAGCTACGAGAATAGGGGGATTGCGCAGCAAAATTGCGCAAGTCTAACGTAAAGGCGGTGCGCTACGCCGGTCCAATAATGCGCAGATGTACCTGAATCTGGGCCATAGCGTCTACAAAATAGGGGATAGTTTTATGGCATTTTCATTATTATTTTTTTTATACTAGTAATGGCGGCGATTAGCAATTTTTATCGTGACTGCAACACATCGGACACTTTTGACATTTTTGGGACCATTGTCATTTTTACAGCGATCAGTGCTATAAAAATGCACTGATCATACTGAGTACTGTGAAAATTACACTGGCAGTGAATGGGTTAACCACTAGGTGGCACTGTAGGGGTTAAGTGTGCCCTAGTGTGTGATTCTTACTGTAGGGGGGCGTGGCCTGGTGTGACACATCACTGATCATCGTTCCCTATGACAGGGAACAGACGATAACTGACACTGCCACTAGGAAGAATGGGGAAAGGTTTGTTTACATTTAACTCTCCCCGTTCTTCTAGCTCTGTGACCCAATCACAAGACACCGGCGGCGATCGGGTCTGCGGGTCCCGCAGGCGCGGTCATGGAGCACAGGACCGGGTCGCGAGTGCAATCCTGGCTGGGCTCCTAAAGGCAACGTACCTGTACATGCTTTTGCCCAGCCATGCCACTCTGCTGGCGTATATCGTCGTGCGGTGGTTCTCAAGTGGTTAAATAACAAGTTTATTTAAAGTCTTCAACAGTATCCATCAAACCTAGCTTCAACTTCATTCAGAGCCCTACACTGCAATCTATGCCAAATATGTAAGCTTTTACAGATACTCTATTCTTTTACATTTAAGTAGCCATTATTTTACCTATTATTTCCTCTATGGTTTGCTCACATTCAAAAGTAAAATCATTTAAATGGACATTCTAATAACAGCATCAATGTAGCACACTGGCTGAGAGGAAATAAAAATTGAAAATGCTTCATTATGCACTCCAAAGATTAAACACTGTAAACTGCAGAAGAAAAACATGAGAATGTTACAGATGAAAAAAGGGCAATGAAGGTCATTTATTCTTAAAAATGAACATTTGCCACAATTAGAATGGTTTAAAACAGAAATGCATTTTCCAGGACCGTGTTGACCTGCCATATCTTACAATTTCAACAAAAAAATGAATTGTTCAGTAGAAATGTCAAGACCAAACAATGAGGTACAGCATTTTAGATAAAATTAGCTTTCTGTATCCTACAGTTCCTGAAAGGCACATTTTATAATGGGTTTAAAAATGACATAGTAGCTGTTAAAGACAACTAGCAAGTCAAAAGTTCTGTTTTAGAATGCCTTTAGCAAGGTCTTCAGAGTAGACATGTACAGCAGAAATCCTAGCTTTATTTAATTTTCTAGATTCAAGGTAATGATATTTAGAAAGAAAAACAAGTTGGTATTATAGGTGTGCAGTCTCTAGTAGGGATACAAGGAGTGATTTTGACTTAAATAAACTAGCAAATAAATACATCCACACAGCTTAGGATTAAAATGTTTTTTTTTTTTTGTTTGGGGGGGGGGGGGATTTATTTAGGGTGGTCTACCTACTTATTAGTTTATTTGAATTTGTGTTTTTTCATTTGTGTGTGCAAGGGAGCTTCCCAAAATCATTTTGAGCCCATTGCACTCTACACATGACCTTAAAGGGGTGGTTCCGCCGAAATGCCAAATATGGCATGTAAGGGGGTGAGGAGTGGGTGGAACTCCGCTTTAATTTTGACTACCCTATTGACTTCACTGCATTTTGCCAAAATTTAAGGAAGTAGGTAACTCATTTTTGTCTATCCCTACTTTCCAGTTCCTGAATTGGACCAGCACAGTGCCTGCTGGCTCTAGCAGTCTAGACAATATTGCAATGTTTAGCATATACGTATGCGCCGCGTACACACAATCATTTTTTAGCATGAAAACAACATTGTTTGTCAGCATGTCCAAAAAATTAAGTTTTCCCAACTTCATCATTAAAACTACGTTGCCCACACACCATCGTTTTAAAAAAATGATCTAGCAAAGCACGGTGACGTACAACATGTACAACGGCACTATAAAGGGGAAGTTCCATTTGCCTTTGGGCTGCTTTAGCCGATTCCATGTTAGTAAAAGATGATTTGCGCTTTACTGTCAGTTACAGCGTGATGAATGTGCTTACTCCATTATGATCAGTACTTTTACCAGAATGAGCGCTCCCATCTCATAACTTGCTTCTGAGCATGTGCAGGTTTTTTACATCAAGGAGTTAAATGTGTAATAACTGTAGGAGGGATGGGACTAACTAGGGGGAGGAGAGAGTTCGGTGTTCTCTCCTCTCCCCTGAGAGAACAGGGATTTGTGTGTTTACACACAATCGCCGGGCACTCGCATTGGCTCTGGGGGACACAAGGTGGGCACATGCGCCTGCCTGCTGTGACGTCTTAAAGGAGCGACGTACTGCTATGGCGATTTGCTCAGCCATGCCAACTTGCCGCAGTATAACTGTGGCAGCTGGTCGGCTAGTGGTTAAGGGCCGAGCCTATTTTTCAAGCTTGTAAAAAATCAAGAGATGGTGTTGCGCTCCAATAGCATAGAATGGTGTAATTGGTAAAATAACCAAAATAGTAGAATTGATAAATGAATGTGCAAATATGCAAATAGACTTGACTGAAAGATAAAATCGCTATAAATGCTAATATAAGATGCATCCGAAGGTGTACTGAATCATTGTGCAAACAGTGCAGATAAGGTGACTCAGGTGCATAAATAAAATTACAACATAGAGATCATAATATATGCAGTCACAGAGGAAATCGCAGGATGGTGTTATGCTCCAATCAAAATGAATGACTGGACATAACTGATATACAACAAAGATGGATGAATAAAACAGTGAACTGAATAAGAGTGCAAATAAATACAAATAGGTGACTGTATAATGGAAACAAAATCCCATCATATAAATGGTGGATGGAACCACAAGATTGTCCAATAATTACAAAGTGTAAATGGTGCAACTGCGACTCAGTCCAATAGGTGAAGAAATTTCAAGGTGCAAGTAGAGTGCTGGGCGCAAAAATAGAATCATAAAGATAATATATGCAGTTGCAGAGGAAATCACAGGATGGTGTTATGCTCCCATCAACATGAATGACTGAACATAACTGATATACACCAATGATGGATGATGCAACTGCGACTCCAGGAGGTAATGTAATTTAATCAAAAGACATTGCAAAGTGCGAGTGAAGTGCTGGGTGCTAAATGACATCAGTAGGTGGCAAGGTGACTTGTTGGTGAATCTTCGTGTATGGTAACACCCGAAGGTGTGCTAGCAAATTACCTTACGGCTGCAAGGTAAGCAGCATTCAATAAAACCAATGGAATCACTCGGGGCTAGAGGGGATAACTCCTATCCGTCCTTCCAGTGGTGTGGCGCCTAGGGGGTTAAGGCTTCCTTCCAGGCTGGGTGGTCAGCAAGGTAAGACAGCTCCAAAGTGTGTCACCAGGCAGAGTAGAGAAAACAGAGGAGGCTCTCTAGTGTAATATGTTTTAAACACTCAGAAACTTAGAAACCCAAAACACATACATACATACATATTATATATATATAAATATATATATATATATATATATATATATATATATATATATATTTTAACACCGTAGAGAATAATATGGCAGTCGTTGTAATGATTTCTGTTCTAAAAAATAAGACATCAGTAAAGTTAGCCCAATTTTTTAATATATTGTGAAAGATGATGTTTAGATGAGTAAATTGATACCAAACATGTCACACTTCAAAATTGTGCTCGCTTGTGGAATGGGGACAAATGTTTATCCTTAAAAAAACACCATAGGCAATGTTTAACAAATTCTACAGGTTGCATTTGTTGAGTTACAGAGGAGGGCTCTCACTCTAACAATTTCAGTGATACCTCACATGTGTTATTTGAACACCGTTTTCATATGCTGGCACTACTCACGTATGAGTTCGCTTCTGCACGCAAGCTCGATGGGACGGGGCGCTATAAAAAAAAATTGTATTTATTTTACTAGATCTATGGGCAGAAGTGACGTATTGACATTGCTTCCGCCCTGCAATGGTATGGAGCTGGGTGGGGGCCATCTTCCCCTCACTCCATAGGGCAACAGGATCCGATCACCTCTGCCTGTAGCTCCGATATGCTGCAGAGGGCCCCGGAGAGGGGCCCTCTCCTGATAAAAGTTATCTTGTGCCAAATCTGCCGCTGAGACCACTTATCTGAAAGTGAACCACCCACTCACGTAGTGGATACTAGGGTTATGGCAACTAGCTACTGCCATAACGATGATACTCCACTTCAAAGTGTCAACGTATATCAATGATGGGCGGTCAGTAAATGGTTTTAATGAAGATTCCCAACAGATCCATTGTTTGCTATATGTTCAAAAATGTCTTGCCTTCAAAAGTCCAGTAATCATATTCATGGCAGACGTGTATTTTTTTTTTTTTTGTTATAGATTGAAATCTGGATGAAATTTGCATGAGATTTGCATGATTCGGATGTATCTGAATCTCTGAATTACAATAGTAGGGAACTTCAAAGAATACAAAATAAATAATAATGAAAACAAATTAATTTGTATTCATTTTTTTCATTCGACATGATGCAATAGTTTGGGCCTTTTGTTAATGAAGCATCTGAAATAACGCACGGTATAAAGAATGATCTGAATAGATTCAGAGACATTGGTTTTTATTCTAGTGAGCATAGAATATTCAAAGTTTTGTACTGTGGTTGAACATGTGAGACTAACAAAAGTTATTTGGGGAATAAGAAAGCGCATTCAACTTAATAACATAACAACTAAATATGTATTGATTCGGATTCGTTTATTTTATTCGGATAAAAGAGATGTAGTAGTCTAATCACCTGATTCTTTTTACATTAACTTTTTTCACCACTATAAAACATACACTACATAATACAAGAAAACATATTGCAATAAATACAGTAAGGTATAAATGTGAAATAAGAGGATTCCAACTTATTGTGTTTAGGTTAGGTGGATCCATCCATTCAACCTGATCATTAAAACGGCCTTGCCTACACACGATCGTGAAAAAAAAAAAAGTTCTAGCAAAGCGCGGTGACGTACAACACGTACGACGGCACTATAAAAGGGGAAATTCTATGCGGATGGCGCCACCCTTGGGGCTGCTTTTGCTGATTTTGTGTTAGTGAGGCCGCGTACACGACTAAATAAATCTGCTCAAATCGGTCTGCTGGGCTATTTTGGTTTGATCATGTACACAGCGCGGTGACGTGGCGGTGACGTTGACACCGCCACGTCACCGCACCGGGAAGTAAAAAACTTCCACGCATGTGTCGAATCCATTCGACGCATGTGCGGGCAGATATGTCCGCTGGTTAGTGTACAAACCAGCAGACATGTCGGACGGACGGGTTCCCAGCAGACAGATTTTAAAGCATGCTTTAAAAGTTGTCTGCTGGAAAAACCTATCTGTCCGCCCGTACACACGATCGAATTTGTCTGCTGAAACGGTCTGTCGGACCGTTTCCAGCAGATAAATTTGATCGTGGGTACGCGGCCTAAAAGTTTGGTGAGAGACGATTCGCGCTGTCTGTTACAGTGTGATGAATGTGCTATCTACATTACGAACGCTAGTTTTACCAGAACGAGCGCTCCCGTCTCAACTTGCTTCTGAGCACGACCATTTTTTACAACATTAAAAATGTCGTGAAAAATTAGAGCTTGGTCGAAATTTTTATTGCCCATTTTTTACATTGTGAAAAATGCTCTGGAGCCCACACACGATCGTTTTTAATGACATAAAAAATAAATAAAAAATGTACAACCCCAAAAACGGTCATGTGTACGCGGCATCAGAATCATACCATACGAATAAATCAAAAAATAGTTTTGTTATTTTGTTAATTTTGTTTGGATGCATGCGATTCTGGTCAATATCGTCCAATCGGCTCATTTCATTTCTCTTTGTGGTTTGGACTAGTTGGGATATAGCTAATCTTCACAAATTACAAAAAAAAATAAAAAACAGAACTTCCGAAAATACAAATTGATTCCGGACGAATAAGCAAAACAAATCCGACTATACAAAACAAATTACAAAAAATGAATTCACTCTTATACCACGTACACACGGTCGTTTTCTGTGATGAAATAAAATGACATTTATAAAAAAGTCATTTAAAATGATCGTGTGTGGGCTCCAGAGCATTTTTTTTCCACAATGTAAAAAATGGGCATTAAAAAAATGTTTGTCTTTTGAAAAACGACAAAAAAAAAAAAAAAACTTGTTTTTGAAAATGTCGTTTTTTGTGTTGTTAAAAATTATTGTGTGTGGGCTAAAACGACATTTTAAACCCGTGCATGGTCAGAAGCAAGTTATGAGATGGGAGCGCTCGTTCTGTTAAAACTACCATTCATAATAGAGTAAGCACATTCATCACGCTGTAACAGACAAAAAAGCATCAATCGTCTTTTACCAACACGGAATCAGCTAAAAGCAGCCTAAAGGTGAATAAAACTTCCCCTTTAGAGTGCCGTCGTACGTGTTGTAGGTCACCGCGCTTTGTTTATCATTTTTCAAAAACGATGGCGGGTGGGCAACATCGTTTTTTAATGATGAAGTTGGAAAAACTCTGTTTTTTGGACATGCTGAAAAATGAAAAAAATTTCCATGCCGAAGAGTGATTGTGTGTACGCGACATAACAAAGATTATGATGAAATAAAATTATTTACTTAACCAATAAAACTAAAACAAAAATTGTTCCATTGTGCATATCTCTAAATCACAGTAACAAACCAGACTCCCTGGATATCACATATCCAGTATAAAGAATGTGAGCTGGACAGTGCTCAGTCACTTCCACAGCTTACAAACAAAAACATTATAATTTGTGTTGTATGAACAAATGAAAATGCTGAAATGCACTAACAACAAAAAACTATTTAAACAGGATAGGATAAAGCATGTACATAAAAAATAGACACAATACACATAAAACATTAGTGCCACACTGTTGCACATATTTTACATGTTAAAAATGCATACATGTAAGCCTAATTTATGCAAGAATGAATGAATGATCACATGCCTAAAGCTAGATCTTTACATTTTAATCTAAACATACGTTTCAAATATCACAGTGTCACAGTTTTGCAATATTTATCCCTTGCCGCACATTCAGTATTAATCATAGTGTCAGCACAAAGCTTTGTAATAGATTTCTAATGATTTTAAAGAAAAATGGCAGATATTTAGCACAATATATCAAGGTATAATTTATGTCTATTAATCATTGTGACAAGACTAAAAGGAAACACAGATCACGCTTTAATAGGTATTGCTTGCATTTAGTTTCTAAAATGTAACATTCTGCTGGGGTATCTATCATTGTTTCAAGGGGAGGAAAGAAAAAAAGAAAAAGCTAAAGTCACTTCTCTTAGGTGATCCATCTTCAGAAGCTAAAAATATAAACATACAACTTGTACACACATGTGCTACTCATACAAATACGTAAAACAAACACTGTCAATGTGGGGGATGCTGGCTGAGATGAGACATTACACGTTATCTATTATTGAGAATCACAGATGCAACACATTACTCAAAGAGAAAACAAAAGGAAAGTGGAAGCAATAAGGAGAATGACAACAAGATAAAATATACAGATGGATTATGTTTGATTTTCGTGTTTCTCCTCCCTCAGCCAGCACCATCCGCTCCACCTTGCTGTGAAAGATGAGCTGGAGAATTAAACAACACCCATCTTATAATTGTGCTACATTACTGTAAATACAAAAATGCTTGATGAGTTACATAAAACAAACATGCAGAATTAGCATATGAATCATCCAATGGCTTTTTTTTTAATGAGATTATGGATGGATAAAAAAAAAAAAAAAAAAGGTTTAGATTAGGACTTCAACTAACGATTATTTTCATAATCGAAACAAAAATAAAAGGTCTGCACCGTACCCCCTGGGGGTATCCATGTCTGTTTTCTCCCCCTCAGCTCCCATGCCATACTCTGGCTGCTGCCGTCCATTTGGAGGTTCAGCGATTGAAACTCTGGTTTTGTTCAATGGTAAGTATTGGGCAATTTTGCTCTGGCCCATTCTGCCATTGTTCTTACATTTACCACTGTGACACATCTTTTTATCTATTTAGATACATCCCATCCGCATCCACCCCTGTTGAGGGAGCAATCTTGCAAAATGTGCGTAGGGTTTTATGATGCGTGCATTGGTATATACTGCATTGTATAACGTTTGTATTAATTTAATTATTCTCTTTATTATGTGCAAATCCATTGATTGAGCTAGTATGCTATATTATTCATGTATGTACATCAATTTTAATAAACATTTATACTGTTACTACTTGTGTTACTCAGTGGCAAACTGTGACCACCTCATTTAAAGGGACACTAAAGTCAGTTTTTTTTTTTTTTTTGAATAAAAAACATGTTATACTTACCTCCACTATGCAGTTCGTTTTGCACAGAGTGGCCTGGAAAGCTGTCTTCTGGGGTCCCTCGGCGGCTGTCTGGGCTCCTTCTCGCAAAAGCTTTCTATCTTCATGCGAGGGCGCTCGCACGGTGGAAAGCTTTTGCGAGCGCGCTCCCGTAATACAGCGGCAGCCATACATACCTTGTTTGAGGTATCTTTGCCCATTCTTCCTTACAAAAGTCTTCCAGTTCTTTGAGATTTCTGGGCTGTCTGTCACACACTGCTCTTTTAACCTCCCTGGCGGTATCCCCGTGCGTGACTCGGGTGGGTTTTTTCTGCTAAGAACGGTATCCCCGAGTCACGCACGGGGTAGCCATGCAGAGACTGCAGCGCGCGCTGGCTTACCTTCTTCCTGGATCCAGCGATGCATCCCCTCTGTGTGAGCGGGGGGGTGCTCGCTCGATTCACACAGCGTCCCCGTGTGCCGCCGATCTCCGTTTCCTGCGACGTTACGACGCACGGAAGTGGAGAACGGCGCCAAATTCAAACACTTTACATACAGTACAATGTAATCGTATAGATTACAGTACTGTATGTAAAAAATACACACCCCCCTTGTCCCTAGTGGTCTGTCCAGTGCCCTGCATGTTCTTTTATAAAATAAAAAGTGTTCTTTCTGCCTGGAAACTGTAGATTGCCCATAGCAACCAAAAGTGTCCCTTTATGTCAAAAATGGTTTTAGATCAGCTAGAAAACAGCGATAATAAATTTTAATCACTTGCAGAATTGAGCGATAGCGATTTGTGGGGAAATTCGTCATAGAAAAAAAAAAAGTAATGACAGCGACAATTCTGCAACTGAGCAAATTTCAGTGTTTTTGAGTTGATTACATTATTGAATATTTTTTATTATAATTACATTATAATTTGTTATAATTATTTATAGTTTTTTATTATATAAAAAAATATGATTTTGTTTTTCAAACTTTATCATACCCGGGATGTCTTGTTTGGACAGATTTAAGCAAGTTATTCCTAAGAATTGCAGGCCTACAGTATAAAACGCCAAATTTCCATGCAAATAATTGTACCGCTTTTGGTACGTAATTCCAGACAGAATCATACCGCCAGGGAGGTTAAGGTATATCCATAGATTTTCAATTATGTTGAGGTCAGGAGATTGTGAAGGCCATGGCAAAACCTTCAGTTTACGCCTCTTGATGTAATCCCCCGTGGATTTTGAGGTGTTTTTAGGATCATTATCCATTTGTAGAAGCCATCCTCTCTAACTTCAGCTTTTTTCACAGATGGTATCAAGTTACAATCCACAATTTGCTGAAATTATATTGAATCCATTTTTCCTTCTACTTGTGAAATGTTCCCTGTGCCACTGGCTGCAATACAACCCCAAAGCATGATTGATCCACCACCATGCTTAACAGTTGGACAGAGGTTCTTTTCATTAAATTCTGTGCCCTTTCTTCTCCAAACGTACCTTTGCTCATTCCGGCCAAAAAAAAAGCCTGCTTCTGAGTTGTGGTCGTTCTTTGTCCGATATCACTCGCTGTAGAATTCACTGGATATAAAACTTCACTGTCCATGGGTTTGCTGTCTTTCATTTAGAGACAAGCATGTATTGTTTGTACAGGTTTCTGTGGCTAATTGAGGCGATAATTAGGCCCACCTGATGCCTTCTCTGCACTGGCTTAGCCTGGGGGGATGGGTGGTTGGTTGGTGTTCAGTTTCAGAGTTAGGCCCCTTTCACACGGGGCAGATCAGTATCACTATGGGGGAGCGGATGAACACGGACCGTGTGTCCCGTGTTCATCCGATCCGCTCTGCAGACGGAAGAAAAATAGTATTTTCCTTTGTCTGGGATTTTATTCCGTCTGCAAAAGTGGATCTTTGGGGAGGCGGGTTCATCTGCTGACGCCCGCTGTCCCATAGGGATACATGTATGTCCGTATTTTATCCGCAAATGGATGGATGAAATACGGACATACGGTCCGCACGTCTGAAAGGAGCCTAAGGGGTGACACACTCTACAACCAATTCATATCAGATCAATTTAATCCTGATTCGTATAGGATTCATTTCATATATTTAGGAACTGATTAGGGTCACACACATTATATACTTTCTACCGTTGCCATTTGTTGCTTTCTCCCATGCCGTGTGTTTTAGGTCCTGCAGTGGAACTTACAAATCGTTTGCACACGTTTCTCTCTTTGTTTACCAACCAAAGTAATTTTTTGTGCGTCATCCACGGGGCAACACAATGCTCTTCAGACGTCTGGCAGCCGCTCATGGCAGCCGCTCAGCTCTGGGGTCATATCTGGACAGGACGAACCATGCCCTTCACCACCGACAACCAGGCCACGGCCGACATGATTAGTAAAGGCAGGTCTAAGGCCGTGTACACATGATCCGACGGACCGTTTCAGCAGACAAATTCGATCATGTGTACGGGCGAGCAGACAGGTTTTTCCAGCAGACAGATTTTAAAGCATATTTTAGAGTGCCCCTATAGCAAGGTAAAAAACCTTTGGCCTTTTTTTACCTTGCTATAGGGGCACTCTAATCTTTACTTTACAGGTTGCTATAGGGGCACTCTGAAGGCAGGAGGAGCCAGAAGCACTAATGGGGGACCCCAGAAATGGAGAATCATGGCTGCGTTGTACCAGATTTAACCTGGCGCGAGTGCATGTTTGATTTCAGCCCCGAGACCACGTTGGTCCGAGGCTGTGCTTCTATCGTGTAGGATCGGCTTAAAGGCTCTTTTGCTGTAAGACAGGAAGTTCAGGGACTTAAATCCTGTGGCAGAGGATTCCTGGCTATCCATCTTTTGTTCTCAGATGGACTGTGGCAGAGACTGTTTCTATACTGTACGTGCATCATTCCAACTGCTAGGCCATGTGAGAGGGGTCTATCCGGGTGAGCAATACCCACTCAGGCGTAAGTGGAGAACATTGGATGTCAGAATACTTTTTTTGTGAATTCTGTACCATGTATCTGAACCTTCCCCCTCTCTCTACTTCTTTACCAGTTTTATGCATCAAAAATAAAACCTAGCAGTTGAAGGTTTTACATCTTGTGTGGACGTTGCAATTTCTACAGACTTTCTTCCCTGGACAACGAACTTAGAGGTAAAGTGCAAAACCCAAAATCTAAACCAGCAGCTCCTCCGGGGGTAGTGCTACATAGAGATCACTAGGGAGCACAAAGGTAGCCTCTGTGCACAGACGCTGTTAGATGGGATAGCAAAAAAGTGGAATAAGTCACTTTAAATCTAGTTATGAAAACAGGAGAAAGCAACAGTCATTACAGTGTATGGTAGAATGGTTCATGCCATAAAACACTGCAATCTAAAATGCATTGCAGCAGAAGCCATTGCACGTATGAATTAAAATACACAATGACAACACTTTAAATGCAATAATCATTTGCCTTCATCAGAGTCTTCTGCCTTGGCTTCATACAACACAATAAGATTTTACAGCTTGGTGCTTCCTGCACATTTGACGAAAAATCAATGTTCATGAAATACCTTCATGACACCAGTTAAAAATCAGAGGCCAGCTGAATTTTGAACAACTATGGAAAGCATTCCATTTTATATCATATATATGGAGCATAGACGGCAAATTAAAATTAAGCAAAGACAGCAAAACATCACAACATGAAGAGAAATTAAAGATAATGATTAAAATGCAACAAGTAAAATGTCTATGACACTAAGAAATCACTGACATTGTTTTACAATCAAAAACTTTACTCAGATTTAGTCTGAGTATTTTATACTCTTTAGACAAACAATAATGCACCATAGTACTTTACAGGAAATACATAACTTTAAAAGTGCATGTCAGGGCAAAATGTAAAAAAAATACACATTAAATCTCTGTAAAGCATGTACATTTCTCACATATTATCCCTTTTAAAGACCCTACAAGTACAAAAAAAATCTGTTTATGTATCAGAAAAATGAGGGGCACTGCGCCAATGGATGTGTAAAAATTATTATGGTAAAAGTCTATTGGTATGACCAGTCCATTAGTACCTGTGGGGGTTACTCACACTTTTTTCCACATACCAGGGATAGTGGCAACATAACTTGTATGGCCTTATTTGGGGGTGTGTATTCTACCTCTCTTGGTAGTAAAGCAACATTGGGCCCTGTTTCCGTTTCCACTAGTTTGACAAAGTCACATGGCAAGAAACAGCACATTAATTTCAATGGCACCCGTTCCAATCTATGCAACTTAAAGTTGCAGTGACTTTGAAAAAGGTTCCTGCACTACTTTGATACGACTTTTGATGCAACTTTGTCTCAGGATGTGTAAAGTCAGATCAAAGTCACACACCAAAGTAGCACACTAGGGGAAACATTAACGTCAAATAGACCCCAGATCTCTCAATAAAGAGGACCTGTCATGGCCCATGATTTTACAAGGGATGTTTTTCATTCCTTGTGAGAGCAATACAGTTAATCAAATTAGAGAGTAATTTTCTTAAATAAAATAAAAAAAATGTAGAGTGCCTGTGTCCAAATGCAAATGTGCACATCTGTCCTGCACACATATTCAAAAAATGGTTGCACCACAAACATCAGATTGAGAGCAATAATTCTAGCTCAGGATCTCCTGTGTAATTTTAAACTGGTAACCTGTAAAGGCTTTTAAATTTGTCACATATGTGATGTACTGTAGTTTGGATCTATTCCACAGGTGCACACAATGTTAGAGCGCAACATGTTTGGTATGTATTTACGTGGTGTTGCATCCTTATTTTTTACATTTTACCATAAAACTGGGTATTATGTTTTTGTGCAGTAAAACACCCAACATTTTATTCTCTAGGGCCTCTGATTAAAAAATATATATATAATCTTTGGGGGGTCCCGGGTGCAGATGTAAATTACTCAGCAGGAAGCCTAATTTTGATTACAGAAACATGAGAACCAAACCTCATAAAAACAAAATGCTGCAAACTGTGCAGCCATGTCACCCCATTAAAAGGTGTCTCACATGCAAAAAGCATCTTTAATATCACAGGATAAAACAGCTTTACCTCCAGTAATGTTGTGAACTTCATTCAATGCAAAAACATGGATGCTACACTGGTAAAAAACTGGCAAGGGCAGAAATTACAAAATATAATGAATCTTCACAGACACACCATAAAAGAACATGAAGAAGAGAATCATTGCACACCTGTGGAAAAACATTTCTCACAACTAGATCATTCTATGGCATTAAATTATATAAAAAAGGCCCCCTGTGCTAAAAAGACAAAATGTATAAGCTCAATAAGTAAGTTTTGCCAGCATTTTATGTGCTATTCTAAAATACATTTTTCAACCAAACAAAATGTCACAACAAATTGTGGTCTCCTCAACTGCACAGTGGGTACTGTTAGGCCTCGTACACACAGACGGACATATCCGATGCAAACAGTCCTCGGACCATTTTCATCCGATATGTCCGCCGGGCTATTTTGGTCCGATGACGTGTACACACCATCGGATCAAAATCCCCGCCGGCAGACAGCGCGGTGACGTGGCGGAGACGTTGACGCCGCCACGTCACCGCACCAGGAAGTAAACAACTTCCACGCATGCGTCACATCCATACGATGCTTGCGCGGGTGGATATGTCCGCTGGTTTGCTTTGGAAATTTTCCACTGGAGAAAACAGTCCAAATCCGTCCGTTTGCCCCCTACAGATGAGCAGATTTTTCGGCTGAAATGGTCCGTCGGACCATTTCCAGCGGAAAAATTCCATCGTGTGTACGAGGCCTTAGTGTTCATTCCCTTAGGGCTCAGGCCCTGAGGCTAAGTCTTGATCATGGAAGTTGTTGAGTGGGGCTTGAGGAGGTCATCACTTTGCAACCAGGAAATGCTATGAGAACTGCTGAGAACACAGAGGCTGCTCACCGGCGTTTAAGCGGTGCTTTTGCGCCACTTTTCGCTAGCAGGGTGCTTTTAACCCCAAAGAAGGGGTTAAAAACTCCTGTTTTGCGGCGCTTCCGAAGCACTTTTTTAAGCGCTGCCCATTCATTGCTGTATACAGCGCTCCCAAACTGCCCCAAAGATTGCAGGACTTTTTCCAACGTTCTGCAAGTGCACTGCCTGGGTGTAAATGCACCCATTGCAATGACCGGGAGGCGCTTGTACATCTCCATTAGGGAGGTTTCCAATTAATCAGTAGTTACAAGATGGTGTGTTTTCCCAACATGTTTCACCAACATTGGCTTCTTCAAGGGATTACAAGCCACCAAAAGGGTTTGTTGAACCCATCAGATCCCAGAAAGATCACCACAAGAATCAACCCCACCAGAAGTTTTGGGGTGTGATCATGAGCCAGAGATTGAGGACAGCCTGTGAATGTTATGGTGTGCTTGTGGGCAATATTTATCCATCCTTTTTTGGAAACAAGCTATTTTACCTTCAGGCGCCCTCCTGTGTATACTTTGCATTTTATTTCCAACTTGGGCATTACAGGGAGTGCAGAATTATTAGGCAAGTTGTATTTTTGAGGATTAATTTTATTATTGAACAACAACCATGTTCTCAATGAACCCAAAAAACTCATTAATATCAAAGCTGAATATTTTTGGAAGTAGTTTTTAGTTTGTTTTTAGTTTTAGCTATTTTAGGGGGATATCTGTGTGTGCAGGTGACTATTACTGTGCATAATTATTAGGCAACTTAACAAAAAACAAATATATACCCATTTCAATTATTTATTTTTACCAGTGAAACCAATATAACATCTCAACATTCACAAATATACATTTCTGACATTCAAAACCAAAACAAAAACAAATCAGTGACCAATATAGCCACCTTTTTTGCAAGGACACTCAAAAGCCTGCCATCCATGGATTCTGTCAGTGTTTTGATCTGTTCACCATCAACATTGCGTGCAGCAGCAACCACAGCCTCCCAGACACTGTTCAGAGAGGTGTACTGTTTTCCCTCCTTGTAAATCTCACATTTGATGATGGACCTCAATGGGGTTCAGATCAGGTGAACAAGGAGGCCATGTCATTCGTTTTTCTTCTTTTATACCCTTTCTTGCCAGCCACGCTGTGGAGTACTTGGACACGTGTGATGGAGCATTGTCCTGCATGAAAATCATGTTTTTCTTGAAGGATGCAGACTTCTTCCTGTACCACTGCTTGAAGAAGGTGTCTTCCAGAAACTGGCAGTAGGACTGGGAGTTGAGCTTGACTCCATCCTCAACCCGAAAAGGCCCCACAAGCTCATCTTTGATGATACCAGCCCAAACCAGTACTCCACCTCCACCTTTCTGGCGTCTGAGTCGGACTGGAGCTCTCTGCCCTTTACCAATCCAGCCACGGGCCCATCCATCTGGCCCATCAAGACTCACTCTCATTTCATCAGTCCATAAAACCTTAGAAAAATCAGTCTTGAGATATTTCTTGGCCCAGTCTTGATGTTTCAGCTTGTGTGTCTTGTTCAGTGGTGGTCATCTTTCAGCCTTTCTTACCTTGGCCATGTCTCTGAGTATTGCACACCTTGTGCTTTTGGGCACTCCAGTGATGTTGCAGCTCTGAAATATGGCCAAACTGGTGGCAAGTGGCATCTTGGCAGCTGCACGCTTGACTTTTCTCAGTTCATGGGCAGTTATTTTGCGCCTTGGTTTTTCCACACGCTTCTTGCGACCCTGTTGACTATTTTGAATGAAACGCTTGATTGTTCGATGATCACGCTTCAGAAGCTTTGCAATTTTAAGAGTGCTGCATCCCTCTGCAAGATATCTCACTATTTTTGACTTTTCTGAGCCTGTCAAGTCCTTCTTTTGACCCATTTTGCCAAAGGAAAGGAAGTTGCCTAATAATTATGCACACCTAATATAGGGTGTTGATGTCATTAGACCACACCCCTTCTCATTACAGAGATGCACATCACCTAATATGCTTAATTGGTAGTAGGCTTTCGAGCCCATACAGCTTGGAGTAAGACAACATGCATAAAGAGGATGATGTGGTCAAAATACTCATTTGCCTAATAATTCTGCACTCCCTGTATGTGTCCTCTATGGCCGCACTGTGCCCCCTCGTCATGTGGCGAGAGTATGCAGCTAGCTCTTGGAGAATGAAGGAATTGATACCAGTGGATGGCCCCCAAGTTCGTCTAACCTAAAACCAATATAACACGTCGGGGACATTATGTTCAGATTCATCCGACGGTACCAAGTTGTACCTCAGTCTGTTCAGGAGCTCAGTGGTGCCCTGGTCCAAACCTGGGAGGAAATACCCCAGGACACCATCCATACAAGCATGTGGGGGACATACAAACTATGAGTACCCTTTTGAGTTGCTGCAATGAAATTTCAGCAAAATGGACTAGCCTGCTGCATAATTTTTTTTTTTTTTTTTTTTTTTTTAAAGTGTATTTTTTGTGCGTGAACTCGAGAGAGAGGAGCCGGACTGCAGGAGTTGGGAGTAGGCAGACCCTCCCCCCGGAGGCAATCGCCATCCTTCTCCATGCCCCTGGTGGCAATGGCGGGTGTGAAGGGGGGCCTCCCACTCACCCCGCCCTACCTGCTCCTCTTGGGAGCCCAACTGGGGCCCAACGGGACCCCAATGGGGCAGAGGGACTCCCCCTATGAGAGAGTGAGGGGGCCTAGCCCACCCAGCCAGCCCCGTAGGTCCTTCGCCTCTCTTTATTTTAGGAGACCGCATGGCCAAAGTGCATGTGTTTTAAACCAATTTCGTGTGCGTGCAAGTGTGGTGGTTTTTTTTGTGGGGGGGGGGTGGGCGTACTAAGCACAGGCGTACCTTGCATAGCACACCCACCGGGAGCCGGGCTGAGACCACCAAACTCAATTCACATGAAGCCGAGACCGGGATCCGAACCCTTGGCTGCAGAGGTGAATGGCTTGTCAGCGCAGTGCCAATCACGTTGAGCCACCACAGCTCCCTTGCATAATTTTTTAACTTAGATTTGTTGTGTCTCTTTGAATTCAGCCCTATGTACAGTAGGTTGATCTTCTTTATTTCCAAACCGTGCAGGATTATTTTGTTCCTAAAACATTACCCAGTCCATATCAGTATAGATATGTAGCATATATCTATACACACACACACACAAATACATACAGGTGCATCTCAGAAATTTACTTTTGGATGATATTCAAATTTTTTATCAGTAATTAAATTCAAAAACTGAAACTCAAATATATTATAGATTACACAGAGTATATTACAAGTATGTCTTTCTTTTGATTTTGACGATTGTGGCTTATAGCTAGTGAAAACCCAAAATTATGTATCTCAGAAAATTTGAATATTACATAAGATCAATAAAAAAGGATTGTTAATACAGAAATGGTAGCTTATTGAAAAGAATGTCCATGCACAGTATAATATGCACTCAATACTTGGTTGGGGCTCCTTTTGCATTAATTACTGTATCAATGCAGCATGGCATGGAGACGATCAGCCTGTGGCACTGCTGAGGTGTTAGGAAAGCCCAGGTTGCTTTAAAAGTGTCCTTCAGTTTGTCTGCCTTGTTGGGTCTGTTGCTTCTCATAGGGTTTAGGTCAGATCAGGTTGTTGGCCAATCAAGCACAGTGATACTATGATCATTAAACCAGGTATTGATACTTTTGGCAGTGTGGGCAGGTGTCAAGTCCTGCTGGAATATGAAATCAGCATCTCATGAAGCTGCTTAGCAGAGGGAAGCATGAGATTCTCTAGAATTTCCTGGTAGAGGGCTGAGCTGACTTAGTACTTGATAAAACAAAGTGGATCCACACCAGTAGATGACATGGCTCCCCAGATCATCACCGTCTGTGGAAACTTCACACTGGACTTCATGCAACTTTGTGATTTTGTGCCTCTCCACTCTTCCTCCAGAATGGATTTCCAAATGAAATGTAAAATTTACTTTCATCCGAAAAGAGGACTTTGGACCACTGAGCAACAGTCCAGTCTATTTCCTCCTTAGCTAAGGTAAGACACTTCTGACATTGTCTCTGGTTCATGAGTGGCTTGATACAAGGAATGTGACAGTTGTAGCAGATTCCTGGATACAACTGTGTGTTGTGACTCTTGAAGCACTGACAACAGCTATAGTCCACTCCTTCCACACAACTTTACATATGCTTGGATACAGCTGTGAACAGCCAGCTTATTTAGCAATGAATTTTGTGGAGTGTCGAATGTGTTCTGGCCAACTGTCAAGTCGGCATTCTTCCCCATCAGGCCCAGATTGGCCATAGTGCAAACCGAGCACTTGCCCGGTGGGCGACAGACACCAGGGCCGCCTGCTGCTCATCCTGCCGTCAGAGCCAGTGGGTGTGACTGTGAAGGGAGAGGAGCCAGAGCAGACACCTCCTGGAGACACCTTGGAGCCGGGGTGTTCTGTTGAGAAGTGCCGAACACCGGCAGATAACAGAAAACGTGAGCGCAGACCCCCTGTAACCTGGAAAGAAGAAGCAGTGGGGGCGGCTGCATATAGAACAATCATTCTCTCCATCTTCCCCCTGTTTTAAAATGCCTACAAAAGGTAGAGATAAAGCAGGCATTCTGAGACTGCAGAAGGAAGATGGAGAGAATGATTGTTCTATATGCAGCCGCCCCCACTGCTCCTCCTCCTATCCTGCTTCTTTCTGCTGCCCCCCCTGACTCTCCACCTCCCCCCATGCTCTCTTTCGCCCCCAAGGGCTCTCCACCTCTCCCATGCTCTCTGCTGCCCCCCCAGAGCTTCCCACCTCCCCCAAGCTCTTTGCCACCTCCCCAGTGCTCTCCACCTCCCCCAGTGCTCTCCACTGCCCCCCCTGTGCTCTCCACTGCCCCCCTGTGCTCTCTGCTTCCTCCCTGTGTTCTCTCCCCACCTCAAGTTCTAAAGGTTCTTCCCTGTGCTCTCCAACCCCCCATGCTCTTTGCTGGTCCCACCTCACTCCCCCCCCACACACACACACCTCTGCTGGGTTCCCCCCTCCCCTATCTCAGTATATTTGTAAGGGTGGAGAGTGGGGAAGGGCCGTTTACATGTCATGGGCTGCTCAATTCAAAATGCCCGGGCCTACTTTTTGTCCCAGTCCAGGCCTGTTCCCCATGATTGTGTAACCTACTGAACCAGTCTAAGAGAACATTTAAAGGCTCAGAAAACCTTTTTCACAATATACTAATTTTTTGAGATTCCTAATTTTGGGTTTTCACTAGCTGTAATCCATAATCATAAAAATTGAAATGCTTAAAATATATCACTCTGTCTGTAATTAATTAATTAAATATATATAATATATATATATATGTGTGTGTGTGTGTGTATACACAGGCATACATACAGTATATACACAAATAATAACAATATTAACACCATATAAGCTTAAAGTTGTAGATGATAAAAAGTAGTCTGCACATACCTCAGTTGCAAACTGCTGAAGTCCACCAATGTTAATTGGACCTTCCTCTGTTGCATATAAATTGCATCCACCTACACAAAGGTCTGACGTTGGGCATACCATTCCACATGTCAAGCCGAGCGGGTTATCAGAAAGAATAGTCCTGGCAGCTCCATAGTAATTCTGCACACAGAATTAAGTCATCATTAAAATCCCATTAATGATAACACAGATATAATATAATGCTGCAAGCAATCATTTTGCAGGTTGTTATGCTGGATATTTTTACTAGCTGTATGAGAAAGAGAGATATGGAATAAATATAAAGCTGTATATATGGAGAGATGTAACGTCTAATAAATTTAGATACCAGGTGTCCTTGCCTCTGTCTGGCTCCAGTTCATACTGGTAACAGTCATTTATGAAAATAGCTTATGCATGATGATGTGGAGTATTTCTAGCTCTTTTTATAGCAAATACACACACACTAAAGCTCAACTCCAAGTAGATATTACAAAAACTATTTGTGAATATTGTTTTAAAAAATCATTAATCCATCCACAGGCTGTGGGCATGTAGGTGACCTATCTCTAATGCCTAAAGTATGACTTAAGGAAACACTTTTTTTTTTTTTTAGATTTGTAAGCATTGTGAGAGGTTAGAACCACTTTCGGTTTTCTTTTTTTTTTGTTCACCATTTCAGGTGCTATTCAGGTGCAAATTTGCACCAAAACCTGACCTAAAATCATACAGGACTCTTTTCAAAAATGGAACATGTGTGAATCGTCTCTATTGCAAGCGGATCCAGTTCATATGTTATGCGAATCAGACGAAGTTCAAAACGTGCTTGTTTACATTTGTGTGATCTGTGAAAAGTCATCTGCGGTGGCTCACAGTTGCAGTGAAACCCCATTCACTTGTATGAGTCATTAAGCGCAATATCATATTTTTACCACCCCACCAAACCACACTGCAGTGCGAAGGGACAGTAGGAAATTAGGTTTAGACAGGGAGATGGGGAAAAAAATCTATTGGCAGGTAAGACAAATGACTAATATGTATTTAAATAGCGTATTTAGCCATTTTCCTGAAGGTTAACTTTAATAGGCTACCGTTATGGAATTATGTTATTAAACATAAAATACCTTTAAAGGACAACTGTACTTTTGTTAAAAAAAAAATGAAATCAATATTGTAATAAGCCTAGCATATTTATTAGGTAAGGAATATAAATGCTATATATTTTTCATCAAATAAACTAAGATTTTGCCATGGTCTCACTTTCTTTAACCACTTGCTTACTGGGCACATATACCCCCTTCCTGACCAGGTGGAATTTCAGCTTCCGGCACTGCGCTGTTTTAACTGACAATTGCGCGGTCGTGCGATGTGGCTCCCAAACAAAATTGGCGTCCTTTTTCCCCACAAATGGAGCTTTCTTTTGGTGGTATTTGATCACCTCTGCGTTTTTTTTTTTTTTGCACTATAAACAAAACAAGAGCGACAGTTTTGAAAAAAAAAAACAATATTTTTTACTTGTTGCTGTAATAAATAGCCCAATTTTTTTTCAAAAAACATTTGTTTTCTCAGTCTAGGCCGATACGTATTATTTTACGTATTTTTGGTAAAAAAACGCAATACACGACTGGTTTGCGCAACAGTTATAGCGCTTACAAAATAGGGGACAGAATTATTATTAATTTTTTTTTTTTTTTTACTAGTAATGGCGGCGATCTGCGATTTTTATTGGGACTGAGACATTATGGCAGACACATCGGACACTTTTGACACATTTTTGGCGCCATTCACATTTATACTGTGATCACTGCTATAAATATGCACTAATTACTGTATAAATGTGACTGGCATTAAAGGGGTTACTACTAGGGGGTGAGGAAGGGGTTAAATGTGTACCCTAGGTGTGTTCTAACTGTGGGGGGAGGGGGGTGACTGGGGGAGGTGACCGATCTGTGTCCCTATGTACAAGGGACACAGCTCGGTCTCCTCTCTCCCTGACAGGACATGGATCTGTGTGTTTACATACACAGATCTACGTCCATGTCTGTGTACCGTCGATCGCAAGTGCCTGGTGGACATCGCGGCCACCAGGCACGCGCATCGGTATCTCGGGGATGCGGCAGGCATGCGTGCGCCGCCGGAAGCACTCATGCGCCCCCCAGTGGCCTGGAGGAGCGGAGGTCCTCCCAGAGAATTAAAGCCATCCTGCGGCCGTACAAAGTCGTACGGCCGTTCGGGAAGTGGTTAAAAATATTATAGCATGCAAATTGCTCCAAAAATTATTTTGTAATTGAAAGTATTACTAAACCCAGAACCTTCATTCACTATATCTGGTCTTCCACAGTACAAGAAAAGTACATTAGTAAATATAAACAGATACATACATTTTCTCATCAGCAGTATATAGCAGTCTTAGGCCGTGTACACACGATCGGTCCAAAACGATGAAAACGGACTGAAAGTCCGTTTCATTGGTCCAAACCGATCGTGTGTGGGCCATATCAGTCAGTTATCCTTCGGTCAAAAAAAAAGAGAACTTGCTTTAAAATTTAACCGATGGACACCTAACGATAGGTCAAAACTGATCACCGGTTAAAAATCCATGCATGCTCAGAATCAAGTCGACACATTCTTGGAAGCATTGAACTTAATTTTTTTCAGCACGTCGCTGTGTTAAAACACGTAAACGTCACCGCGTTCTAACACAATCATTTTTTTAACCGATGGTGTGTAGGCACATCAGACAGATTCATCGGTTAACCGATGAAAACGGCCCTTCGGACCGTTCTCATCGGATGGACTGATCGTGTGTACGCGGCCTTATGATTTCTAGCAGTTCCTGGAGAAGCTTGTAGGAGACGTTTTCAAACTGCACTGAGCTGTCCTATAAGGCCGCAGGGCTCCTGACCCTCTGTCTGGACAGTGGCAATTGGCCCTGTGCTGATCACATGCACTCTCCCAAGAAAAAAAAACCTCTCTAGCAATACAGCTGTCTTGGAGAAAGCCTTATAAACAAAGCCAGCATAGTTAAAGTGTTCTGGTTGTTTGAATACAAATGTGTGATCAGGTCTGTATTTTTAATTACATTGCACATAAAGACACAGACCTCCTATTGCTCATTTGTATTCTGGCAACCAACAGACCTTCACTGCTCTAGCTTTGTTTACAAAGTTTAGTGTAAGGTGAGTTTAAAATTGTTCACATTTAAATCAGGGACCCTCAAACTACAGCCCACCAGCTGTTGTAGAACTAAACATCCCATGAGGAATTGTAACACACTGACATTCACAGACATGACTAGGCATGATGGGAATTGTAGTTCCTGAACAACTGGAGGGCCGTAGTTTGAAGACCCATGATTTAAATGGTTTGTTCAACTTTTTCAGAAAAATGTAAAGGAGAATACTAGACACTCTCCCTACCTCTTGATCACCGCTGTACTTGGAGTACCTCTGACGATCCTGAGGTATCAGGGCTCCTGCAGTCCAGGGGAATCCCTGATGTTCCCTCTCTTCTCCAGTGCTTCCAGGGAGGACCAGATTGATTCTCATTGGTCAGCACTGTGACATGGAGCCCTCAGGATACAATGGGGACCAAGGGGTTGGGGAGATTGTCCAGGAAAAAAGGTCACTTTTACATTTTTTTTTTCTGTAAAGGTAAACTAATACACTAACGCTTTAGGTTTTACTCAAATAAATAATACAGCTTTTATCAAATGTGCCAGCTGTAAATTCGTATCTCTCCCACGCATCTCAGAATGCGGTGCAGGAAAAATTAAGCTTCCTTTCAATGCACTGGCTGTTATTGCTTATCTCGCCTATGGATCAAAGATTCTGGTGCCTTTTCTCCTATGCATGCTCCTGTTACAAACTGAATGATGTGTCCTTGGACATTTATGTAAGCATCTCAGTACAAGTCCTCTACAGTAAATGTAGTCAGGCTTCTAAACACAAATATAATAAAGGAAAACATATTATTGTGGCTGTCTCTTTTTTTTCTAAGCCCCACCCTTTTCCAAGTTGTGGTATGGCTGGTGCAAACAATTGATTCATCAAGTCAATGTGTAAATATTGTTGTACCTGCCCACATTCTGGATGTAGCAGACAGTCTTGCATTAAAAGAGTAGTTGATTTTTAAACTGATACTAAAATCAATTATTTTTTCTATAAAAAATAACAAACGTGTTATTCTTACCTGCTCTGTTGCAGTGGTTTTGCACAGAGCAGCCCATATCCTCCTCTTCTCGGGTCCCTCTTCATTGCTCCTGGCCCCTACCTCCTGTTAAGCACCCACACAGCAAGCAGCCTTCTATAGGGGCTTCCTGTGTCCATTCAAACATGGAGCCATGGCCCGCCCCCTTTCTCTCCTCATTGGCTGACTGACTGATTGACAGCTTTGGGAGCTAATGGTGCTGTTCTGCTGTCTTAACCAATGAGAAGGGGAGTCCAGGGCAGCCACGACACTCCTGCAACATCACTGGATTGAGATGGGGCTCAGGTAAATATTAGGGAGGCTGCTGCACACAGACATCTTGTTTTAAAGATAAAAAAAAAAAAACTTCTGCCTTTACAACCACTTTTAGCAACAAAATGTCATTTAGGTAACATCATTTTACACTTCTTCCACAAAGTAAACAATTTATTGCATCAAATCTGTACTATCAGAATTGTTCTTCTACCATTAAAAAGGTACAGTAGTTTGGATTACCGTAAAGCAAAATCAGGAAATTAACTGAGCCACCTAGAGATTAACTCTAGGATTCTGGTGTTAGGCTCATTAGCCTCTTACTAAAGACTAATTTCTAATCAGCACAAGTTACATGCACTTCTAAGATAATATTTTTCCAATATAAGTCAGTTGTCAGACATGTTAATCCACTTGATGATTAAATAACCCAGTTTTACACAGAGCAATGCACAAATGGCTCAAGTCAAAATCTAAAATAGACTAAAATGATGTAGCATTCAATAAGGAACACCAATTCCCCTCTCTGAATAGGACTTGTAAAGAAGCTCTTTGCAGCATTTCCTAATATTTATGAATTTAGCTAAAGGGGGGGGGGGGCCTCATAGGAAAAGGCTGGCTACCCCTTTTACATATTCTTTGCTGAAACAGACAAAGGCATCCTTTGCATGCAGGACATCATTTCATGCTTCTGTGCTACAGTAGTGTTTATAAAGGGCCCTCTCTAATTTTTTCCAAAAAATATTTATTTAATTTCATCTTTTAATGGGTTCCCTGGTTTAGACACTGGCCTCACAGTAGTGTGAATAGAAACAAGGAGTTCTCCTGTCGATATTTGCACATGGTTCTCTGATGCAAAACAACATTTCGATTTGGCATTAACTGCATGCCTGAGCTCAACTGACAATGTGAAGGGTATTGTTAATATAATGGAAGAGATGGACACTGATGTTTAAAAGGATTTGAAAGTTGCACTCAAGGAAAAAAATGAAAGAGCAAGAATTAATAATTATATATAGCAGAATTTGAATGCAGATCAGTAAAAATACCTTTCTTAAAAAAACCATCAAATAAAAAAGTATGTGGAAACATTTCACAGAAAATAGATATAAATAATGTACAGTTTATGCATAGTATGCAAGAAGCATTATTAGGCTATTATTAATTTTAAAGGGGATGTTAATTACTTAACGGAAAATAATAATAATAAATATATATATATATATATATATATATATATATATATATATATATATATATATATACTGTATAAATATATATTGTAACAACCCCATGCACAGTATGTAAGGCCATATCAGGAAGGTTTAAAAATCAAGAAATCAAAAATAGAGTGTGCTGTACTATTTCAAATAAAAATGCCATATATGTTATACTGACTTTATTCACAGAATCTAAGCATTTTTACTAGTCCACAGTTTCACAGGTAGAAACCAGCCAAGGCCAAGGTAATAATCAAGAATTCACAGAAAAAAAAAAAACATACTGTACTGACTTTAATGGATAAGCTGTTTTTACTAGGCTATAGTTTCACAGATTGGCACAGACAGGTTTATAATCAAGAACATTATGCAGACATTTTGTAATGACTCCATGCACAGTTTTTTATCATAAACTAACATCGGAATGTATGGATTTCTCTGAAAAAAACTAACAAAATATTGTAGTGACTCCATGCATAGTATTTAATCACTTTTACTAAGCTACAACAGAACTGAATTAACAACAGTTATGCCCCGTACACACGATCGAAAATTTTGGCAGCAAAAGTCCAATGTGAGCTTTTGAACGGAAATTCTGATCGCGTGTAGGCTCCATCTGACTTTTGCTGTCGCAATTTCAGTCAACAAAAGGTTGAGAGCTGGTTCTCAAATTTTCATATGGAAAAAATCTGAAAATCCGATCTGTAACAATTCCGACACACAAAATTCTGACACATGCTCGGAAACAATTTGACGCATGCTCGGAAGCTTTGAACTTCATTTTTCTCAGCTTGTCATAGTGTTGTACATCACAGCGTTCTTGATGGTCAAAAGTTCTGAGAACTTTTGTGTGACCGTGTGTATGCAAGCCAAGCTTGAGCAAAATTCCGTCGGAAAAAACATTCAAGGTTTTTCTGTCAAAAAATCAGATCGTGTGTACGGGGCATAAGCTTTAAACCCAAAATTCAACATTAGGGCTACTTGATTTTACATTGATTTTCATTTGAAACAGGAGAACCACCACCCAGCTTTTAATTTAAAAAAAATAAAGATTAGCGTGTTTAAATTTACTTTATTTTTTTTAAAACAGCAATATATTGTAGCGACTCCATGCACAGTATTTACATAGTAGGTGAGGTTGAAAAAAAGACACATGTCCATCAAGTCCAACCTATGTGTGTGATTATATGTCAGTATTACTTTGTATATCCCTGTATGTTGTGGTCGTTGAGGTGCTTATCTAATAGTTTCTTGAAACTTTGTTGCCCAGCGCTGAGACCACCGCCCGTGGAAGGGAATTCCACATCCTTGCTGCTCATACCGTAAAGAGCCCTCTACATAGTTTAAGGTTAAAACTATGCTCTTCTAATTTTAATGAGTGGCCACACATCTTGTTAAACTCCCTTCCGCAAAAAAAATTGTATCCATATTGTGGGGTCACCAGTATGGTATTTGTAAATTGAAATCATATCCCCTCTCAAGCATCTCTTCTCCAGTGAGAATAAGTTCAGTGCACAATCTGCACAATCTTTCCTCTTACCCAATACCCTCAAGACCCTTTATTAGCTTTGTTGCCCTTCTTTGTACTTGTTCCATTTCCAGTACATCTTTCCTGAGGACTGGTGCCCAGAACTGGACAGCATACTCTAGGTGCGGCTGGACCGGAGTCTTGTAGAGCAGGAGAATCATTTTATCTCTGGAGTTAATCCCCTTTTTAATGCATGCCAATATTCTGTTTGCAGCAGCTTGGCATTGCAAGCCATTGCTGAGCCTATCATCTACTAGGACCCCCAGGTCCTTTTCCATCCTGGATTCCCCCAGAGGTTCTCCCCCCAGTTTATTTAATCATAAATAAGAAAAAACACTGGGAAGATTTTAATTCAAGAATCAACATTCGAGTGAATTTATTTCACTGGAAAAAATACAGAAATATTGAAGTGACTCCATGCACAGCATGGACTCACTTTTTACTAGACTGCACTTAGAACAGGAGAAACAGCATCCAGTTTTAAATGTATTTTTACTTAAACAATTCAGGAACATATTGTATTGGCTCCATACACACCATTTAATCACAACTGCTTGGCTGCTTTGGAACAGGAAAAACACAAAAAAGTGCATTTCACTGAAAAAAAGATAGCAAAAAGGAATTACTTTTTTCTAGTCTGCCTTCTGAAAAGAACTGATACCATGTAGCTTTAATGCAATATATTAATATTAGAATGCATTATTTCAAAGACAAAAAAATAGCAAAGTATTGTACCGACTCCATGCACAGTATTTAAACACTATTACTAAGCCACAGTTTCTGAGTGAGAACAGGCAGGTTTTTAGGCAGAAGTCAATTTAACAGTATATTTCACAGAATAAAGCAAGAAATTGTACAAATGTGATGCATGTGTAGGCACTATTTGTCAAGCACCTGTGGCAGTGAGCCCATTGTAGATCACCAACTTAGGGGTTCCCTAGGGTGTGGAGTCTAAGCCCCAGCCTGTTTCTTCGCCAGAGCCCCCGTTGGGGGGGGGGGGTGGACTTGCTGCAAGCTAAAACCAGGTAGTGACCACCAGGTACGCACAGCTGAGGATGCAGAGACTACTTGCCTCTGCAGAGTACAAACAGCAGGAGACAAGCCAAGGTCAGGATGCGCAGAAAATAAGTATAGGTGAATGAAGCTGGGATTGGTACACAGGTAGTCAGACACAAGATACACAAGTAGCAAGCGAACAGGAGCTCAGAGAACTGTAAAGTTGCTACCGGCAGCGTCGGATACTCTGAGCATGTCTTATATAGGCAAGCAAACTAGGAGGCAGACCAGGAAGTGAAGGAAGGTAAGTAAAACAAATCCCACATAACAGGTGACCCCTATAGGTGAGCACTGCCAAACCACACATGTAAAATTAATCAGGGTAGGAAAAGCACTGCAGGAACAAGGTAAGAATACACATGCAGGAAACTGCAGGCTAACTTGTGAAACTATTGGAGGCTGCATTCTCAATGGGAGAGACCA
Organism: Rana kukunoris; assembly: GCA_029574335.1. Taxonomy (NCBI): domain Eukaryota; kingdom Metazoa; phylum Chordata; class Amphibia; order Anura; family Ranidae; genus Rana; species Rana kukunoris. Next base: position 136,956,869 of record CM056055.1, read on the forward strand.
TGCATATCTTATAGTGAAATAAAAAATGGAATGTACTGTAAAAGGGTACAGATGGTGATCCAGCTGGGACACCCAATATCCCATGGTGTCCACTTCTTATTTTGAAGAGTAAATCTTATGGTTTATGCCCAATTTTATCATTTGCAAATGCAGAACCTGCTCACCTCTGCTAGCTGTGGGTACATAAACTTTTTTGTCTCCCTTTATGCTTGCCTGACATTATAAATACAGGCAACTGTAAAACTTTATTAGCAGCTATAGCAATATGGGAATTGAGGATTTGGTGATTTAGCTAATAAAACTGCATGTATGTGGTGATGTTCTCCAATCAAAATTCAGCTTTTCCTGTGTAGGATGACTATAAAAAAACCCTAGCAAAATTATTAAAAAATATACCTACGTAAAAAAAAAACCTAAAATGCTAAAGCACATCCCTGTGTATTTTTTTGTTGTTTTTGTTTTTTGGGGCCCAGCAGGTCTCTCCCCCTGCAAAAATTGTGTGATCCCTCCCTATCTACTCCAAGTGTCCCCGAAACACTCTGAATATAAATATAATATTTTTCAGTGGCACTGTAGAGAATGGCAGGCACCATCTCTATGAAATATCCTGCTCCGGGTCTATCCAATACAAAATGAGTGTGTATGTGACTCAATGTAATTATAGTAGTAACCAACTATAATCTGTATCTACTTTTTGTCTTCCATCTCAAACCCAGGAAGTGTATTGTTAGTAATTGGTTGTGATTGATGAGAAAGGCTGCAATAGTTCACTATTTTCTCAAACAGTGAACAACTTGGGTTTGTTCAATGCAAACCCCAGGCTCATCCCTAATCAGGAGGACTTATGCTGGCCATACACTATACAAAAATTTGGCCGAAATTTTGGTCATTCAGACAGTTCTTTTGTTTTTCGAACAGTTAATGGGCACACAATAGATAATCGTTTTTGAGCCGAAAAAACGAAGAACACATTTGGAAATCTGAAGGTTAATGTGTTTCCCGTCCAAACTTTCTGCACTAGGTATATTTAAAAAAATATTTATTTATGTCCACTGAACGATTTATCGGTCATTACATGATGGCACTATTGTTTGCGCTCACGACCGAACATTAGTTTTTCGAAAGTTTGTTCGGATGATTTTTCATGGAGTGTATGGCCAGCATAACCTACTGCTAGAAAACACGCTTTAATTATTCACTGGGGGCAGAAGGATAGCATATTTTCTATACCCTACTAGCAGCAATGAGGAAAGTTACAGGGTCTAAATCCCTTTAGACGTGAATTTCTTTTTAGTGCAAACTCACCTTTTTTGTTGCCGGGGATGCCAAAGTCTGACTGGGAAAATCAGTAAGTCAATCACACAAACAGAAAATTACATACCTGGGGGGATCCTGTAAACCATCTGTGTACAGAATGCCTCCAGGTAGCCATATTGCACTGTATTCTACAGAAAATTACAGCTCTGCAGATTGGAAATGAAAGGTAATTTTTACAGTAATAACATTCAACTGCAATATGACTTATGTCCCAATTGTATATGCTATATACTTTTTTGTTATTTTCAATTGTATTCCCGTGAAAGTGTACCCTATGGATTAGATTCAGCACCCAGTTATTTCTAAAAACTGATGTTTTACATTCTCAATAATGTACTTGATGTACAATTTTGAATCTGGATGACATAATTGTATATGGCTCAACTCTGGATCATCACTGCAAGTACCTTAGAATTGTTTTAATTTGCATTGAATCTGCAGGACTGTGTGAATATCTCCAAATGCTACTTTAGACAAACTCAGCTGTCACTTCTTGATTGCATTATATCACAAGAGGACTTTTCCCCCCTGATGCTGAGCATTTGAAAGCTGTGACACAAGTATGTGCTCTAACTTTAAGACCATATATGTTTTTTGTTTTATTTTTGTTTTATCTCGTGGTATTCCAAATGTATTCCAAATTATGTCTTAATTATGAAGCATTATTGAGAATATTACCACCTGAAATTGCAAGTATAATCTGGTAGAAATCACCCTTTACAGCTTTAAAACAGTTACACAGTTCATCATTAGCTGCCCGGCATTAGTATTATTTGCTTCTGTTTTACTACTATCGTTACTACTTATGCTTCTGACTATGCCATGCATACCAGGTACAGAAATATGTTGCTTTTGAATCCAGACCCCTTACAGAAGCAGAAAAATAAGGTTACCTTATTTTGACTACCCACTAAAATACAAACTGGGTTTGAAAAATGTAAATGTTACCCTTACCATAAGCTCTCATTACACAGGGTTAAGACATTAAAGGATAAGTTCACTCTGATTTTTCTGATAACTTGACGATTATTCTTTTGTTTTTGATTGTTACATATAGTAGTGTATAGTTTATACATTATCCGTTCTCTCAAGGGTCAAACCATGGATCATCTTCTTTTGCCCCTAATCTTTTCCTTCCCTTTTAATTTGTGTTCCTTTTTTCTTCTGCTAACATTCTGTCTCTTTCTTACTCATTCTCCTCGCACCGAGGTTCCGGGGTGAGTGATGCAATACCCTCTTTTTGTTGACGCTCTCAGGTTAACCAACATGTTGTCTTTTGTATGGTTGGGTTTTTTTTTATATGTATTTGGTTATCCATTTGTATGGAGTGTGTATTTTATTTTATTGTGTCGCTTGCTTGGCTACTTTGGCTTTGTAATGTTTCGTTATAAAACTTTTTTCAATAAAAAACAATAAAAAAAAAAGGATAAGTTCACTTTAAAAAAAAAAAATATACATGCACATAATTTTGCAAGCAAAAAAATGTTCATTTTTTAAATGTATTTTTTAGAGTAAAGCATTGTGCCAGTGATCAGCAGATCACTGGTGCCATGCAGTTCTCCTGCAGACCTTTCAGTGTATCTGTGTACCCATAGATCCAGTACAGGCAAGCAAGTACACTGACAGGAAGAATAAATGAACAGTGCCATGATAGTTCATTGAGAACTACATCCCGACATCTGCAAAGGATGTCTGTACTTGTAGTCCATTTATTCACAGAACTCTATGAATGATTGACACAACTATGTTAGCCGAGCACCGCAGAGCCGTACTGATTTCAATAACTGACAGCTAGTACATGGAACTTCCCAAAGGTGAACTTATCCTTTAAACTTGTTGCATTTACTAATATATGGTAGATGCAGTTACAGCATGTGTGTTTCAACACGTGAGCTTTTATGCCTACTACACGTGCAGTTATGGGACATTTTACATTCAGAAAATAAATTGAGCTCTGACTGCAAAATTAATTAAGGATTGACTTAAATTGGTTTGTAAAAGAAACATACTTTATAAAAACATAGCAAGACTACATAAACTATATTGAAAGATAGGCATGGATGCCCAGTTTCTAACTGTCATCCAATCTTGCATTACGAGTCATTACACATCTGCTGTCACACACACTCCACCACTCTAGTCAGCGCTGACTCTGCATGTAAAATCTTGAAATTGTAGTTTTTTTCAAAGTGACACATGTGGACTGTGAATTTGTTATAACAATAGATTATTACAGTAAATGTTTAGATATTGCATTTGTCTCAAATGTAACATCTGCTACTGTAATTAAATTTGTCTTCACAGTCTACAACAGGGAAGGTATTCCAAAGTACCCTGTGTCTAACAATGAACCAGAATGTGTTTCATCTGAGTTTGAATCATTTCTGATAGGAATAAATATTATACACAAGAACTCCTCAGCAGAAAGAAAGATTGAGAGAATCAACAGAAGCTTTAACCATTTCCTACCCGACCACTGTACATAAACAACCAGGTGGGAGAAGTGCTGTTTTAAATGTGCATACCTGTATGTCCTCTCACACACTAAGTTAGCGCATGGTCTCAGGACCATACAGTGGGGTGATCCTGTGATGGCTGTGTCCCTCAGGGACAGTGCATCACAGATCGGGACATGAGAGCTCTGATAAGCCCTTTGAAACATATCACAAAAGAGAAGAAAACAATTTTTGAGTTGAATTGTTTGTTGAAAGACTTAATTTGAAGGCTCCACATCCCTTTTAAATACATGAATATATAGAACGTTTTTGGGGACTTTTTAAGCACATACACAACACATTTAACAAACAATAGAAAATGTATTGATAAAAGTTCATATTTAGAAAGCATAACATATTCACAGATAGATCAGTACAATATACCAACAGTAGGCACACATCGGATTTATCTCTACATGTTTCGCCTTTTATGGCTTCTTCAGGAGATTTTTTACAATACGCACTGTATATGAACTGATCACTACAATAGAAAAATACAAATCAATAACAAAGAAAAACACAATAGATGACACAAGATATATACAGACTTTAAACAAAAAAGGACAACTAATGCTCTGATCATAGTACCAACCTGTGAACTTAAGACTAAAACCTCTATTGATTGTGGAAAGATGTAAAGATATACATATATCTGAAAAAAATTGTCCCTCTTTGGAAATTGAAAAATATAAATGGAAGTCTACCTTTATATTACTCATGCCCCATATAAAGTTGGAACACACAAAAGCTTCAAGAGCTCCGTCAAAAAAAGGAAACCATCAAAGAGGAAAACGTTTTACGTAATGGCTGTTGCTGTGTTGTTTTTTCGGGTTTTCCTTAAATAAAACAAAGTCTAAACTTACAAAATTGCCAGGTACAGATGGTAAAAAAGGAATAAATCGATCTTCTAAAAACATATTTGTAATGGGAGCACTTTAAAAGTTCCTTCCTACTTCAGCTAAAGCCTTCCCCAGATCCCTCTCTTGTGGTCTACGAGACTATCAACTAGTGGATACCTGGAGGGCACATAATATTGGGGCTAGGGAATACACGTTCTACTCCCATCCACATAACAGTTATGCTAGACTGGACTACATTTTCTCCCTCCCGATTATTCTTGCAAATTCTACCAGGGCCTCCATACATCCCTGTGTTTGGTCAGACCACCAGGTAACCTCCTTTGAGACAGAGTTTATTGGGTTGGCCCCCACTCCTTTTACTTGGAGATTAAATGAGACACTTCTTTCGGATTTGGCTGTTGAGTACAAGGCATTACATTCTATAGAAGAATACTTTGCACTCAACGCCTGAAACTCCTATGTCTGTAGTTTGGATGGCCTAAAAGGCAGTATTACGTGGTAAATTGATTGGTATCGCCTTAGCTCAGAACAAGCTGAACAGGCAAAAAATACTCACACTTCCTTTAGAGTTAGATGGGCTGTACAAAAACACTGCCGCATTCACTCTAGAATCCACTAGAAGATCAATTGACCAGACGTGTCTGAAACTGGACGCACTGCTCACGGCCAAGGTAGAGAAATCACTTAGATGGTCGAAGGCTAGATTCTTACTGCATAGTAACTCCTCCTTCACCGTGTTTGCCAGAAAGCTGAATCAGTCTGGTCGGCCCCTTCATGTGTACAAATTGGTGACTGGCTTGGGTCTAACTACATCTCATCTGCAGGAAGTGCTTAACATTTTTAGACAACAGTCGGAACCCTCGATTGATAATACAGCCTGGTTTGATTCCACCCCAGTTCCCACTCTCTCCCCCTCCCAAATAGAGAAACTCAACTCGCCCATCTCACAAGTAGAAGTTTTCAATGTAATCAAATCCTTGAAGACTGGCTCGGCTCCTGGCCCAGACGGCTTCTATTCTATTTACTAAAAAAAGTCCTCATCCTTATCTATCAGACTGGTTCAGCTTTTTTAATTCAATTCTACAAGGAGGTTGTTTCCCTGAGGAGATGCTATTGGCGAACATGTCCATTATCCCTAAGCCAAATAAAAATCACATTCTTCCCCAAAACTACAGGCCTATTTCGGTCATTAATAATGACCTGAAAATGTTTAGTTGAATTTTGGCCGATAGGTTGGCAAGTACTTTGAGCTATGTGTCCACTCTGTTACAACGCATGGGGTCTGTGCTTTCCATGCTCTGTACAAAGACCCCAAAACTCCGGTCAAAATCCCAGGGTGTAGTTCAGACTTCTTCAGGCTAGGTAGGGGCACGAGACAGGGGTGCCGACTCTCCCCACTTATTTTTGCTTTAGAGCCCCTAGCCATTGCATGGATATTATAAGGGCCCAGCTACCTATAAGTTCTGCATGTATGCGGATGACGTGTCAATGTTCATCACCAACCATTTGATCATGTTACCAAATCTATTACACACTTTGTCTAGATTTGCTAATGTCTTCGGCCTCTCAGTGAATATTTCAAAATCCATTGCCCTTCAGGTAGGATACTCCCCAATAGAGCTGGAATGACTCAAACATACCGTCTCGTTCACCTGGGCTGGTCCTTCCCTCCCATACTTGGGGATAAATCTGACAGGGGATTTCTGTAAGTTATTTGAAGCTAACTACCCCCCCGATGGTTTCCAAAAAGATACAACTTCTCAAGTTTTGGGCCTCACTTCACATTTTGTTTCTGGGTAGGATAACTGCCCTTAAGATGACTGGCCTCCCCAAATTACTATATCTGTTTCGGGCCCTACCAGTCAGTTTATCTAAATCCTACTTACTCAAGATTCAGGCCCTATTTAATACATTTATATGGAAGGACAAACCCCCTAGATTTGCTAAAGTTACTCTGTACCACTTGCTAAACAATGTGGACTGGGGGTTCCCCAGCTATGGCTTTACTACTTATCCAGTAGGTTTTCCCAACAAGCCCAATGGAATATTCAGAATTCGGTTTGAACAGGACTCAATTACACCCCTTCACCTCCCAGGATTATGTGGTCCCCTAACCCATCAAAAGCCATCTTGAACTCCAAAAACCTTCTGGTGGCTGCAGCCCTGAAGTTATGGGATCTTTACAAGATGAAGTATAGCCTTATCTCACAGACCCTCTTGGGAGCTTCTTTCTGGGGGATTCAAGATTTGTTTCTTGGCCTTTTCTCACTCATTACATTTTCAGATCTGGGTGGACGGGGCCTTACCAAACTAGAAGACTTCCTACAAGACTCAAAGTTTGTGACATTCTCCAGTCTACAATCCAGATATCATATCCTAGCAGGAGAGTTTTATCATTGCCTCCAAATTTGGCACTTCTTTCAACAACATTATAATGGCCCATTCTTAGACTCCAAGAGCTTTTTTGAAGGCATATGTAATACAGCACCTCGTCAAAAAGGCCTCACCTCGGGTATCTATGAATCTTTCGAATCGTCTCATGAAATCCCCACACTTAAATATAGATCCCAATGGGATCAGGAGCTCAATTTTACAGAAGATGACCTAGATTGCACATCTGGTTGGCACAACATGCGAAAGTGCACATACTTCTTTGCTATCAGGGAAATGGCAATCAAATTGCTGACCCATTTGGTATTACACCCCTCTGCGCCTTAGTAGGATATACCCACAGTCTTCTCCCTCTTGTTTTAGGGGTTGGGGCCTCCGGGGCTACTTCCTTCACTTATTCTGAGAGTGTGAAAAACTACAACTGATCTAGAGAGAGGCCCTGGAGCTAATGAATAAACTAGCGGGTGGATCCCGTGGCTCTGACACACACTCAATGTCTCTTATATGAAACCTTGCCTGACACCCCTGAACTATTGATCCACTCAATTTGCATGGCTGTACATTGGGCTATTGCCCTACACTGGAAGACCGATTCGGTCCCACTCTCACTATTCAAATCTATAGTGGATCAAATAATGCTGGCAGAAAAAATATACCACACTTTGCATGATTCCATACTCTTGTTTGATGCCAAATGGAACCCGTGGTTCCTATTTAGACTCCAAAACTGACCTATGTTTTTTTTTTCTTCTTTTGATTTTAGGCATTGGCCTGTAGACTTATTAGAATAAGTCTGAATTGATTGACTCTCGTATGTTATGTGTAATGTATTGGACTCTATTTCTGCAAGGTCCTGTTTTTTCAATTATCCATGTACCTGGTGAATTTTCATTTTGTTGCGAATAAAAACGTTTTGAAAACAAAAAAGTTCCTTCCTTCAGCGGACCGAGCATCAGAATGAATGTTAACTGCCTCCTCGTATACCCCTCTCCAGTTTGCTTGGCACCAAATTATTGGCACCAAAACAAACCGAGGACATGCAATAGGCTGAACAAGAAATCACACCACACAGGAAGTGGAAAATTGGGAAAGAAACTGTGCTAAGAAAAAGTTTCAACAATACCAAAATAAATTGTCAAATGAGTGATAAGAAAGCCGCAAACCTGCTGAAAAACAAAACAGTGAACAAAATATGGAAAAAATATATAGGTTGCACTAACTTCATAACAGTAGCACAACAAAGTGCATAAAACCATAAAATGTCAATTAATAAATGTGAATGAATAAAAAACACAGTGAATAGATGACTATGGTGAGTGGATTATAAGTGAAACATTAATTCCATATGTACCACATAGATAAAAATGAATCCAATGACAAATGCAATAAAACAAATTAAAACACACAACTGGATTAAAGTCTAAAGACTGGTGAAATCAATTGGAAAGGAATTTAAAAACACCTGTGCATAAAAGTCTCTAAAGAATTCTTCCATAAATTAAAGTTCTCTTCTTATGAAACAGCGTTGTGAAATTCACTCCAAAAAAAGCCTGCTTACCAAATCTCCATGATCCCCCACTACAGAGGATCAGGAGAGACTTTGAAATAAATAGCCCGATCTGGTCCAGCCAAAACCCAAGCATATGTAGTCCAAGTCAGCACACTTCAAGATTCGCTCAGTACATCATAGATTCAGATGCCATGCCAAAAAAACATAATTGCTTCCATAGTGTAAAAAAGTTACAAAATTTAAAAAAGTAAAAACTCACTTACAATTAATCAGTAAAATACAGCCTTAAACCTGCTGGCCGGGCACACACAGATAAACGAGTATGGCAGGTGGTGATGTCAAAGCGCCGCTCCGTTCTGGTGTGTGTCCGGCCGACACCGCAGGTTTAAGGCTGTGTTTTACCGCTTAATTGTAAGTGTGTTATTACTTTCTCTCCAAAAAATGTTGTAACTTTTTACACTATGGAATCAATATGCTTTTTTGGCATGGCACCTTAACAAAAGAACTTTCATTTATGAAAGAATTCATCAGAGACTTTTATGCACGGGTGTTTTTAAATTCCTTTCCAATTTATTTCACCAGTCTTTAGACTTTAATCCAGTTGTGCATTGTAATTTGTTTTATTGCATTTGTCATTGGACACAGGGAGTGGCGCTTGACGTCATCCGCACGTATCGGAAATTACTTAGCGGCAATCCCAAGACCCCGGGAGGATGTATGGAAGATCATAGGGTCACTCCATTCACTTCCTGTCAACAATATAGAAACCTACAGTGGCTCAATGATGGTAAAAAGCGGCCGATTAGTGCGGAGATAAAAATAGAAGAGCAAAAATGCCCAAACAAGGTGGGAACAAAGTAGGAAAAGAAAAAAGGGGAGTATCTTGATCAGCTAAGGTGGCGCTCTCTGTTAGGATTATGCCTTGGGTGTCCATATGATACATCTGATCCCTCATTCTTCCAACACAAAACCAATAGTAGTCGACATAAATTGTAAAATATGAGTCCCTGAAGGTTGACTAATCGAAATGTCTCCATTTACAATGGCTATATCCCTAAAAAAATGGCTTGAAGCTCAGAGATTCATTGAGGCCTGGATGGATAGTAACAGATAAGGTAAGTATCCATTTAGATTTGCATTGGAGGAGTATTTTGTCAATGTCTCCACCCTTATCAAAATCTGTTACATGTTCCAATGAAAAAAAATGCTCCTACTGATTTGGTGTTTTCATCTTCTTTTTATTTAAGAGGGTGACACAATCTCTTATTCTGTAAAAGAAGGGTCTTTTAGTTTTACCCACATTAAATGCGTTGCAAGCACATTTCATGTAGTAAACTACACCAACCGTTTTACAATTAGCAAAGAATTTGGTTTGGCCATTGGGAAGAGCTACATCTGTGGTATTTGTGAGTAAACCACAGAAGTCACACCTTTAACATGAATATGTACCTTTACGTATAATTTTTGTTTTGGGATTTAGGTGGCTATGTACCAATTGGTCTTTCAAAGACCTCAATTTACTACAGGTAATTTGAGGGTTTTCACCAACATATCTAGACAAGATCTTATCTGTAGCAAGTAAATGCAAATACAGTATTTCTGAACAATTCTACAGATCTATATGTGTTCCCCTGCAATTCTAGTAATAAGACTTACATTTTGTTCACTCGTAACAATGTTTCTTGAATGGATTTGATTCCTTCTGTCTTTCTGTTTTATTTTCTTGTAGGCTTTTTTTATGGCACACCCTACTATAGCCTCTATTTAGGATATGACTCTGAAGTGCCACTGCCTCTTGTTCCTTGCTGGTATTCTATTGTAGGTATGCTTTGAATTAGAGATTCAGGGTGCGAGCTAGCAGCATGCAGAATTCTGTTTCCTGCTAGAGGCTTTCGATATAGAGATGAACCAATGGTGCCATCTGGATTGGTATATATTGTGATATCCAAGAAGTCAATTGAACCTTTTGGTCACAAGACAAGGTAAACATTAGATTAAAGAAAGTATTTTCCAATTTCTTCAGAATTATCATTAGTTCATCTTTGGTTCAACTCCAGACAAAGATATTGTCTATGAACCATCTCCAAATCAACACCTTCTCAGAGCATCATGCAAAATCAACTGAGGAACAAATCTCCTGCTTCCATCCACCCAGGTACAGGTTGGCATACGATGGGGCACACTTGGTCCCCATCACAACCCCCTGCACCCGGAGGTAGTGGGAGCCGTTATTGGCAAGGATAAAGAGAAAAAGTTCCTTTACAAAATTGTTATAGGCCTTAGATTGGGGTCCTTGCTCAGATAGGAAAACGTTGACAACTCAAACTCCCAACTTGTGGGGGATAGAGTTGTAAAGGGCCTCCACATCTATAGCGACCAACCAAGCCCCCTCTGGAATAGTTAAACCATCCAAAGAACGCAAGAGATCTGAAGTGTCTTGAATATAGAAACTTTAGAATTTTACACGTGCCCGTAAGGAATTCATCAAATAGCTGGCTAGCTGGTTCAGTTAGGCAGCCTTTGCCGGACACTATAGGATGCCCTGAGGGAAATTGGGCATTCTTGTGTATCTTTGGCAAGGCATATAAGGTTAGCAACCTTGGAGTTTTGACAGATAGAAATTCACAAGTTCTTTATCAATTAAATTATCAAAATGCTTGAGTAATCAAAATATGATACATAGTTTGGGCATATTTGACTTGGGCTAATGGAATCGGCCGATACCAATGTCAATTTGTTAATAAGTCCATAACCAAAAATCTTTTTCTTCTCCTTTGTGATATATTAGGGTGGCAAACATCCACAAACCTATTGAGCTGGTTGTTTGAAACTCATTAATGCAGGAGGTCGATTCTTTTGAAGGTCATAAAATATATACATTTATTTGCCCACAAATGAATGTTCAAAGGTATTTTTGACAAGGAGCAATCAAGTCCTGGCAGGAATAATTGCTCCGAAGATATTTGGAAAGATAAGACTATCAATTAAATTCAAGCCTTAAATTAACTTATGGAATTATGGGATGAAAGTAATCCCTTAGATGACCCCCTTTGAGGAACCTTATTCTGATTCGTTACCAACTTTAGATTCCCAATTTGAGAGGAGCTTTCCCCTGCCTTCTCTATACAAACACCAAATCACGTTGTTTTCCCGTGCTTCAGGGAAACCATAGTATTTGGGCCTTCATCCAGCAAGTAACAAAAGAAATTCTGAGTACAAAATGGACATGTTCCAATGCAGATTATAATCTTAATTTTGTCCAAGGGTAGGCTTTATTTTCTTTAAAAAAAAACAATGATCAGTTGATCATTAAACCTTCTGATAAAGGAGGCAATATAGTTGTCATGAATCTTGACAACTACTGTATAATGCAATGGTTATGGGCTTATTAACCAATCTACATTGGTATTGGCCCGATTCCATTAGCCCAAGTCAAATATGCCCAAAAGTTGCCAACATTGTATGCCTTGCCAAAGATACATAAGAAAGCCCAATTTCCCCCAGGGCATCCTATAGTGTCCGGCAATGGCTGCCTAACTGAACCAGCAAGCCAGCTAATTTATGAATACCTACGGCCACATGTAAAATTGTTAAGTTTCTATATTCAAGACACTGCAGATCTCTTGCCTTCGTTGGATGGTTTATCTATTCCAGGGGGGCTTGGTTGGTCGCTATAGATGTGAAGGCCCTCTACAACTCTATCCCCCACAAGTTGGGCGTTCGAGTTGTTGACAGTTTCCTATCTGAGCCAGGACCTCAATCTAAGGACTATAACAATTTTGTACCATAACTTTTGCTGTTCATCCTTGCCAATTGTGAGGGCTTACCTTGAGCGGAGTCCATTTGCAGATTGTAAGCTCACCCTTGCAGGTACACACAGCCCACAGTAATACGGTAGACACTACCTGGGCTGTGAGTCCGTGCACGGGGGCTAGTCTTGTAGCTGAGCAGATGTGGTACAGTCCCAGTACACGGTTCAGAAGGGAGCAGACTGAGGGTAGCAGATCCGGGGCACAAGCCGTGGGTCAAGGGCTGGAGATGGCAGAGGAAGTCCAAAGGTACAGGCCGGGGTCAAAGGGCAGGATACAGCAGCAATCCAAGGTACAAGCCGGGGTCAAGGGTTCAGGCAAGCAGCAGTCCAAAAACAAAGCCAAGGGTCAAAAGCCGGGGTCAGTCTTGCAGCAAAAGATCAAACACAGGAACTGTGGCACAGACAGGATGATCAGATCAGAATGAACTGACAAGGCTCTCAGAGTGAGGCAGGACTTTATACCCTGGTTAATTGTATAACCTGCCTCAGCTGGACCAGGGTAGTCAGGTGCAGATTGCAGGGAGATCAGGCAATCAGCACATAGTTCAGCACCAGGCTTCAATGGACAGCAAACATAATTTAACCTGAGAAGTGGCTCAGAGGCAAGGTGTTGGAATAACAATGGAGAGGTCCCGGGTTCAGCAAACAGAATTTAACCTGAGAAGTGGCTCAGAGGCAAGGTGTTGGAATAACAACGAGAGGTCCCGGGTTCAACTCCACCCAGGGCCACGCCTCGCTGCACGGTAATGACCCTGACACCAATACAATTTTTGTTTTTGACCACTCCCACTACCTCCAGGTGCAGGGGGTTGCAATGGGGACCAAGTGTTACGTGCCCCATGATTAAGCGATTTGTCGCGAAACCGGTCGGGCGGGATAGTGTTTCTCATCGGTTCATCCCCCGCTGTTTTACCTCTTCCCATACCTCGTTTGGACGGGTCAAGTATTTTGCATGGATCGCTTCCGGCCGGAGTCCCAGCATACCACTGACATGCCTGTTTGCTTTTATTTTATGTAAGTGTGTTTTTGGCTTCTTTTAAAATAAATTTTTAAGACGTTGTTACACTATTGTGGCCTTTTTTGTTTTCCCTGGCCTTTGGTTCCGAGTGTCCATTCTGAAGGGGATCGATATCTCACCTGGTCTACCATCTTCCTCCACTGGATATTCATATGCTTTCTGGGGTCTTCTTTTAGTTAAGAGACCACCGGCGTTTTGGTAAGCAGTTAGTACTTTCCGTATGGTGGAGGATCTACTATCAGCACTTCCTTGAATGTCACCACGTTTTATTGTCAACAACACAATTTTTTTCACTGGTGTTTCTTCAATTACATTAATATATTCATTACTGGTCCAAATAGGATCAGTTGGACATTAACCCTCTAGTTTATCACTTATGGACACTATTTTTGGTTTAGTAGTTTATGATGACTACCCATGGACACTAAGTGTGTTTTTTTGTTAATAATAAGTTTCAGCGCATCCTGTTTTCTTTTTTGCTATTTGTTTATCTGTATTTGTAACTACAGTCAGGTGCAGCTTTTTTGAGTTTCTAATTTCATTTTAGATCACCAGCACTTCGTTGCTTTGTTGTGTTTTTTGTTTCTTTGCTTGCCTTAGCGCAGTTGACCTTCTCTTTTTTCACTGCCCCATCGTATGCCAACCTGCACCTGGGGTGGTGGGAGTGGGAGATTTTTTTCCTCAGATGATTTTGCAGGATGCTTTGAGAAGGTGTTGATTTGGAGACGGTTCATAGACAATAACTTTGTCGTCTGGACTGGAACCAAAGATGAACTAATGGGGTCAGATTCTCAGCGGCGCTATGACGGAGTATCTCAGATACCCCGTCGTATCACCGTTTTTTTGGGCTTGTATCTATGCGAGTGATGCTTAGCATCACTTTGGAATAGATACGCTTCAACATCCGACAAGTGTAATACCATTACACTTGCGGATCGTAGTTGTAATGACAAATCCGGCCACTAGATGGCCTTTACGTTGTTTTCTCATTTGCCTATGCAAATGAGGCTACTACGCCGATTCCCGAACGCTTTTACGCCGCCCTGTCGTCGCGTACGTCGTTTACGAACTCGTAAGGTTACCCCTACTTCTATGAGGAGTAACCTTACGAAGTACCGTCGGATGCCGTCGGGTGCCATCGGATGCCATGTTAAGTATGGCATCGGGTCAGCGTCGGCTTTTTCCGTCGCTTACGTCGTTTTACTAACTCGTTCGCGAATAGGGCATTGCGTAGTGACGATCACGTCGTTTTGACGTCGGTTTCCACGACGCTTTCCGACGTGAGCTGGAGCATGCGCACTGGGCTTTTTCCCTGGCCGGCGCATGCGCAGTTCGTTCGACGCGGGGGCGCGCTTAATTTAAATACAAGCCGTCCCCTTTCAATTACGCGGGCTCACGCTGGGCGATTTACTCTATGCCTCTGCAAACTACGGAGCAAGTGCTTAGAGAATACTGCACTTGCTCTGTTACGTTGCGGCGGCGTAGTGTAAATGCCTTACGCTACGCCAGCGTGATTTTATGAGAATCTGGCCCACAATGTTTCTGAAGTTGGAAAATAATTCCTTTAATTTAAAGTAAGGATGTCGATTATGATCAAGAGGCAAAGGCACTTCAGAGTCATCTCCTAAATAGAGGCTATAGTAGGGCGTGCCATAAAAAAAAGCCTACAAGAGAGTAAAACGGAAAGACAGAAGGAATCCAATCCATTCAAGAAAAATTGTTAAGAGTGAACAAAATGCACATCTTATTACTAGATTTGCAGGGGGAAAACAAAAAGATCCGTAGAAGTGTTCAGAAATATTGGCCTTTACTTGCTACAGAGGAGATCTTGTCTAGATATGTTGGTGAAAACCCAAATTACCTATAGTAAATCAAGGTTTTTGAAAGCCCAATTGGTACCTAAATCCCAAAACAAAAAGTATACGTAAAGGCACATATTCGTGTGGAAGGTTTGACTTCTGTGGTTTACTCACAACTACTGCAGATGTGACTCTTCCCAATGACCAAGTATATAAACCAAATTTCTTTGCCAATTGTAAAACGGTTGGTGTAGTTTACTACATGAAATGTGCCTGCAGCACATTTTATGTGAGTAAAACTAAAAGACCCCTTTTTCACAGAATAAAAGATCATGTCACCCTCTTAAATAAAAAGAAAATGGAAACACCAATCATTAGGCACATGTGGCTTTGTCATGTCTTTGATGCCTCCAAAAGGCAATTTTTTGCATTGGAACATGCAACAGATTTCAATAGGGGTGAAGATATTGACAAAATACTCGTTCAATGAGAATCTAAATGGATACATACCTTATCTGCTACTATCCATCCAGGCCTCAATGAATCTCTGAGCTCCAATCTGTTTTTATAGGAATATAGCCATTGTACATGGAAAAATCTCTCTTATTGTAAATGTCTGTTTGCTTTATAATAATGATTTATATTTAAGCTAAATGTATTTGGACTGAATACATTTCTGAAATTTCTGAAGCCTGATTTCATTTTTTGGTACAACTGTGTTCTTGAAATGATGACTATTTTTAAGATTAATTAATGAGTAGATTCCCTGGATTATGACTATTAGTCAACCTTCAGGGACTTGTATCTTACAATTTATGTCAGATACAATTGGTTTTGTGTTGGAAGAATGAGGGATCCGATGTATCATATGGACACCCAAGGTGTACTCCTAATGGAGAGCGCCACATTAGCTGATCAAGATAGTCCCCTTTTTTTCTTTTCCTACTTGGTTTCCACCTTGTTTGGGCATTTTTGCTCTTCTATTTTTCTCTGCCCTAATTTGCCGCTTTTTACCATCATTGAGACACCGTAGGTTTCTATACTGTTGACAGGAAGTGAATGGAGTGATCCTATGATCTTTCACATATCCTCCGGCGTCTTGGGATTGCTGCTGAGTCATTTCCAATGCGCGCAGATGGCGTCAAGCGTCACTTCCTGTGCGGCGTGATTTCTTGTTCAGCCTATTGCATGTCCTGAGTTTGTTTTTGCGAGAAATATTTGGTGCCAAGCAAACTGGAGAGGGATACAAGAGGAGGCAATTAGCATTCATTGTGATGCTCGGTCCGCTTAAGGAAGGAACTTTAGAAGTGCTCCCGTTACAAATAGGTATTTAAAAGATCTATTTAGTCCTTTTTTGCCATCTGTACCTGCCAATTTTGTAAGTTTAGACTTTTTATGTAAGGAATACCCAAAACAACATGGCAACAGCCATTAGGAAAACGTTTTTCCTGATTGTTTCCTTTTCTGACGGAGCTGTTGAAGCTTTTGCGTGTTCCAACTTCATATGGGGCATGGGTAATATAAAGGTGGGCTCCCTTTAGGATTTTCCCTTTATATTTTTGAATTTCCAATGAGGCACAATCTTTTCAGATATATGTATTTACATTCAATGCAGATAGACCTACAGATCCTCCCAGTCTAACCCCCCTCTCTATCATACTCCCAAATGGTCCTATACATTCCACATTCAATAGAGGTTTTATTCTTAAGTGCACAGGTTGGTACTATGATCAGAGCATTGGTTGTCCTTTTTCATTCAAAGTCTGTATATATCTTGTGTCATCTATTGTATTTTTCTTTGCTTTTGATTCGTATTTTTATTGTAGTGATCAGTTCATATACAGTGCGTGTTGTAAAAGATGTCCTGAAGAAGCCATAAAAGGCAAAACATGTAAAGATAAATCAGATGTGCACCTACTGTTGGTATATTGTACTGATCTATCTGTGATCATGTTATGCTTTCTAAATATGAACTTTTATCAATACATGTTCTATTGTTTGTTAAATTTGTTGTGTATGTGCTTAAGTCCCAAAAAACGTTCTCTACCTTCTAAACATATGGGGACTGTGTCCAATCACAGGAATCTCACAATGTAAAGAAAGGTACGTAGAGAGCTCAGTAGGGATGGGGGTAGCAGGATGGCTGCGGCCTGTCAGGGCTCTGTGTGTAGCTGCTGATTTTACTGTGCAGCCATCTCACACCAGTGCACCCAGCAAAACATGTCCCTCTCCAAGTGCACATTAAAATTTGTCACAATGTACCAGTGTCTCAACATCGGCAATAGTGTTCAGTTGTAACATCTGTTAGTGTCACTAGTGACCCACCAATGTCTTCAGTGGACCGTCAACATCTGTCACAGTATACCAAAGCACAAAACTTCTGTCAACGTATCAGAGTCACATCAACATCTGTCACAGTGTACCAAAGTCACATCAGCATATGTCACAGTGTACTGTACCTGTGCCCCATCAACTTCTGCAATTGTGTTCAATTGCAACATCAACATCTGTCAGTGCCCCTAGTGTACCACCATCTTTCAGTTTCCACAGTGGACCATCAATATCTCTCACAGTATACCAAAGCACAAAACTTCTGTCAATGTACCAGAGTCACATCAACATCTGTCATAATGTACCAGTACACAGCACGCACAGCACAGTACACCAGCATGCTCCAGACGACGTCATCACGACGAAATCGGTCAAGCATACAGACGCTGGTCACAAATACTCCTGAGATGCATATACCACGCCTGTTTTTAAAGTTTTAAATGTGAGTACCTGTCATTTTTTTCTAATAAATACAATATTTACTATGGTATCACACTATTTGGGCATCTTTTCTCTTTGAGTTGAACACTGGATTGAGCCATACAGGGGGGGACAGAGATTTGCCAGAGCGCAGCACAGAGCTTACACTGTGGAGGCTTTCTACCCCATGAGGGGGTTCTGATCTGGTGAGTGCGGGAAACATCAGAGCATGAAGGAAGGGAGCACAGAGTGAACACCAGATCCATTTATATTTTTTATTATGTGTGGCATGCAGCATTTTTTATCGGAATTTTATTTATTTATTTATTTAATATATATAATGACACATGGATTTTATATCTACCTCATGTTGTTTGTTAATTTACTTTCTAGCATTTACAGCACTTAGTGTTTTGCACTTGAACATAGCACAGATATTTATTTTTTTATATATTTTTTTTGCACGGGCTCTCGTATGAGCAAGGATTTATATTTATGACACATTTTAGTATTCACACCAAAGAAGACGCCAACACCTACTAAAACCCCCACTTTTTTCAATTCCATATTCCACTTCGGTGGGATATACATGTAGGGGCAGCCACTTACACTTTATATGGTGTATCTCTTGAAGCTACACACACACCATCTCTACTGCAGTATATATTCTTGATTAGATATTTCCGTAGGGCAGATTCATTTTTATCCTTTCAACACAAACACATCTGTCACAGTGTACCAGTGCACATAAACATTTGCAATAATGTTCCATTGCAACATCAACATATGTTTGTGTCCCTAGTGGACCACCAACTTCTGTCATGTTCCCAGTGTACCGTTAACATATGTCAGTGTGTACCAATGCACAACATCATCTACCAGTGTCCCATCTACATCTACGGTGTACCAGTGCACAAAAACATCTGTCATAGTGTACCAGTGCCCCATTGCAACATCCACATATGTCATTGTCCCAGTGGGCCATCAACATCAGTGTGTTAGAAATATCTTAAAAACTGAAAACTGTGTGTAAAAAAAAAAAAAAAAACATTTCCCAAAAAATGATATTTTCAAAGGACTCATTATGCCTCATAGAAAATGTGTTAACACTGTCTGGGTGTCCAGGGCCTCCAAATATATGATATGTAGTCAGGAAATTAGATGACTTTTGGGCCTTTCTATGTGGCTAGGCTGTGAAAAAAATCTCACACGTGTGGTATTGCTATACTTTTTGTAGGTGTATTACTTAATATGTCAATGCTGTGTGTTAGAACTATCTTAGAAATTTGCAACGTACACGTTTACTGTGTAAACAAAACATGTTTATATTTTCTTTATACATTTTCCATTTTTTTTTGCGACAAAAAAGATCCAAAAGACTATTTTGCCTCATAGAAAATACATTGGGGTTTTGTCTTTTCAAAATGTGATAATTGTGTGGTTGTTTTTATTGTCCTGATGCTCCAAAAATGTGTGATAGGTAGTCAAGAAGTTAGATGTGGAATTTGTGCTCCTTGAAAGCCCATAGGTGCTTCTTGTATTTGAGGCTAGGATGTGGATAGGCTGTGAAAAATTCTCACACATATGGCATCTCCTTACTTGGGAGAAATATCAGAATGTGTTTTGAGGTTTAATTGCAAGTATGCATATACCGTGTGTGACAAAAAAGTTGTTAAAATTGCAATTTTGTAGGAAAAATTATGTATTTTGCAAAGAATTGGGGGGAAAAAAATTAAAACTTCAGAAAAAATTACAACTTCAAAAAAAATCACCATGCCTCTTATCTTATCCATCTGGATACTTTCCAAAAATACTTAATTTGGAGGGTATTTGTGCTGTCCTGGCATGTTAAGAACACATAAAATTAGATTTTTGAGCTGCTGAGAAGCTATGAGTATATCAAGATTGATAAACTTTTATACATATGTACTGTAGTTTGTAGACGTTACAACATTCCCACAGAATAATATACACTGATTTGGGTTATTTTGACCAAACAAATGTAGCAGATTAATTGTTGGCCTAAATTTATGAAGAACGATTATTTTCAAAATTGTATAACCGGCTGGAGCGAGCGCCCCCCTCCTGAGCCATACCACACCCCATGCCTTCAACATGGGGGGTTGGGTACTCTGGGGCAGGGGGGCGCCCTGATAAGGACAGGGCCTCTTCCTGACAACCCTAGCCGTTGGTTGTCTGGGTCTGCGGGCGGGGGGCTTATCGTAATCTGGGAGCCCCCTTTAATAAGGAGGCCCCCAGATACCGGCCCCTAGATACTGGCCCCTCACCCTAGGTGAATGAATATGGGGTACATCGTACCCCTACCCATTCACCTGGAGGCAAAGTGTTATTAAAAACAAAAACACAGGGTTTTAAAATATTTTATTAGTCAGCTCTGGGGCTCCCCTCTCTTCTTTAGCTCTTTTACGAGGGGGGCTTGCTTCTTCCACGTCTTCTGGGGGGGTCTTCTCTGCTCTCCGGGGATCTTCTCCGCTCGCCGTGGGTCTTCTTCCATCTTCTCCACTTCACCGCTGTTGTCTCGGCGCTCCCCGGTTCTTCTCCCGCTCGATCTCCGGTGCCTTCTTCTTCAGGGCTGGCCACCGCTATCTTCGTGTTAGCTCAATTACTAGCAGCGGCGAGCCCGCTCTTCTATGACATCTTCTGCCTTCTTCTCTTCTTCCGATGTTGACGCAACGCTTCTTCCCACTGTAATGGCGGCTGCGCGGCTCGCACAGATTTATATAGGCGTCCTACGACGTCACAGTCCCATCATGCTCCGGTACCTACCCACTTGGGTACCCGGAGAATGATGGGGGTGTGACGTCGTAGGAGGCCTAAATAAAATTGGTGCGAGCCGCGCACCCGGCATTACAGCGGGAAGAAGCGTTGCGTCAACATCGGAAGAAGAGAGGAAGGCAGAAGACGTCATAAAAGAGCGGGCTGGCCGCCGCTAGTAATTGCGCTAACATGAAGATAGCGGCGGCCAGCCCTGAAGAAGAAGGCACCGGTTGTTGGGAAGTGGCCCTGTCCTTATCAACATGGGCACAGGGTAGTTTGGGGTGGGGGGGCCGCAGGGTGCCCCCCTGCCCCAGAGTACCCAACCCCCCCATGTTGAGGGCATTCGGCCTGGTACAGCTCAGGAGGGGGGCCGCTCGCTCGTCCCCACTCCTTTCCTGACCAGCCAGGTGGCGTGCTTTGGATACGGGTCTGGTATGGATTGTGGGAGAACCCCCATGACGTTTTTTCGGCGTGGGGGGGGGTTCTCCTTACAATCCATAGCAGAGCTAAGGGCCTGGTATGCCTCCTGAGGGGGGACCCATGCCGAATTTTTAATTACAATTTTGGCGTGGAGTTCCCCCTCATGATTCGTACCAAACGCCACAGCTAGAATTGGCAGGAATCCAAGTTGTATCCCCGTCGCTTCTATGACGCGCTCATTGGAATGTGCTTTTTCTATTCCAGTGAGTGCGAGATGTCGGCACCCTGTCGCCAAGAATCAGCGCCAGAATCTGTCGTGCTGGAAACACATTCTCGACAGGTACTGTATATGCTTATTTCTATTTTTTTACCAAAAATATGTAGCATAATGTATATCGGCCTTTTTTTTAAATGGGATATTTATTACAGCAAAAAGTAATTTTTTTAAATTGTTTTTTTTTTATAGAGCAAAAAATTAATACCGCAGAGGTGATCAAATGCCACCAAAATAAATCTCTATTTGTAGGGAAAAAAACGTGTCACTTTCGTTTGGGTACAGCATTGCACAACCACGCAACTGTCAGTTAAAGTGACGCAGAGCTGTATGTGCGCTGATAAGGCTGTACTGATGGGCACTGATGAGGCTGCACTGATGGGTACTGGTATGCTGCACTGATGGACACAGATTGACACTATTGGGGCTGCACTAATAATCAGGGCATTGATGATCAGTGCTTAGGAAAGGAAATGCCCATAACAAGCATTTGTTTAAATGTAATGAGCTGTGATTGAACACAGCTGATTACATGGTAAAGGGCAGCTGTGTATCGCCCTTTACTTTTGGCTCTTGTGGTATATTTTCTGAGGGGGTCTTACGTGCATAAGCACATTACAATTAATGGGCTGAATTTTAGCCCAGCGAAAAAAAAAAAAGCTTAACTGAGTTTTTTCAAGCTGCAGTGTGCAAGAGGTCTTACAGAATCAACCAGTGAAAAAATTGCCTCTTCTGACTAAAATGGGCAGCAAGGGGGGTGCAGGAAGGATGAGTCACTCCTTCAACATGTTCAACTACATATGTGCACATTTGAATTTGAGTCACTAAAGCTCTATAAAACCAGATGTTTTCAAAACAGCAGCTAAGAATAGACAGAAAAACATGTAAAAAGGAGTATAGCACCTGCCAAGGCTATGCCTCACAGAAGTGCTGGAATGGAAAAAAACATTTTATCTGATATATCTCAATACATATATATATTTATATACATATACACACACACACTAATTCATTGACTAAGAAAAAGGCCTCTGAAAAGTAGTGTTTTCGAATTAACTGTAAGATTTTCCCAGCATGTCTCAACAGTGTCAGCAAGCAATAATAGAAGCGGACCACATGAACAAAGAGGAGGAGAGGGACATGTGTCGTGTATTGTACTCTAAGACAAGGATTTTACAGGTAGAACCAGAATTAGCCTGGAAGGAACTCTTTATCTCCAAATACTGATCCAAGAGCAAAGGTAGAGTTTACAAAGAGTCAGCTCTCTTAGGGCTCTTTCACACGGAGCGTATCCGTAATGGACCCGCTCCATTAGCCCGTTTGCTCAGTGGGGATCCTCCATAAAATCCCTGCTAAGCTGTCGGCGGACAGGACGGTCCCCGCACACTGTGCAGGGACCGCCCTGTCTCTTCTCCGCTCTCCCCTATGGGGAATCAGATGAATACGGCGCGCGGGACTCGGGGGCAGGCGTGGGCCCCTAGCGGCCCCAAAAGATAGGACGTAGAGCTACGTGCTCTCGCCTAGTAGTGCCGACCTGCCGCCGTATAACTGTGGTGCACGGTCGTCAAGCAGTTAATTGTTGTTTCCTGTGTTTATAACAGTCTCTGCACAAAATTACATTTCTAACAGAAAAAAAAATGTAAACTTCTCGGGGGAAGAGTCTGGTGGTTGACGGAGGGACACAGAGCATATCAGGGCATGTAAGCACTGTATTGGTGTTGGATACAAGCATTTTAAGGGCATGTCTATTCTGCATCAGGCTGAGCAGTGATAGAGGCATATTTCAATTGTTGGACTATTTGTGCTTAGGACTATGTCTTCCCGAAAGAAAGGTGGGGGAATACAGCAGGGAGGAGCGCAAGGTTGCTGCTGTCGGGGTCTGAGGATCCTAGTCACGCTTCCACAGTACTATCCTCCCCTGAAAGGCCTGAAGCAACTGGACAGTCAGCCATTCAGGCCATCAGGTAGTAGCTAATTCCAACATTTCAGCCTCTGCATACGTCACCAAGGACGATTTGGCTTCAGCATTAGCTGGTTTGGAAGGAAAAATAACTGATATGTCTGCGTCTTCATCCCAGTCCAGGAAAAAATGTGATAGCTCCCCTTCTCCTCCTGACCTTCCAGTATTGGAACAGGAATGGGTAGATAATGTTGAGATGCCATTAGGTAACCGGGAAGAAGGGCAGACAGTTGACTCCTCCTCTGAGAATTCAGTCTCAGAAGAGCCCTTCTCAGTCTCGCAATATCAAAAGTTTAGCTGCTTAACCCCCCTGGCGGTATTCCCGAGTCGGGCTCGGGGTAAGATTTCTGTACCAAAAGCAGCAACCCCGAGCCAGGAGCCACAGACAAAGCTACTTACCTTGTCCCTGGATCATGTGATGCCTCCCCGCTGTGTGAGCGAGCGGGTCCTCGCTCGATTCACACAGTGTCCCTGTGTGACATCGATCTCCGTTCCCTGTGACGTTATGACGCACAGGGGCAGAGAACGGCACTTAATTCAAAAAAGTAAATAAACACATTACATACAGTATACTGTAATATTATAGATTACAGTACTGTATGTAAAAAATACACATCCCTTTGTCCCTAGTGGTCTTCCCAGTGCCCTACATGCACTTTTGTATAATAAAAACTGTTCTTTTTGCCTGTAAACTGTAGATTGTCCATAGCAACCAAAAGTGTCCCTTTATTTTAAAAGTGGTTTTAGAGCAGCTAGAAATATAATAAATTATAATTACTTGCATAATTGAGTGATAGCGATTTGTGGGGAAATTTGTCATAAAAAAATAAAAGTAATGACAGCGACAATTCTGCAACTGAGCAAATTTCAGTGATTTTGAGTTGATTACATTATTGAATATATATATATTTTTTTTAAGTTTAAAAAGTTTTATTGTAATTTTTCACAATAACAATAAGAAAAATAAACATTAACATCCGACAGGTCGGGCCCATGACAGGCCCGAATAACAATACTTGAGCAATATGCAGTGGCGGCCCGCCCATATGGGCGCACGGGCGCCGCCCCCCTCCCGCAGTCACAAAAAAAAAAAAGAATTAAAAAAAAAAAAAAACGGGCCCTTTAAGAACTTTTATTCGGCTAAAATGTCATTTTGACATTTTAGCCGAAGTTCTGGCGGCCGTCTATAGAGGGCGCTGCAGCGCCACCCCCTCTCACAAGTAACACACGTTCAATGCTATGCATTGGACGTGTGTTACTGTTGCCAGCTGCCTGGTCTATTCGTATAACCGGACATGGGACGCCGGTTACCCGAATAGCGACAGCTGGTTGGCTGAGGGGAACTGCCTATCAAAGCCAGTGGCTCTGATAGGCTTTTCCAGTCCCGCCCTCCGGCTCTCGGAAGTCTATGCTCGGAGCGCAGACAATCTGCGGTCCTTGCATTAGACTGACAGCCGTTTCAGCCAATCAGGTTCCCGGATTCTGGTTTTCAGGAACCTGATTGGCTGAAGCTTCTCCAGGGCGGCAGAAGACATCGAGGGAGGACATGGAAGCGTCAGGTAAGTGATTTTTTTACAGGGAAAGGGGCAGCATGGGGCACAGTGGCAGCATGGGGCACAGTGGCAGCATGGGGCACAGTAGAAGCATGGGGCACAGTGGCATCATGGGGCACAGAGGCAACAATGAGCACAGGCCGGGCACAGTGGTGACAATTGATGGCACAGTGACTGAATATGATGGCATGGCAGAGAGGTGACAATTGATGGCACAGTGACTGCATTTGATGGCATGGCAGAGAGGTGACAATTGATGGCACAGTGACTGCGTTTGATGGCATGGCACAGTGGTGACAATTGATGGCACAGTGGTGGCGTTTGATGGCATGGCACAGTGGTGACAATTGATTGCACAGTGACTGCATTTGATGGCATGGCACAGTGGTGACAATTGATGGGCACAGTAGCTGCTTTTGATGGCATGGCACATTGGTGACAATTGATGGCACAGTGGTGGCGTTTGATGGCATGGCACAATTAGTGACACAAGTGGTGACAATTGATGGCACAGTGACTGCAAATGATGGCATGGCACATTGGTGACAATTGATGGGCACAGTAGCTGCATTTGATGGCATGGCACAGTGGTGACAATTGATGGCACAGTGGCTGCATTTGGTGGCATGGCACAGTGGCTACATTTGGTGGCATGGCACAGTGGCTGCATGTGATGGGCACAGTGAGGCTGCAATATTTTTTTTTTCGTTTGCGCCCCCCCAAAAATTTTGAGCACCAGCCGCCACTGGCAATATGTGACCAATCAATATGTTAACAAAGTAGGTTAACACAACCAAACTATAGAAGTAGCAAAAATGAAACTACCCTAGTGACCGTCAAGCCCGATCTTATGCATGTCGGGTGTTCAGACCCCACGACTCACGGCTCCCCGAACACCCCTACAGGGATCAAACTGCGTCCCGGGAGCCAAAGTCACAGAGTATTGAATATTTTTTAATATAATTATATTACTATTTGTTATAATTATTTATTATAATTTATGATTTTGTTTTTCAAACTTTATCATACCCGGGATGCCTACTAGACTCTTGTTTGGACAGATTTTAGTTAGATTTGAGATTTTCCTAAGGATTACAGGCCTACAATGTAAAACGCCAAATTTACTTGCAAAATAATGGTACCGCTTTCAGCACCCAAAATCTAAAAATAATAATACCGCCAGGGAGGTTAAGCGAAGTTTGTTTAAACATGCTGTTATTTGTTTACTTGCAGTCATGTCCCTTTTAAAAACTTTGATTATTTTTTTTTTCTGTTTTGTTGTTCTGTTTTTCGGAGGACCAAGATGCTTCCTTCCTCATTTACAGTTCATTGCATGTGTGCAAACTAGGGATGAGCTGAACACTCCCCTGGTTCTCAGCAGAACATGCGAACAGGCAAAAAATGCGTTGTTTGCTGTTTTTTTTATGTAGTTGTAAATTACTTTTTTTCCTTGAGAAATTTCATTTTGTGCAGGGACTTTTCTAAGCACGGGAAACATGCGCTATTTTACAGACATACTATACACACACCCCCAGGTATGAAATTTAAAGGAATATTTCACTTTTATTGTTTCACTTTAAGCATTATTAAAATCACTGCTCCCGAAAAAACGTCAGTTTTTAAAACTTGTTTTGCATTGATACATGTCCCCTGGGGCAGGACCCAGGTCTCCAAACCCTTTTTATGACAATAACTTGCATATTAACCTTTAAAATTAGCACTTTTTATTTCTCCCTTAGACTTTTAGGCCCCGTACACACGAGCAAATAGATTTGTTCAAATCGGTCGGACAGACCGATTTGAACAAATCTGTCTGCTGGGATGTATTGGTTTGATCGTGTACACACGATCAAACCAAAATCCCTGCCGGCAGACAGCGCGCTGACTTGTCGGTGACGTGGCGGTGACGTTGACGCCGCTACGTCACCGCACCAGGAAGCAAAACACTTCCGCGCATGCGTCGAAACCATTCGACGCATGTGCGAGAAGATATGTCTGCTGGTTATCGTACTAACTAGCAGACATGTCGGGCGGACGGATTCCCAGCCGACAGATTTTCAAGCATGCTTTAAAATCTGTCGGCTGGCCAAATCCGTCTGCTCGCCTGTACACACGATCAAATCTGTCTGCTGGGATGGTATGGCAGACCGTTTCCAGCAGATAGATTTGATCGTGTGTATGCGGCCTTAAAGGGTGTTCCGCGGCTTTTCAAATTTGCCACGAACACCCAAAATTGTTCACTGTTCGGCGAATGGCCGAACAGCCAATGTTTGAGTCAAACTCATGTTCGACTCGAACATACAGCTCATCCCTAGTGCAAAGCTCCTTTATTTCATCTTCTATTTTGGGATGAATGCAATTAGCTAAAAGGGTTACATTTTGCCAAAGACTAACATTTTTTTGTTGAAGTTAAAGAGAATTTAAAACTCGAAATCTTACTATAAATACTGGGCCAGATTCACAGAGCCATTACGCTGGCGTTCTAGGAGATGCGCGGCGTAAGTCTAAATGTCCGCATGCGTATCGATGCGCCGCATCCCCAAAGCGATATACGCATTAAATCTACTTTTTTTCGACTGGTGTAATTTCGATAGACCGCTAGACACACCATTGATTTGCTATTCAAATATGCAAATGAGTTACGGGGATCCACAAAAGTAAATTGGTGCAGCGCAGGCTAAGCGCTGTGCGCAACAGCTGCACGTCCTGTCTAAAATTAGACCATAGAAAAGGTGGAATAAAATTAGACAATCCGTCTACATGTCAGCTAAAGCAACACTGTTAGTGAGGAGCTGAGCAGTCACACTTGCTGCACAACAAACTGTATGCCAACATGCCAGTGGCATCCATGCTCATAGCTATACTATTGACTTTAGATGAGCAAAGTAGGAGGAGGGCACGGAGGAGGGCATGGAGGAGGGCACGGGAGAGGATTTTTTTTTCCCAAAAACCTTTTATTTGCTTTTAAAAACATTTAAAAAAAATATACATACATATATACATCAATACATAACATACATACAAATTACAAACACAGTCTCACTATCTTTCAATAGCCCTTTAAAACCTTGATAATCTAATCTAATACAAGCCCCTCACTCTTCACTTAATATATCACACACGCATAGACATCTTTGGCATGAGTGATTCTGAGGTGTCTCGCATCTTCAGATTCACCCCTCATGCCATCCTGGAATTAACCACAACCCTGCAGGAGGACATCACCAGCCCAACACGTGACACCACCCATGACACCCATGACAGCTACATATACAATCCTAGCCCCATCCCCACAGATTTTGACCAGAACATGTATGGGGACAGCTGGCTGGTTGGTGAGTGACATGGGTGGCAGGCATGACTGCCCCCCCATGATGCTGAAATCACAAGGGGCACATGCACTACTAACATCCTCCTGTATTATCCCTTCAGGGTGACTCTGCATATGCACTGGGACCCCATCTCATGACTCCTATCCGGAACCCCCCATGGTACCCTGTTGTATTCCCCAAACTTTGTATGCCAGATCATCAGTGCATGTTGCATGCTGCACAACTTCGCAGTGAGAAAGGGCCTGGAGATTGACATACCTGATGACCTGACCCCCGAACCAGACAATCCCCCCCTAACTGAGGCTACCCCGTCTTCTGAGGGAAGAGCAGCCAGGAGCCAGCTCACATTATGCATCTTTGCACGTTAAACACACACATTAATCATGGCACAATGAGAATGCATGCATGCACACCACTGTGGTCCCTAGCACAGACACATTACATCCTCATCACATTGGATTGACACAAGCCCACCATGCAGGACTTGTGAGCAGCAACGCCACTCCACGGCTCCAATTATGTCACTGTACATTCATACACCATTCACATGGACCTGGGGATCACTTCTCCACCACAAATGAGGGTGACACCCCTTTTCCGGCAGGAATGTCACCCCCACATTCCAAAATCATTCACAAACAGAACCAAAAAAAAAAATGCCCAGCAAAAAAAAAAAATGCCCAGCAAAAATATAATTTTAAAAAAACACAACAAAGAAAACACAGAAAAGACAAAAATCACTCTGCAAAACAGTCATCAAATATCTCAAAGACACGTCACAAACAAACAAACGAACGCTAATAAACAACAGAACAAAAGCACCTTGCTGTATAGGGAGGAATACAAAGAGATGTACTTTTGCAAAGGAAGTGCGTTTGTGTCTGTCTATTTAAGCACTCTGCGTAGCTCACTAAGTTGCCCGGGTCCACTTCCAATTTCACTGATTGCGCCGTTCGAGTTGTGAGCATGCGCACAGAGGTGTTGACCATGGTCTGCTTCATGCGCGCATGTGCGATCCGGCCGGCCCTTAATTTGCATGGGGTCACGGCTCATTTCAATGAAACATGCCCACGTCCTTCCCAATTTGAATTACTCCGCCTTACGCTTCGGAATTTACGTTACACCGGAGGACATTTCTGCGCAAATACTACGAAGATACGGTGATTGCGCCTCTACATTGCGCCGGTCTAACGTAAAGGAGGTGCGCTACGCTGGTCAAAATATGAGCCAATGTACGTGAATCTGGCCCACTATGTTTAACAACAGATGTAGTACTACTTTTCTGTGTTAAAAAATCTATAATAATTTCACTATACGAGTACTGTTCAAATATTTCTTCTTTGTAGTGTACCTTTACAACTTTTAGCTTAAAATTCCTGTTGTTCCCTACCAGTAGGTAAGCTCTGCTTGCCCTCATGTTGAGCACAGAGACAAGTGTAGATGGATTGGCTGGTATCTCGATAGAATTAAGAAACAGTCAAACTTGGAGTTAATATAAAATGGAAACCTGGCCTTCTATCCTGTCAAAGGAAAAGGATTTACTTTATGTTTAGCGACAGATAGCAGGATATACCATAGGGAGTCTCTTTAGAACCTGGTATTGCTACAGTACATTTTCCTTAAGATAAGAGATCCACAGCCTGGCCTCTGATACTTGTGGATGGTGGTTGAAGCCAGTAGCAAACACAGTCTTTAAATAGAACATTTTCTTTGTAAAATATAAAGCATTTAAATAGAAAAGTGATAAAAATAACTAAAATCTGTTGACACCAGACTGTGTGTCATAATAAATGTATTTTTAAAAGCTGGATAAATATTACATTTACTTTTGAAAGAACATTATTATCTGTAATATTTAATTTTACCACAGCCAGGCAGACATTTTAACATAATTGGACATTCATTTAATCTAATGTTTCTCTTAAAAAGAATTGTTACTTTACTAAATGATCACTGTCATAAATTCTACTAAACCTATCTAGTCAACAGTTTTTATGTAAGTATTTCCTTGGGAAATAAGCAGATGCCCTACAGGAAGTCAAATATTAGAAATTGGGTTAATATTAAGTAGGCTTCAAGACTAATTTATTGGTTTATGTTGTGTTGTTACGAGCATTTTTTTTTTTTGTAATAGGCTCAACATGCTGAGATACACTGAATATCTAGGAAAAAAATACTTATAACGTATGCAAAAACAAAACTGTTCATATGAGAATATATATATATATACTGTATATATATATAATCACACTAATACATATAGTACATAAATACATACATATACTCACACACACAGTATCTCACAAAAGTGAGTGCATCCCTTTTATATCTTTTCAGGTGGCAACACTTTGCTACAACGTAAAGTAGTGAGTGTAAAGCTTATACGACAGTGTAAATTTGCTGGCCCCTCAAAATAACACAACACACAGCACGCAGTACAGCCAAAAATGTCTAAACTGCTGGTAACAAAAGTGAGTATACCCCTAAGTGAAAAAGTCCAAATTGGGCACAAAGTGTCAATATTTTGTGTGGCCACCCTACTTTTCCAGCACTGCCTTAACTCTCTTGGGCATGAAGTTCACCATAGGTTCACAGGTTTCCACTGGAGTCCTCTTCCATTCCTCCATGACAACATCAGGGAGCTGGTGGATGTTAAAGACCTTGCGCTCCTCCATCTTCCATTTGAGGATGATCCACAGATGCGCAATAGTGTTTAGGTCTGGAGACATGCTTGACCAGTCCATCATCTTTATCTTCATCTTCTTTAGCAAGGCAGTGGTCATCTTGGAGGTGTGTTTGATATCATTATCACGTTGGAATACTGCTCTGCGGCACAGTTTCTAAAGGAAGGGGGATCATGTATGCCACAGTACATGTTGGCTTTTATGAAAAATATGTATAATATGCGCTAGATATTAACTAATGTGATGCAAAACCATACACCAATGATAAATGATAATAATCAGTAGGAAGTTCCAACAAACGAAAAAAAAAAAAAAACTTAGTGCAATACTCCACCACTCCTCTGTGCATGGGAAAAAACACAGTACTGATGTAATTATCGTGAATGATGACAGGTGGACTCACAGGTTACTAGTAGCTGTTTCACTGACACAGTGTATAGCCATCCACAGTAAATTTAAACATGAAAGACAAAGATGAAAAAAGACCTCATTGCGCAATCATAAAGAAAAAATGGAATTCACACAATAAGCCTCAATCTGAAGGCACACTCACGAATCCTCTGGGCATGTTAGACCATCAAAAAACAGACATCCTGTTCATCCTGTTCGCCGCTCAGACTTAGATGTTTTTCCTCCTCATGCCGATCCAGCGTCCGTCGGTGTGCGTAGCTCCTCCCCCACGTTTTACGTCAGTAGGCACGTGACTTAGTCATGGGTAACTGCGCCTTCAGATTGAGGCTTATTGTGTAAATACCATTATTTTGTTATGATTGCGCAAATAGGTCTTTTTTCATCTTTGTTTTTCATGTTTAAATTTACTGTGGATGGCTATACACTGTGTCAGTGAAACAGCTACTAGTAACCTGTGAGGCTGAGTCCACCTGTCATCATTCAAGATAATAACATCAGTACTGTGTTTTTTTCCCATGCACGGAGGAGTGGTGGAGGATTGCACTAAGAAGTTTTTTTTTTTGTTTCTTTGTTTTGAACTTCCTACTGATTATTATCATTTATCATTGGTGTATGGTTTTGCATCACATTAGTTAATATCTAGCGCATATTATACATATTTTTTTTTTATCACGTTTGGTTTGGTTCACCACACATATGCTGCAGTATTATTTGGTTATTTTTGTGATGTCATATTAGTTACTTATTTATTAGCGCTGTAGTACATATATTTTTTGCATGTTGGCTTTTATGGTTCCCTTAAACTGTAGCTCCCCAGTGACAGCAGCATTCATGCAGCCCCAGACCATGACACTGCCACCACCATGCTTGATTGTAGGCAGGAAACACTTGTCTTTGTACTACTTACCTGGTTGCCGCCACACATGCTTGAGACCTTCTGAACAAAATAAGTTTATCTTGGTATTATCAGACCACAGGACATGGTTTCAGTAATCTATGTCCTTAGCCTGCTTGTCTTCAGCAAACTGTCTGTGGGCATTCTTGTGCATCATCTTTAGAAGAGGCTTCCTTCTGGGGTGACAACCATGCAGACCAATTTGATACAGTGTGCAGCATATCGTCCGAGCACTGACAGGCTGACCCCCCACCCCTTCAGCCTCTGCAGCAATGCTGGCACCACTCATACGTCCATTTTCCAAAGACAACCTCTGAATATGACGCTGAGCACGTGCACGGAACTTCTTTGGTCGACCATGGGGAGGCCTCTTCTAAATGAAACCTGTCCTGTTAAAGCACTGTGTGGTCTTGGCCACCATGCTGAAGCTCAGTTTCAGGGTCTTGCCAATCTTCTTATAGCCTAGGCTGGCCATCTTTATGCAGAGCAAAAATTATTTTCTTCAGAATCTCAGAGTTTTTTGTTTTGCCACGAGGTGCCATGTTGAACTTCCAGTGACCAGTATGATAGAGTGAGAGCGATAACGCACAATTTAACACACCTGCTCCCCATTCACACCTGAGACCTTGTAACTTAAACAAGTCATATGACACCGGGGAGGGAAAATAATTTGGCCCAATTTGGACATTTTCATTTAGGGGTGTACTCGCTTTTGTTGCCAGGAGTTTAGACAACAATGACTGCGTGTTTAGTTATTTTGAGGGGACAGCAAATTTACACTGTTATACAAGCTGTACACCCACTACTTTACATTGTAGCAAAGTGTAATTTCTTCAGTGTTGTCACATAAGATATAAACATATTTACAAAAAATATGGTAATATGTGTACTTATTCAGGGATAAGCAGGAAAAAGTACAGTAATGTTCAGCACTACACTAAACCTATGGCCCCAACTTGCACAGCAAATACTGTAGATATATTGCTTTAGCCTTTAAGCAAAGTCATACAAGACACAAAATCTTACACAGGCAAGTGTGAAAGCAGCCTAATTGTTTTACAAACCGGGAAAGTATCAGTTGCTTTATCTGCGACATAAGTTGTCATTGATAGGACAGGTCTGAGGGCCCCAACGAGAAAGCATATCTCAGTACACATACAACTTTGGCAAGACTTTGTGAATACTGGAACTTTCTTACACCTTATACCATAGCGAAGCACAAGAAAATGTTCAAATAGTTACCAGATGGTCTATGACAAACCAGTGACAATTGTCAGCATAAAAAAGACCACTTTTTAGGATCAACAGATTAAAAATGTGAGTTCATTATTCCAAAAGGGTTGATGGACATTGTCAGTCTAAGGCCTCGTACACACGAGGGGATATGTCCGCTGAAAACGGTCCGATGGACCGTTTCAGCAGACATCTCCGATCGTGTGTATGGGCTAGCGGACAGATTTGTCCACCCGACAGATTTCAAAGCATGCTTTGAAATCTATCCGGTGGGAATCTGTCCGCCCGACATGTCTGCTGGTTAGTACACTTACCAGCAGACATGTCGTCCCGCACCGCCGCCGCGCTGCCGCCGAATGGATTCGGCGCATGCGCGGAAGTGTTTTACTTCCTGGTGCGGTGACGTGGCGGTGACGTGGCGGCGTCAACGTCACCGCCGCGTCACCGACACGTCACCACGCCGTCCGCCGGCGGGGGAATTTGATCCGATGGTGTGTACACGCCATCGGATCAAATTCCAGATCGGACATATCCGATGGAAATGGTCCGCGGACCGTTTTCATCGGATATGTCCGATCGTGTGTACGAGGCCTCACATTTGTGCTATGATGTGCTATTTTGACATATTCCATTTTGAATAATATTCCTTTTTAAATGGTTCCTTTACAGGCATGTTATTAATAGTTTATTTTATATAAGTGAACAAAAGTTCCTTTCATGCTGATAAATCTATTGACCACCAAGGTACCATATTACAACTCACAAGTAAATTTGTATCTAGCCAAGAAAAAATGTAACTTACTTTCTAATTTCTAAGACTGTTGCCAAGCATCAGTAGAATAACTGTATAGCCTATTCTGTGCTTCCCTTCATCAAAATGTCAATAAAGACTGCTCAGGTAACCGAGACAACAGAAGCAGAGGTTTAAATAGACATCTATAATCAGAGGAAAGCAGACAGTGCTGGATCCACATGGATCATTTGGAAACATTGCCTTGCTTGCATGCAAATCAGTACTTTAGGGAACACCATTAAAATATGTAGAATCAATATTCCTGTACAAGAAGAAAAATGCTCTTAAAAGCCTATTTTAATTTCAGCTTGCTTCATTTGAATTTCACTTCTGAATGGATATCATTCTAACTAAAAAGTGACCTACATGTAATTTTTCTAACATATATAAGCAGAAGATATGTTTTTGCCAAAGTCATGCATTCTAGATGCTTTAGATCAGGGATATGCAATTAGCGGACCTCCAGCTGTTGCAAAACTACAAGTCCCATCATGCCTCTGCCTCTGGGTGTCATAACTGTGGCTCTCAGTATCTTGCTATGCCTCATGGGACTTGTAGTTCTGCAACAGCTGGAGGTCCGCTAATTGCATATTTCCCTGCTATATATGCACATCTGCAGGTGTGCATATATCAGGATTTCTGAATGAACAGTTCCTAAAATGTCATCCAAACTTCATTCAGGTCCCAATAATAGAAAAAATAAGACTTATTTGTATTTACTTTTTGCTTATTTTTTTATAAAATGAAAAGTAGCGCTTGCTACTTGTAATAACTTCTTTGCTTTGTGCTTATTTTGTTTTTTAGGTATATGCATCAGCCCCATTGATGGAAAAAAAGGGATTTTTAAATACAGCTTACCTGTAAAATCCTTTTCTTGGAGTACATCACGGGACACAGAGCGGCATATTCATTACTATATGGGTTATATGGAGTACCTTCAGGTGTGGACACTGGCAATCTCAAACAGGAAGTCCCCTCCCTATATAACTCCCTCCCCTAGAGGGAGTCCCTCAGTTTTGTAGCAAGCAGTATGCCTCCCAAAATGTTTCCCCAAAAGAGGGGTGGGAGCTCTGTGTCCCGTGATGTACTCCAAGAAAAGGATTTTACAGGTAAGCTGTATTTAAAAATCCCTTTTTCTTTCTCGTACATCACGGGACACAGAGCGGCATATTCATTACTATGTGGGATGTCCGAAAGCAATGCTTTAATGAGGGGAGGGAGACATCTTCCAAAGAAGGATTCAATTTAGAGGTATACTCAAATAATAATTCCAACTTAGTCAAGAAAAAACTTTTTTTTTTTTTCTTTTTTACAACCAAGGGTGCTTCTGATCCCGAGGATCTTAAACTGCAGCCTGTAGTACTGCCTGTCCAAAGGCAGAATCCGCATTCCTTCTCACGTCTAGTTGATAAAACTTTGTAAACGTGTGGACTGATGACCACGTCGCCGCCTTGCATATCTGAGCCATAGAGATCTGATGGTGTGCTGCCCAGGAGGCGCCCATGGCCTTGGTAGAATGGGCCTTTACCGACAAAGGAGGAGGCAACCTCTTCAAACCGTAGGCTTGAATGATTAATTGTCTAATCCATCTCGAGATGGTGGATTTTGCAGCTGCCTGCCCCTTCTTGGGGCCATCTGGTAGAACGAATAACACATCTGTCTTCCGGATCTTTTCTGTAGCTTTAAGATAGGCCTTCATGGCCCGGACAATATCCAAGGTATGCAGCAACCCCTCCTTTCTAGATGAGGGTTTTGGAAAGAAGGATGGAAGTACCAAATCCTGGTTCAAGTGAAATTTGGATATAACCTTTGGTAGAAAGGAAGGATGGGGCCGGAGAACTGCCCTGTCCTTATGCAGAACGAGATATGGTTCCTTACACGATAAGGCTGCTAATTCTGACACTCTCCTGGCCGAAACTATGGCGACCAAGAAAACCAACTTTCTTGTCAGTAAGACTAAAGGAATCTCAGCCAACGGCTCAAAGGGTTGTTTCTGTAGAGTGGACAGGACAAGATTTAAGTCCCATGGACAAATTGGTGACTTGACAGGAGGATTAATACGCAAGACCCCCTGTAAGAAGGTCTTTACCAGCGAGTGGGTGGCCAGCGGCCTCTGAAACCACACTGACAGAGCTGAGATCTGTCCCTTGATTTTGCTTAGTGCCAGGCCTTTTATCCACTCCTAGCTGGAGAAAACTTAACACCCTATCAATAGTATATTTGCGGGAATTCCATCTTTTGGATTCACACCAGCCTACGTAGTTCCTCCACACCCTGTAATAAATCACCCTGGAGACCGGCTTTCTAGCCCTAATCAGGGTAGGAATTACCTGCCTAGACAGACCTCTACCCCTGAGAATCAGGGATTCAGCCTCCAGGCCGTCAAATTTAGACGCTGTAATGTAGGGTGGAGGATCGGGCCTTGTGAGAGTAGGTCTGGTTGTAGAGGAAGAGTCCAAGGGTCTCCCACTGCCATCTTCAGGACTAGTGAGTACCAAGTCCTCCGGGGCCAAGCCGGAGCTACTAGAATGACTGGCTTGTGCTCCACTCTGATCCTGCGCAACAGGCGAGGGAGTAACTGTAGCGGAGGGAATGCATATAGAAGTTTGAATTGATGCCAAGGGCAAACCAACGCATCGGTTCCGCAGGCCATAGGATCCCTCGCTCGAGACACGAACCTGTCTAGTTTCTTGTTGAACCTGGATGCCATTATATCTACGTCCGGCATTCCCCACCTCTGGCAGATTGTCTGAAAGACCTGGGGATGCAGAGACCACTCCCCTGGCAACAGACTCTGGCGACTTAAGAAGTCTGCCTGCAGGTTGTCCACTCCGGGAATGAATATCGCCGAAATGCAGGGTACATGAACCTCTGCCCACTGAAAAATCAAGCTCACCTCCCTCTGAGCGGCCTGACTCCTGGTTCCCCCTTGGTGGTTTATGTATGCCACCGCCGTGGCATTGTCTGACTGGATTCTCACCGGGAACCCCTTTAATCTGGAGGTCCATGCCAGAAGGGCTAGGCGAGCAGCTCTGATCTCCAAGATATTGATGGGGAGCTGCCTCTCTGCTTTCACCCAAGTTCCCTGGCGAGAGAACCCCTCGAAGACCGCCCCCCAGCCTGCCAGGCTGGCGTCTGTGGTAACTACCTTCCAGACAACAGGGCTGAAGGATTTTCCCTTTAGAAGATTCTGGGGGTTCAACCACCAGGCCAGGCTTTGTCGGACCCTTGATGATAGCGTCAAAGGGGACTCTAAGGCATGTGCCCTCTTGCCCCAGGCTGCTAGAATGGCTGCCTGTAGGACGCGAGTGTGGATCTGAGCGTATGGTACTGCCTCGAACGTGGCCACTAGCTTGCCTAGTACTCGCATACACAGGCGAATAGTTGGTTTTTTCTTGTTTAGAACCAACTGAACCAACCCCTTGATAGCCTCGATCTTTACAAGGGGCAGGAACACCCTTTGCTGTTCTGTGTCTAACCTCATGCCGAGGTATTCCAACTGCTTTGTAGGCTGGAACGCTGACTTTCCCCGGTTTAGGACCCAGCCGAATCCTTCGAGGTACCGAACCGTGAGGTTTACTGCCTGTTGCAGACCCGGCCGTGAGTGATCTATGATTAAAAGGTCGTCCAAGTATGCTAGGACTGTGACCCCTTGGATCCTTAAATTGGCCAGAACTGGGGCTAGGATCTTCGTGAATACCCGGGGGGCCGTGGCCAGCCCGAAGGGGAGCGCCCTGAATTGGAAGTGTCGCTGCCCCACCGCGAAGCGTAAAAATCTTTGATGCGACTGAAAGATTGGTACATGAAGGTAAGCATCCTTTATGTCTATGGAGGCCAGAAAATCGTCCCTCTGAAGCACGGCGGCTGCTGACCGGATGGATTCCATCCGGAAGGAACGAACCCTTAGGTAACCGTTTAACCTCTTTAGGTCCAAGATTGGCCTGACATCGCCGTTGGGCTTTGATATGACAAAGAGATTGGAATAGAAACCTAGCCCGGACCCATTTGTCGGGGATCTTGGCTTCCCAAACTTCTGAGAAGAAACAAAGCCTTCCCCCCCACCCACGAGAGTGGGGGCGCCCCTTCATAAGGCAGACTTAGGGGCTGTCTTTGTCGGCTTGCGATACCATGGCCTCTTACCCCCAGGGGCCTGTCCCTGCGATCTACTGTTAACGTTGGATCGTGCAGGCGGCCGTCGATACTGCCTGGAATTTGAGGGCCCCGAGACAGGAAAGAGCTGCCTTTTAAATGTAGGACCCCGGAATGTCTTTTTGACCGGTAAAAGGGTACTCTTGCCACTTGAAATAGTCTGAATATATTTATCCAGATCCTCTCCGAAGAGTCGTCCTCCATGGAAGGGAAACCCTGCCAGAAGCTTTTTGCATGGGGGCTCCGCCGCCCAGTTCTTCAACCATAAGATCCTTCTCATGTGCACCAAAAATAGTGATAAACGAGAGGCCTGCTGGATGGAATCTTTTATAGCATCTACAGCAAAACACAGAGCTCTGGGAATGTCAGAAAACTCTTCTGCTTGTTGGGTAGGCATGTCCTTTAACATTTCTTTTGTCTGGTCTTTTAACGCCTGACAAACTCCAATTGCAGCCACAGCTGGCTGTACCACTGCTCCTGCCGTAGCAAAGGATGCTTTTAAAAGTGTCTCTAACCGTTTATCAACCGGATCTTTAAACATATGTATGTTTTCCACCGGGCAAGTTAGTGATTTATTCACACATGAGATGGCTGCATCCACTACTGGGAGCCTCCACCTCTTGGAGAATTTTTCCTCCATGGGGTAAATGACCGCAAATCTTTTCGGTGGCAGAAAAAATCCTGTCCGGCCGTACCCAATCCCGAAAGATCAATTCCTCCAAGAGAGGATGGACCGGAAAAACTGCGTTGCTTAACGGAGCTTTCAAAGAGCCCAGAGAGGATACCGGAGGAACCTGAGGCTCTGGCAATGGTAAACTAAATGCCGAGCGGACCATGTCCGTCAAAGACTGTACCCACAGTCTTTCTGTCTGGGAGTCTGAAAATGGTTCCTCAGAGGCAGATCCCTCAATCCCTGAACCCTCTTGGTTCAGGTCTAGTTGATCCTCCTGTGATTCCAATTCCTCCGGAGAGAGAATCTCAGCATCTGAGGATACACCTCTTGGTGATGGGGATCTAACCCGTTTCTTACCAGGAATAGCTCTAGCGATCAATGCTGCTATTCTCTCTTCTAGCCCCCCTAGGGATACGGCTAGCATCTCCTCTGTGATAAACACAGGGCTGGGCTGATCTGGGCCAGCCTCCGCACCAGATCCCCCTAATGGCTCATCCAAGGCGCCCTTTATGTTAATAAGTTGCGGGGAAAGTATCGGCATATCATCAGAATCAGAGGGGGAACCCCTTTGTTTTTTGGTCTTTTTTGTACCCTTTGACCCCGAACCTTTGGAAGCCATAATACAAAATCGAGGGACTCCGCCAACAACAACAGACTGTAGTGGCCAGGAGTACAAAACCAGAGCTTAGGGGACAATAGATCACTAATGCCCAAAAACTGATGGGGCCCCGTATGTTTTTCTTTTTTTTTTTTTTTTTTTTAAATATATATTATATATATATATATTTTTTTTTTAAAACATACAGTGACCCCAAACTTAGTTTGCCAGCCTCCAACCTGCTGCAAAAAGGGGAATTTCTTGGCTTAACAAAAAAGGCATTGGAACAAAGTCCAGCATGTACTACCCCTCTTCCGCCACCGGGAGTCACTGTTCTGCCGCTCTGCGTCCTCTCCTTCTGAAATCAGCCTCAGACTGAGCACTGACAATGCCTGCTGATCTATAACAGCACAAGGCGCGCCCCTGTATGACGCCGCAGGCACGCCCCCCCCGCCCTCCTCTCTGAACGGCGCGAAAAAACGTCTATAAGACGTGCGCGCGCGCGCGTATGCCGGAACAGGAGGAACATGGAGGAGCCGCGCTGCTGGAGACCCAGGACTGCAGTATCAGGCGGCAGATTCAAACCCCCGGCCAGGTAGGACTCTCCAAAAGGCCCCATAGGGATCCTTACTAGTCCTAGGAAGAAAGCAGCAGGTTAGCTAGCAACACATTCTTAGACAGGGGAACCTAGTGATTGGGGAAAAAACGGGTCATCCTGTCTTTCTCAGACATAGTGAGCAAGGTTGCCAATGCAGAGCATACTTAGGCTATCCCCCCTTTTAGGTTACCCCGGAGAGCCTGCTGTCGAACCAAGTCCCGCAGGCTCCCCCTTACCTGCTCCATGCTGCAGGATGTTTGTCCAGCAAAACGATCCAATCTTCTCCCATCTCCGTGGGTAGCGTAGTAGACCTTCAGGCCCTGGGGTCCTATGAAGGTACCCACTGTCCTGGACCTATATAGCACCCTGGCAAACAGGCACTTATGGTTTTTACAAACTCCAAGTCCTGGGCCCAGGGTCCAGCCCTCCAAAGAGGAGCATTATAGGCAAAACCCCACGGTTTGGGGCCCGGGTACTGTCCACTTTGGCACTGAGGCTCTTTGGACAGATCCGGTTAGCCCGCCCTTAATCCCAAGGATGTGGAGCAAAGCTATTCCGTGACCAACACCTAAGACACTGGCGAAAAAACTGAGGGTCTCCCTCTAGGGGAGGGGGTTATATAGGGAGGGGACTTCCTGTTTGAGATTGCCAGTGTCCACACCTGAAGGTACTCCATATAACCCATATAGTAATGAATATGCCGCTCTGTGTCCCGTGATGTACGAGAAAGAAATT
This sequence comes from Rana kukunoris, assembly GCA_029574335.1. Lineage (NCBI taxonomy): Eukaryota > Metazoa > Chordata > Amphibia > Anura > Ranidae > Rana > Rana kukunoris. The sequence continues at coordinate 136,997,907 of CM056055.1, forward strand.
ATGATGTATTAATACCCATTTCTGATTATAGAATTTTTGGTTCATAAAAGTTGACCCCCTAATTTTCCAGCTAAAATGTTGGTTTTAAGATATACTCTTTACTTATAAGACGACCCCCCTTCCGACTCACCTCACTGTGCCCATTGCACACCTCACTGTGCCCATTGCCTACCTCACTGTGCTGATCTCCATACCTTATCCCTTTATGCAGAGTCCGACTTCGGGCTAGGCCAAGGACGAGAGGACGTCTATGATAGGTGGAACACTGAACACAGGCTCTGCTGGGAAACTGTGTTCCGCCTATCATGGAACAGGACGAGGAGGAGCCACGTCTTTTGAACAGTGGACGCCCACAGTCTGACTTTGCATACAGGTACTGGCATATATGATGACCCCCAATTTTTGGGGAATATTTTAAAGTATAGAAGGTCATCTTATACGCCGGAAAATATGGTACACTTTTTTGATATCACTTAACCACTTGTCCACCGGGCCTATTTTGGCACTTCTCTCCTTCATGTAAAAATCTATTTTTTTTTTTGCTAGAAAATTAATCGGAACCCCCAAACATTATAGGCCGGATTTAGATACATTTGCGGATCTTTAGAGCTGCCTAGTGTATCTTCTTTACGCTATGCCGCCGCAACTTAGAGAGGCAAGTGCTGTATTCACAAAGCACTTGTGTCCTAAGTTAAGGCGGTGTAGCGTAAATGGGCCGGCGTAAACCGGCGTAATTTAAAGTAGGTGGAAGGTGGGCATTATACATGTTAATGACCCGTGACCCCATGTAAATGAGGTGCCGAACGAACAGCGCATGTGCCGTCCGTGGATGTATCCCAGTGTGCATGCTCTGAATCACGTCGCAAATACACAATGCTTTCGACGTGAACGTAACTTACGCACAGCCATATTCGCGTACGACTTACGCAAACGAAATAAACACTGGAAAATTTGACGCTGGTCCGACGTCCATACTTAACATTGCCTGCGCCTCATATAGCAGGGGTAACTTTACGCCGGTCATACGCCTTACATAAAACGGCGTTAATCAATGCGTTGGGCGCAACTACGTTTCTGAATCGACGTATCTAGCTCATATGCATATTTTTTAATAGGAACATCTAATGCGTCCAGCGTAACTATGCGCCCACGATACGCCGGCGTAGGCAAGTTACGCTAGACGACTGAAGCCATGTTTTTTGGCGTATCTTGCTTTCAGAATTCAGAATTTTTTTTTATCACTTTTATTCCTATTACAAGGAATGTAAACATCCCTTGTAATAGGAATTTGTGTGAAAGGTCCTCTTTATGGAGAGATGTGGGGTCAATAGGACCCCACATCTCTCCTCCAGGCTTACAAGCATGTAATCGGTGAAAAAAAAATCACTGATCACATGCCGACAGCCACGATTGCGGCTTTGTTTACTTCCGGGTACCGGGCGTGACCTCATAACATCGGGCCTGGTCCTCCGACGGTCATAGAGATGACTGTGACCATTTGGTCACCAGTCATCTCTATGGTTCTGCAGCGAGCGCCGGCCGATTCGCTCTCTGGGCCCCCGATGCCACGGGAGAGCTCAAAAAAAGCACCGGATGGCGCCGCTTTGATCATTCTTATGGTGCACAGAATCGCTGGCTGAAGACGGCGATATCTGAATGATGCCTGTAGCTGCAGGCATCATTCAGATATCCCCGCACAAAGTGGAGTCGTCATATGACGTCCTCCAGTGGACAAGCGGTTAAAGTGGTTGTAAACCCAGTAAAGCGAATAGCCTCAGATGATACACAGAGATGAACCAAATCATCTTACATAAGTTTTACTTGTTTATCTTCTGATTTAAGATTAAATCCTTCTGAATTTTTCAGCATCACAGAGGAGTGGGTGGAGAGCTGCAGTTAGAGGTCTGAGACACTAAGAGCCGATTTGGAGGAAAGGAACACATCCCTCTTCACACACAGCAGAACTGTGTTCTGAATAGACAAGCTGTGCGCTGAGCTCTCCTCCCTGACACAAATGTTATCTCATGGAAAGCTTATCAGAAGTGACATGCTGATAACAGAGGAATGAAACACCAGAGAGAAACAACACTTAGAGCATTGGAGAGAGACAAGTAAATACTACAGATATATTAGCTTTGTTCAGATTTCATGACTGTTTTCGGGAGCAGATCTTTTCTGTGTGGTAACCCCTGTAAACAGTCCTGCTGGACAGTATTGTCATGAATATACAGTACACTTGTTTAGAGAAATAGTTCCTTGGATTCTTTGTGATTTATTTGAGGATTGTGCCACAAGTCCTTGCACGGACCTTTAAGAAATGTCTTAAACTTCCGTAAGGAGAGTAACAGTTGTACAGCTGAACAGCTTCGGTTTATGAAATACTGTATCTGCCAAGGTGTGGACTGATGGAGGTCAATATCTTCAGAATTGTGTTAGTAGTGCTTTTCACTTACATGAACAAAGTACTATACTTCAATTTAAAACACACCCTTCGTTGTTGGGAATCACTATTCAAGTTTGGGTAATACTTCAATTCCTCTCAATTGACATACAGAAGGCATTCGATTCTTTGTCGTAGTCTTATCTTAACGCCATACAGATGGGAGTTTGAAGCGCAGTTCCTGAACTGGGTCTCCTCTCACTATCAAAATCCAAAAGCATATGTATCCTACTCGGGATTCTGCTCCGACTCCTTCAACATTGAAAGAGGAACCAGGCAGGGATGCCCATTATCCCTTCTTCTATTTGCCTTAGCAATTGAACCCCTAGCCTTGAACTAGGTGGTCATCAACATAAATGATGTATGTTTATTGACAATGTCTTAATATTCCTAACCTTGCCCCTAATATCAGCCCCAAACCTCATTGACATCCTTACAAAATTCAATATAATATCTGGCCTCAAAATAAATCCACATAATTCGAAAGCCCTAAATATTTCATTATCATCCGATTTACAGAAACAATTACAAGACTCCCTGCCATGTACATGGTTGACAACTAGGGATGAGCCGAACCCCCCCCGGGTTCAGTTTGCACCAGAACGTTCGAACAGACCGCGGGTTTGCACGAATATTTCGAACCCCATTGAAGTCTATAGGACCCGAACGTTCGAATTCAAAAACGGTCGTTTTAAAGACCAAAATTTAATTAAATGTTGGAAAACGTCGTTCAGAACTCGGGTCTTGCCCCAGGGAACATGTATCAATGGAATTTTTTTTTTTTTTTAAACGCCCGTTTTTTCCGGAGCAGCCATTTTAATGATGCTTAAAGTGAAAAAAAAAAAACTATAAATATCACACCTGCTGGGTGTCTATAGTAGTGGCACGTGTTTAGAAATGTCCCTGCACAACATGAGAGGACTATAAAAAAAAAGTAATTAATGCTACTTGCGCAAGTTCTGTGTGGCAACATTATGTCGAAAAGGGCACCCCTCAAACATACTGTAATTGGAGCGCAACAAGGAGCCACGTGCAAAGTATTGCATCAAAAATTGTTATTAGGCGCCCCTGTTAAACAAGGGCAGAAAATTTTGCCTTGGGCACAACACAACACTGCAACCCCTCCCAATAACTACAATTGGAGCGCAACAAAGAGCCACGTGCAAATTATTGCATCAAAAATTGTTATTAGGCGCCCCTGTTAAACAGGGGCAGAAAAATTGGGCCTTGGGCACAACACAACACTGCAACCCCTCACAATAACTCCAATTGGAGCGCAACAAGAAGCCACGTGCAAATTATTGCATCAAAAATTGTTATTAGGCGCCCCTGTTAAACAGAGGCAGAAAAATTGGGCCTTGGGCACAACACAACACTGCAACCCCTCACAATAACTCCAATTGGAGCGCAACAAGGAGCCACGTGCAAATTATTGCATCAAAAATTGTTATTAGGCACCCCTGTTAAACAGGGGCTGAAAAATTGTGCCTTAGGCACTGGTGGCGGAGCCCAGAAACACAACATTTCTTACTAGCTATCAGCAAGAAAAGTGAGGAGGAGAAGGATATTCCTTTAGCAGCATAAGAGGACAGTTACTCAGCATCAGCAGTCTAAAAGGGATCCAACATTTCAACAAAAAGATATTATTCATAAATATCAGCATCAGGTGCTTGGTAGCTGGTGTTGATCCAAGCCTGATTCATTTTGATGAAGGTCAGTCGATCAACAGAGCCGGTGGAGAGGCGCACCCTGTGATCAGTCACAAAGCCTCCAGCAGCACTGAATGTCCGTTCTGAAAGAACACTGGATGCAGGGCAAGCCAGTAGCTCAATTGCATACTGGGCAAGCTCTGGCCAGTGATCCATCCTCAAGACCCAGTAAGCCAGAGGATTTTCGGTGGGGAACCGGTCAGACCTTGGAGCTGCGGACTAAAAAACTGCCTGAACGCATTGGTCAGACGACCACCTTCTCCACCGCCCCTTCTGTGACTCACCGAAGCCTCAGCAAGACGTTGTCCAGAGCCAGGTTTTGGTAATCCTCCCGGTTCTGGGAACGCATTGCACAGACCCTTCTGCAAGGCCTCCCGCAGAAGTTTCATCTTCTGCTCCCTCTGTGATGGCAACATAAGGTCCGCAACCTTACTCTTGTAACGTGGATCAAGGAGAGTCGCCAGCCAGTAATGATCCCTCTCCTTAATAGCACGTACACGAGGATCCTTACGCAGGCTTTGCAGGATCAGGGAGGCCATGCAGCATAGGTTTGCAGAGGCATTCGAGGCACAGTCCTCTGGGTCACTGAGGACGACAGGATCCACAGGCACCTCATCCCAGCCACGTAAAACTCCACATGCTCCTTGGGACTGTAAATGATCCCTTGAAGACTGCTGCTGAGTGCTAGGCTCCACCTCCATGCTGATGATACAATCCTCCTCCTCCTCTTCCTCCTCTTCCTGTGTGCTAGGTGGACAAGCAGGACCACGGTCTGGGTAAAGGGGGTCTTGAGAGGTAAGGAAGTCCTCCTCTTCCTCCCTCTGTTCTGCCTCAAGGGCCCTGTCCATTATTCCATGTAGCGTGTGCTCCAACATGTGAATAAGAGGGACAGTCTCACTGATGCATGCACTGTCACTGCTCACCATCCTTGTGGCCTCCTCAAATGGTGACAGGACAGTGCATGCATCCCTGATCAAGGCCCACTGGCGTGGGGAAAAAAACCTAGCTCCCCTGACCCAGTTCTTCTGCCATATTGGCACAGGTACTCATTGATGGCCCATTGCTGCGTGTGCAGCTGCTGCAGCATGGCCAATGTTGAGTTCCATCTGGTGGGCATGTCACAAATTAGGCAATTCTTGGGCAGGTTGTATTCCCTTTGGAGGTCAGTCAGCCGAGCAGTGGCATTGTATGACCTTCGAAAATGCACACAGACTTTCCTGGCCTGCTTCAGGACATCCTGCAAGCCCGGGTACCTGCCCAAGAACCGCTGCACCACCAAATTGAGGACATGCGCAAACAGGGAACGTGGGTGAGTTTTCCCTGTCGCAGGGCAGAGAGGAGGTTGGTGCCATTATCGCTGACCACCATTCCAGGCTTCAGCTGGCGTGGCGTCAACCACCTCTCAGCCTGACCCTGCAAAGCTGACAAGACCTCTTCCCCAGTGTGGCTCCTGTCTCCCAAGCACACCAGCTCAAGCACCGCATGGCATCTCTTGGCTTGCATTCCTGTGTATCCCCTCGTACGCCTACGGAGCACGGTTGGTTCGGAGAAAACATCCCCACAGGAAGAGGCCACAGAGGAAGAAAAAGAGGAGGGGGTGGAGGAAAGAGGTGTGTCACAAGCAGTAGTATTGTTTTGGAGGCGTGGTGGCGGAACAACCTCCAAAACTACTGGGGCAGAATCTACCAACTGAAAAGGTAGCAGTTGAAGTGCTAGCAATTTCGCTAAGCTAGCATTCAACTGCTGGGCATGTGGATGGCTGGGATTGTACTTCTTTCGGCGCTGCAGCAGCCGGGGCAGGGAAATTTGCTGGTACTATCAGTAGATTGACCGCTACTACTAGCTTGTGACACACCTATTTCTACACCTTCACTGCAGGCTTCAGAGAGGACTGGGGGTCTACTGGGGTTGGAGGTCCCGGATGGGCAAGGGGGGGTACGCTTTTGTCTTTTGTGTGGGTCTTTCTGGTGTGCTTGCCAACGAGCTGCATGGCAGGTCGACATATGTCTGGACAAGCATGTGGTACCCAGGCGGTTGATGTTTTGGCCACGCGAGATACTCTTGCGACATAAGTTGCAAATAGCAAAGGTACGATCTTGTGGACATGTTTCAAAAAAGGCCCACACCAAAGAACTTTTGCTGTACCGGTCAGACACAGCAGCGTCATGCCCAAGCGCCGTAGATGTGCGCTGTAATGCAGTGGGTGTGACCTTAAGCTGACCCCTGGAGGGCATCCTGCCTCTTTGGAGATGTGTCTGTGCCTCGTCCTCCTCCTCCTCCTCCTCTCTCCTATCAGGCACCCAGGTAGAGTCAGTGACCTCATCATCCCCTCCCTCCTCATCACTGTTAACAACCTGGCAGTATGCTCCAGCGGGGGGAACATCATCACTGATAAATTTCTGTCCCTCTCGGACACCCCCTCTCCCTGGGCTCACATCAATGCCTTCCTCTATCAGTGTTCCGTCATCGGAGTCTTCAAAACGCTGTGCATCTTCCTGCAGCATGTACCCCACACTGTGTTAAAACAGTTCGGGGGACTCCTCAGGAGGACATGGTGGTACTAGGGAAGTATTGTGTGAAGCCATTGTGCAGAGGGAAGAGGACGCCTTGGCAGCTGCTTTGTCAGATAAACTTTGATCAGTCTGTGTGAGAGAGGATGAGGACGGCTTGGTCATCCACTCTACTAATTTCTCTGCATGTTGAGGTTCAACACGGCCAGCTCCCGAAAAGAAGGACGAGCGGCCACGGCCATGGCCACGTGCTGAAGAGGATGCACCACATACACTACCAGCGTTACCTCTACATGCAGAGCCTGCTTGCCCTCGTGACTCTCTGCCTCTCTTTGTTGTCCTTCCAGACATATTTATGTGTTCAGGTGGTATATAACAGCACACGTACAGTGACACCAACTGCGTTCAGGTGGTATGTAACAGCACACGTACAGTGACACTAACTGCGCTCAGGTGGTATATAACAGCACAGGTGCGGTGACACTAACTGCGCTCAGGTGATATGTAACAGCACATGTACAGTGACACTAACTGCGCTCAAGTGGTATATAACAGCACACGTCCAGTGACACTAACTGCGCTCAGGTGGTATATAACAGCACAGGTGCGGTGACACTAACTGCGCTCAGGTGGTATATAACAGCACAGGTGCGGTGACACTAACTGCGCTCAGGTGGTATGTAACAGCACACGTACAAGGACATTAACTGCGCTCAGGTGGTATATAACAGCAAAGGTGCGGTGACACTAACTGTGCTCAGGTGGTATATAACAGCACACGTACAGTGACACTAACTGCGCTCAGGTGGTATGTAACAGCACACGTACAGTGACACTAACTGCGCTCAGGTGGTATGTAACAGCACACAACCAGTGACACTAACTGCGCTCAGGTGGTATATAACAGCACAGGTGCGGTGACACTAACTGCGCTCAAGTGGTATATAACAGCACACGTCCAGTGACACTAACTGCGCTCAGGTGGTATATAACAGCACAGGTGCGGTGACACTAACTGCGCTCAGGTGGTATATAACAGCACACAACCAGTGACACTAACTGCGCTCAGGTGGTATATAACAGCACATGTGCGGTGACACTAACTGTGCTCAGGTGGTATGTAACAGCACACGTACAGTGACACTAACTGCGCTCAGGTGGTATATAACAGCACACGTCCAGTGACACTAACTGCGCTCAGGTGGTGTATAACAGCAAAGGTGCGGTGACACTAACTGCGCTCATGTGGTATGTAACAGCACACGTACAGTGACACTAACTGCGCTCAGGTGGTATATAACAGCACACGTACAGTGACACTAACTGCGCTCAGGTGGTATATAACAGCACACGTACAGTGACACTAACTGCGCTCAGGTGGTATATAACAGCACAGGTGCGGTGACACTAACTGCGCTCAGGAGGTATATAACAGCACAGGTGCGGTGACACTAAATGCGCTCAGGTGGTATATAACAGCACACGTACAGTGACACTAACTGCGCTCAGGTGGTATATAACAGCACACGTCCAGTGACACTAACTGCGCTCAGGTGGTATATAACAGCACAGGTGCAGTGACACTAACTCTGCTCAGGTGGTATGTAACAGCACACGTCCAGTGACACTAACTGCGCTCAGGTGGTATATAACAGCACAGGTGCGGTGACACTAACTGCGCTCAGGTGGTATATAACAGCACACGTGCGGTGACACCAAATGCGCTCAGGTGGTATGTAACAGCACACGTGCGGTGACACAAAATGCGCTCAGGTGATATGTAACAGCACGCGTGCGGTGACACCAAATGCGCTAAGGTGGTATGTAACAGCACACGTGCGGTGGCACCAAATGCGCTAAGGTGGTATGTAACAGCACACGTGCGGTGACACCAAATGCGCTAAGGTGGTATTAAACAGCACACGCACAGTCAGAGCGACTGTGTTTCTGTGCAATTCAATAGCCCACTTGCATTAACAGCAACTGCCTTTCTGTGCAAATAAATAGTACACGTGCAGTAACAGTTAATGCGTCTATGTGCAATGAACTAACACGTGTAGACTAACACGTTAGAGCATCAAGCACAATCTCCTGCCTGACAGATACTAATAGCAGAACTAGCTAAGCTATACAGTTTATAAATATATTGACAACTCCTAGGGATGTCAATATATTCTCTACAAACTGTACATTTAACTATACTAACTAGTCGCCTCCCTGATCTATCTATCTATCTATCTATCTATCTATCTATCTATCTATCTATCTATCTATCTATCTATCTATCTATCTATCTATCTATCTATCTATCTATCTATCTATCTATCTATCTATCTATCTATCTATCTATCACACTGGGCCAGATTCAGATACACTTAATTTTGCGCTGCGTAATCCAAATACTCTACGCTGCCGTATTTTACCAGGCTCTACATCGAATTCTGGTAGATTTTTGCCCGTACACTACGGCGGCGTAGTCTATTTCCCCCAGCGTAATCGAAATACGCGATTAGGGGGCGTGAAGCATTTAAATTAAGCACGTACCCGCCGTGATCGAACTGCGCATGCTCCGTTCAGAAATTTCCCGCCGTGCATTGCGCGAAATCACGTTGTTACGTCATTCGTTGTTTGAGTAGCGTCGTTTACGAACATTCCTATTCCCGGACGACTTACGTTAAAAATAATAAAAGACGTCGGAAAACGTAGAAATTCGACGCGGGAACGACGGCCATACTTAACATGGGCTGTCTAATATTAGACCAGCAAAAAGCTGGTGTAGTGTCACGCAAAAAAAAGATGACTAAAGATGCCGTAAGAGATTGCGACTGAAGATTGTAATTTCTGGGATCGCCGGCAAAAGCTCATTAGCATACCCCGACGCGGAAAACGACGGGAAGTCCACCCAGTGGCCGCAATTTTATTGCAGCGTAGATCCGAAGGCGTACGAACACGTAATCCAGTCGAATTGAAGCCCGCAGCCGTCTATTGAGGTTTGAGGTTTCCGACTAGCTAAAAAACGCGCGTAATTTGAAATTACTCCAGTCTAACACCAGTTAGACAGGAGTTACGGCTCTCTGAATCTGGCCCACTGTGTCTCTATCTATCTCTCTCTCTCTCTGTCTGTCTGTCTGACTTCTCTAAGCAAGCCGAAACACACTACACGAGGCCGCCCGGGAGGCGGCCTTTTATAGTGTGGGGTGTGTGCTAAAGCCCGGAGCCCTAATTTGCCAAAGCACCCAGGCTTTGGCCAATTAGGTCTCTTCGTTTTTTGGGCGCTGTGATTGGCCAAGCATGCGGGGTCATGGTGCATGCTTGGCCAATCATCAGCGTGCAACGCCGCAGTGAATTATGGGTCGTTTTCAACGAACAATCGAACGGCCAATGTTCGATGCGAACATGTGTTCGCATCGAACACGAAGCTCATCCCTATTGACAACACATATATGCTACATTTACAGCAAATCCAGCTGACGTACACACCGCAAATTATTCACCCATGCTGACTCCGCTTACCACCCTAGAGAAAAAATGGTTATCCTTACCATTTGCCTGGATGGGTAGAATCACAGAGGCTTAAGATGTCAATATTGCCTAAAATTCTATACCTTTTTAGAGTGCTCCCTATACAGGTCCCTGCATACTTTTTTCACATTCTACAGTGCAAAACTGCCCAATTTTGGGTAAACTTAAACCTTGATTACCACAACCCACCCTGTATATGCCTGTAATGTGTGGGGGCCTGAGCATTCCAAATTTCTCAAAAATACTACTACACCTCTCAATTTGCACATTTGCCTAAGTACCATGCCACTAAAGATATTCCTCTTTGGGTTGAGATAGAATCGGTTGATTGTGACCCACTTTCCACTTTGAACCTATTATGGCTTTCAACAACCCAGCATCATACAATCACAAATCCCATTACTAAGCATAGGCTCAAAACCCGGTTCGGTCTTCAATCTCAAGATAATCCTCTCCTCTCCTTTCTAAATAATCCCTCTTTCTACCCTGCTTGGGCTTCTCCATCCTCTTTCTCTGTTTGGTTAAATGTAGGTTTTACACAAGCGCATCACTTCTGTGAATCTGATATCATACACTTCCCTACACTAGGAAAAACCCACAACATACCACATAATGAAACTTTTACATATTTCCAAACTAATATCTTTTTGTCCCAAAAAGCCCTTACAAATTTGACAACTCCAGACTGCACTGTATTTGGATGAATGTGTATATCAAAGCCCCACAAATGTGGAGTTCTCAGATTTGTATGCCCATCTACTTTCACATACAACCCCCCCACCCATCATATACTTCTAAATGGGAGACTGATTTAAATCTCTCTCCAGACACATTAGATTGGGCTCAAATCTGGCAAGCTACAAAATCAGCCTTGAAACGAATTACCAGATGGTGCCTAGTACCCGCAAGCATATCAAAATTCCTCCCCCAATACCCCCCTCCCACACACACACTGCTTTTGAGGCTGTTGTGACCCAGGTACACATCTTAACATTTGGTGGATCTGTCCCAAAGCCCAGACCTTTTGGTCAAAAATATTTAACATTCTCTTGACCATGTTTGAAACCACCTTGCAACTTGATCCAATGGTGGCTCTCCTAAATAATAAACAACATAACATAACACAACGCCAATTCCAACTCCTACTTCATGTCAGTACAGCAGCAAAACAATCCATAGCGAAAGCCTGGAAATCAACCACACTCTGTATAGCTTCCATGGATAACACAATCTACCACCAGGTCTAGACTACTCACTTTTTTTACCCTGAAGAAGTTTACCATCTTCCCTGACATTAATGCTATATGATCCCCAGTATTGTTGAACCAACGATCCTCTCTGCAGATCCTTCCTTCCCTCCAACTTCCATTCAGGTCCCATTCCTTCCCTCCCACTTATTATACTTTTATTCTCGACACTTATATTGGGAAATCTATTGATTCTATCTTATTTTAAATTACTTTGTAGAAGAACAAATATTTATAGTTTATAGATAAATCAACCAAAGGTGCACTTGGGGTGATTGGGAGCGTTGTCCATTTTCCCAGGATAAGCCAGGCCACATAGCCAGATCTTGGCCCTGGTTAAATGGATGCCTCTCCCGGCTATCCCAGTAATGACTGATTTAACCAACCATGGGTAACCTTTTAATTCCTCAATTCTTTACATTATTATTTATTTTGTTCAAAACCTGCTCTGCTAGTTACTTGTAACAGTTATAGTTTGCAAATATGTATAGCAGAATATATGTTTTCTCATACTGCTTACTGTACAGACATGAAGCTTCTGTTTTACCCTAATTCATTATTGAGAATTTTTTTTTTATTCAAGTTTGCTCATCTTATTAAATCAAAACCTGTACTAATAACAACATGTACTGTATTATTCTCAATAATTTATTTGAAAAAAAAAAATGTAACAGCATTTTACACTTTCAAATGGTATCACTGTTTTAACTAGGTTAAAGTATAAATGTAGTTATAGTCTCTGGGCCAGATTCACAGAGCCATTACGCCTGTCTAACTGGTGTTAGACTGGAGTAATTTCAAATTACGCGCGTTTTCTAGCTAGTCGGAAACCTCAAACCATGAATAGACGGCTGCGGGCTTCAATTCGACTGGATTACGTGTTCGTACGCCTTCGGATCTACGCTGCAATAAAATAGCGGCCACTGGGTGGACTTCCCGTTGTTTTCCGCATCGGGGTATGCTAATGAGCTTTTGCCGGCGATCCCCGAAATTACAATCTTCATTCGCAATCTCTTACGGCACCTTTAGTCATCTTTTTTTTTTGCGTAACACTATACCAGCTTTTTGCTGGTCTAATATTAGACAGCCCATGTTAAGTATGGCCATCGTTCCCGCTCAAATTTCTACGTTTTCCGACGTCTTTTATTATTTTTAACGTAAGTCGTCCGGGAATAGGAATGTTCGTAAACGACGCTACTCAAACAACGAATGACGTAGCGAGCTGATTTTGCGCAATGCACGGCGGGAAATTTCTGAACGGAGCATGCGCAGTTCGATCGCCGCGGGGACGCGCTTAATTTAAATGCTTCACGCCACCCAATCGCGTATTTCGATTACACGGCGAGAAATAGACTACGCCGCCGCAGCGTATGGGCAAAAATCTACCAGGATTCGGTGTGGAGCCTGGTGAAATATGGCAGCCTAGAGTATTTCGATTACGCAGCGCAATATTAAGTGTATCTGAATCTGGCCCTCTGTTTTTTTTGTTTGCCTCATCTTTTTTTTTTTTTCATACATTTTTTTTAAAGTCAAAAACAGGTAAGTGTTTACCATTCGAACATCATGTATATCATGTAAATATCTTGTGGACTACTAATGTCCTACAAGCCATAGTGTGTAACAGAAAAATAACAAATGGCAAAATTTGTAGAGGCGCATTGCGGGTGGTATTACCACAGTTTCCCATTGATTTCAATGGGAAGGAGCGGTAAACACACCGCTCCTATACCGCTCCAAAGATGCGGCTAGCAGGACTTTTGGAGCGCACCGCTTCAGTGTGAAAGCCTTCGGGCTTTCACATTGAAGGCTACAGGGCACAATTTTTTCAGGCGGTATAGCAGCGCTATTTTTAGCGATGTATCACCTGAAAAATGCCCCAGTGTAAAAGGGAACTTACTGCAGTATAGTGAACTGTGTTAGTGCACTTTACTGCAGTATATAAACCATTTAAGGACCAGGCCTATTTTTCAAACTTGTTTAAAAATTAAAATCATTTTTTCTTGCTAGAAAATTACTTGGAATCCTCAAACATTATATATTTTTTTAGACACCCAAGAGAATAAAATGGCAGCCGTTGAAATACTTTGTGTCACACCTAAGTTGCGCAAAAAAAAAAGAAGAAAAACACAACAGTTAAGTTAACCCATTTTTTTTATATTGTGAAAGATAATGTTACGCCAAATAAGTTGATACCCAGCTTGTCATGCTTTAAAATTGTGCCCACTTGTGGAATGGTGACAAACTTTGACCCTTGAAAGTCTCCATAGGCGACATTTAAAAATGCCTACAGGTTACCAGTTTTGAGTTACAGAGGAGGTCATTTTCTAGAATTATTGCTCTCATTCCAACGATTGTGGCGATACCTCACTTGTGGTTTGAACACCGTTTTCATATCTGGACGTCACAGTCATGAAAAAAAAAAACAACGCTGATCGCCGCCATTACTAGTAAAAAATGTTTTTATAAAAATGCCATAAAACTATCCCCTATTTTGTAAACGCTATAACTTTTTGCGCAAACCAATCAATAAACGCTTATTATAATTTTTTAACCAAAAATATGTAAAAGAATTTGTATCGACCTACATTGAAGATTTATATATATATATAATTTTCAAATTTGTCGCTCTATTTTTGTTTATAGCGCAAAAAATAAAAACCGAGAGGTGATCAAATACCACCAAAAGAAAGCTATATTTGTGGGGGAAAAAAGGATGCCAATTTTGTTTGGAAAATGTCAGTTAAAGCGACGCAGTGCCGAATCGCAAAAAGGAGCCAGGTCCTTTACCTACATAATGGTCCGGGTCTTAAGTGGTTAAACTTTATTACTGCAGTACACTTTTGTGGATATGGTTTTCCAAACCACTCCAACTTACTTTAATTACTATCAGCCATCTATGCTGAATTGTTTGTTTTATCCATAGTGCTTACCTGCATCAAAAAAATATTACTATTACTAATACAATACTAATATTGTATTACTTAAAGATCATTAAGGGTATTGGCCTTTCTTAGTCTTCACATTAGCCTCCTACAATCCTGTACACAGAATGCAATTTAAGTGGAAGACAGAGGAGTAGCAGTCAGGCTTTGCTACAATATACATATACCAACAATGAAAATATTGACCCAAAAAAAGAAAATGAAGATCAGAGGGATCATCTTCTCCATCATCCAATCAGCAGGTGTAACCAAGTTGTACCATGGACAAATTGAGGACCTTGCTATGTTTTCTAGTATAGGTGCCTATTTTATAAGTCTAGCTTAATAGATTTGTAAAACCTGTCAGATAGAGCGATCTCGTTCTAAATATATACAGTATATTATAATTATACATACCGATCAGCCACAACTTTAAAACCACTCACCTAATATTAAGTAGGTTCCCCTTTTGCCACGAAAAGACATGACTGCATACTGTAAATCTTAGACCCCTTTCACACTAGGACCGCGCCGAGCTAGATGTAAAGCACCGCTAGTTTTAGCTCGCCTTACAGTAATTTTAGCTTTTCGGATGCTAGCTGGAAACTCTAAACCTCTGCTGGCAGCTAAACAAAGGGTTAAAAGCACCAGTGTTGCCCAGGTTAAAATACAGCACTCTCAAACCGCCCCAAAGATGCTTGTTGCAGGACTTTTTTTTTCCCATCCTGCAAGCGCACCATCCCAGTGTGAAAGCCTGAGTGCTTGAGAGGCGCTTTACCGTTCTCTATTCTTATCTCTAAAATACCTAAAGAAAGGGTCTAGAATGAGTCATGGTTGTTGCAGATTATTGTTAAAGTTCAACATGCCAATATAGTTTAATTTAATTTGCATATGTGTGAATTAATTCTCAAATAAATATATTGTAAGAAATAATATAATGCATTGTATTTTTTATCATTGGTATTATTATAAAATCCTTGACAGAGCAATAAAGGCATTTTAAAAATCAACTACTGCCTACTTTAGAGAATGTATTATAATAATAATAATAATATTGAAAAATGAGCGCTAATCTGTTGTGGCAAGCACAGAATTGTTCCCAGCATATAAATAGTTAAGCAAGAACATTTATTTTTAACATTCTGGATTTGTTGTGGAAGTTTTGGAAGCATCACAAGCTCCAGGTTTTAATCCTCACCAGTTGCCAAAGAGTGTTCAGATGTGTCTGGTGCTACCACTGTGCTGAGCCTGTTTCAGAAGCTACAGTCATCAGTTTATTGTATAAAAGAACTGCCAACTCCACGTAAGCCAGCTTTAAATTGCCCTAATGAAATCATAGAGTGTACTTTGCCATGGGATCTCAACCCAACAGTTGAACATTAAAAGATAAAAAGCTTAAGAGAAAATTCTTACATGTTTGAAAAGCAAAATAGTTCTTGATTGCAGAAAATTTTGGATGGCATTTAATAAAAAGGAAGATGATTATTAAAGGATTTTGATGCTCTTAACAGGTACTAAAGGTATAAAACCTTGCGTAAGTGCTGAAATCTCCTAATGCATACAAGGTCAAGTGTTTTTCTTTTTTTTTTTTTTACTCATTTATAATTGGCTAATCTTTCCATAAGTCAGGATTACCTGGACAAAAACATTGGCAGAAAACATGTTAACCCCATCTTTGACTTATTGACTTATTAAACTAAAATAACTGAGAAAATAATATACTCCTTTGTTGAAATAAGCCAATATTATTATTTACTACTATTATGTATTTTATTAAAACGGAGACCTACAAAAGACAACCAGTATGTAAATATAACATTTTTTATTTACTGGTATATGGTATAGCTTCTGCATTCCCTGGCTCAAGCATATAGTATAGGAAAACAATGGGGGCAGGGTCATACAGACTGTTATCCATATACACTCTGACTCTTAGTTAAAATCTCAAAGTGTACCTTTATACAGCCTTCATAATAACTTGCTACAGGTTTCTGTTGGGTGAACCTATGCTTGCCCCATGCAGAAGTCACAGCTTACACAGGGTTATGGACTTCCTTTGTGACAGCATGGATTGTACCAGTGCTATTAAATTATGTGGTTCACATGTTCCTCCATACCTGGATATTCATTTTGGTTTTTGGCACTGACCACAGAAGCAAGGGGATTAATAAATTACAAGTATATGCTGGGAAGGGTGGGGTATTAAAACAAACCAGCAATCAAGATTTGCTTTAATACCCCCAACTACAAAAAGGTGAGTTTAATTTTCAGTCATTTGTATTAAAAATAGTAATTTCTGTTAGGCACTCAGGCCAACGGATCAATGCGCACAGGTTTGATCTTTATTCACTAGAAAGGCACCCGGACACCATTTCATTTTGTCCATGTATGCTATGCTAACAGGAAACATTCAAAAACAGAAAAGGCACTAAAGGAATGGGAAAAGGAATTACCGTATTTATCGGCGTATAAGGCCTCGTACACACGATCAAATCTGTCTGCTGGAAACGGTCTGCTAGACCGTCCCAGCAGACAGATTCAATCGTGTGTACGGGTGAGCAGACGGATTTGGCCAGCCGACAGATTTCAAAGCATGCTTTGAAATCTGTCGGCTGGGAACCCGTCCGCCCGACATGTCTGCTGGTTAGTATGCTAAGCAGCAGACATGTCTTCTCGCACACGCGCGAATGATTTCGACGCATGCGCGGAAGTGTTTTACTTCCTGGTGCGGTGACGTGGCGGTGTCAACGTCACCGCCACGTCACCGACACGTCAGCGCGCTGTCTGCTGGCGGGGATTTTGGTTTGCTCGTGTGTACACGCGAGCAAACCAAAATCCCAGCAGACAGATCTGTTCAAATCGGTCGGTCCGACCGATTTGAACAGATAGATTGCCTCCTGTGTACGAGGCCTAACACACACCCTAACTTTAAGAGGGTTGTTTCAGGGAAAAAACTTTCCATGGCCCCTGCACAGTTTACCCTCTATTTTCATAGTAGTTACTCTTTCAGATGACAATTGTAACACAATTGACAAATTTGTTCACAGAGGATCGCTGAATGTAGCGATGCAGGAACATAGTTACAAAATCAGTACCAGATGGTATAGGACCCGGTACCTTCTCCACAAATGATATCCTGCATTGTGCATTTTAATATATAAAAGTCTCAATTGACTTTCAAAACACTGTCAGGCCCAATCCTTCTATACCACCTGCTATTATATAATACTTCACCAGATGTCTTGATGGTTAAATCCTCCCCACTCATAAGATGCTATAAAGCAAGGTTCTGTTAGGGGTCACGTTAGATTCGGACTGATGCGAAATACAAATTTTCTCAAGTTCAGCCTTAACTTGTTGCAAAAACATAGCAAGGTTAGGATTGTTTGAACTTACAGGAATTTAGTGGATCTCTTTCTGAGTATGTTAGGGCCTTCAGTATCCTCCAAAGAATACAACATTGTTTTTAAGTCAATACAATCGATTAACCGCTTGCCGACCGCCCGCCATCATATTACTGCGGGACGGCGGCACTCCTGGGCGAGAGCCCGTAGCTATACGTCCGCTTTAAAGTGGCCGCTAGGGGGCGTCCCCGCTCACCCCTGAGGCCCGTGCCCGGCGGGTACGTTTGCCGCCGGGCACCCGCGATTGCTCGTTACAGAGTGGGGAACGGGAGCTATGTGTGTAAACACATAGCTCTCGTTCCTGTCAGCAGGGGAAACGCTGATTTTCTGTTCATACAATGTATGAACAGAAGATCAGTGATTTCCCCTAGTGAGGCCACTCCCCCATACAGTCAGAACACTCCCAGGAACACACTTAACCCCTTCCCTGCCCCCTAGTGTTAAAACCTTCACTGCCAATGGCATTTTTATAGTAATACAATGCATTTTTATAGCATTGATAGCTATAAAAATGCCAATGGCCCCAAAAATGTGTCAAAAGTGGCCGAAGTGCCCGCCATAATGTCGCAGCACTGAAAAAAAAATGCTGATCGCCGCCATTACTAGTAAAAAAAAATATTAACCACTTGACCACTGGGCACTTAAACACCCTTCCTAACCAGACCATTTTTCAGCTTTCGGTGCTCTCACATTTTGAATGACAATAACTCAGTCATACAACACTATAACCAAATGAAATTTTTGTCCTTTTTTTCCCACAAATAGAGCTTTCTTTTGGTGGTATTTGATCACCTCTGCGGTTTTTCGTTTTTTCGCTATTAATGAAAAAAGAACGAAAATTTTGTAAAAAAATAAATTTTTCTTCATTTATATCATAACATTTTGCAAAAAAATATTTTTTCCTCATAAATTTGGCCTAAAATGTATACTGCTACATATTTTTGGTAAAAAAAAAATTGGGAGATTATTTAGTCTGGGTGAAAGTTATAGGGTCTACAAGCTATGGTACCAATTTCTGAAAATTGAACAATTTGATCACACCTGAAGTACTGACAGCATCTCTCATTTCTTGAGACCCTAACAAGCCAGTAAAGTACAAATACCCCCCAAATGACCCCTTTTTGGAAAGTAGACATTCCAATGTAGTTAGTAAGAGGCATAATTAGTTTTTTGAAGTTGTCATTTGTTCCCACAATTCTTTGCAAAATTGGGATATTTTTTATTTTTTTTATTTTTTCATACCATATTGTCATTATAACAGGTTATTTCTCTCACATGGCATATATATTCCACCAATGACCCCACAAAATATATTCTGCTGCTCCTCCTGAGTATGGCGATACCACATGTGTGAAACTTTTACACAGCGTGGCCACATACAGAGGCCCAACACCGATGTAGCAACTTCAAGCATTCCAGGAGCATAAATTACACATCTAATCTCTCAACCACCTATTACACTTTTGAAGACCCAGGAGCACCAGGACAATGGAAATGCCCACAAAGTGACCCCATTTTGGAAAGCTAACACCCCAACGTATAATCTATGAGGCATAATGAGTCTTTTGAACAGTTTATTTTTTTGCCGATGTTTTTGGAAAATGTGGAAAAAAAATGAAAATGCATTTTTTTTACACAAAGTTGTCCATTTATAGGATATTTCCAACACATAGCATGTACATAGCAAAAATTACACCCCAAAATATATTCTGCTGCTCCTCCTGAGTATGGCGATACCACATGTGTGAGCCTTTTACATAGCGTGGCCACATAGAGACCCAACATCCAAGAAGCACCATCAGGTGTTGTAGGTACACAAATTACACATCCAATTTCCTTACAATCTATCACATTTTTGAAGGCCCTTCATATTTCTAACACAGCATGCACATATCAAGAATTACACCCTAAAATACATTCTGCTGAGTAATGGGTAAAAAAAAAAAAGATTACCTGTGGTTTTAGTAGTACAATTGTCCACAGGAGGAGAGCCCTGATCCAGGCAGCAGGCATCGACGTGGTCAGCAACAGTGAATGGAATTGTCCAGGCAGCAGGCAGGAATATTGTCCATAGTCAGTGCAGGCAGGGATACTGTCCATATATAGTCCAGGGCCAGTGCAAGTAGAAATATTGCCAGCAGTGCCAAAATATTGGTCCTGGTAGTAAGCAGGAACATGGTCCAAGTAGCAGGCCAGGAAAGAATGGGGACAGGGGTAGAGGCTTCTCCCACCCAAATCTCTTTGAAGCCTCTGGGCAACCAGACCCTAATCTGGGAATGAGAAAACTAAAAATTTAGTTTTTTCATCCAGAAAAACAATTCTGGAGCCCCTCACATATGTGAGACCCCTGTGTTCCCACTAGCATAGCAGGGTAAAAGATCAATCCAAGGGGCAGGCAAAAAACATGGTCAAACAGTCCAGGGTCAATTCCAGAACAGGCAGAAGTAGGTACAGTTTAGCGTTGGGCAGAAGCGTAGTCATATAACAGGCCAGGGTCAGTTCCAGAGCAGGCAGAGGTAGGTACAGTTTAGCATTAGGCAGAAGCATAGTCGTATAACAGGCCAGGGTCAGTTCCAGAGCAGGCATGGTAGGTACAGTTAAGGGTTGGGCAGAAGCGTAGTCGTACAACAGGCCAGGGATAGTTCAGGAGCAGGCAGCGGTATGTACAGTGGCATAAGAGGTGTGGCCGTAAATGACAATTACGTTTACCATACTTTCCTAATAATCTAGAACAGAATGGTAACGGCGGAAACATCGACTCACACAAAGGCCTGGTTGGGAAGGACAATCAGGGCAATGATATGTAGTGTCTCTTCTAGTTCCTTCTTTGGTGCACACCCGGCATCTCTTTTGACGTTTTCGGCCTGATTCACTGGGGGGGATTTTTTCAATAAAGTGGCGTTCATGCAGTCTGCTCACGCAATCAGAGCGAATGTCATCTGGTGAGTCTACAAGGCAGGAGATAATTTCTTCTTGGTAACGGAGATAAGATAAGGGGGTCTTTGTGGATTTACGGTAAATGACATACGTGTTGTAAATGGCCAAACTGAAAAGATATATGGAGACCTTTTTATACCAAAAGCGGCTTTTTCTTGTGGGAAGGTAGGGTTCGAGCATTTGATCATTGAAATCGACTCCCCCCATGAACAAATTATAGTCTTGAACACATTGTGGTTTTTGGATAGGGCCGTTTCTTCTGAGGATTTCCACGTGGGTGTCATCATGTATGGTTGAGAGCATGTGGACATTTCGTTTGTCCCTCCACCGGATAGCCAATACTTCCTCATTCCGCAGAGACGCCGTCTCCCCTTTTTGCAGTCTTTCCATAATGAGCCTTTGCGGGAAACCCTTCCTATTGGGTCGCACTGTACCACACGCTGGAGTGCCCATCCGGTGAAGGTTGCGGAAGAGGGGCAAGCTTGTATAGAAATTATCCACATAAAGGTGGTAACCCTTTCCAAGGAGTGGATATACAAGATCCCAAACAATCTTTCCGCTGACTCCAATATATTCTGGACATTCAGGGGGATTCAGTTGGGTGTCCTTCCCTTCGTACACCCGGAAGGCGTAGACGTACCCTGTGACCCGGTCACATAGCTTGTAGAGCTTAACTCCATATCGGGCTCTTTTGTTTGGTATATACTGCTTGATGACAAGCCTGCCTGTGAAGTGGACCAATGACTCATCCACGGAAATATTTTGGTCGGGGACAAATAACTGGGGAAATTTCTCAGAGAAAAAATTTAGAAGTGGCCGAATTCTAAATAATTTGTCATGTGATGGGTCATTTCTGGGAGGGCACTGGGTGTTGTCGTTGTAATGGAGGAAACGCATTATCATGTGGTATCTGGTTCTTGACATAGTGGATGAAAAGATTGGCATGTGATGGATTGGTCTTTTGGACCAATACGAGTATGATTAATTTTTTTTTGTGATCCCCATGTTAAATGTTAGGCCTAAAAATATTTTAAATTCGTCCACTGTCAATGCTCTCCATTCATAGGGACGGGCGTAACTTGAATCAGGGTGGTCTGTTATAAATTGTTGTGCATAGAGGTTGCACTGGGCCACGATGGAGGATAATAGGTCTTGGGTAAAAACTAAATGAAAAAAATCAATAGGGGCAAAGTTCTCTGTGTTCACCTGAACACCTGGCTGGGCGGTGAAAGGTGGGACGTTTGCTGATCCTGAATTGGAGGGAAGCCACATAGGGTTTTCAAGGGCATAGGGAAGGCTGGCATGGGTCCTAACCCTTTGGGGCTGAGATTCTGACACACTGCTGGTTCTTGGCCTTTGCTGCAGTGGTACTTCATCTCTTCTGGATCGCACCGAGCTGCTGGTTGATGCCACTGCATTTCTGGTGGATCGTACTGAGCTGCTGGTTGATGCCACTGGATCTCTGGTGGATCGCACTGAGCTGCTGGTTGATGCCACTGCATCTCTGGTGGATCGCACTGATCTGCTGGTTGACGCCACAGCGCTACTTGTGGTAGCCTGCTGCTCCATGTCAATACGCCTTTGTTTCATGGGCACACTTTGCTCTTCCTCTGAATCTGTAGAAGACCCACTGCTTTCAGTCGGTTCATATTCTGAATCAGATTTAGAGAGCTCCCCGCTGCTCTCGTCGGTCAAGCACATATGCTGGTATGCCTCCTCAGTGCTAAAAAACCTTTTTGCCATACTGGTGACTGTGGGCTGTGGTGACAAACTATGGTAGGGAAACTGGAACAGATATGGCTGCACTGATGGGTGCTGATGAGGCTGGTCTAATGAGGGTGCACTGATGGGTACTGGGCACTGACGGCACCGATGGGCACTGGTGGCACTGATGAGCACTGTAGTGGCACCAATGGAGCACTGATGGACACTGGCGGCACAAATGGGCACTGGTGTGGCACTGATGGACACTGGTGGCACTGATGGACACCGATAGGCACTGGTGTAGCACTGATGGAGCACTGACAGACACTGGCGGCACTGATGAGCACTGTATTGGCACTGGTGGTGCACTGATGGGCACCGATGAGCACTGTAGTGGCACTGATGAGCACTGATGGACACTGGCAGCACCGATGAGCACTGTATTGTCACTGGGCACGGTAGTGGCACTGACGGACACTGGCGGCACTGATGAGCACTGTAGTGGCACTGGTGGCACTGATGGGCACTGATGGGCACTGTAGTGGCACTGATAAGCACTGATGGACACTGGCAGAACCGATGAGCACTGTAGTGGCACTGGGCAGAGTAGTGGCACTGATGGAGCACTGGCGGCACTGATGAGCACTGTAGTGGCACTGATGCAGCACTGACAGACACTAGCAGCACCAATGGGCACTGAAGTGGCAGAGGTGGCACTGGTGGGGACTGTAGTGGCACTGATGGGGACTTTAGTGGCACTGGTAGGGACTTTAGTGGCAATGGTAGGGACTTTAGTGGCACTGGTAGGGACTTTAGTGGCACTGGTGGCACAGATGGGGACTGTAGGGGCACTGATGGCTAGTGTAGTGGCACTGTGTGGCAATGCTAGGCACTGCTGGGCAAAATATATAGATCACTCACTGATAAAAAGCACTTCTCTCCTCACACGCTGTATCGGTGTGAGGAGAGAAGAGATAACCTCAGATTGACCCTTTTTTTGTTTACATTTGTCTGCTCCCTCATTGGAGGGAGCGATCAGGTGGTGAAGAGCCGCTGTCATTGGCTCTACACCGTGATTCGGTGTTGCGTCGGGTCCCGCCGACCCGGCGAACACAAAAACTTTCGCGTGCACGTCGAAGGGGGCGCGCAATCACCGCAAATCGGGACGACGTCCCAGGCACGTCGTCCCGACATAACAGGTTTGCGCTGTAGCAGTATTTCTGCTATAGCGCGGTTATAAAGTGGTTAATAAAAATGCCATAAAACGACCCCCTATTTTGTAAACACTATAACCTTTGCGCAAACCAATCAATAAACGCTTATTGCGATTTTTTTTTTTACGAAAAATATGTAGAAGAATACGTATCGGCCTAAACTGAGGAAAAAAATGTTTTTTTTATATATTTTTTATTTATTATAGCAAAAAAGTCAAAAATATTGCATTTTTTTCAAAATTGTAGCTCTATTTTTGTTTATAGCGCAAAAAATAAAAACCGCATAGTTGATCAAATACCACCAAAAGAAAGCTCTATTTGTGGGAAAAAAGGACACCAATTTTGTTTGGGAGCCATGTCGCACGTCCGCGCAATTGTCAGTTAAAACAACGCAGTGCCGAATCACAAAAAGTGCTCTGGTCATTGGACAGCAATATGGTCCGGGGCTAAAGTGGTTAAGTCTAGGGGTTTGCTTTCTGCCAATAATTTATTCAACTTTTGTAATATAATATAATATCCCCTCTGACTTTTCTTCCTTCTATTGGTTTAAAATCTTAACCAATAAATTGCATACAAATTCACTTCTTTAATGACCTCAAAATGGTCAATATTAGCTTGTGGACAAAAGCTTAAACCCATAGATAACGCTGGTTTCTCTGCCTCTGTCAGAGCATAAGACAAGTTGATAATTTCCAAAACCATATGAGCCCCCCTAAATCTTTGTCTATTGTACCCGCCCGTTTTGACCATGTATTGGTCAATCACACTGAGTGTACGCATTTGATTGGGGTTGGTGTTGTCTAGGTTGGGTAAAAAAGACGAGGCGAAAGAAACTGAAATTGTGAATGACAATATTAGAACAGTACCAGCCTGGGAAGTAGCCTAAAAGGCAGTTGCCATGGTATTCATACCTGTTCACTGTGGTTGGCCATGGATATTAGGCCCCATTGGTTCATATTCCCAATTGTGGTGTGAGCATCTTTTTATGCCTTCTGCCCTACCATTTGCACCTTCCATATTTAAGTGTTTATGGCCTTATCATGGTATTGACTAACCAGAAATAGTTCTTTGTATGGAGGAAGTAGACCCGGTATCAGAGGGGACATCACGTTCATAAACCTCATTGTGTTGAACAACCACGGAAATTGATTTCTTTTTCAATTCAAATTCAAGTTTCAGACTGACACTTATAGGCAGTACCATGACAAAATGCCAATTTGTCTTTCAAGAACTTATTTTCTTTATTCTTGATTATATGCATGACAAATTTTTCTACATATTTGATTTGTACACCAATGATGTTGAGGTTATATGGCTTCATTTTACATAAGGGATGAGCTGAACACACCCCGGTTCGGTTTGCAGCAGAACATGCAAGCAGGCAAAACATTAGTTCAAACACGCAAACACCATTAAAGTCTATGGGACACGAACATGAAAAAATCGAAAGTGCTCATTTTAAAGGTTAATACCTGGGTCCTCAATGCTTTAATGCTTAAAGTGAAACAATAAAAGTGAAACATTCCTTTAAATTTCCTAACTGGGGAGTGTCTATAGTATGCCTGTAAAGTTTCCCGTGTTTATAACAGTCTCTGGACAAAATGAAATTTCGAAAGGAAAAAAAGTCATCTAAAACTACTTGCAGTTATAATCAATTGTCAGGTCTCGGCAATACAGATACAAGTAATTGAAAGTCATTGAAAAATAAAAAATAAAAATGCGTGGGGATCCCTCTAAATTCCATTACCAGGCCCTTAATGTCTGGTATGGATATTAAAGGGGTGTTCCAGCCGTTTTGAATGTTTATTAAAAGTCAGCAGCTACAAAACGTGTAGCTGCTGGCTTTTAATAAACATACACTTACCTTGTTTATGGTTCCAGCGACACGCCAGCCGGTGCTCCGCTCCTCTCCCCCCCTCCCCGGCCGGCATCTTCATTACAACTGTGGGCACCCGTCCATGACAGCCTTCGGCTTCACGGCCGGGCACCCACTGCGCATGCGTGATCGGCACTGCGCATGCGCAAATGGCGCTGCGCCGTCCCATTGGACAGGAGATCGCCTGGGAGATGTCAGTGTCCCAGGTGATCGCCTACAGGGAGGGGCTGAAGTTAGGCTTAAGCTTAATTAAGCTTAATTGCCTAAGCAGCCCCTCGGCGGAAGGAGGAAGAGGGACAGGAAGTCCCACTCCTCCTGAAGCCCCCACTCCCCCTCAAAAAAAATTACATGCCAAAATGTGGCATGTAAGGGGGTGAGGAGTGGGTTAAGCGGAAGTTCCATTTTTGGGTGGAACTTCGCTTTAAGGGGAACCCTGTGTCAAATGTAAAATGGCATGGGGTTCCCCCCAAAAATGGGGGGATGGCAGTGGGTGATAGTGGCACCAACCTTCTGTCCACCCTTCAGCATGCCTGGCACATGTCCTCAATTTGGTGGTGCAGCATTTTTTAAACAGGTACCTACATTTTGAAGATTTTCTAAGGCATGCCAAAAGAGTCTGGCTGTGTATGGCTGCCTGAAATGGCTACAATGTTTGGTTGGCTGAAATTCAGCGAGCATTCCACCTGCCCTATGGGAGGAGTGCTTTATCATCATGGGGCCAGTGTCTGTTAATATGGTCTGCTGAATTTATGTTTTTAAGGGACTAGTTGCCCCAAACTCTCTCAATGATTTTAGAATAAATGTTACTGTTTTTACAAAAAATATTGTTGTACGTATCATTCTGATAAAAGTCATCAACACCTTTAAAATCCCACCAATTCTACCAATTTGTTTCTCCTATACATTTGGGAATGTGGTGTTGACATCACCAACTGGGCTTCACTATTATTTAACCTGCCTGTAAACCGCCTGATTTGTGACATGCCCAACAGTTGGAACTAAACTTGGCAATGCAGTGGCTGAACATGCATCAGAGGACCATCAATGAGTACCTGTGGGAGTATGGCACAAGGCTCAGGCTCAGGGGAACTCACCTTTTATCCCCCATGCCAATGGCTGATTAAGGGTGCATGCACTGTACTGTCACCATTTGAGGAGGCGACAAGGAGGGTGAGCTATGACAATGCATGAATCAATGACATCATCACTTTTTTGTTCCTTCTGGAGCATACTCTGTTTTTATAATGATTTTGTATTAGATTGCTACTCTTTTCTGATAATTATTTAACCAGTTGAGATCCGCGCTACAGTCGAATGACGGCTCTAGCGCGAATCTAATTTGTCAACAGGCCGTCAATTGACGGCATGTCTTTAAGACGTTCCCCGCGCGCGCTCCCGTGCACGCAGCGGGGAAATTCTGTACTGGCCGTGTCCCTTGGACACAGCCAATAGCAGATCGCGGCGAACGGCCAATCAGAGTGGCCGTTTGCTATGCGATCGGAGTGGCCAATGAGAGATGATCTCAAATGTAAACATATGAGATCATCTCTCATCTCTCTCTCTCTAAGACGTTCCCTGCGCGCGCTCCCGAGCGCGCAGCGGGGAAATTCTGTGCTGCCTGTGTCCCTTGGACACATCCAATCACAGGTCGCAGCGAACGGCCAATCAGAGTGGCCGTTTGCTATGCGATCTGTGCGGCCAATGAGAGATGATCTCAAATGTAAACATATGAGATCATCTCTCATTGCAGCTTCTCCCTCCTCACACAGAGACAGCGTGTGAGGAGAGAGACGGATCTGTGAGTGAAAAGTCAGTGTCAGTAAAAGAAAAAGAAAGTTATAATTTGTGCCATCCCAGTACTGTCCCAGTGCCATCCCAGTACTGTCCCAGTGCCATCCCAGTACTGTCCCAGTGCCACCCCAGTACTGTCCCAGTGCCATCCCAGTACTGTCCCAGTGCCATCCCACCTGTGCCACCTCATCAGTGCCCACCTCATCAGTGCCAGCCTGTGCCGCCAATCAGTGCCAGCCTGTGCCGCCAATCAGTGCCAGCCTGTGCCGCCAATCAGTGCCAGCCTGTGCCGCCAATCAGTGTCCGCCTGTGCCGCCAATCAGTGTCCGCCTGTGCCGCCAATCAGTGTCCGCCTGTGCCGCCAATCAGTGTCCGCCTGTGCCGCCAATCAGTGCCCGCCTGTGCCGCCAATCAGTGCCCGCCTGTGCCGCCAATCAGTGCCCGCCTGTGCCGCCAATCAGTGCCGCCTCATCTGTGCTGCCTCAGTGCCACCTGTGCAATTAGTCAGTGCCCATCTGCTCCGCCAATCAGTGCGCATCTGATTCACCTCATCAGTGCCTGTGCCGCCAATCAGTGCCCGCCTGTGCCGCCAATCAGTGCCCGCCTGTGCCGCCAACCAGTGCCCGCCTGTGCCGCCAACCAGTGCCCGCCTCATCTTTGCTGCCTCAGTGCCACCTGTGCAATTAGTCGGTGCACATCTGTGCCACCTCATCAGTGCCCATCTGATTCACCTCATCAGTGCCTGTGCCGCCAATCAGTGCCCGCCACCATGTCAAAAAAAACCTATTCCCTGGAGGAGGCATACCAAATCCTTTCCGCGCCCAACGAGAGCAACATGCAGCTCACTCTTTCTGATTCTAATTCCAATTCGGATTCGGATTCGGACGTCAATTATGAGCCAGCCCCCAGTAGTGGAACACTGAGTGAATCCGAGGAGGAAGATAGCCGGCCCGCTAAGCGAAGGCGTTCTGGTCAGGCAGTGCCATCCTCCAGTACTCCAGTGCCATCCACAAGCACCGCAGTGCCATCCACAAGCACCGCAGTGCCATCCACAAGCACCGCAGTGCCATCCACAAGCACCTCAGTGCCATCCACAAGCACCTCAGTGCCATCCACAAGCACCTCAGTGCCATCCACAAGCACCTCAGTGCCTCAGCAAGAAAGGCCAAGGACCCATGCCGGCCTTCCCTATGCCCTTCAAAACCCCTTGTGGCTTCCTCCAAATTCTGGAGAAGCCAACATTCCCCCTTTCACGGCCCAGCCAGGAATCCAGGTGGACACGGAGAATTTTTCCCCAATCGATTATTTCAACCTGATGTTCACAGAGGACATGCTATCCGAAATTGTGGCCCAGTGCAACCTATTTGCACAGCAATTTATTCAACAAAATCCCACATCCTATTATGCCCGTCCCTTCCAGTGGAGAGAGCTTACGGTGGAGGAGTTGAAAATTTTTTTAGGCCTCACATTATGTATGGGACTCAACCCAAAAAACGCTTCACGTGCCTTTTGGTCCAAAATGCCAATCTATCACATGCCAATCTTTTCCAGTGTAATGCCCAGATCCCGATACTACCTCATCATGAGATTCCTACATTTTAACGATAACACCCAGTGCCATCCCCGAAATCACCCAAATCACGACAGGCTTTTTAAAATTCGGCCCTTACTGACTTATTTTTCTGAAAAATTCCCCCAATTGTATACCCCGGACCAACACATCTGTGTGGATGAGTCGCTTGTGAAATTCACTGGCAGGCTTCAAATCAAACAATTTATCCCCAGCAAAAGAGCCCGCTATGGCGTGAAGATCTACAAATTGTGTGACCGAGTCACAGGATACTTGTATGCCTTCAGAGTGTACGAAGGCAAGGACACCAAGCTGAATCCCCCTAATTGCCCAGACTACTTGGGATCAAGTGGCAAAATTGTTTGGGAACTCATCACCCCCCTATTGGAAAAGGGATATCATCTGTACGTGGATAACTTCTATACCTCCCTTCCCCTGTTCCACAACCTGCACCAGAAGCAGACGCCAGCATGTGGCACCGTCAGAAATAATCGGAAGGGCTTTCCTCAAAGTCTTGTAAAAAAAAAACTAAAAAGAGGAGAATCAGCAAGTATGCAAAATAAAGAGGTCCTGGCAGTAAAGTGGAAGGACAGAAGAGACGTCTATATGCTATCCACCATCCACAATGACACCGCTGTTGAAACCCGCAGAAGGCGTGGCACCACCATCCGAAAGCCAACATGCATCCAGGATTATAATTTGTTTATGGGCGGAGTTGACTTCAATGACCAGATGCTTGAACCCTATCTCGCCATAAGGCGGACGTACCATTGGTACAAAAAAGTTGCCATTTATTTTTTTCAATTGGCCATATACAACTCGTATGTAATATACCGCAACTCCACCCAAAACCCCAAACGCTTCCTTGGCTACCAAGAGGACCTTATCACTGCCCTTATTTTCCCGAACGGCCCACCCCAAACTATCCGATCTGATGTTTTAAGTCGTCTCGCCGAGCGTCATTTTCCCGGTAGAGTCCCTCCCACAGAAACAGGCCGACGACGTCAAAAAAAATGTAAGGTGTGTACCAGTCAAGGAATCAGAAGAGACACATCTTTCCAATGTGCTGATTGCCCTTCACAGCCTGGCCTCTGTCTAATTGACTGTTTTCGGATTTACCATACCAAACTAAATTATTAATCCTCCGTTCCTGCCTTCATACACCTTTACACCCCTTATGCCACTGCCTGCTCTGTAACTGACCCCGGCTTGTTTTTTGACCACGATTCTGCCTAACGATTTTGTAATATCTCTGCCTGAACCGGAACTGACCCCGGCTTGTTTTTTGACCATTCTTCTGCCCAACGATTCTGTAATGCCTCTGCCTGATCTGGAACTGACCTCGGACTGTTTGACCATGCCTTTTGCCTGCCCCTTGGACTGATCTTGTACCCTGCTACTGGACTAGTGGGATTCAACACAGGGGTCTCACATATGTGAGGGGCTCCAGAAAAGTTTTTCTGGATGAAGAAAACATTTTTTTTTTGTTTTCTCATTCTAGATTAGGGTCTGGTTGCCCGGAGGCTTCAAAGAGATTTGGGTGGGAGAAGCCTCTACCCCTGTCCCCATTCTGTCCTGAACGAGGCCCTACTTCTGCCTGCTGCCTGTAGGACCTATGCCATCATGCCTCTGCCTGATGCATGAACTGACCACCTGCACTAACCCTGACGGGACTGTATCCCTGCCTGGACATTTGTGTATGCAGTTGCTGACCAAGTCCCTGCCTGCTGCCTGGACCAGTGCTATCCTGCTGTGTAGAACTGCGCTACTATTACCACAGGTAATCTTTTGTTTACGCTTTGCTCAGCATAATGTATTTTGGGGTGTAATTCTTGGTATGTGCATGCTATGTGTCTCTGGAACACCTGACGGTGTTCCTTGCATGTTGGGTCTCTGTATGTGGTCAGGCTGTGTAGAAGTCTCACACATGTGGTATCGTTGTACTCAGGAGGAGTAGCAGAATGTATTTTGGGGTGTCATTTTTGCTATGTACATGCTATGTGTTAGAAATATTTTATCAATTGACAACTTTGTGGGGAAAAAATGGGTTTTAATTTTTTTTCCACATGTTCCAAAAACTTCTGGAAAAAAATTAACCGTTCAAAAGACTCATTATGCCTCATAGATTATACGTTGGGGTGTTAGATTTCCAAAATGGGGTCATTTTGTGGGTATTTCCATTGTCCTGGTGTTCCAGGGCCTTCAAAAGTGTAATAGGTAGTCAACTAGTTAGATGTGCAATTTATGCTCCTAAAACCCCTGATGGCGCTTCCTGCATGTTGGGCCTCCGTATGTGGCCAGGCAGTGAAAAAGTCTCACACATGGGGTATCGTTTTACTCAGGAGGAGTAGCCGAATGTATTTTGGGGTGTCATTTTTGCTATGTACATGCTATGTGTTGGAAATATCTTAGAAACTGACAACTTTGTGTAAAAAAAAATGCGTTTTCATTTTTTTCCACGTGTTCCAAAAACTTCTGGAAAAAAATGAACCGTTCAAAAGACTCATTATGCCTCATAGATTACACGTTGGGGTGTTAGCTTTCCAAAATGGGGTCATTTTGTGGGTATTTCCATTGTCCTGGTGTTCCAGGGCCTTCAAAAGTGTAATAGGTAGTCAACTAGTTAGATGTGCAATTTATGCTCCTAAAACCCCGAATGGCGCTTCCTGCATGTTGGGCCTCCGTATGTGGCCAGGCAGTGAAAAAGTCTCACACATGGGGTATCGTTTTACTCAGGAGGAGTAGCCGAATGTATTTTGGGGTGTCATTTTTGCTATGTACATGCTATGTGTTGGAAATATCTTAGAAACTGACAACTTTGTGTAAAAAAAAAATGCGTTTTAATTTTTTTCCACGTGTTCCAAAAACTTCTGGAAAAAAATTAACCGTTCAAAAGACTCATTATGCCTCATAGATTATACGTTGGGGTGTTAGATTTCCAAAATGGGGTCATTTTGTGGGTATTTCCATTGTCCTGGTGTTCCAGGGCCTTCAAAAGTGTAATAGGTAGTCAACTAGTTAGATGTGCAATTTATGCTCCTAAAACCCCGGATGGCGCTTCCTGCATGTTGGGCCTCCGTATGTGGCCAGACAGTGAAAAAGTCTCACACATGGGGTATCGTTTTACTCAGGAGGAGTAGCAGAATGTATTTTGGGGTGTAATTTGTGGTATGCACATGCCATGTGAGAGAAATAAGCTATTACATTGACAATTTTGAGAACAGTTTTAAATAAAAAATAAAAATCTTAATTTTGCAAAGTATTGTGGGAAAAAATTACAACTTCAAATACCTCACCATGCATCTTAATAAATACCTTGGAATGTTTACTTTCCAAAAAGGGGTTATTTGGGGGGCATTTGTACTTTCCTGGCTTGTTAGGGTCTCAAGAAATGAGATAGGCCTTCAGTACATCGGGTGTGATCATATGTGATAATTTATTATGATTTGCACTATAGCTTGTAGACTCTAAAACTTTCACACAGACCAAATAATTTCGAAAAAAATTGGGTTATTTTTATCAAAGACATGTAGCAGTATAAATTGTGGCCAAAATTTATGAAGAAAAATTAATAATTTGCAAAATTTTATCACAGAAACTAAGAAAAAATCATTTTTTTTCAAAATTTTCGGTCTTTTTTTATTAATAGCGCAAAAAATAAAAAACCCAGAGGTGATCAAATACCACCAAAAGAAAGCTCTATTTGTGGGAAGAAAAGGACAAAAAAATCATTTAGGTATAGTGTTGCATGACTGAGTAATTGTCATTCAAAGTGTGAGAGTGCTGAAAGCTGAAAATTGCTCTGGGCAGGAAGGGTGTTTAAGTGCCCAGTAAGCAAGTGGTTAATACTACAAACAAATTAGAATTTTAACCACTTAAGACCTGGACCAATACGCTGGTAAATGACGTGGTCGTGCGACGTGGCTCCCAAACAAAATTTGCGTCCTTTTCTTCCCACAAATAGAGCTTTCTTTTGGTGGTATTTGATCACCTCTGCGATTTTTATTTTTTGCGCTATATACAAAAATAGAGCGACATTTTTGAAAAAAAAACACTATTTTTTACTTTTTGTTAAAAAATAAATCAAATAAACTAAATTTTAGTCAAACATTTAGGCCAAAATGTATTTAGCCACATGTCTTTAGTAAAAAAAAAAAATCGCAATAAAAAAAAAATAGCTACCTAGCGGGAACAGCGACACTAATACAGCGATCAGAAAAATGATCGCTTAGTGACGCTGGCAATAGGGAGTGAAAGGGTTAACTAGGGCGGTGATCAGGGGGTTAAAACTTTATTAGGGGGGGTGGGGGGGCTATCCTGAACCTAACACTAACTGTTTTTTACACTGCCTGTCACACTGACACTAAATGCAGTGATTAGATCACTGCATTCAGTGACACTGTGACAGGGGGGTGGGGGGGGGGGCGATCACAAGGGGTTAATATGCCTATGTGAGTGTGTGTCAGTGTTGTGTTGGTGCACACTTACTTGTGATGTCTTCTCTCATCAGCAGCGCTGCGATGAGAGGTGACATCATTTCCTCCTTCCTGTGTAAACACAGGAGGAGGAACTGACAGGATGGGAGCGCGCTCCCATTGGCTGGGAGCGATCGCGGGGGGCGGGTAAGCGCCGACATCCGCCCGCTGATCCCGGATCGCTCCCGGAGCCAGGGGGACCCCCGCACGCCGCGGAGGGGGTCCCGATGGGACCCCCGAACCGCACTTAGGCGGGGACGTAAATTTACGCCCTTGTGCCTGTACGTGCCATTCTGTGGCCGTATATGTGCGTGCGGGGGTCCTTAAGTGGTTAAAATATAGTTTCACAATCTGTGCCTAAAAAGTCTCATTGCCTTTAAAAACGATGTATGTATAATATATATATATATATATATATATATATATATATATATATACACACACACATAGATATATATAGATATATCTATATATATATATATATATATATATATATATAATATATATATATATATATATATATAGATAGATAGATAGATAGATAGATCTATCTATATAGATATAGATCTATCTATATAGATATAGATATATATAGCATTGATACATGGCCCTCAGGGCAGTAGCCCATCACCCATACCCTTAATATGGCCAATAACTTGCATATAAAGCCTTCAAAATTGGCACTTTTGATTTTTTGAGTTTGACCTTTATACTTTAATAGGGTTTGTGTCCAAACTTTTACAATGTTCAAAAGTTTTGGTACAAACCAAACTGGGGGTGTTTGGCCCAATTCTAGTGTTTACTTAAGGGTATTTCATTTTGTTTTGCTGTTTTTGTTTTATTTTGATATGTTTTTCTTTTGTTTAGTTCTGTTTTGTTGTATTTTACTTTGTTTTGTAACATTTTGTTTTGCCTCGTTTGGTTTGCTTGTTGTGTTATGACTAGCTTTTTTTTTGGGGGGGTCTTCTTGTTCTTTTTATTTATCCATTCCAGCAGTTAGGGATGGCCATTTTTCCACTTCTGGCTGTCTCCCCGTGGGTGATAGGTGACATCAGTGTTATGTGCCTCAGTTTCCCTGTGGAGAGATGGTCGCACATGCACTGGCCCCCTGACGCATTGTTGACATTGGTGTCACCATGCATGGCGCATGCGCAGTTGTTATTCTCTGCCATTTTGGAGGGGGTGTTTCCTGGCATCTCCTCCCTCATAACAACCATGGTTGAGGCATTGCCTTCGGGGTGTGTGTGCCTGCCAGTTGAGTACTAAGGGGGACTCACTTGAAGAGGCTTTGCACATATTCTTCTTTGGGTGGCCTGCATACCACATGGATTGTATTTACATTTGTGGTCTATTTACAACAGGTATCTCTTTACTGTCCTTGTTTATCCGGTTTCATTGCTCTTGTATTTCCATTGCTCCCTCTTTACATCTTGAATTCTGGATGGACCCTCTGTACACTGCTACACCCTTCCCAGCAAACTATGCAATGAAAAGACAGGGATATTTAGTTCACATATATTGCAATGCATTGGGGCATAAAGACCCAAGGAGGGAGTGCGCATGCGCGAGGAAACCAAGATGGCCGCGTAAGTCGGGAGCTCCTCACTGCTCCAGCCATCGACCGTCCCTACAGCCGGATCCACTCCAGAGATATCTCTCCAGTCTCCGGGGATCAGTCGGGGATATCCCCTGCTCCTCTCCCATGCTTAGCAGCTCTGTTCGTCGGGACCTCGGGCCGAGTTTTACCGCCGAGGCCTCCTAGGCCGAATCCAAGATGGCGGCCGTGACCCAGCAGCGTGACGTTCACAACGGAGGAAATGCAGGGAGCAGGCAAGTGATCGCACCAGCCACCCTTGCATACACACCCCAAGCTGCTCACACTAATCTCCCTGCAATGACCCCTTCCCAGCTTCCACTGAATCGCTCCTAGAGCGCACGCTGAGAGAATACACTCTAACTCCATTAGGAGCTATTTCTCCCCATGTGGATGACATAAACACTCCAGGAGGCCCGGGACCTGCTCCCCCTCTGAATGCAGATGATTTATTTTTTAAATTATCTGATCTGCTGGATAGGGGACTAGCAAATACTGCTAATAAGATCACAGCAGACATACGCGTGGATTTCCAGAACCTGGGTTCCAGGATGGAATCCATTCAACACAAACTCGACATTACAGTCTCTAGAGCTAATCTAGAGCTAATCAAAATTCAGAACATATTCAAGTATTACAGGAGCAACTGGACGCAGCTTTAAGCAAGTTAGATGACCTCGAAAATCGCTCCAGGAGAGATAATTTTAGGGTTAGGGGGCTGCCGGAATCCATCACGGATGTCCCGGCAACAATCAAGGACCTTATTAAAACCCTTATCCCGGAAATTGCCCCAAATAAATTGGAGTTGGACAGAGCCCATAGATCTCTTGGTCCCCCTAGGAAGGACGGATCACCCCGCGATATAGTAGTGAAGCCCCACTTCTATAGCGTGAAAGAGGAAATAATGAAAATTTCACGGCAAAATCCCCACTTATCTTTTCATGGCTCTGAGATACAGATTTTCGCTGACATTTCTCCTACAACAATTCAACGCCGACGAACCCTAAAGCCCCTGCTATCAGTCCTCTCACAAAGAGATATTAAATATTGGTGGGCTTTCCCGTTTGCTTTGAAGTTCTCGCTCAAAGGCAAAACCCATTCCTTTTCATCTTTTCCTGAGGGGGAACGGTTGTTGTTGGATTTAAAATTTATCACGCAGGACTCAGCAATGGACACTTCCAACCTCTTAGTGAACTCCTCCAAGCGTCCTACCCCTTCCAGTCCTATCTCTTCTACATGGAAGTCCACCAAATCTAGATGCACTAAAGGTTCTCTTCACACTTGAGCCGGAGCTTGATTTCTGTTTTTCTTTCCTATTTTTTTTTTGCTGTTTTTATTTCCTTGTGGGGATGGCCTTCTTCATCTGCTGAAAATTGCCTAGTGGTGTTCTTTCTCATTGGCAGCCTTGGGATTTGTAGACTTAGCCCTGGACAGGAGTCTGCATCAACCTTGAAGAAGTCTTCTAGAGGTCCCTTACCAAACTCTATGAATGGATGGATCCATTTAATCTTTATTGTTATAGTT
This sequence comes from Rana kukunoris, assembly GCA_029574335.1. Taxonomy (NCBI): domain Eukaryota; kingdom Metazoa; phylum Chordata; class Amphibia; order Anura; family Ranidae; genus Rana; species Rana kukunoris. The sequence goes on from CM056055.1 coordinate 137,034,345, forward strand.
ATCCTTTTTTTTTTTTTACTGAAGTTGACATTTTCTATTGATTTTGTTTATTATTGTATTTCAGGGATGTGACTGGCTGGAGCAGCAGTCATGCGCCTCCATCCATCTTCTGACCATGAATATCTCATGCTCGGGAGATGGACTGATGGTCCGTTTTGAGGACCACACAAAGTTTTTTTTTGGTAAGGTCGATGGGGGTCTTATCCCCCTTTGGCCTTACAGGCCCGTCTTGGGTCGAAGTATTTCTTTTTCTTTTTTCTTTTTTCTTACTGCATCTTTTTTTCTTGATTCCTTTGCCAGCCCACAGATGCTTCAGAGTGTCCGGATTCCTCCAGGTCCCAGGTGTCAACCGAATCCAGGAATACCACACCCCGGGTGGTTAGAGGTGAGTCCTGCTCGTGATATGTTCTTCTCTCCCATGCACCATGTCTGTTACTAACGTAAAATTTCCATCAATGAAAATGGTTTCCCACAATGTGCAAGGTTTAAATTCACCTTCTAAGAGGAGGAAAATGTTACAATCCTACCACAAACAAAAAATGGAAGTAGTTATGCTTCAGGAAACTCATTTCCCTCTGTGGTTTTCGCCTTCTTTCTTACACTCCCACAATTCTTCCTAGCTAATGCAGAAGATAAAACGAAGGGGGTTGCGATTTTATTTGCCAAATCGAGTCAGTTCACATCGACTTTAATTCATAGGGATCCCGAAGGGAGGTTTATCATGGTGAAGGGACTGATTGATGGCCAATTATTTTCTTTTATTTCCTACTACGCCCCCAACAAAGGACAGAATCAGTTTTTTAGGTCAATGTTTACGATCCTGGACAAATTACTGGAGGGTACGGTTGTTTTTGGAGGCGACTAACACAGCCTTCGACCAAATCCTAGATAAGTCTAAGATCCCGTCCAAACAATTAACCCACCCCTCTCGCTGCAGTTCTAAAATAGCGAAACTGATTTACCAACAAGGGTTGGTTGACATTTGGAGGGAATTTAACCCTTCGACACAGGATTACACTCATTTTTCGCACCCCCATTTATGCTACTCAAGAATCGACCACATATTCGTATCCTCTATTCATATCCCAGCAGTACACAAAGCTATCATTAAAGATACGGCTTTGTCTGATCATTCCATGTTGATTATGATCATTCAAAGACGCTTTGCTGGGCCTACTGTTCCCCAATGGAGGCTTAATGAATCGCTACTAGACGACCCTATAATTTTGTCTGAGATCAAAAAGGCTCTGAAGGAATATTTCCTCTTTAATAACACGGAAGGAATCTCGGCTGAGACTCTTTGGGCGGCCCACAAAGCCTCGATCCGGGGGAAATTTATTCAATTGGCTTCTAATCTGAAGAAAGCGAGAGCCTCGGATATCGAGAAATTGGAAAGGGATTTTGCTTTAATTTGCAAAAAACATAAAAAAGCCCCCTCACGGATTCACTTTGCGCAACTGGAAAAGGCTAGATTGGCCTTAAATTTAGCCCTTACGGTCAAAGCTGAGAGGTCTATTCGTTGGTCAGGTGCAAAATTCTATTCTCAGGCCAACAAAATGGGTACGATGTTGGCCAATAGGCTATCCCCTAAAATGCGCTCCCACACTCTCCCTAAGGTTAAACAACAGGACGGCTCTTTTACTCTTAATCCCCAACGGGTCTTGAGCTCTTTTGAAGATTTCTATACTAAATTATATCAGGCAACTGAGGAGTCCAGGGTTGCTGACACATCTTCCTTTTTAGATAAACTTTCTATCCCTTCCCTCCGTAAGGAGCATGTCGATTTGCTTGATGCTCCATTTACATTACAGGAAACCTTAGAAGTCATTAAAGGTTTAAAAAGCGGCTCGTCCCCTGGTCCGGACGGGTTCTCTACCCTGTATTACAAGTCCTTCTCAGATATTCTGGCCCCTCACCTCACCAAATTTTTTAACTCAAAACGAAAGGGAGAACCTTTGGCCCTATTCTCAATGCAGCCTACATCTCAGTAATCCCGAAACCCGACAAAGACCCTGAGCGAGTAGAAAATGATAGGCCCATATCCCTGATCAATAACGATTTGAAAATTCTTACTAAAATATTGGCCAATAGATTGGGTTCTTTCATTAATCTTTATATTCACAAGGACCAAGTGGGTTTTATCCCCGGGAGACAGGGCCCTGAGCAAGTGCGGAGAGCTGTGGATATAATTTCCATTCTTCAATCAGGTTGGGACGGGGGGCCAAAACAAGAAGGTTTTCTACTTTCGTTAGACCTGCAAAAGGCCTTTGACTCTCTCTCTTGGTCGTATTTGTTTACTATTTTAGGTAGGTGGGGTTTTGGTACTTCCTTCTTGAATTTATTAAAAGCTTTATATCCTAAACCGGAGGCCAGGATTAAATTGCAGGGATACTTGTCTGAGCCTATTTCTATCTCCAGGGGGACAAGACAGGGCTGCCCGTTGTCCCCTATGATTTTTGCTATTGCAATTGAATCTCTGGTGGTAGCAATACGCTCAGAACAAGCAATTGAAGGTGTCAGCTGTGGTCAAACAGTCCACAAATGTGCCCTATTCGCTGATGACGTGCTCCTTTTCGTCACCTCACCCCTCACGTCGCTGCCCTCCATAAACAAATTACTAGAGGCCTTCGGCTCGATTTCAGGTTTATGGGTAAACATGGCTAAATCACATGCGCTGAATGTGTCACTTCGACCCGCTATGGTAGATCAACTTAAAGTCGATTTTACTTATACATGGAAATCTTCCTCAGATACTTAGGCATAAATTTAACCCCTAGGATTGAACTTTTATATAAAGAAAATTTTCCCCCCATGTACCGTGCTCTGGAAAGTGATCTCAGAACATGGTCTCTTTACGAGATTTCATGGCTGGGTAAAATCCACTCTATCAAAATGACCCTGCTCCCGAGACTCCTATACCTATTTTGATCCCTCCCTATAGCGATCACTAGAGAACATCTTAATTCATTTCAGGGGAAGATTATTAAATTTGTTTGGGGGGAAAAGGGCTATAGGCTCTCCAGACAAGTCCTTTATGGCCCTAAAATTCGGGGAGGTTTGGGCCTTCCCAATTTATTCCGATACTATCAGGCGGTTAGGCTTGCACAGCTATCAATTATTTACTCTAGATATGAAAAACCTGACTGGGTCTATATAGAACGGCAGGCGGTCCCGTCGCATACTATTGATTTTCTACTTTGGTGCCCCCGCAAATCGAGACCTTCGATCCTCGCACCCACTCTCTCGCAGTCCCTGAAATTCTGGGATGAGTTGATACACCTTCCCTCGTTGATTTCCGACATTAGACCACTTTCCCATTTATTCCATAATCCGCTTTTCAATCCAGGAATGGACATAAAGGCATTCAAATGGTGGCTAGACAAGGGGATGTACAGAATTGGACACTTTTTCACTTCCTCTGGCCCTTTTTCTCTTAAGCATTGTCTAGAAAAATTGAGTTTGCCAGATTCTGAAATATTTAGACATCAAATTCTCAATTTTTTAAATTCGATTTGGCGGAATAAGTCGAAACCCCCGGAGTTCACTGAGTACGAACGATGGTGTGGTCAGGGGATGGAACACAAAGGCGGTATTTCTATAATTTATCTTGCACTTGTGGAACCCACTTCTAAATTTCCTTACATGGAGGCTTGGGGGAGGGATCTATGGGACACCTGGGACCTGGACGAATGGCACAGAGCGGGAACAAGAGCTTATAAAGGTATAACAAATGTGTCATTGATTGAAGCCAACCTTAAGGTCATGATGAGGTGGTATTTGGTTCCCACTAGGCTTGCGATGATGTATCCTTCTTCATCTCCTTTTTGTTTCAGAGGTTGTCAGGCCCAGGTTTCCATGTTGCACATCTGGTGGGAATGTTCGAAGATTAGGAGCTTTTGGAAAAAAAAGGTTTAGCCTTATTCGGAAGGTTTCGGGTGCCCCGGTACTACAGTCCCCTCAAGTAGCTTTATTAAATGCATTTATTCCTAAGCTGTCCAAATTCACCCGTAAATTTATAATGTTTATGCTACTGTACTAGGAGCAAAATTTGTTATAGCTAGGGCATGGAAACTTCCGAAAGTCTCAATATCTGCTGCTAAAAGGAAGATCTCTTGGATTATGTCACAGGAAAAGCTAATTAGCTCCTTGTCAAACTCTACCAAAACGTTTGAGGCAACATGGGAACCCTGGGCTGATTATATGGGAATATCCTTGATTCCTGGTATTGGTAATTCACACAAGAGTAGCACTGTGTAAGTTGTGAGCTGGCTCATTTTGTATCACCCTTTATCTACTTTTTTTTTTCCTCTCTATCTTTTTTCTATACTTTTCTTTTTTTTGTACCTCACTCTGGTGTTTGTTCCAACTGAAAGCCATAGCTAGATCTTATCGTGCTCATTGCTGTCTGTGATTTGCTCCGTTAATATTTTACCCTTGCAGAGACTCTTGGACAGTACTGTTACGTTCTTTCTCATTTTTATGGGTATGTATGAGTATTAACCAGTTATGTTTTTTTTTTTTCTCTGTTGTGGTTTACTTCCAGGGCTCCGGAGAGTGCTGGTATTCTGGGGCCTAGTGAGTGAACCCGTTTAAGGGGTGGAATTTAATAATAAGGTTTATTTTGTCGACTCCAGACATTTGTGTCCCCATTTGGGGTGTCTGGCCCGACGATGGGTATATTTGTGCTCCCTGGGAGAACCCCTCCATGCTATATGATACCTTGGTTTTGATTCAAGGAAGTTACTAGTTTTTTCTTTCGCATTTTCGTTTATGTTGTTTTTCTTTTTTTTTCATTGTTTTACAATAGAGCTTTCATATTCTATCTTTGTCTTTTTTTATGCTGATTACGGATGGTTCAACTATTTGCTTTTGATATTTGAGTCAATGTAATGTACCCCAGAGTGAAATGGGGAATTTCCGCTGTATTGTACTGCCTTTCAATAAATTCCTTGTTAAAACTTATAAAAAAAAAAAAAGACCCAAGGAGGGAGAGAGTGACTAGGTTGGTCACTGACCTGCATTACAACAGCGAAAATATATACCTATTTTTTAAATATATTTTTTCTCTTTATAGCTTGGGTTATTAATTTGTAGCATTTTCATATACTTGTTGCTGTTTTCAATTTTATTTTGATACTCATTCACCTTTCCTGTCTTCTTTTTTTTCACATGGGAACCATTTTAACATTTTAACAATATGATGTTGGTTTTCAATGAGGCAGACTATTAAGAAGAATGTAACCAGCACACCATGGATCTTCAGGATGGGTCCAAAGGTTTAATCAGTGATCACATAATTACCGCAGATAGCTGCTATATTTTAGACTCCTCTGTTAATGTGCAAGTATATCTTTTTTATAGGGGGTGGGGGGTATGATATTGTATACATACTTGTTTTCTGTATGGGTATGTTTTTTTTTTCCTTTATTTTTATGACATGGTTTCTCTAGCTGTGCCGACCTGTGAGCAGGTGTTTTTACTGACATATTTAATTTGTCACAGCAACAGGCTGCAGTACCTTCTTGTGTTAAATCTACTGCTATTGTCCAATACCTGAAAAATCAATAGTAACATGTTTAAATGATTATCATCCAGTTCCCCTAACTCCTATCATTATGAAATGGTTTAAGAAGCTTGTAATATTACATCTTGAGGCAAGCATTCCTGTTGATCTGGATAAGTATCAGTTTACCTACCGTTCAAACAAATCCACAGGTGGTGCAATTTCTATTGTGTTGTATACTGAACCGCCACATGTTGAGCACTCAAATACATATGGTTGGATGTTATTCATTTAGCTCAGCATTTAACACAGTTGTTCCTGACAAATTAGTAAAAATGTTAAAGGGGTTGTAAAGGTACACGTTTTTTTACCTTAATGCATCCTATGCATTAAAGTAAAAAAACATCTCACAGCACCGCCCCCCCCCGAGCCCCCGTTGTACTTACCTGACCGTTCGAATCTCCCGGGCGCGTCCACGTCGTCCTCTTTGGTTCCCAGCCTGGCCGTTGATTGGCTAGGCTGGGCGGATTGATAGCAGCGCAGCCATTGGCTAGCGCTGCTGTCAATCAGAGCGCATGACGCGGCGCGCCGGGGGCGGAGCCGAGTGATACAGTCGGCGGCTATGGCCGCCGCTGTATCACGGGAGCGCGCTCGCAAAAGCTTTCCTCCATGCGAGTGCCCTCGCACGAAGAGGGAAAGCTTTTGCGAGGAGGAGCCCAGACAGCCGCCGAGGGACCCCAGAAGACAGCTTTCCGGGCCACTCTGTGCAAAACGAACTGCACAGTGGAGGTAAGTATAACATGTTTGTTATTTTTTTTTTTAAAAGCCCTGACTTTAGTGTCCCTTTAAGTGCTTTGGGCCTATATCCGTTGCTGTGCTCATGGATTTCCTAACAAACAGGCCACAAATCATGAGACTAGGAGATCAGGTGTATAACACTTATTTTGAATACAGGGGTTCCACAGGGATGTGTGTTGAGTCTGGCCCGTTTACACATGACTGTACTCCCATACATGTGTCTAATACTATAGTGAAGTTTGCTTATGATACCACATTAGTTGGACTTATACAAGATAACGATATGACAGCTTATAGGCAGGAAAGTCAACATTTGGTTGAGTGGTGTACAGAAAATGATTTAACCACTTAAGACCCGGACCAATACGCTGGCAAATGACCCAAGGGGTTTTTGCGATTCGGCACTGCGTCGCTTTAACAGACAATTGCGCGGTCGTGCGACGTGGCTCCCAAACAAAATTCGCGTCCTTTTTTTCCCACAAATAGAGCTTTCTTTTGGTGGCATTTGATCGCCTCTGCGATTTTTATTTTTTGCGCTATATACAAAAATAGAGCGACATTTTTGAAAAAAAATCAATATTTTTTACTTTTTGTTATAATAAAAAACCAATAAACTAAATTTTAGTCAAACATTTAGGCCAAAATTTATTTAGCCGCATGTCTTTAGTAAAAAAAAAATCGCATTAAAAAAAAATTAGCTACCTAGCGGGAACAGCGACACTAATACAGCGATCAGAAAAATGATCGCTTAGTGACGCTGGCAATAGGGAGTGAAAGGGTTAACTAGGGCAGTGATCAGGGGGTTAAAACTTTATTGGGGGGGGTGGGGGGGGGCTACCCTGACACTACTGACTGTCTGACTGTCACACTGTCTGTCACACTGACACTAAATACAGTAATCATACATGATTACTGCATTCAGTGACACTGTGACAGGGGGGAGGGGGGGGGGGGCGATCGCGGGGGTTAAATGTGTGTGTGTAGTGTAGTGTTGGTGCAGGACTTACTTGTTCTGTGGTGATCTCTCCTCAGCGGCGCTTGAAACAAACGCCGAGGGAGAGATCACGTCGCTTCCTCCTTCCTGTGTTTACACAGGAGGAGGAAGTGACAGGTCAGGCGGGCGCGCGCATTGGCTGGGAGCGATCCGGAGGGGGCGGATGAAAACGGATAGCCGCCCCCACTCGTCGGATCGCTCCTGCAGCCGCGCGGACCGCCGCATGTACGGGGGGGGGGGTCCGATCGGACCCCCGATCCCCCCCAAGGCACCAACGTATATATACGTTGATGTGCCTGTCGGTGCCATTCTGCCGACGTAAATGTACATGCGGCGGTCCTTAAGTGGTTAATAATCAATGTTACAAACAAAATAAATAATAGTGGATTATTGGTGAAAGATCAATTGTTGCCTGGAATATATAGGGGGTGAGGAGGTGGAAAGGGTAGACACTATTACATTGTTGGGAGTGTCTATTACAAGGGAGTTGTCATGGTCTCAAAATACTTTTGTTTTTGTTAAAGCGCAGCAGAGACAATTTTTCTTTGGAGATTGAAGCAGACTGGACTGCCCTTAAGGCTTCTGATCATTTACTATCATTGTACCATTGAGAGTATCCTTCTCCACTGCACTGTAGTGTAATATGCCAGCTGCAGGGCGGAGGATACGAAGTGCCTGTCTTGAAAACAGCACAGCAGATCATAGGTAGTGTTGCTCACGAATATTCGCATTGCGAATATTCGCTACGAATATTGCATATTCGAGTATTCGCGAATAACTCGAATATCGCGGCGAATATTCGCTATTTCAAATTTCGCAATAAATTTCGCAATAAGTTTCGCATTCGCGAAATTTCGCAAATTTTTTATTTTTTTTATAAAATATAGCGAATATTCGTAAATATCGAATATTCGTGATATTTTATCCAAAAAAAATAGTGAAATTTCGCAATCATTTTCACTTTCGCATATGCGAAATTTCGCTATTTTTTTTTTTTTTTATAAAATATAGCGAATATTCGTAAATATCGTATATTCGTGATATTTTATTAAAAAAAAAAAAAACGCGAAAAATTTGCATTGGCGAAAATTCGCATTGGCGAAAATTCGCAATTTTTTTTTTTTTTTTATAAAATATCACGAATATTCGATATTAACGAATATTCTTCGAAATATTCGCGAAATATCGCGAAATCGAATATGGCGTATTCCGCTCATCACTAATCATAGGTATGAAGCATATGCCAGCAAGGGCAAAAGCTATTAGTCGCGATTCAACCCATCCAGGTTACAGTGTGTTGGTCCCAATGACATCAGGGTAAAGGTATAGGACACCCAAAGTGCACACTAATCCTTTCAAAAATGTATATATTTTTTTTCCCCTCCAAGGGCTGTATTGTCCATAACCCCACCAGGTACAGCATTTTAAGAATTTGACGTGGATTTTTTTTTTAAAACATTTTATATTTTGTTATATTTTAACAGATATGTGAGCATGTGCTAGTATGTATGTGTGGTTGTTTTTAGAAAAGGTTGTATAGTAGTTGTAAAGAGTATCCTGATAAATTCTGTTGTATGTATACACTGATAATAAAGTACGGTATATGATCTTAATTTATCCACAGATCTATTTGAATACTATTGTCTCCTGAATAAGTGAACATTGCCTTTACGTTTTATTTTTTCTTTAGTATATGATATATGCATCATTCACCATGTTTTTTACCTTTAATGTGGAATAAAGATGTATAATTTTATGTAATGTGTTATCAATTTTTCAACCGTGAAAGTCCCGAAGGCATTCTTCATTTTCATAGAAATCTCTTGGTATAGGCACTGAGTTCCCGCCTACATCTTTGCACTCCTAGTCATGCATATTTTGCATATCCAACAATATTATTGTGCTGTGATGCATATAATTATATGTAAATCTGCTGCCGTGCACAAATTGAAACTGCATTACCTACAAAAAAATATTGTATTGTAATAGTTGTTCAGTCACTAATGTGATCCAGGCATTACTTTTAGATAACATACTAATATCAACAAGTTAACTTTTCCCCACTGTAATTAGGCAACACGACTTTTTCACCAACCTTTTCCAGCCAGCTGAGTGGATCATTAATGAAAATCACTACACTGATGAACCCATTACTTTGCAACCCTCAGTGTTAGATTTTGAGCTGCATGTGCAAAGTAGTAGATCCCTGACTAGATCACAGTACTGGTCCTAACTACCCAAGTCTTGATGTGAGTGAATTACAGGAAGTGAACATAAAGGCAGATTTAAATAGATTCTGTATAATTATACTGTAAGTTGCATTAAAAACACTTTTAGTGATTACTAAGGACAATATACAGTATTTCTATTAAATGGTTATCTTTTAATATTTGCCTAGACTGTGCTTTAAATAAACCTGTCAATATTTAAACACCAGATACAATTTTAAATCCAGCTTACAGTGTGAGTGCCTTATTGATAACAAAAATCCACAGTCTCTGTGTCGCAGATAAAAGCAGATCCTTTGTGTGATCAGCAGGCAGCAAATGGCTCTTACTGAGGCGGCCTAGGCATTAACATTGTGGTCTGAACTACCAGCTTTGCAGACTCTATGATCCTTGAAATTGACATCTGATTATTCTTTTTGCTTTTTTACAATAATTTCTTAATAATTTTAAAGGCATTCCAAATAGAGGAACAGTAAAGCAGAAACAGCTGCCATAAACACTAAAAATGTGCATTTGGAATATAAATCACAGCGATTAAAGTAAGGCTCAAAGAAAGAACAGAACTAAAAACACAACAGAGCAAAAGCTGTATCAAAGTAATACCAGTAGCAAAATGTAAAGATGGACTTCAGAAGTTGCCAATGAGTAATTTATAGTCACTAGCAGCAACTTAGATAGCATACCAAGTAATTCAAAGCATTCCAGGATTTCTCAAAATTATGAAGCGAGTCAGATTGCAGTGCAAGTATCTTTCATACAGATAATGTTGGTGGGTAGTACACACAGCTGTGGATGGATTAGAAACAAACTTATGTTTCCAATGAGTTGTAATTGTCAATTTTGCTGACAACAAAAGGCTGGCTACAATCCTGTGACATGGAGAAAGGAATGAATCAATGCCTGAGCTTAAAAAACCCAGCTCAGTATTTGGGGGTGTTAAAATACCCAAGATTTACAAGAGTATTTAAAATATTTTCTGCCAGAATCTGCAAATGTTACCCGTAAGGACAAAAAAACATCCAGCACAGGGAGAAACTAGCAGGAAAAAATACTTGGCTAACCTATAGTTAGGTATCATCAATTTTTAAAGCTAGTTCCCAATGAGTCACACAGTGTCAAGTAGTATACATGCACGGTATTATTTGAAGCTATTGGGGGTAGAAAAAGAGGTGTTGAGATCAGCCTCCCATTTAAACATAGAACTGGTTTTAGAAAGTTTACAATTATTTTGTAGTAAGTTATAAAGTACTGATATACCCTTAGAGAGTTTTAAATGGTCAGTGAGAAAATACCACACTTTAGGATGCAGAATAATAGTGGGCAAGAGGGAGGACAATAAAAAAAAAATGGTACTTACATACATAATTAGTTAACAGTACCTTCGGAGTACCAGGCTTACTATCTAGAAATAAATAGTGGGCCCAACTGTTGACCAATGGATCTGCACTGCAGTGTTATGCAATGAATGCACTTCAATGTTATGTATTGTTCGGTTGAATGCCTACTCTGCATCTATGAAGATAAGCAGAGAACGCATCAGACTCCATTCAGCTAGATGGACAATGTTCTATATAAGCCTAGTGTTGTCTAAGGTTTGCCTTCCAGCAGTGAACTGATCTGACTGTAAATGTCTGGTCACGATGTCTGTTAATCAGAGAAGGCCTTTGACTCGGTGGAGTGGGAATACCTGTGGGCGGTTCTTCATATGTTTGACCTGGGTCTGGTCCTCTCCGGAGGTTGTAGGTATACAGGTCGGTTCCATTGTCGAGAAGGTATCTATGAATGCGGATGACACTCTCCTTTACCTTAATGACCCCCATAATTCCCTATCCGCTGCCCTACTCCTTATCAAAGTCTTTGGTAGGTTCTCGAGTATTAAGATTAATTGTGACAAGTCGGTCCTCTTCTCTCTGTGCAGCCCCCCCCCTGCCCCTCTCCTGCCGGCCCCCCTTCAATGGGTTGATAGTTTAAATATCTGGACATTCGGGTCAAGCAACGTTTCTATGATTATGTTGAGTCTAATGTACAACCTATTTTTCAGCAGTTTCTCTAAAAATGTGCGGCCTGTAAGACCCTGCCCCTTACGCCGGTAGGTAGAGTCAATTTAGTCAGGATAACCTTCCTCCCCAAATTTTTGTACGTGTTCAGGCATAAGCCGGTAGGTATCCCCAGGGCCTTTTTTCTTAAGCTTGATCAGGCAGTCGGCTCGTTGTTTTGGCAGGCTTCGGCCCCGAGGGTGGGTAGGTCTATACTGCAGCTTCCCTTGTTAGAGGGAGGCCTGGCCCTCCCCAACTTCCTAAAATACTACTGGACGGCTGTTCTGGTGTCGGTCCGGTGGTGGTTTACGCAAGAACATACTAACCCGGCCACTACCCTTGAGGCAGCTATTTTGGGGTCTTATACTGAATTGAGTAATTTGGTGTATCGGAGTGTCAGGGCTAGCCCCCTAACCACTACGCCTATGAAGACCATGGTGGCGGTGTGAGGACAGGTTTTGAGGCTCCTGGTTCGGCCTGGAACCCTCTCCCCGCACGTCCCCTTGTGGGGGAACCCATCTCTACCCCACCTGAGAACTGTGCCGGACCCGCAGCTGTGGGCACGATACGAGGTCAAAATGCTCCGGGATATCATGCCGGAGGGACGGTTGCTTACTTTCGCGACCTTGAAAAGTAAATTTGGGCTGCCTCCCTGGATGTTCTTTTGATTCCTCCAGCTCTGGCATGCGGTCCGAGCGCAGTTCCCGGACCCTATTCAGGTAAAACCCCGCTCGGTGGAGCAGCTCCTCGCCTTACGCTTCGTAGATAGAACACTTTCGTCTATCTATTTTAGACTGACCTGTGCGACGGGCTCTGGGGCGTCGCAAGCTTTTTCGGCCTGGCAACGAGATCTGCCGGCCCTCACGACTGAGGATTGGTCCGAGGGAATGCAACAATGCATCCCCCTCATGATCTCAGCGAGGGAACGATTTATCCAGCTGAAATTCATTCATAGGGTTTACTATATGCCACAGAGGCTGGCGGTGATTTACCGCACCTCTGAAGATAGGTGTCCTAGATGTAGGTCAGAAGTGGGGAATTTCATACATATGGTTTGGCTCTGCCCGCAGATTCAGGAATGGGGTGGTGGAGGATATGGCCTCGATTTGTGGCATGGCTGTTGCGTTGGACCCCTTGATATTGCTGCTAGGTATCACTGATAATCTGCCCACCACGACTCACAAAAAAAATGTTTATTTTCTACTCCAGGAAGGCAATCTTGCTCCAGTGGAAGGCTTCAGAGCCTCCTGGGCTGTCCCTATGGCGTAAGCTGATTAATGATACTCTACCCTTATTTAAGCTAACGTATATGGGGCGTAATTGCCCTCAAAAGTTCGAAAAGATCTGGGCGGCATGGGTGGCAGCCCGACGGCTGACGGTTTGATGTGACCTGCTATCTGCTAGCTCTTTCCCCCTCTATGAGGGCGGTGGATCCTCTCTGCCCCTCCCCCTTCTCCCCCCCCTGTTTGATTATCATTTTACTCTAATGGAAATGCTATGCGACTTCTCCCTTCCCCTCCTCTCCATCCCCTTATCCCCCTATTTCCCCCCCCCCCCTTACCCCTTTTAAACGAATGCCTAGGAATGCTGAATGTATATCTAGCATGTATATCCCAATATGACTGCTTTTGGTTGTCTTGATTATTTCTGTTAAATGTTTTGGTACTTTCTCCTGACCATGTCAGAATAACTAGATGCCAAGGGGTTGTGGCAAATGCTAAACTAAAATGGGCGCTAAACCTTGGCTCAGTGAGCTCTCCGGGCAAAACACGCATCAACCACTGTCCTGCACCGTTTCTACTCTCCCATTGGCAACCCGCTGCTCTTCCATGATACCCTGCACAAATAAGACACATCTCAGTTACAAATACCATCTGGCTTTTTCCTGTACAGAGGAGCCTACACGAAAATGGCAGCGGGAATCCACATGCAGTGGTTGCAACCGGACCAGTGATGGCTTCCTCACAATGCTCTGGAGCCAGGAAATGTGCTGCTCTGTTCCTCATCACCCAGCACCAGGAGCCTGGCCAAATCATGACCTAGGAGAGAATCCCAGCCATACATTTTTGCTTGAACATGTATGGAGCTATGTGACCTGGTTGGTCAGCCACACCCAGGTGCCCAGCACCCTGATTATAGCCTCCCTTCCTACCAAAGGCCAACAAACTTTGAGATGCAACATTGGGTCAGTACAGTCCTCTCAATTGCCTCGCTATGTGCGTGACCTCATTCAAGTGGTGGTACCCTCATTAATAATGACTGAATTCATTATCAAGAGGGTTCCTAAAATCAACATTTTGCCCTAGGAAGTTTTGAGAGATGTCCTGCTACAGATACACTTTTAACAGTTTAAAGTGTGGTTACTATCCACTTTATAAGGATAAAGCTACTAAAGCTTATTCAAGGTACTATGCACAACAACACCTTCAAGCTACATTTTGTGATCTCCAAGCTCATGCTGCCTATTATAATGCCCAGTCATTATGGTATGTGTTGAGTATGCTATTGTCATATCCAACTCCTGTTATGTTACCTAGTTTGTTATTTCGTAACGCCCGTGGCCTGAACCAACCTTCCACAAGATTCTCCTCGTGGAAGGAAGCCACCAGTGCTAAAGCTGACATCTTAATAGTCCAATAAACTAATTTTCAGGCCTCAGCTACCCCAAAGTGTCAACAAAGACTTTCCATATGTTTTCTTTGCTAACTTTTACCGATAAAAAATGGGATACTTATTGCTGTTAGGAATTAATTTCCATTTACTCTCCACTTCTCCATCATTGACGGGGGGTGGGGACTCTATAATATAAGTTTATGAAGTCAACATTAACCCACATATTATTGTGGGAGGTATATGGTCCTAATTTACATCAAGGAAGATTTTTTTCACAAGTTCTCTAAACCTATCACTATGGTTAAATGTGATCTAATACTATGTGGGGATCTTCTTATTTACTAGAACATACTGAGCATTTGCATGATGTCCGGCGCTGCCAACATGCCTCTGAACGAGATTACACATACCAATCACCTAGACAGAATTCTTACTCATGCATCGATCTGTTTCTGGTTGATAAATGTTTTTTGCCTCCTCTTCCAATATCGCGGACATAACATGGTCTGGTCACGTGGCTATCTCCATTATGATATTGGAACAGGGCTCCTGTCATCCCATCCACGTATAACAGTGTAACAACAAGCTTCTCAAAATATCTGTAACCAACAATGTGCTCACTCAACGTCTCTGCAAATCTCAATTACTTACCTGGTACAGATGTCTTCTTTTTACAGAATGCACACAAGGCCAACATGTGTAGCATACTGATTAAATTAGGTGCTCAAGCTAAAAAAAAAGTCTTCCATTCATGCTTTGGAACTCCAGAACAAGTCTTCCCAAGACTGTGCTATATCAACCACACTCTCCAAATTAAGACTAGAGCTGTGAGGTCTTCTTTATGACAGACACAATTTTATCTTGTGTCAGTTCAGACTTCATTATTACACCCACCACAACAGACCTGGGGTTTTTTAGCTTGAAATCGCAGTGAACAAAGTCTAAAATTCCTTATCTTTTTTTTATTTATTTTTTAACAGAAGGAATGTTTATTGGCATAATCACACGATAAATAAGGTCAGGGCAGAGTGGCATATTTAACCACTTTAGCCCCGGACCATATTGCTGTCCAAAGACCAGAGCACTTTTTGTGATTCGGCACTGCGTCGCTTTAACTGACAATTGTGCAATCGTGCGACGTGGCTCCCAAACAAAATTAGCGTCCTTTTTTTCCCACAAATAGAGCTTTCTTTTGGTGGTATTTGATCATCTCTGCGGTTTTTATTTTTTGCGCTATAAACAAAAATAGAGCGACTATTTTGAAAAAAATTCAATATTTTTTACATTTTGCTATAATAAATATCCCCAAAAAAGAAATAAAAAACATTTTTTTTCCTCAGTTTAGGCCGATACGTGTTCTTCTACATATTTTATGTAAAAAAAAAATCGCAATTAGCGTTTATTGATTGGTTAGCGCAAAATTTATAGCTTTTACAAAAAAGGGGGTAGTTTTATGGCATTTTTATTATTTATTTTTTTACTAGTAATGGCGGCGATCAGCGTTTTTTTCGGTAATGCGATATTATGGCGGACACATCGGACACTTTTGACACATTTTTGGGACCATTGGCATTTTTATAGCGATCAATGCTATAAAAATGCATTGGATTACTATAAAAATGCCATTGGCAGTGAAAGGGTTAACACTAGGGGGCGGGGAAGGGGTTAAGTATGTTCCTGGTGTATTCTAACTGTATGGGGGGGGTTGACTCACTAGGGGGAATCACTGATCTTCCGTTCATACATTGTATGAACGGGAGATCAGCGTTTCCCCCTCTGACAGGAACGAGAGGAATGTGTTTACACACATACCTCCCGTTCCCCGCTCTGTAACGAACGCGCGCGGGACTCGGTATTAATATCATTCATCAAGGATTCTGTGGGAGCACTGATACAAATTTAACCAGAGATGTGCAGCTATAACATCCACAGCGCTGAACATTTTCCAACAGATGACAAGAACGGGTACTTACACACAGCATGGTTGACCACTTGAAGGAGAATACTATATACTATACTATAGCATAAGAAATGCATAGCTGTGGACTCTTATGCCGCATACACACAATCATTTTTCGGCATTAAAAAAAACGACGTTTTTAAAAACGTCATTTAAAATGATTGTGTGTGGGCTTTACATCGTTTTTCATCTTCTGAAAATTTCGAGCATGCTGCATTTTTTAAAAAATTTAGTTTTTTGGGTTGTAAAAAATAATTGTGTGTGGGCTAAAACGACGTTAAAAACAACGTTTTAAACCCGCGCATGCTCAGAAGCAAGTTATGAGACGGAAGCTTGAATGGAACTTCCCCTTTACGCCACGTACACACGATCGGTTTTGACCGGTCCAAACCGATCGTGTGAACGGCCCATCGGACCGTCGTCCATCGGACCAAAGTTTTAAAACTTGCTTTAAAATCAGACCGATAGACTCCTGACCATCGGGCCAAACCGATGGTTAGTATGCAAAAGCATCGGTCCAAAAACCCGCGCATGCTCAGAATCAAGTCGACGCATGCTTGGAAGCATTGAACTTTGTTTTTTCAGCACGTCGTTGTGTTCTACGTCACCGCGTTTGGACCCGATCGGATTTTGGACTGATGGTGTGTACGCACATCACACCACTTCAGCGGTGAACCGATGAAAACAGTCCGTCGGACCATTCTCATTGGGTTGGACCAATCGTGTGTACGCGGCCTTAGAGTGCCATCGTACGTGTTGTACGTCACCACGCTTTGCTCATAATTTTTTTAACCACTTACTGTAAGACCCAGACCTTTAGTCAGCTAAATGACCCGGCCAGGTTTTGCGATTCGGCACTGCGTCGCTTTAACAGAAAACTGCACGGTCGTGTGACGTGGCTCCCAATCAAAATTGGCGTCTTTTTTTTACCAAAAATAGAGCTTTCTTTTGGTGGTATTTGATCACCTCTGTGGTTTTTATTTTTTGCGCTATAAACAAAAATAGAGCAACAATTTTGAAAAAAAAAATAAAAAAAAAATTACCTTTTGCTATAATAAATTCCCCCAAAAAATATATAATTTATTTTTTCCTCAGTTTAGGCCAATACGCATTATTCTACATATTTTTGGTAAACAAAAAAAATGAACCACTTCAGACCATTTGGGTGGTCAAAGACCAGGCCACTTTTTGCAATTCGGGACTGCTTTGCTTAAACTGACAATTGCGCAGTCGTGCGACGTGGCTCCCAAACAAAATTTATGTCCTTTTTTTTCTCCAAAAATAGAGCTTGCTTTTGTTGGTATTTGATCACCTCTGTGGTTTTTATTTTTTGCGCTATAAACAAAAATAGAGCGACAATTTTGAAAAAAAATCAATATTTTTTACTTTTTGCTATAATACAGTGCCTGCCGCAGAGAATGTGTTTTTAGCGCGACAGCATCGCACTGATTCTCGGCGACAGGGTGCCGACATCTCGCACTCGCTGGAATAGTAAAAGCACATTCCAGCGAGCGCGTCATAGAAGCGACGGGGATCCGATGTGGATTCCCGCCAATTCTACACGTGGGCGGCGTTTGTTATGAATCCTGAAAGGGAAGTCCCCGCCGGATTTAAAAAAAAAATCCGGCATGGGTTCCCCCCCTCAGGAGCATAACGTGCCCTAGGTCTGTTATGGGTTGTAAGGAGACCCCCTACGCCGAAAAAAACGGCGTGGGGGTCCCCCCACAAAACATACCAGACCCGTATCCAAAGCACACCAGCTGGCCGGTCAGGAGGGGAGTGGGGGCGAGCGAGCGCCCCCCCCTCCTGAGCAGTACCGGGCATGTTGATGAGGACAGGGCCCCTTACCGACAACCCTGGCCGTTGGTTGTCGGGGTATGCGGGTATGCGGGTGGGAGGCTTATCGGAATCTGGGAGCCCCCTTTAATAAGGGGGCCCCCAGATACTGGCCCCCCACCCTAAGTGAATGAGTTTTTTTGGCATAGTGGGGGGTCTCCTTACAACCCATAACAGACCTAAGGGCCTGTTATGCTCCTGAGGGGGGAACCCATGCCGGATTTTTTTTTAAATCCGGCGGGGACTTTCCCTTCAGGATTCATAACAAACGCCGCCCACGTGTAAATCGGCGGGAATCCACGTCGGATCCCCGTCGCTTCTATGACGGCTTTGTCTCCATTGCGGCAAGCCAGCTCGGCACTGGCTCCCGCGATGGGGCTCGCAGGTGGTCAATGTCGCCGAGAAAGGGAGCGAGATTGACACAATATCGCGGTCACTCACTATAAATATCTCTCAAAAAAAAATAAAAAATTCCTCAGTTTAGGCTGATACGTATTCTTTCACATATTTTTGGCAAAACAAAAAAAATCGCAATAAGCGTTGATTAGTTTGCGCAAAAGTTACTGTGTGGGGGCGCGGCTTGGCATGTAATGTCACCGATTGTCGTTCCCTATGACAGGGATCAGTGACAGTCTGACTAGGAAGCACCGGGAGAGGTTTGTTTACACCTACCCTCCCCCTCCATTCTTCAGCTCTGTGACCCGATTGCAGGACACCGGTGGCAATCGGGTCTGCGGGTCCCACGGGCGCGGTCACGGAGTACCAGACTGGGTCGCGAGTGCACCCCCGGCGGCGTGCGTGCTACCCACGGCTGTGCATATTTAAGGGGACGTACCTGTACGCCAATATGCGCAGCCGTGCTATTCTGCCGACGTACAACAGCGTGCGGTGGTCAGCAAGCGGTTAAACTGGAATTTTTATTTATTTATTTTTTCATTTTAAGAACGTTTGTTTTATTTTTCTCATTATCAGAGGGGTCAAATCGGCATTCGCTTTTGACCACAGTGATGAAAAAATTCAAAGGAACAGAACGGAAACGTTTTCTCAACAGTAAATATGGTTTGCATTTGGGTAGTCTTATTCATTCCAAAATGAAATGTTAAAAGCAAACACAATTTTGAAGTACTTTCAAATGACATTCATCAAGTCATCTAATGTACTAAGAATTTTTTGAACAAATATTTTTACAATCATTCAAAAATCTACTAGTGTAAGGCCAGCTTTAATCACATATTTCATTCAGTCGGTTGTAGATCAAATATATACAGCAGTTTTTGAAATGGTCTTACTCTTTAATCCGATGTGCCAGGATACAATACAGGGCAGGGAACTGCTACACAGACAAATATGATTATTGTAATGGATTGCTGTGGCATTATTTTTGCTTTAAAAATTATTTTTTTTCACTATAGGTGCCATGTAAGCAATACAATATAATCTTTACTTTCTCTTCAATGCCTGAATATTTCTCAGTATAATTAAAAGGATGAAAACTGTAGCCATCTGTCAGCTGTTCTATTACTGTACTCAAAATGACAAGAGGAAAGACCTTACTTCTGTCATCAGATGTATTTAATTGCACCAATACATGTTTCTAATAGGTATAACATTTTGTATCTTAGAACATATGGAGATCACTGAAAAGTATGTGTTCATTACCAATCATCATGTGAAGTTTAACACATTGCAGAATATATAAGTTGATTAAATGTGTGCATTGGGGGAAGGGGGCTATATTTAATGAACATTTGCATTTATTAAATAATCAGTTAGATTTTCTTTTATATTATTCTTCTGTGTAGCCCATCATAGGTGCAACTTCTTGATGTAAGCACTTTAAAATAGATGAAGGGAGTAAGAGAGTAATGCCGCGTACACATGGTAATTTTTTGTGATGAAATAAAACAACGTTTTAAAAAACATCATTTAAAATGATCGTGTGTGGGCAAAATGTCGTTTTATGTCTTCTAAAAAACGACCAAAAAAAAATTCAAACATGCTTCAATTTTTTATGTCGTTTTTCAGAATGTCTTTTGTGTCATAAGAAATGATCGTGTGTGGGCAAAACGACGTTTAAAATTACATTTTTAATTCACTCTGCCTCCCATGCCTCCATCCAAGAGGTTCCCTGGTCAGATCACTCCTTGGTTATCCTAAAGCTTTCCAACGCTGTGTCCCCACCAGGGCGCCGCCTATGGCGACTAAATTCATCACTCCTATCCAACCCGGTGCATTGCACTATTTTGGAAAGGGAGATTCAGGAATACTTCAAGAATAACGATAAGGATGACATCTCACCTAGTTCCCTGTGGGGTGCCCACAGGGCAGTGGTTAGGGGCAAAATCATTCAACTTTCAACACAGCTGAGATGGGAACGTAAAGCAGACATTTTAAACCTTGAAAAAGAGTTCAAACGCCTTAGTATGTCCCACAAAAGAAATCCCTCAAACGCATCCCTGGCCAAGCTTGATTCAGCCAAGGTGGCGCTCAACATGGCTCTCACATCCTCAGCAGATGTACACCTAAAATGGATGAATAGCAAACACTATATGCGGGCGGACAAGTTTGGCCCACAGCTGGCGGCTAAACTTACTCCCAGAATCCGAACATTTATCCTCCCCAAGATTAAGGCCTCAAATGGCTCCCTAACTCAAAACCCGGAAAAGATACTCCAAACTTTTCAATCCTACTACTCCAATCTGTACTCGGCTGATAAACAACCCTCCCCCGCTGACCTTGACACTTTTCTGCAGAATGTCCCACTTCCTAAACTCTCGGACTCCCACCGATCTATTTTAGACTCCCCATTTCAAGTGGCTGAGGTCAGTGCAGTCATTCAAGACCTTAAAAAAGATTCTGCCCCTGGCCCCGACGGCTTTTCTAACCATTATTACAAGACCTTCTCAGACAGTTTGTCTCCCTATCTGGCCCGTTTTTTTAACTCTTTATGCACAGATTCCACTCTGGACCCAACTGCGAACCTAGCCTATATTTCAGTAATCCCTAAACCGGGCAAGGACCCTAGTGAAGTAAGCAATTACAGGCCAATCTCTCTAATTAATAACGACTTGAAAATTTTGACAAAGATTTTAGCGAACAGATTGGCTTCTTTCATTGGCACGTATATCCATAAGGACCAGGTAGGGTTCATCCCGGGAAGACAGGGCCCGGATCAGACTCGGAGAGTGGTGGATGTCATCTCCATTATGAGGTCAGGCTGGGACGGCGGGCCACCCCAAGAAGGCTATTTACTATCCATAGATTTACAAAAAGCATTTGACTCGGTGGCCTGGCCTTACCTCTACGCCATACTCCAGAAGTGGGGCTACTTTGTCAAAATTTTAGAGGCCCTTTATTCCCAACCTAAAGCACAGGTTAGACTTCATGGCCAGATTTCAGAACAATTCCCCATCGAGAAGGGTACGAGGCAGGGTTGCCCCCTATCCCCTCTCCTGTTTGCGGTGGCCATCAAGACTTTGGCCGCAGCAGTCAGGATCCACCCAGACATCCAGGCAGTACGTTGTGGGCAATCAATGCATAAATGCGCCTTGTTTGCGGATGACATCCTCCTTTTTATTACGTCCCCTCTTATCTCAACCCCCAATGTAGTCCGACTCCTTAAAGACTTTAGTAACATCTCTGGCCTTACGGTTAACATGACTAAATCAGTAGCCCTTAATATTTTGACCCCCCAAAATCAGGTAGATAATCTGAAACAACACTTTCCCTTCTCCTGGAACTCCACTTCCATACCCTATTTAGGCATAAATCTCACCTCACGCATTGATCTGCTTCACAAACATAACTATCCCCCCATGGTCAAGAAACTTATGGAAGACCTTCACCAATGGTCCCTTTACAAATTATCCTGGATAGGTCACATTAACGCAGTAAAGATGACCCTCCTCCCTAGAATCCTGTACCTCTTCCGATCCTTACCTATTCCTGTTAATAAATCCTACATTTGTACCCTACAATCGGCAATTCTCCGTTTCATCTGGGATAAAGGGGGACATCGGTTCTCGAAGACCGTCCTCTTTAGACCCAGGAGGAAGGGAGGCTTAGGCCTACCCAATCTCTGGTGGTATTATCGGGCAGCCCAACTTAGCCAATTTTCTGTTATTTACTTGAAAGGACCTAAACCCGATTGGGTCTCCATGGAAAGAGAGGCGACTCCTGGTTATACCCTGGACTTCTTACTCTGGAGCCACCCCAAACGGCGTCCCCCGATCCTAGCTCCCACACTATCCCACTCTATGACTTTATGTGACTCCTTGCACAAATTGAAAACCCTTATGACCCACTGGTGCCCTTTGGCCCACATCTTCCGTAACCCCTAGTTTCCCCCAGGGATGGACATCATTGCCTTTAAGTGGTGGCTGGATAAAGGCCTTTACAGAATAGGCCACTTTTTTAACTCAAATGGTCCTCTCACCCGGGAACGCTGCATTTCTAGACTCAAAATGCCCCCCTCCGAGAACTTTCGGTTCCATCAACTTTATCACTTCTTAAATCAGATTAAAAGAACTTGTGTGGGCACACCATCGGTGACCCCTTATGAACAATGGTGCTCCTCAGCCATGGACACGAGAGGAGGTATTTCTCTTATCTACTCGGCCTTAGCTGAGCCCGAGGAGAAAGCGCATTACATGAAGAGTTGGGAACGGGACCTAAACCTTGATTGGACGTTAGAGTTATGGCACTAGAATTGTGCGCACGCTTTTAAGGGTATCTTGAATGTATCGTTGGTAGAAGCAAGTCTTAAGGTCATAACTCGCTGGTACTTAGTACCCACCCGCCTTGCTAAATTTTATCCACAATCCTCCCCTCTCTGTTTTCGAGGCTGTGGTCTCTCGGGCTCTCTCCTCCACATTCTTTGGGAATGCCCTAGGATCAGGTCCTTTTGGCACAACATTTTTACCATGATTCGGAAGATCACAGGGGTGGGAGTAGCTCAGGACCCTGCTATGCCTTACTTAATAAACCCGTCCCGAAAATACCCAAAAATACCCAGGCTCTAATTCACTTCATCCTTCTAGGAGCCAAGATGACTATTGCCAGAGCCTGGAAGTCTCCGTCAGTCTCTCATTAAATGGCCAAAAGAAAAATATCTTGGATAATGTCGAATGAAAAGATCTCCAACATTATCCTTGATACTGAAGAAAAATGTAAGCTCATATGGGAACCTTGGGCTTCCTATTCCGGTATTTCACTATGATCACATGCCACTGCTCATCAGAAATTTAGGCTTTATCTCAACTTCCTGGCTTACATTCCCGATTAGTCCTTGGCCTTCCATGTACTTCCTTGCTTCCTGACCCACTCTCTCTTTTCTGTCCTTCCACCTCTTCTCTCTCTGCTTTTCTTTCCCTGTTCTCTTGTTCTTTATTTTTGATTAGCTACTTCAGCACATAAGGCAGACCAGTACCCTTGATGGTACCAGTGTTAATGTTTTCCAGTTACAGTTTGGTTATGTGCCTTAAGTACTGTGGGTCCACCGGTCACTATAAGATAGAGCCAGGGGAGGTTTTAGTTCTTTCTCCTCTTCTGGCCCTGGGACCTTATCTTTTTCTTTATCTCCCCTATTGTGACCCACAAGTTTTCTCAACCCCTGTTCCTGAATTTAGATAAGCAAACTTATACGTACCTGACCTCAATATGATTGTTTTTTCCTTTCTTTGGAGCACGTGTTGGTTTGGGGGTGCCCAGCCTGTCAGCTCCCCACACAGCTTGATCCCTTATGGGGTGTGGGGTAAGACTTGAGCGGGGGCTCCTGACTTTTTATTTGTCTATAGTTAACAACTGCTCTGCTCGCTTTCTTGTGATATCATGGTCAAGGTTTTTTTATGTCTTTTTTATGATATGTTCACTGATTGCCTTGTTATCTTTTTGTAATTTTGCAAAATCTCAATAAATATTTAAACTTAAAATTACATTTTTAAACCCGCGCATGCTCAGAAGCAAGGTGACGGGAGCTTCAATGAAACAGAGTGCCGACGAACGTGGTGTACGCAAGACCATTTTCAGAAAACGATGGTGTGTAAGCAACGTCGTTTTTTAAAATGAAGTTTGAAAAACTTTGTTTTGTTTCGTGAGATAAAACAACGTTGTTTTACATCACAAAAAGTGATCGTGTGTACGCGGCATAAGGCCGCGTACACACGATCAGTCCATCCGATGAGAACGGTCTGAAGGACCGTTGTCATCGGTTAACCGATGAAGCTGACTGATGGTCTGATGTGCCTACACACCATGGGTTAAAAAAACGATCGTGTTAGAACGCGGTGACGTAAAACACAATGACATGCTGAAAAAAATTAAGTTCAATGCTTCCAAGCATGCGTCGACTTGATTCTGAGCATTAGTGGATTTTTAACCGATGGTCGTGCCTACTAATGATTGGTTTTGACCTATCGTTAGGCGTCCATTGGTTAAATTTTAAAGCAAGTTGGCTTTTCTTTAACAGAAGGTTAAATAACCTATGGGGCCTACACACAATCGGTTTTGACTGATGAAAACGGTCCATCAGACTGTTGTCCTCTGGTTAACCTATCGTATGTACGCGGCCTAAAGGAATAATGCCCTGTACACACGATTGGGTCGTCTGATGAAAATGGACCGATGGACCGTTTTCATCGGAAGAACCGATCGTGTGTGGGCCCCATCAGTTTTTTTCCCATTGGTGAAAAAAATAGAATCCGTTTTAAAATTTTCGTATGGTTAAAAAAAAACATTTTTTTTTTGGGGGGAATATTTATTATAGCAAAAAGTAAATATAGTTATATATATATATATATATATATATATATATATATATATATATATATATATAGTAATATAGCATTTTTTCAAAATTGCCACTATTTTTGTTTATAGCGCAAAAAATAAAAAACGCAGAGGTGATCAAATACCACCAAAAGAAAGCTCTATTTGTGGGGAAAAAAAAAAGACATCAATTTTGTTTGGGAGCCACGTCGCACGACCACGACATCACGCAATTGTCTGTTAAAGCAAAGCAGTGCCGAATCACAAAAAGTGGCCTGTTCTTTGACCACCCAAATGGTCCGGGGCTGAAGTGGTTAATAAATGTGTAGCACTGATATGTACTTTGCCTGCATATTTTTTATTACATAGTTGTGGTGTGTCAATGCTTATTTAAGCCTGCTGCATATGGTGTAGACCAGATAGAAAAGGGTGCAAGTGCAGTGTGAGTACTGATTGCATTCCTGTTGTACCTTGAAGGAATGGAAACAAAACAGAAGATCAGCGGGTTTAATCTTCATATGACATGTTAAACTCTTGCAAGGTTCACCATTGCTTTGTTTGTCCAGAAATATACAGTATTTTGAAAATGTCCTGTACATCATCAACAAATGTACATTCAATTTTACCAGAATAGGTTACAGAAAAATAATGGAGCAACAAAAAATAAACACATGCACTTTATTTCTACAAAATTAACTGAAACAGTCATTCCAAGCAAAGCTCAACATTGGTGACTCTATGATGCACAGACGGCATGTCTTTTACACAGTAAGTCATTCAGAAACTGAACTGAACTTTTCAAAGCCGTCAGAAAATGTTGTGTGCTAGATCAAATGACTCCAGCAGTGAGCAGCACTTTTTTTTTTTTTTTGTACATGGCTGATGTGCCACTTATTGAGAAGACTGCATTGCAACCAGCGATTCTATTAAATGTTAAAGAGCTGTAAGGATCTCAAGAGGTGACTTGTGTTATTATGAAAGATACACTATATCAAGTCTCTGTGATTTGAAGCCAAGACTGAGACAACAGGCCAAGCAAAAATTGGAATTTAACAGATTTATTTCAACAAGAGGATGAGAATTTCAGCTCAGCACAAAAAAAAAAAAAATCCATGGTGTATTTAATACCATCATACAGTGTATTGCTGCCTCATGTGGCTGAAGTCAAACGTTATGGATGTAAACCTTAGTTTTTTCAAGCAGAATTCCAGGAATTCAGCTCCTTTGTTAAAGAAATTAAAGGGGTTGTAAAGGTTGTTTTTTTTATTTTCTAAATAGGTACCTTTAAGCTAGTGCATTGTTGGGGTTCACTTACCTTTTCCCTTGATTTCCCTTCTAAATGTTTTTTTGTCTTTGTTTTCTTTGTCTGAATTTCTCACTTATTGTTCCTCCTCAGTAAACTGTTCTGGCTGACTAACCACCAGTCAGAATGGCTCAGCTGATGGTGACAAGCTTACTGAGGAGAAACAGGAAGTGAGAAATTCAGACAAAGAAAAAAAAACATTTAGAAGGGAAATCAAAGGAAAAGGTTAGTGAACCAACAATGCACCAGCTTAAAGGAACCTATTTAGAAAATAAAAAACAAACCTTTACAATCCCTTTAATACACATTATACATTAAGTCCAAGCGAGGTACATGACACCTTCTGGGCTTAACTCTATTATTTATATCTGACAGCTTTAGAGAACTCCTGGACAGCTATCACTGCATCTTGAACTGTCACTGCAGCTGTTATGCCCACTTCTCCCTTCCTCAAACAACAGACGCCTTGGTATTATGTGAACAATTTTACAAAATACAAAGGCTTCTGTGAATGGACAGCAGAGGGGAGTGCTCTGTGTTTGTTCAGCTCTTCTCAGATCCCTAGAGTGTCTCTACAGCAGAGCAATAAACCTGTCAAATGTAAATAATAGACATTAAGAGGTGTCACGCAACTCTATAGAGTTAACTCATAGTGTGCCTTCACTCTTTACAAAGTGTCTTAATTCCTAGAATTCAGCTTTAAGTTTTTAAAGGAAAGGTAACCTGACTCCAAGAAAATTACACATGGACATGCAGCACTTAAAGTGGTTGTAAACCAAAATCCACCAAAAAAAAAACCTGTAAGACAAAGGCATAATGAGCTAGTATCACATACTAGCTCATTATAAAATACTTACCTTAGATCAAAGCTTTACCTCCTGCAGTGCAAACGCACATGCTTCTATTTAGGCAATACAAAAACAGAGTCCTGGTATAGAGCATATTGTCACATTGTGAGCATCTAATCATGTAATCCAGACCCACCAATAGGACGCCTTGTAACGCACTTTCATGGTGGTATTTTTCCATGCATTATATTCCCAATACTGCATAAGGTGCACCTTGGAGTGATGGGGGGGTGACTGAAATAAAATATTGCTACAGCGGGAACAGCAATGGAGACAATCTCCCTCAAACCCTTTGAGGGTTTCGTCTCAGGGGGCTGGAACTTGATTAGCTTCTATTAGCTTGCATTGCATTGCCTTGCCTTGCCCTTTCCCTCTTTTCCCTCCTTTCCTTTCCCAGCTCACTCCAGGGTCTCCACCACCCATGTTCTAAAACTGTTAGGTTATGCTGGTACTAAGCTTCTGCTACATTCTATTTCCATGCACATCTTGAGCTGATATTGCTCGATTGTAGGGCATGACAGTGTATCATGCTTTTATATCTGTACAATTGTGAGATTTTCCCTTAGTCTACCGGCACTTTACCAGTTGTCTGAATCTATACCTTCCTTGTAATTCCAAGTATCTGGGTGCTTCACTGCCTCCCTGAGTCTGCTCTCTCCATCAGTTATTCAATGCTTTGGTCCTGTCTTAGCTGCACATGCCATCAGCATGGATCTGACCAGCCTTGATGTGATCCCATTTTCTATCTAATTTATTCAAGCCTAATGCCGCGTACACACGACCGTTTTTCGGGTTGTAAAAAATTATGTTTTTTTTTTAAACGTCATTAAAAACGATCGTGTGTGGGCTTTAGAGCAATTTTTGGGTTCTGAAAAACGGGCAAAAAAAAAAATTCGAACATGCTCTATTTTTTAACAACGTTTTCAACTTTGTCGTTTTTTCGAGTTGTAAAAAAAATGGTCGTGTGTGGGCTTTAACGACGTGAAAAATCCGCTCATGCTCAGAACGCGTATCTGGAAAAACAACTCCAGCTGGTTTAATGACCAGCTGTCGTTGTTGAAGCAGGAGCGCAGAAGAGCGGAAGCAGCCTGCAGAAGAAGCTCTACAGAGGAAAACCACATTATTATTTACAAGGTAATAACTAAGAAATATCACAAAGTAATCTTCAAAGCCAAAAAAGATAATTTCTCTAATATCACTAAAGCCCTAAACTGCCCCCTCAAACTCTTTAATCTAGTTGCTCAGTCCATGAACCTAGTCTGCCTAGAGGCTCCGAATTTTGAATCACAAGAGTTTTGCAATGAATTTTCGGATTACTTTATTAACAAAATTGAAAAATCTGTATAATTATTCAGAAAAATAGAACCTTCATCGACCCCCCTTTAAATCAAAAAGCTAATATCCACACAAATATACCGCAATCAACTAATTTTCACTCTAAAGCCCATCTCCATCGATGCCACTAAAAATATCATCAGCGCTCTGCGAGACAGCACAGCGCCTAATGATATCATCCCCACCAAATTTCTGAAAAAATGTGCCGATATTGTGGCACCAGCTTTCACCCATCTCATAAACCAGTCATTCAAGGAAGGCATGGTGCCTACCTTGCTAAAACAAGGCATAATCAAACCAATTCTAAAAAAAAAAACACACTTGACCCCAAAGACCCTAACCATCATCGACCCATAACTGGCCTAAATGTCTTCTCCAAGATAATGGAGAAAGAAGTTGTACAACAGCTACAACATCATTTAGACACCCATAAATTACTTGATCTGTTTCAATCGGGTTCCCGTCCTGGTCACGGAACAGAAACGGCACTACTCAAAATATGGGATGCCGCTCTTGAAGCAGCAGACGAAGGAGAATCTTGTCTTATGGTACTGTTGGACCTAAGCGCAGCATTTGATACTGTAGACTACAAATTACTGCTGACTCGCCCTGGTTGAAGTAGCTAGAGTCGCAGACCCGGTTTTACCCTGGTTCTCCTCCTTCTTGGAAAACCGATCACAAATAGTGAAACTGGGTCTTTTCACGTCTGAAAAATGCACGGTGTCATGTGGAGTCCCTCAGGGATCCCCCTTGTCACCTGTTTTATTCAAAATTTATCTCCGCCCCCTTTTTGAAATCATCAGTAACCAGAAGTTACTCTACCACTCCTACGCGGATGACACGCAACTATATTTTTGCATCAACAACAATAAGGATCATTATCTCGGACTAGAGAAATGCCTTAATTTCATAGAAAATTGGATGACAAAGAGTTACCTTAAACTCAACGGCTCAAAAACAGAACTTCTCCTGTTTCACACCAACCGAAAGAGACTTTCCCCACCGACTGTAGATGCGCCGCCCATTCTGGTACAAACCATTAGACATGTGCATTTGATTTCGTTAGAATGCATTTTCGTCCGAAAATCTGGTATTTTCGTTATCGTTTTAACGAAAACGAAAGCGCAAGAAACAAAAACCGAAAGATCCAACATAAAAAATGCTTTATTTTCAAATTTTCGTCGTTCAATTCCTACCTATTCACTGTATTCAGTGAATATAGGTAAGAATTGAACGACGAAAATTAGAAAAAAGCAATGTATTTAGTGAATACAGTGAATAGGTAGGAATTGAACTTCGGATTTTTGTCGATTTTCGATTCTTTGTCGAATTGACTGATGAAAATTCGACAAAGTACCGAAAATCGTCGTTTTCGGACGAAAACTTTCCCGACGAAAACAAAATAAATCAAATGATTTTCGGGAGTAACAAAATAAATTTATTTTCCGGACGAAAATGAAATTATGAAACAAAATATTTCAGTCTGCACATGTCTACAAACCATCACCCCTAGCACCAAAGTCAAAAGTCTCAGAGTCATTTTTGACACCCTCATGACAATGGATGCAAAAATATAGGGTCAGTAGTCAGTGTATCCCACCATCTGCTGCGCCTGCTACGTAGACTCGCTCCCTTTATCCCGAAAGAAGACATAGCAGTCATGGTGGGAACAATTATCAAATCCAGACTCGACTTTGCAAATGCCCTTTAACTCGGACTCCCAAAATACCAAATCACTCATCTGCAAGTCATTCAAAATTTGGCCGCTCAACTTGTGACTGGGAAAAAAACATGGGAATCAATCTCACCTTCACTGAGATCCCTTTATTGGTTGCCAGTAAAAGACAGAATTACTTTTAAGGCACTCTGTGTGGTGCATAAGTGTGTTCAAGGAAATGCCCCCCAATATTTATGCGAAAAATTTAAATGTCACTGTAACGGTATGAACCGTGACAACCAGAGACGTTGGAAGGATGAGAGATACTCCTGGGCCAACTGCACTAATAACTCCTGGATCGAAGTCCACTCTGTGCCCTTGTAGGCGTAGGGTGGCTAGTGGGATCGTAGTTCATGTATTGCATGAGATGGGACATTAATAATAATTCATATTGCAGGACTGGAATATTACAAGGTGTTCTTACTTGACATCTGTTACACAGGAGAGGGACATTACAAGCTTATTCAATGCTTAGCTCCGGCTATTAAAATGCTAAGTGGCCCGGCTTGTGAAAGACATTTCATTGTATAAAGGTGTTAATTCAGGTCTGCTGCTATACCTTTCAATTGTCTGATAACACAGTGTAAAGCCTATTGATGCCCAGGTGTCAGAGACAGTACGTCTGTCTATATAATGTGATTGAGGTCCCTTGTATGTGTGTGAAGATTATCTGTGATTGTGTATTATTCAAGGTTAATTGAACTCTATTGATGATGCAGTGCCCAGATGTCTAGCTACTGATTAGATACTTGGCCTCGGTGTGTGAATGGGGGGGTGGAGATTGCATTGTCCTGTGATTAGCTCAGAAGAAACCAATAAAGTGTTCATACATTTGGAAACCAGAAGATAGAGCAGTCAGTCTCATTTTCTGGGGAATTGATATGGATCGTGTATGTAAGATTGTCGGAGTGTGTCAAATAAGCTTGTCGTGGTTTGATGGAAGGTCGTAAACGGTGGTGACCGTTACAGTCACAATTCCAATCGCGTTCTGCAATCCACCAACCAAAATCTACTCCAGATACAAGTCCAAAGGAGAACGAAGATTTGCAGTCCAAGGACCGAGACTATGGAACACTCTACCAACCAGCATCCGATTGCAGGTGAATCACCTGGCCTTCAGGAAAAAACTCAAAACCCATCTTTTCTGAGGGCAAAAAGTACAGTAGGGAAAGGATACTAAGCGCCCAGAGGCGATTCAGTGTTGCGCTATATAAGTTTCTCCTTCACTCACTCAGAAGCAAGTTAAGAGACGGGAGCGCTCGTTCTGGTAAAATTAACATTCGTAATGGAGTAAGCACATTCATCACACTGTAACAGACAGAAAAGCGCAAATCATCTTTTACCAACACAAAATCAGCTAAAGCAGCTCAAAGGGTGGCGTCATCCGAATGGAACTTTCCCTTTATAGTGCCGTCGTATGTGCTGTACGTCACCACACTTTGCTAGAGCATTTTTTTCAAGTTTTTTCTAGAGCCTGAAAAACGTATTTTTTTACAACCCGAAAAACAGGTGTGTGTACGCGGCATAAGACACTGCTCTTTGCGATGTCATTTACATTCCTAGTGCTACGTTTCTGTGTCCTCCGGTTGCAATAGAGTTTCCCCATATACAAGTACACAGCTTACCCAATAGCCGATGACGCATGAGGATGAGATGATGTCACAACCAGGCACCAACACCAGTAAGAGAATTGCTGTGTTTGGCACACCTGGGGCGGATGTTTTTGCAGACACCATGAGGTCAGGCTATTCTGACCCAGGTGTCTGCAGTCTTTTATCACTCACCAATATACATATATAGTGCCCAGTAATGCTATCAATCCCTGTTCCACCCGACATTCACAAACAGCCACACTGTACTACTGTATCTTAGATACAAGGTGAGTATCATACGGTTGGGATGCTAAGGCTTACTATCTTAATGTATTTTACTTTGGGGTCACTGCATCGTCTAGCGGTGCCATGAGGAGTGTTTGTATTTTTTGCAGCTAACAGATTTTCCCTGTGGCTACTTTTAGATCAATATGGCCAATATTCTCCAGCCCTTTGGTAGATCCCTGCACTATTTTATAGCCTGCAATGGTTTGAATGCCCACATCCAAGACACAGATTCCACTTTATACAGGCCTGATCTGGTTTTGGGGGATAAATAATTTATTTCTCCTCTAGAATATCTGTGAATATAGGTAAGACTTTTTGGTTTTATATTTCTGGTTCTTGTTCATTTATTTAGGAACATTACTGTTTGCCAATAGTTCAGGATATTACATCTTAACTAATTGTGGATGCATTTATTTACTGATCTAGATATACTAAAGGTCACATATCTACTGTAGGCTACGTGCCTTCCCTTAGTGGGACTATTCTGTCCTATGTGGATCACTGGTTGTCGCCATCTTCCTGGTTTGATGCCTGCGCATGGCTTTGATGGACAAATCTTTTTTCATCGTTGAGTTATGATCTCTCTGTCTGGGTGGAGCACTGACACTTTGGGTCAGTATGCTCAGCTGTGATGTTTTTGTTATAATATGTACTGTATGTATACTGTTCTTTTCACATTTGAAATGTTAAATGCTCTATATCTCTGCATCCATTCATATTTTTGATGATATGTATTTTGGTATCATAGATTTAAGCTACAAACTTGGAACTTGCAAGCCTTTTGTCCCTGAAGATCTGCATTTTGCTTTTTTTTTCAAAATGCATTGGTCGCATTGTCTGTCTGAGAGTTTTGTGCTTTCTTTTCAGCCGTTTCCATTTCTGCTCCCAACATATGCATTTGTATATTTTTACATAAATACTGTTTATCGAGAAATTTTAAATACCCCTAATTGGGACTTTAAATTTTCAAAAACACTAATGGAATGAGTAAGATGGTTTTAGTGAAACAAATAGAAACTAAAAAATCATCATGCAATGATTACTAAAACAAACATGTACATCAGACACAAACATAATATCTTTCAATAGAATACACAAGTACGTACATAGAGTATTTTCTCTCTAGTAACCAAAAACACTTTCCTGTAACCAAATCCAGGGAAAGCTCTCCGGTACCCAATGCATTTCAGGTTAAAAGTCCTTTCATCAGGGGTAACTACATGAAAAATGAGGCTTAACAACTTGCTGACTGCCCTATAGCACTTTTACTGCTACAGTGTGGCAGTTGTGGGCAGAATTACACACATATATATATATATATATATATATATATATATATATATTACACACACACACACACGCGCGCATTATTTTGCATCTCCACCTGTAGGGGGCGAGTTCTTAGATAGCTAACTGATGATCTTCACTACAAGAAATCACAGGGCTAGGCTACCTAATTTCTATGTATATAAACCACTACGGTGAAGAATCTGCACATCATGGAAATATAATATATTGTATTGTTAAGTAAGCCGTGTTTGAAAAGTATGAACTTTTCAAACACAATTTTTAGGATTTTTTTTACAATAATGGGGATTCATTAAAACTGGAAAACATTGTTATTGCTATCAGCAGCCAATCATATTTGACCTTTTATTTTATTGAAAACACTTATTTGGATTAATGCTTAGGTGCATCAACTCCAATTGTATATATATTTAAAATTTTCTCCAGTTTGTATGCATCTGCTGCAAAAAATCTAAATGTATACAAATTACACTGCATAGCGAGTTTGTCTAAACCAGCCTTTCTCAACCAGTGTACTGCGGCTCACTGGAGTGACGTCAGAGGTTCTAAGGTGTGCTGCGGGATCACGGGAGAGAAGGGCTGTCAGAGGAGCCCGATCTCCCGATCCCCTGCCGAACTATGCATTGGCACTGTGAGAAGATGCGTCGGCATCAAAAGTGAAAGTAAAGTGCAGGGGAGCGTGCGGTGCTCTCCGCTTCCCCTAGAGTGCAGTGTGTTTGCATGTTCCTGTATGTGTATGCATGTATGTATGTGTTTGTGTGTATGCATGTGTATGTATGTGTTTGTATGTGTGTGCGCATGTGTGTGCATGTGCACGTGTCTGCGTGTGCGCACATGTCTGCATGTGTGCGTGTGCATGTGTATGTATGTATGTGCGTGTGTATGTATGTGTGTGCGTGTGGGCGCATGTGTCTGTATGTGCATGTGCCTGCATGTGCATGTGTCTGCACGTGCATGTGTCTGCATGTGCACATTTGTCTATATGTGTGTGTGTGTGTGTGTGTGTGTGCATGTGTATATATGTGTGTGTGCGCGCATGTGTGTGTATGCATGTGTCTGTATGCATGTGTGTATGCATGCATGCATCTATCTGTGTGTGCACATGTGTCTATATATGTGTGTGCATGTGTCTATATGTGTGTGTGCATGTTCATGTGTCTGTATGTGTATGTGTGTGTGTGTGCGTCTGTATGTGTGTGTGTATGCATGTGCCTGTATGCATGCATGCATCTATCTGTGTGTGCATGTGTCTAAGTGTGTGTGCACGTGTTCATGTGTCGGTATGTGTGTGTGTGTCAGTACGTGTGTGTGTGTATATGTTACTTTATAATCCTGACCCCACCCATCATTCTTGTACCATCAAAACTGCTTTTGTTGGGCTTGTTTGTGATAGCAGCAAGGACTGCTGCTCTGCTTAAAAGCAATCCATGCACAGATCGCTTTTTAGAGGCATTTGACAGGCGGTAAAGAGGGAATATGTTACCTCCTCACCACCTGTTTTAAACCCATAAATGCATCATCACTACACCGCAACGGTGCAATGCACACAGTTGTGGGGTAGTTGCGGTGCAGATCCATTCACCCTCTGTATACCTCCAGCTGCAGCCACAGCATGTATACACCCGCAGCTGCTGCCTCTGCAGCTAAAGGGAAAGAAGGTGGGGGTGGTAAAAACAGCTTAACCATGTGGTTTTACTGCCCCTCGACCCTGACATGTAAACAAACCCTTGATTCACATCTGTGTGGCTGCATGCAGCATGTAGGGCAGCCCAATAATTTCAATAGGCTTCCCTACCCACAAAAACGCAGGGAAAGAAGTCCCTGACTTTTTTTTTTAATTGCACTGCACCTAAAGCACCCTGCGTTTTCCAATGTGTGAGGTACCATTAATAATTAATGACACCCCTAAAGATCAGAGCGTTTGTCTGTGTGTCAGGAATAAGTGCGATTTTGCACGTGTTCTGCAACATACAGTAACATGAACCATGCCTTGGACTGGGGTGCCTCAAGACCGAAAATACTTTTTAAGCTCGTCCCGACTAGAAAGTGGTTGAGAAACACTGGTCTAAACCATGCTCAAATAAAATAAAAAAAAGTCTAACTCTCGTGACAATCAATCCTAGCATTGTCCATTATATACAGTACAATATACTTATATTTTCTATATTATTTCCCAGTGGAAGTGTTTGAACGTCTGCTGCCCATACACAAAGGGTTTACCTTATTTGCAATGCTTGTGATGAATGACTTGATATCCAGGTTGGTTGGGCAGCTCTTTTGACAAGGAGCATCTGCACATTTCAGACATCTGAAAGATAAGAGGCAGTGATAAATCATATGTGTTATGAAGCATTGTCTTTTACAGCGAAAGTATGAAGCCATCAAAGCTGAGAGGTTGTGAACTCAACAACTGAATTACATGAAGCAAATTAGATTGTAAATAAGGATCAATAATAGCCATCACATCCCCAGGTACAACTAAATCTTATAAAATAGCAATATTTGCTAAAAATAAATAAATGCATAATGTCATGCTGAGAGGATTTTTTTCTGTAAACAAATGCAGTACAAGGCACCATTCTTTATTCCTCTGGGTGGGGGGGGGGGGGGTTGGGTTAATCCTTCTAATAGGGTCTAAAAGGGTCAATAAATCCAAAAGTAATATTTCAGTCAAAAATGCATTATAATCTGGCTAACTTATCTTCTGTTTTTTATATATCATTGAGATTCTAATGCCGAGACCTCCCAGCAATAGTTACTAGCACTAGAGTGGGTACTCCCTCTCCTACTTTGTCATTGTTCGAAATATAATATAGCAGATGGTTGCTACTTGTTACGTTCATCCACCATATACAGCCTGCTGCCCGAATTAATTTTCTTTTTTTTTTTGTTTGTTTATTTGGGGATATAACTTGGTTGGGGAAGAGGTATGGGATGCCCAAAGAACAGATCGCTTTTACCAACAGTATCAAAGAATTGTTGAATCAGTTGCACTTAACCACTTCAATACCCGTGAATAGACATATGATGCCCACAAGGTGGCTCTGCCGTCTTTGGGCCTCCCAGCTGCTAGGGGTGCCAGTGCGCGTGCCTGGCGGCTGCGATGTCCGCCAGGTACCCGCGATCGGAAGTTACAGAGCCAGGGATGCGGATCTCTGTATGTAAACACAGAGATCCAAGTCCCTGCTGTGACTGGCAATCGCGGGTGCATGACAGACATCGTAGCCGCCGGGCACACGGGCCGGGAAGCCAAGCATGTCATATGATGGCCTCCCAGAGGGACAGAGTGTTCATGCGGCTGTCATATTACCATGGCTGGGTAGGGAAGTGGTTAAGGAAAATGCTTGTAGGTTTCAGCAAATTACATTTCTCATCCTACAGCAAGAATAAAATAGAAATGGAATCCCCTCAAAATGTATACCATACCCTTTGATTCTGGTATGGACTTCAAGGGGGTTCCTCAAAAAGGTACTGGGGTCCCCCTAAAAATCCATACCAGGCCCTTAATCTGAGCATGCAGCCTGCCTGGCCAGTAAAGGTTGGTACAAGACTATATCATGACCATGACACATGTTCTCAATATGGGTGGTCACCCCTGACAAAGTACATGATCCCTATGTTGATGATGACTAGAACCTCTTCCCCACAACTCTAGCCCAGTGGTTTTGTGGGTCTGCAGGTGGGAGAATTCTCAAAAAAGGGAGGGCCCCCAGTTAAGGGCCCCTTCATTTAAAAAAAGGACTGTAACCTAGGAATAAACACACCTGTAAGGCCGCGTACACACGATCAGATTTGTCCGCTGAAAACGGTCCGATGGACCGTTTCAGCAGGCAAATCCGATCGTGTGTACGGGCTAGCGGACAGGTATGTCTATCGGACAAATTTCAAAGCATGCTTTGAAATTTGTCCGCTACAAACCTGTCCGTCGGATATGTCCGCTGGTTAGTACGGCAAACCAGCGGACATATCTTCCCGCACATGCGTCGTATCCTGTGAATGGATCCGACGCATGCGCGCGGAAGTGTTTACTTCCTGGTGCGGTGACGTAGCGGTGACGTGGCAACGTCACCGCCGCGTCACCACGCTGTCTGCCGGCGGGGATTTTGATCCGATGGTGTGTACACGCCATCGGACCGAAATCCGATGAGACATGTCCGCTCTAAACTGTCCGTCGGACAAGTTTGAGCGGACATATCTCATCGTGTGTACGAGGCCTAACAGTCACCACCGCTTACGACATTCCATCCAACCACGACAAGCTTATCCGACACTCCACAATCCTGCATACACGATCCATATCAATTCCCAGAATAAGACGAGACAGAGCTCCGTACTTGCTTCCAAAGATATGACCCATTTATTGATATTTCTCAGCTTCTTATACAGTTTCAAGCATAATGCAGTTAATCACAGGACAATGTAGTCCCCACCCCCCTTCACACCATGGGGGGCTTCAATCACCTTAAAAGGCATTCAGGTAAGCTAATTATGTAGACACGTCGGCACCGCATCATCAATAGAGTTAACTCAGAGAGGATGACATCAAAACCAAATACTATCACACCTGAGCATTAATACATTCCTGTGTCAATAGAATTCAATTAACCTTTAGAATAACACAATAGGGTAAACAGAGAGCTTCACACAATGAAAGAGTCTTTCTTGCAGTTAACACCTTTTCAACAGAATGTGTCTTTCACAATGAATAGCCAACACCTCAAGACACTTAAATAGCATTTATACAATGTCTTGTGAGTCACCTGTGACAGAACCCACTGTCACTGTATGTCTTGGAAAGGATTGTGGGCGTGCCTCCTACCGACAGACTATGGGCCAGAAATATACTGGAGACCTGAAGCTGGCATTATTGTGATGTAATGTTACAGCCCTACACCCCCCACCCCCCCTCCTCTTGTTGCTGGACACAGACAATGGAGAGTGGACTGCAGACGTCTCTCCGCAGGGGGTGTGTATCGAGAAGCCAGGCTGCCTGCTTACCATAATCTCATTAGGTATCTCTACACTGTTTCAATGTCCAAATGTTCTGTTCCCATTTATTGTTCCTTGTCCCCCTCCCCTCAGACAAGGCAAAGGGGAGTGTCCCTTACTGTGTGTAAAACTGTATAGTTTGGATTTTAATAAACAGTTAAGCTCTGGATGTGTAACCCTCAACATGTGTGGATTGTCTCGTGATTGAGGGGTTAAGGGCTGGTTATGGCGAATCTGCAGGCTGCGGGTGCGTTTGGAGGACAGGAGACACAGGTCTGGCGGATGTGCCCAGCAGGGGTACTTGAGGTCCGTCACAGTGGTGGCAGCGGTGGGATGTCTCCTGCAGTCCAGGACATCCAAACCACCACCAGGATTCAAGATCTGGGAAGCTGCCGAGGAGCGATACGGGGACCAGCCAGCATGAGAGCGGAGTTCGGGAGGAGGCTGCAAGGCATGCGGAAGAAACATCGGGGACCAGTGACAGAGCGCACCATGCTCGGCTGGGAGGATGTGATCCGCCGGCAACTCTGGCATGAGGCGCTAAGCTACGAGCGGCGCCAGCAGGGGAAGATCCTTCCCTCCTCCTCAGAGATGTACTGGACGCAGTACTGTGCGCGAGAGGTGTTCCTGAGGGAACGACCGCGAGATGATTGGAAGACGGAGCTCAGAAGATTGGTCCAGGAGGAGATGAAGCTAGACGCCAGCTACAGAGCCCTCCGGTGGTTCGCGGCTCAACTTTGGCCAAGTACAGCAGATGGCAGCCCAACAGAAGGCGTTGGCTATGGCGGCGTGGGGCTGCTCCATCAAAAAATGTACGGAGACCCAGACTTTGGGAGCGATGAGGAGTGGCGGTGGGAAAACATCTTGGACTTCCGAGATGAGGTGCTGGACCTCCCTGTAGAGGCATGTGACCTGGGGGAATTGGAGTTCCTGGTTGAGCAGGAATTTGAGCTCGAAATTGCATACAAGCGGCTGTTTGATGGTGATGAGCAGCCTGGCATGGCTCCTGTTACCTGGGACTGTCCTGGAGAAATAGCAGACAGTCACAAAGATGAGCAAATGGGGCCAGGGGTGACCCTACATTTTCCTGTCCTAACTGCAATGGAAGAAGCGGCAATGATACAGAGGGCACTGCGAGCGCTAGAATGCCGGAACGCACCGGAGGTCCCCCAGGCAGTGAGACAAGCTAATAGCATCAAGGTCTCAGAAAGTGGAGTTGAGACAGGCGCTGGAAGGCTGGAAAATGGTGATCAGCAGCAAGTCCAGAGTATCTCATCTGGGGCCCCAGCAGAAGCGCTGGCTACAGGGCAGAGTGCCCCTGGCATCTGTCCAGCATCAGAAAAAGAGTTGGCTCCGGAGAGTCTGAGAGATGATCTGCTTGAGCTGTTTCCCCAACAGCCGCTATCTCCACCTGGAGTAGAGGAAGCAATTCTCCCTCCCCAGCAATTGGACACTACCCCAATGTTCATCCCACCAGCAGAAGCGTTGGCTATGGAGCAGAGTGCCACTATAATCTGCCTAGCATCAGAAAAAGAGTTGGATCCGGAGAGTCTGAGAGATGACCTGCGTGCGCTGTTTCCCCAACTGCAGATATTCCCACCGGGAGTAGAAGAAGCAATTCTCCCTCCACAGCAATTGGACACTACCCCAGTGGTTCTCTCCCCAGCAAAAGCGTTGGCTATGGAGCAGAGTTCTGATGGTCCCTGCCCAGCCCTCAGTATGTTTTTGGAGGGTTTGGGAGACAGCCCCTGTCAGAAGTCACCCCAAGGGCTGGTCACAGAACCGGCAGGGGAGAAAACCCTTCCCCCTCTCCAGCAGCTGTACCCAACATTTTCATATGTCTCCCCGGCAGAAGCGCTGGCTACAGGACAGAGCGATGATGGTCTCTGCCCAGCATCAGAACAAGAGATGAAGAACCCAGGAGATAGTCCCTGCAAGATACCTTCTCAGCGGCTGGTAACTACACCACGAGAAAAGCAAGTACCTTTGCCTCCCCAAATGCATAGCCCTACCAGCCTATGTTCCCTACCAGCTGAAGCGCTGGAAGCAGGGCAGAGGATTATTCAGCTTCCCCCAATATCTGCAACCCCCCCCAGGATCAGAGGAGTGCAAACAACTGTTCCCACTCTGCAGCGGCTGTTTTTATTCCCGGGAGACCGTCTGTGCGGTTTTGCTCCCCAGCGCAAGAGTCGTACTTTTACTTTTCCTGTTTGCCTGGGGTGGAAGTTTGTGACTAACGCAGGTCCAGACCAGTTGGGGGTCAGGAACCTGGTTAGTCTGTTTTTAAAAGGGGAGAAATGTGACAGAACCCACTGTCACTGTATGTCTTGGAAAGGATTGTGGGCGTGCCTCCTACCGACAGACTATGGGCCAGAAATATACTGGAGACCTGAAGCTGGCATTATTGTGATGTAATGTTACAGCCCTACACCCCCCACCCCCCCTCCTCTTGTTGCTGGACACAGACAATGGAGAGTGGACTGCAGACGTCTCTCCGCAGGGGGTGTGTATTGAGAAGCCAGGCTGCCTGCTTACCATAATCTCATTAGGTATCTCTACACTGTTTCAATGTCCAAATGTTCTGTTCCCATTTATTGTTCCTTGTCCCCCTCCCCTCAGACAAGGCAAAGGGGAGTGTCCCTTACTGTGTGTAAAACTGTATAGTTTGGATTTTAATAAACAGTTAAGCTCTGGATGTGTAACCCTCAACATGTGTGGATTGTCTCGTGATTGAGGGGTTAAGGGCTGGTTATGGCGAATCTGCAGGCTGCGGGTGCGTTTGGAGGACAGGAGACACAGGTCTGGCGGATGTGCCCAGCAGGGGTACTTGAGGTCCGTCACATCACCTGTCGTGTGCCCAGATTGAATAGGCAACAGCTTGTGATATCTCAAGACATCCACTTTGTAATATTCCAGCCCTGCAATATGAATTATTATTAATGTCCCATCTCATGTAATATATGAATTATGATTCTTTGTCACCCTTTGGCCCTAGTGGACATAAGGTGACCCTAGACATAGGAATATCTCAGTCTGTGACGGTTCATTCCGTTACAACACCCAAATGTTTGAAACATTGTTTATTAACCTCAATGTCAGATACTTGTACCCCTACCTGCACAGGCCAATTTTCAGATTTCAGTAATTTGTCATTTTAAATGACAATTACTCGTCATGCAACTCTGTACTATAATAAAAAAAATATGATTTTTTCAGTGAGTAACTTGTATAGCGCTACAAATGCAAACTGAATCGCCTCAAGGCGCTTTGCATCCAGTGTCGTACTGATCCTTCAGAAGAGGTGGGTCTTTAGATTTTTCCTAAAGCCCAATGGTTTTCTTCCATGCGAATGGACGTGGGTAGATCATTCCAAAGCCGAGGTCCTTGGACTGCAAATCTACGTTCTCCCTTAGATTTGTAGTGAGATTTGTGGATTTGGAGAAGGTTTTGGTGGGTTGACCTGAGCACGCTTAAGTATTGAGGAGCGTTTCCTTGTGCGCATTTGTGGGTGAGGCAGAGTGTCTTGAATGTGATGCGATCCTTCACGGCTACCCAGTGGAGGGACCGCAAGACTGGGGAGATTGGTTCCCACGGCTTTTTACCTGATACCATTCTGGCTGCCATGTTCTGGACGACTTGTATATGCAAAATCTGGTATTTTGGTAGTCCTAAGTAGAGGGAGTTTGCGTAGTCAAGTTGTGAATTGATGATTGTTCCAACCAC
This sequence comes from Rana kukunoris, assembly GCA_029574335.1. Taxonomy (NCBI): domain Eukaryota; kingdom Metazoa; phylum Chordata; class Amphibia; order Anura; family Ranidae; genus Rana; species Rana kukunoris. The sequence goes on from CM056055.1 coordinate 137,076,181, forward strand.
TACTGCTGTATCCTCTTCCGGGATGAAGGGGATAAGTCTACGTAGCATGCAGAGTCAAAGATGACTCCAAGGCTTTTGACTTTGTTGCTTGGGTTGATGGTTTGTCCAAGGATGGTGGGTGGTGTCCATGTGGTCCTAGAATTAGATTTCCGATTTGTGTGAAGGATAAGGAGTTTTGTTTTGGATCCATTGAGTTTGAGTGAGCTTTCAGTCCGCAAATTATCAGAGTGAGGCATTTTCCTAGTTCCTGATATTGGTGTTTTTTGTTGGTGATTTGAAAGTAAAGTTGTGTGTCATCAGCATAAGAGTGGTAGAGCAGGTCCTGTTTGCTGATGATTTGAATGAGTGGGCGGATGTAGATGTTGAAGAGTACAGGGGAAAGGGGTGATCCTTGAGGGACTCCGCATGTAGTGGTCCGTGTTTCTGACGTGAAGCCTCCTAGTTTCATGGTCTGTGTTCGATTTTCTATTTTCTAGGAAGGATGTGAACCACGGTAGGGTTCAGAGATTTATGTTGACGTTTTTTAAATCACTGCTGTTTTTTTTTTTTTTTTTAAATAAATGAAAAAAGATCATACATTTTGAAGAAAAAAAATATATCTTTCTTTCTGTTATAAAATTTTGAAAATAAGTAATTTTTCTTCTACACCGATGGCACTGACGCTGCATTTATGGGCACTGATAAACCACACTGATGGGGCTTCACTGATAATCAGGGTGCTTTGTGTCAGTGTAAATAACATACTCACTTGTGCCCTCACAGATCGGCTCTCCTTTCGTCACATGCTATTTCTGTGATTGGCCCTACACCCAGAACTGTGATCCACTGTATCCAAGGCACACTGCGCGCAGAGAGTGTACCTGATGCATGGCCCAGGGGGGCACACAGTAGGGACATCCTCCCAAAACTGGAGAGACGTGCATCTAGGGATGCAAGTGCTGTTCCTTAGGAACAATTGACAGTGGGAAGCTGTTATATATAGAAGTGGTAGAAATTTTGCTTCTATATAAAAAGCTCAACGCCTGCTTAAGAGGTTGCCAAGTAGCAAATGTCTGGGCATTCGGACATATGTCTAAACAGCCAAAGTTCATTAGAGATCTAGATGAACCATTATTGGTGGTTCATCCCTATTGAAGCTGAACTTTAGAATATACAGCTAAGTGAATCCAAAGAATGGTTTGCACCCCTTTTCCTGCTCTACATTGTACAGTGTCAATTAGAAAGAAAGAAGCTTAGAATACCTGGCAAACCCAATGTGAAAGAGCAATTTTTTTCAGGAATGGAAATAAATAATATGTAATGGAAAAACACTGACAATAATACTTTTGATAGTAGTTTCATCATATAGAACATTTAGCTCATATGGGGGGGGGGGGCAGCATCAACATGTGTGTTGCTATGAAATAACTTATTGCCATCATAAGTATTTAAGTCTCCTTAGCTAATTCTATTTACTCTGACAACAATTATCAAGCAGCTCATTCCCCAAAGCAGTTTCTGGGGACAGGCGACAGCTAGGAAGATGTATCTATTTTGGGATAGTAATTAGACTACTTCAAAAAAAAAAGCTCTACAAAGCTAGCAATGTAGTAAAAACTGGACATCTTGGCATTTAAGTTTGCCATTATTTATTTCTAGTAAGTAATAATAGCACTGCTGAAATTGCTTTAGAGATAGAGAGAGAAAGAGAAAAAACACTTGCAGCTGTAAGTGTTGAACCTCCCCTTGATGCACAGTGCACTTGCAGAATCAGAACGCATTCTTAGAATGGGGTTGCCTGCACTTAGAAACTGGATGTTTATTTGCTTTTATAAAATATTTAATCAAATTGACATCTCTTTCTTACATTGCTCAGCCTTCACATGGTCCTTAATCACAGCTCACGCTTCCAAAGATTTTAGAGAAAAGTACTGTATGTACAATGACAGAATGTGCAATATATGCATACAATGGCAAAGACACAAGGCCTTTGGATTGGAGCAGGTCCATTCACCAAGTGATGCCACAACGGTCCATACCTCCCAACTGTCCTGGATTGCCTGTCAAAGTTCCGCTGTGGGAAATCTGTCCAGCGTCCTAGGCACCTTCATTCCGGAACAATACAATGTCCCGGAATTGCCTCCTTGGCTGACCTGATGCCCCATAAAAAATGCCACTGCATTGCCGCTATCCTTCTCTTGCTGTATAGTTCTGTCCGAGACCATTTAATTTCACCCCCAGACGCTGCCTGGCTTACTGCCAAAACAACTGGTTGCTAGGCACTGCTTTCCTGGCGTCCAACAACCAGTGATGTCATGACGAGGAGGAGAGTGGAGCCCCAGCATTCAAAGCGAGCCAGAGGAGCATTCCTCCCCCTCCAGTCATGCTGTACAGTCCCCCATACTGCCCTCCACTACCACCCCCTCCCATCATACTGTCCCCTCCCATTATACTGACCCCCTCCCATCATACTGCCCTCTGCTGCCACCCTGCACTCTGTACACGGCTCACGCCAGGACCCTGCACTCTGTACACGGCTCACGCCAGGACCCTGCACTCTGTACATGGCTCACGCCAGGACCCTGCACTCTGTACACGGCTCACGCCAGGACCCTGCACTCTGTACACGGCTCACGCCAGGACCCTACACTCTGTACACGGCTCACGCCAGGACCCTACACTCTGTACACGGCTCACGCCAGGACCCTACACTCTGTACACGGCTCACGCCAGGACCCTGCACTCTGTATGTAATGAACTCTAAACACTGCATGCTTTTATCCTTTTTTAAATGAATGTGCTGGGGTTTGTATGTATCCATGAGACCCTGCTTGCTTGTGGAACAATAAGAAAAACATATTTTATAGATACAAGAAAGCTCAAGTTTTGTTTAACACCCATTAAGCTCCTCCCACTGTCCGAAGTTTGGGCACACCCACATTTGCTGCAGCACGCTATGCAAGGTTACTTCCTTTCTCAAGTGTCCCTTGGGAGTTATGACAACTCCTGCAACACAGACGTCCATTTTGATTTAGAGTGCCTCCCACCTACAGATTTAGCATGAACTCCTGTTATTCAAGACAATCTGTAACCACCAGGTATATTTGTATAATGGGTCCACTGATAATAGGGACCTTTTCTACTCCCAAAGGCCACAGTCTGGCCCCCGTTATGTCTGAACAGTAATCTTGCCCTTTGTTTAGAAAGTTTAGAGACCCCCTGCTTTAGAGTGACCATCGAACAATTTTGTTTAAATCTTGTATTCTTGGGCTAGCAATTTTACTGTCTGAAAATACATTTTAAACACCGTCATTGAGAAATATGCTTGCCAAATTATATTTGTGACACATTGCTAGTGATACTTTATATAGGAATAAAAACACTGATAATAAATACAAAGTCAAAGAACATAAGCTACAAATCTATTGTATACAGGCCTTTAAGACTGAATGCTAGAGAACTTCTACTTGCCATATAAATTGCATTCTCTGAAGTGTTGGTCAATTCTGCATTCATACAGTAGTTGTAAAGTGACAATACATTAGTGATTGCAGCGGGAAGCCAAATCATCCATGCACCTCTCATACCATTTGACACTTGCATTTAAATGAATTGTATTTGCTTACAGAGTCATTTTGCGGCTATTGACATAGGAGACTAACAAAGATAATACCTCTGAAATTATACAATAGTTCATACCTGTGATTACTTTGGATTATATTCAAGTTCTGTAATGTATTTAACAGTGCCTAGTAAATCTACTACAGGGAGTGCAGAATTATTAGGCAAGTTGTATTTTTGAGGATTAATTTTATTATTGAACAACAACCATGTTCTCAATGAACCCAAAAAACTCATTAATATCAAAGCTGAATATTTTTGGAAGTAGTTTTTAGTTTGTTTTTAGTTTTAGCTATTTTAGGGGGATATCTGTGTGTGCAGGTGACTATTACTGTGCATAATTATTAGGCAACTTAACAAAAAACAAATATATACCCATTTCAATTATTTATTTTTACCAGTGAAACCAATATAACATCTCAACATTCACAAATATACATTTCTGACATTCAAAAACAAAACAAAAACAAATCAGTGACCAATATAGCCACCTTTCTTTGCAAGGACACTCAAAAGCCTGCCATCCATGGATTCTGTCAGTGTTTTGATCTGTTCACCATCAACATTGCGTGCAGCAGCAACCACAGCCTCCCAGACACTGTTCAGAGAGGTGTACTGTTTTCCCTCCTTGTAAATCTCACATTTGATGATGGACCACAGGTTCTCAATGGGGTTCAGATCAGGTGAACAAGGAGGCCATGTCATTAGTTTTTCTTCTTTTATACCCTTTCTTGCCAGCCACGCTGTGGAGTACTTGGACGCGTGTGATGGAGCATTGTCCTGCATGAAAATCATGTTTTTCTTGAAGGATGCAGACTTCTTCCTGTACCACTGCTTGAAGAAGGTGTCTTCCAGAAACTGGCAGTAGGACTGGGAGTTGAGCTTGACTTCATCCTCAACCCGAAAAGGCCCCACAAGCTCATCTTTGATGATACCAGCCCAAACCAGTACTCCACCTCCACCTTGCTGGCGTCTGAGTCGGACTGGAGCTCTCTGCCCTTTACCAATCCAGCCACGGGCCCATCCATCTGGCCCATCAAGACTCACTCTCATTTCATCAGTCCATAAAACCTTAGAAAAATCAGTCTTGAGATATTTCTTGGCCCAGTCTTGACGTTTCAGCTTGTGTGTCTTGTTCAGTGGTGGTCGTCTTTCAGCCTTTCTTACCTTGGCCATGTCTCTGAGTATTGCACACCTTGTGCTTTTGGGCACTCCAGTGATGTTGCAGCTCTGAAATATGGCCAAACTGGTGGCAAGTGGCATCTTGGCAGCTGCACGCTTGACTTTTCTCAGTTCATGGGCAGTTAATTTGCGCCTTGGTATTTCCACACGCTTCTTGTGACCCTGTTGACTGTTTTGAATGAAACGCTTGATTGTTCGATGATCACGCTTCAGAAGCTTTGCAATTTTAAGAGTGCTGCATCCCTCTGCAAGATATCTCACTATTTTTGACTTTTCTGAGCCTGTCAAGTCATTTTTTTTTACCCATTTTGCCAAAGGAAAGGAAGTTGCCTAATAATTATGCACAGTAATAGTCACCTGCACACACAGATATCCCCCTAAAATAGCTCAAACTAAAAACAAACTAAAAACGACTTCCTAAAATATTCAGCTTTGATATTAATGAGTTTTTTGGGTTCATTGAGAACATGGTTGTTGTTCAATAATAAAATTAATCCTCAAAAATACAACTTGCCTAATAATTCTGCACTCCCTGTATTGGTTTAAATTAAAGCAATCTTTCATGAGAAATACATAGGGGTTGATTTACTAAAGGGAAATCCACTCTGCACTACAAGTGCACTTGAAAGTGTAGTCACTGTTGATCGCTGTAGATCTGAGGGGAAATGCTTAAATTATGGGAAGCTTTGCTGGTTTTATCATCCAATCACGTGCAAGCAAAAATGCAGTTTTTTTTATTTTCCTTGCATGTCCCCCTCAGATCTACAGTGACTGCACTTGCAAGTGCACTCACAGTACACTTGTAGTGCAAAGTGGATTTGTCTTTTGTAAAAAAAAAACATAGATTGTGATTGCTGTATTGCACTAGAAGTACAGTAAATATATGTCTTTTAAAGGCCAAGTTTATTTTTCTAAATTGAAGCCTCATTATGTACCAATAAACCAAAAAATGTATCTCTGTTGCAGAAAAGAAAACTATTTCTATGTATTTTAGGACACTATTATGCCGTGTACACACGGTCGTTTTTTGCGATGAAAAAAAACGAAGTTTTTTAAAACGTCATTTAAATTGATTGTGTGTGGGCAAAACGTCGTTTTTTTGTCTTCAAAAAAACGACAAAAAAAAAATTCCAACATGCTTGAATTTTTTGTGTCGTTTTTCAAAACGTCGTTTTTTTGTTTCACAAAACGACGTTTTTCAACCCGCGCATGCCCAGAAGCTAGTTATGAAGCGAGCTTCAATGGAAAAGAGTGGTGAACGTAAACTCGCTTTTTGTGAAAAAACGATGGTGTGTATGCAAAATTGTCTTTGAAAAGTGACATTTCAAAAACGTCGTTTTTTACTTCACAGAAAACGTCGTTTTTTTTCATCGCAAAAAACGACCGTGTGTACGCGGCATTAGTCCCCCTCTATAGAAAATGAATCCTTTTAACTTGAAGAAGTATATTTCTGGAAGCCTACAACACTCACCATGCAAAGCTGCACTAAGAGGGAGATTTGGGGGGAAGATTTGTGCTAGGAGGGGGGTGAGGAGATAACACTAGGGGTGGGGAATTCGGGGAAGAGGATTTGAGCTAGAAGTGGAGGTTTGGGGGGTAGCAAAAATGATTTATGCCAAGAGTGGGGATTTGGAGGAAAGAGGGGAGGATGTATATTAGAAGGGAGAATTTGGGAGATGATTTACACTAGGGGTGGAGATTTGGGGAAGGATTGGTACTAGGATAGTGATTTTTGGTGCAAGGAAGATTTGGGGGGATTTGAGATGGAAGGTAATATTGGGGGGCAAATCCTTTTTTTTTGGGGGGGGGTGCAGTTTGTTTGATGCTATAGTGGTCGGTAAGGACCCCAAGGAGTGTTCCTCATACAGGCCAATATCATTAATGCAGATGCCAAACTACACTTAAGAGATGGTCTCCTCCCCACATAACACTGAACTGAGATCAGACTCCCTTACAGGCACAGCCTTGATCTGCACAATGTATAGCTGGCTGCTATGTTGCAGTTCTAACCTGTGAAATACCCAGATTGTATTGGCATCTGCAGTAGCCAGCTACAAACACTAGTAACACTACAAACACTAGTAACACTACAAACACTAGTAACACTACAAACACTGTAAAAGGATACTGATCTCAGACATGTGCTGTGTGGGGAGGAGGAGATCACTTAAGTGCTCTTCCAGCAGTAACCTCAACTCTGCTGACCACTGTCCTCTGCACTGCTGACCTCTATCTTCTGTCCTTTTGACCCCTGTCCTCTGCCATGTTAACCCCTGAACAATGCCTTGATAACCCACTTTACACTGCTCTGCATACTAATGGCCTCTGTACACAGCCCTACAAACTGCTAACCCTAACCTCTGCCCTGCCGATTTCTTGTACACTGCCTTACTGACTCTTATACACTGCCCTGCCAACCTCACATCCTCTGCCTCTGTGATATTTTTACTGTACTCCCAAATCAGACAAACTAGATCCAGTTAAATATTGAAACTAATCAGCGCAACCTCCCTTAATAAAAAAATACACTAATAAATATGCGTCATCATTCAGGCTGAATTGCCGCTAACACTTTTAAAGGTGTGTTCACCTCCAACCACCATATGTTGGTACAAAAAATATATATAGATACGTGCAGCGCAGCAGGTTTAAAAATATACAAAGATATATATACAGTATATATATATATAATTGGTGCATGTGAATAACAACATGCAAGTAAAATGTCATTTATATGCAATGAAGTATTCCATATTACAACACAAATGTGAAATGTCTGCTTATATCTGGTATTACACAACTCAACTTGCGTTGACAAAACACCTTAGATTATAAACACAATATAACAAGTTTGGCAAAGGTCTTACAATGATGTGAAAAAAACGCTGTGGACAACTGTGACAATTCTTCTATCCTCACAGTGCTCCTGGTGACCCACCACCACCAAGTGAAGTGCAAACTTAACTCAAATATCTGACCCCACCACAGAGTCAAATATGACTTTGACAGATTCCTCCTATGGCAGGGTGTCCAACTCAATTTCATTGTGGCCCGCATCAGCATTATGATTGCCCTCAAAAGGGCCGGTTGTATCTGTAAGATTAGATGTCCAGCACACAGCACATCCCCTCCCCTTTACATTAGATGTCAAGAGCCACCCCACCATCAGAAGTCGAGTCCCCCACTCTCCCTTATATCACAGTGCACGGGCCACATGAAATGGCCTGGAGGGTCAGATTTGGCCCGTGGGCCTTGTGTTTGACACCTGTGTTTTATGGTGAATGCAGCAAGATCTTCTTATCTTCCCATGCAGGGGTATACCTGCCCCCTTTCCCTCTTCACTCCTCAGTCATCAGCATGTAACATTGTGAAATAAAACACACCATAGTGCTCTCTGTATTTACACATTTATTGAAGATAAACCGGATTAAAAACACTCACAAGAGATTTCAGTTTAACAGGATTGTAAAATCCTTCACCTCACCACGCTGACACTAGTGATTGCTGTGTGATGTCATGGGCTCCGGCTCCTATACGTGATATGCCCTCTGATTGGGCTTCCTACTGAAAGAGTTATTCACATATTGGCTGTGTTACACCAAGTTTATAAATGTTTCAGTATATTTTTAAACTCTTTTGTTGTGCTGCACTTTACTATATATATATATATATATATATATATATATATATATATATATATATATATATATACATATATCCAGCCCTGCAACTATGTAGTGCAAGGGCCTGATTTGATAAAGTGTGATTAGATAGATAGCAGCGTCTGCCTATTAACCACTTAAGGACCGAGCCTCTTTGTGAGATTTACAAGTTAAATACATTTTTTTGCTATAAAATTACTTAGAAAAAAATAAATATAATGTTTGGGGGTTCCAACACCCTAGAGAATAAAATGGCGGTCGTTGCAATACTTTTTGTCACACGGTATTTGCACAACGGTCTTACAAGCACACTTTTTTGGGGAAAAACACTTTTTGGAGGGGGCAGCAAAGAAAAAAATAAGACAACACTAAAGCTAGCCCATTTTTTTTTAAATTGTGAAAAATAATGTTACGCAAAGTAAATTTATACCCAACATGTCACGCTTCAAAGTTACGCCCGCTCGTGGAATGGCGACAAACTTTTACCCTTAAAAATCTTGATAGGCAAAGTTTAAAAAAAGGGATTTTTAAATACAGCTTACCTGTAAAATCCTTTTCTTGGAGTACATCACGGGACACAGAGCGGCATATTCATTACTATGTGGGTTATATGGAGTACCTTCAGGTGTGGACACTGGCAATCTCAAACAGGAAGTCCCCTCCCTATATAACCCCCTCCCCTAGAGGGAGTCCCTCAGTTTTGTAGCAAGCAGTATGCCTCCCAAAATGGTCACCCAAAAGAGGGGTGGGAGCTCTGTGTCCCGTGATGTACTCCAAGAAAAGGATTTTACAGGTAAGCTGTATTTAAAAATCCCTTTTTCTTTCTCGTACATCACGGGACACAGAGCGGCATATTCATTACTATGTGGGATGTCCGAAAGCAATGCTTTAATGAGGGGAGGGAGACATCTTCCAAAGAAGGATTCAATTTAGAGGTAAACTCAAATCATAATAATAATTCCAACTTAGTCAAGAAAAAACTTTTTTTTTTTTTTTTTTTTTTTTTTTTTTATAACCAAGGGTGCTTCTGATCCCGAGGATTTCAAACTGCAGCCTGTAGTACTGCCTGTCCAAAGGCAGAATCCGCATTCCTTCTCACGTCTAGTTGATAAAACCTTGTAAACGTGTGGACTGATGACCAAGTTGCCGCCTTGCATATCTGAGCCATAGAGATTTGATGGTGTGCTGCCCAAGAGGCGACCATGGCCCTGGTAGAATGGGCCTTTACCGACAACGGAGGAGGCAACCTCTTCAAACCATAGGCTTGAATGATTAATTGTCTAATCCATCTCGAGATGGTGGATTTTGCAGCTGCCTGCCCCTTCTTGGGGCCATCTGGTAGAACGAATAATACATCTGTCTTCCGGATCTTTTCTGTAGCTTTAAGATAGGCCTTCATGGCCCGGACAATATCCAAGGTATGCAGCAACCCCTCCTTTCTAGATGTAGGTTTTGGAAAGAAGGATGGAAGTACCAAATCCTGGTTTAAGTGAAATTTGGATATAACCTTTGGTAGAAAGGAAGGATGGGGCCGGAGAACTGCCCTGTCCTTATGCAGAACGAGATATGGTTCCTTACACGATAAGGCTGCTAATTCTGACACTCTCCTGGCCGAAACTATGGCGACCAAGAAAACCAACTTTCTTGTCAGTAAGACTAAAGGAATCTCAGCCAACGGCTCAAAGGGTTGTTTCTGTAGAGTGGACAGGACAAGATTTAAGTCCCATGGACAAATTGGTGACTTGACAGGAGGATTAATACGCAAGACCCCCTGTAAGAAGGTCTTTACCAGCGAGTGGGTGGCCAGCGGCCTCTGAAACCACACTGACAGAGCTGAGATCTGTCCCTTGATTGTGCTTAGTGCCAGGCCTTTATCCACTCCTAGCTGGAGAAAACTTAACACCCTATCAATAGTATATTTGCGGGAATTCCATCTTTTGGATTCACACCAGCCTACGTAGTTCCTCCACACCCTGTAATAAATCACCCTGGAGACCGGCTTTCTAGCCCTAATCAGGGTAGGGATTACCTGCCTAGACAGACCTCTACCCCTGAGAATCAGGGATTCAGCCTCCAGGTCGTCAAATTTAGACGCTGTAATGTAGGGTGGAGGATCGGGCCTTGTGAGAGTAGGTCTGGTTGTAGAGGAAGAGTCCAAGGGTCTCCCACTGCCATCTTCAGGACTAGTGAGTACCAAGTCCTCCGGGGCCAAGCCGGAGCTACTAGAATGACTGGCTTGTGCTCCACTCTGATCCTGCGCAACAGGCGAGGGAGTAACTGTAGTGGAGGGAATGCATATAGAAGTTTGAATTGATGCCAAGGGCAAACCAACGCATCGGTTCCGCAGGCCATAGGATCCCTCGCTCGAGACACGAATCTGTCTAGTTTCTTGTTGAACCTGGATGCCATTATATCTACGTCCGGCATTCCCCACCTCTGGCAGATTGTCTGAAAGACCTGGGGATGCAGAGACCACTCCCCTGGCAACAGACTCTGGCGACTCAAGAAGTCTGCCTGCAGGTTGTCCACTCCGGGAATGAATATCGCTGAAATGCAGGGTACATGAACCTCTGCCCACTGAAAAATCAAGCTCACCTCCCTCTGAGCGGCCTGACTCCTGGTTCCCCCTTGGTGGTTTATGTATGCCACCGCCGTGGCATTGTCTGACTGGATTCTCACCGGGAACCCCTTTTATCTGGAGGTCCATGCCAGAAGGGCTAGGCGAGCAGCTCTGATCTCCAAGATATTGATGGGGAGCTGCCTCTCTGCTTTCACCCAAGTTCCCTGGCGGGAGAACCCCTCGAAGACCGCCCCCCAGCCTGCCAGGCTGGCGTCTGTGGTAACTACCTTCCAGACAACAGGGCTGAAGGATTTTCCCTTTAGAAGGTTCTGAGGGTTCAACCACCAGGCCAGGCTTTGTCGGACCCTTGATGATAGCGTCAAAGGGGACTCTAAGGCATGTGCCCTCTTGCCCCAGGCTGCTAGAATGGCTGCCTGTAGGACGCGAGTGTGGATCTGAGCGTATGGTACTGCCTCGAACGTGGCCACTAGCTTGCCTAGTAATCGCATACACAGGCGAATAGTTGGTTTTTTCTTGTTTAGAACCAACTGAACCAACCCCTTGATAGCCTCGATCTTTACAAGGGGCAGGAACACCTTTTGCTGTTCTGTGTCTAACCTCATGCCGAGGTATTCCAACTGCTTTGTAGGCTGGAACGCTGACTTTCCCCGGTTTAGGACCCAGCCGCATTCTTCGAGGTACTGAACCGTGAGGTTTACTGCTTTTTGCAGACCCGGCCGTGAGTGATCTATGATTAAAAGGTCGTCCAAGTATGCTAGGACTGAGACCCCCTGGATCCTTAAATTGGCCAGGACTGGGGCTAGGATCTTCGTGAATACCCGGGGGGCCGTGGCCAGCCCGAAGGGGAGCGCCCTGAATTGGAAGTGTCGCTGCCCCACCGCGAAGCGTAAAAATCTTTGATGCAACTGAAAGATTGGTAAGCATCCCTTATGTCTATGGAGGCCAGAAAATCATCCTTCTGAAGCGCGGCGGCTGCTGACCGGATGGATTCCATCCGGAAGGAACGAACCCTTAGGTAACCGTTTAACCTCTTTAGGTCCAAGATTGGCCTGACATCGCCGTTGGGCTTTGGTATGACAAAGAGATTGGAATAGAAACCTAGGCCTTGCTCTTGGGCTGGCACTTCTATAATTACGTCCTGGCAAAGCAGGTGATCCAAAGCTGCCAGCATTGAGGCTTTCCTTGCTGGATCCCTTGGTAGCCTTGATTCTTGAAAATGAGGCGGAGGATACCTTAGAAACTCCAGTCTGTAACCTGTGGTTACAGATGCCCGGACCCATTTGTCGGGGATCTTGGCTTCCCAAACTTCTGAGAAGAAACTAAGCCTTCCCCCCACCCGCGAGAGTGGGGGCGCCCCTTCATAAGGCAGACTTAGGGGCTGTCTTTGACGGCTTGCGATACCACGGCCTCTTACCCCCAGGGGCCTGTCCCTGTGATCTACTGTTAACGTTGGATCGTGCAGGCGGCCGTCGATACTGCCTGGAATTTGAGGGCCCCGAGACAGGAAAGAGCTGCCTTTTAAATGTAGGAGCCCGGAATGTCTTTTTGACCGGTAAAAGGGTACTCTTGCCATTTGAAATAGTCTGAATATATTTATCCAGATCCTCTCCGAAGAGTCGTCCTCCATGGAAGGGAAACCCTGCCAGAAGCTTTTTGCATGGGGGCTCCGCCGCCCAGTTCTTCAACCATAAGAGCCTTCTCATGTGCACCAAAAATAGTGATAAACGAGAGGCCTGCTGGATGGAATCTTTTATAGCATCTACCGCAAAACACAGAGCTCTGGGAATGTCAGAAAACTCTTCTGCTTGTTGGGTAGGCATGTCCTTTAACATATCCTTTGTCTGGTCTTTTAACGCCTGACAAACTCCAATTGCAGCCACCGCTGGCTGCACCACTGCTCCTGCCGTAGCAAAGGATGCTTTTAAAAGTGTCTCTAATCTTTTATCAACCGGATCTTTAAACATATGTATGTTTTCCACCGGGCAAGTTAGTGATTTATTCACACATGAGATGGCTGCATCCACTACTGGGAGCCTCCACCTCTTGGAGAATTTTTCCTCCATGGGGTAAATGACCGCAAATCTTTTCGGTGGCAGAAAAATCCTGTCCGGCCGTACCCAATCCCGAAAGATCAATTCCAAAAGAGGATGGACCGGAAAAACTGCGTTGCTTAACAGAGCTTTTAAAGAGCCCAGAGAGGATACCGGAGGAACCTGAGGCTCTGGCAATGGTAAACTAAATGCCGAGCGGACCATGTCCGTCAAAGACTGTACCCACAGTCTTTCTGTCTGGGAGTCTGAAAATGGTTCCTCCGAGGCAGACCCCTCAATCCCTGAACCCTCTTGGTTCAGGTCTAGTTGATCCTCCTGTGATTCTAATTCCTCCGGAGAGAGAATCTCAGCATCTGAGGATACACCTCTTGGTGATGGGGATCTAACCCGTTTCTTACCAGGAATAGCTCTAGCGATCAATGCTGCTATTCTCTCTTCTAGCCCCCCTAGGGATACGGCTAGCATCTCCTCTGTGATAAACACAGGGCTGGGCTGATCTGGGCCAGCCTCCGCACCAGATCCCCCTAATGGCTCATCCAAGGCGCTTTTTATGTTAATAAGTTGCGGGGAAAGTATCGGCATATCATCAGAATCAGAAAGGGAACCCTTTTGTTTTTTGGTCTTTTTTGTACCCTTTGACCCCGAACCTTTGGAAGCCATAATACAAAATCGAGGGACTCCGCCCACACAACAGACTGTAGTGGGCAGGAGTACAAAACCAGAGTTTAGGGGCCAATAGATCACTAATGCCCAAAAACTGATGGGATCCCGTATGTTTTTTTTTTTTTTTTTTTTTTTTAAATATATATTATATATTTTCTTTTTACAACATACAGTGACCCCAAACTAAGTTTGCCAGCCTCCAACCTGCTGCAAAAAGGGGGATTTTCTGGCTTAACAAAAAAGGCATTGGAACAAAGTCCAGCATGTACTACCCCTCTTCCGCCACCGGGAGTCACTGTTCTGCCGCTCTGCGTCCTCTCCTTCTGAAAATCAGCCTCAGACTGAGCACTGACAATGCCTGCTGTCTATAACAGCACAAAGGCGTGCCCCTGTATGACGCCGCAGGCACGCCCCCCCCCGCCCTCCTGTCTGAACGGCGCGAAAAACGTCTATAAGACGTGCGCGCGCACGCGCGCGCGCGTATGCCGGAAACAGGAGGAACATGGAGGAGCCGCGCTGCTGGAGATCCCGGAACGCAGAAACAGGCGGCAGATTCAAACCCCCGGCCAGGTAGGACTCTCCAAAGGCCCCTAGGGATCCTTACTAGCCCTAGGAAGAAACAGCAGGTTTAGCTAGCAACACATTCTTAGACAGGGGAACCTAGTGATGGGGGAGAAAAGGGTGTCATCCTGTCTCTCTTAGACATAGTGAGCAAGGTTGCCCATGCAGAGCATACTTAGGCTATCCCCCCTTTTAGGTTACCCCGGAGAGCCTGCTGTCGAACCAAGTCCCGCAGGCTCCCCCTTACCTGCTCCATGCTGCAGGATGTTTGTCCAGCAAACTGATCCAATCTTCTCCCATCTCCGTGGGTAGCGTAGTAGACCTTCAGGCCCTGGGGTCCTATGAAGGTACCCACTGTCCTGGACCTATATAGCACCCTGGCAAACAGGAACTTATGGTTTTTACAAACTCCAAGTCCTGGGCCCAGGGTCCAGCCCTCCAAAGAGGAGCATTATAGGCAAAACCCCACGGCTTGGGGCCCGGGTACTGTCCACTTTGGCACTGAGGCTCCTTGGACAGATCCGGTTAGCCCGCCCTTAATCCCAAGGATGTGGAGCAAAGCTATTCCGTGACCAACACCTAAGACACTGGCGAAAAAACTGAGAGACTCCCTCTAGGGGAGGGGGTTATATAGGGAGGGGACTTCCTGTTTGAGATTGCCAGTGTCCACACCTGAAGGTACTCCATATAACCCACATAGTAATGAATATGCCGCTCTGTGTCCTGTGATGTACGAGAAAGAAAATTCTACAGGTCGCATGCTTTGAATTACAGAGGAGACCTAGGGCTACGATTATTGCTCTCGCTCTAACAATCGCGGCGGTACCTCACATGTGTGGTTTGAACACCGTTTTCATATGCCCTTTCATGTGCAGGCGCTGGTCACGTATGCATGGCCAGCACGCAAGCTTGTCGGGACCGGGTGCTTTAGAAAATTATTTTTCTCATTTTACTTTATTTTGGGTCACTTTTATTCCTATTACAAGGAATGTAAATAAAAAAGTGGCAGGTCCTCTTAAATATGAGATCTGGGGTCAAAAATACCTCAGATCTTATATTTATATTAAAATGCAAAAAGATTTTATTTTTTTATGTCATTCAAAAAAAAAAGTCCCGCCCAATGCTCTTAAAAAAAGTGTCCGCTGCAGAGACCACTATTATCTGAAAGAGAAAACTTAAAGAGGGTATCGGGGTTATGG
Source organism: Rana kukunoris (assembly GCA_029574335.1). Taxonomy (NCBI): domain Eukaryota; kingdom Metazoa; phylum Chordata; class Amphibia; order Anura; family Ranidae; genus Rana; species Rana kukunoris. Next base: position 137,091,680 of record CM056055.1, read on the forward strand.
TAACTAGCTGCTATCATAACAACGGCATTCCTCTACAAAGTAGCGACGTATAACGGTGGCGGGTGGTCTGGAAGTGGTTAAATAGTTTTGATAAATCTAAGATTGTGTAGCAATTGTATCTAGTATATTTTTCCTAAAGATTTTTGTTGGGAGTGGGATTTGGACGGTAAGGATGGGGAATTTTTGTATTTTTGTTTGGGGGGAATATGGCCATGCAAAAGGTATTTGTACTTGGGGAGTGTGATTGTTGATTATGTTCTCCTATTATACAGTTCTAATAAATCTAAAGGAGATTGTACAGCAACTGTATTGTACATGTTGAATGAATGAACGAAAACTTATATAGCGTAGCACATGCAAACTAAATCGCCTCTGGGCGCTTGTTGTTCCTGTCTCCTTTGATATCAAAAGAGATGTTTCCCCAGTATGTTCCCCAGTAATGTGTCTTTTTTGTTTTTCATACTAGCTCAAAAAATTGGCATTTTTTATTTGACATTGATTTCAATAGAGTTCACGCTTGGTACCCAAAGGTCTTTGAATTTAATTGATTCCTGCTAGAACTGATGTTCCCGAAATCACTGTGCTGCTTTCCGTCCTCCCCTCCCCCCCCTCATCACATACCTCTTTCTGCAAGTTTTGTCCTCAGGACTCCATCCTCCCCCACTGGCCGCCGAGTCCGTCTTATGTCCCTGCCGCCATTATACACAGGGTAAGTTGTGCTCTTCCCATCTCAGCTGTGACAGGAGTTCTAGCACAGTGATAGGACTCTTGTTTTGGAGGTGACATGGTCAATAAAGTGAACCTGTCACCTCCAATTGCTATTACACAGGGAATTGTTTTCTCCTGTGTGATAGCAATAAAGTTAAGTGAAAAAAATGATAAAAATAAATAATAAGAAATAATATTAAAAATAAGAAAATTATACCAAAAAAAAACTACATGACAAGCTACAAATAACAAAAAAAAAAAATGTATCCTCATTAGATGGATTTAATCTCGCTTCCTGTCTCTGAGACTGGATTTGCACTTGAAAAAGGTAGTGTTCCGACTTAAAAACAAATTTGACTTAAGAACAAACCTACAGTCTCTATCTTGTTTGTAACCCGGGGACCCCCTGTATAAGAAATGAAAAAAAATTATATATATTGAGCTCTTCCAATTAAATTTTCTATTTGTAGTCAGATCAGTTAAAAATAAGTTCTGTTTAGTCACCGTGAGGTTGCTGATTACGTTTGATACATTTTAGTAAAGGTATTAGGTGTATGCAGTGATACTATGTATTTTGCGTTAAACAAAATAAATGCAATTTATTTTATTTGAAACATTTTACAGTTACAAAAGAGAGATGCTAATTGTCACTAAAGATACATTTATATTTACAGCACTCGAAACATGAAACGCTTCTACAACTCAATCAAAATGAGTAGAATGTTGACTTTGAAGTGAACAGACAGAGAAAATGACTCATGTTTGAAGACTATCCTGCCATTTCTGGAGAGCTTATTGCAATCATTTTAATTGCAGTTTTTAACCCTAGCTGGCTTTATTGCATTCAGTATTTGGCTCTTGCAAACGTACAAAAATAATTTACAGAGGTAAAGTTTAACCCGAGGCATGTTTAACTTACTGAAAGGATTATTTGAAGAATGTTTCCAAGTACTAAAGAAGAATATAAAATGTATAAAATTACCCCTTAGAAAAATGTTATTTTTTCAACACTGAAAGTGCAAGTCCACCTTTGAGTAATATAAATAAAAATGTTTTAACTGGAGTTGATCCCAAAATTTGGACAGCATTAGACAATGACCCAATTCAAATCCAAATTTCAGTGTAATTTAGATGGTTCAGTTTCATATATGGCTCAGGCATCTTCACTTATTAATCTGCCTGTGCTGTTGCCTTAGCTTGACTTCCAGTGCAAATGGGTCCCACCTTTCAATCCTCCCTGATACAATGGGCCAGATTCAGATACAATTACATTGGCGCAGAGTATCAGAGATACACTACGCCGCCGTATTTTACCAGGCTATACGCCGAATTCAGGTAGATTTTGTCCCGTACGGTACGGCGGCGTAGTGTATTTCTTGCCGCGTAATCGAAATACGCGATTAGGGGGTGTGAAGCATTTAAATTAGGCGCATCCCTGCGGCGATCGAACTGCGCATGCTCCGTTCAGAAATTTCCCGCAGTGCATTGCGCGAAATAACGTCGTTACGTCATTTTTTGTTTGAGTAGCGTTGTTTTTCGGACATTCCTATTGCCGGAAGACTTACGTAAAAAATAAAAAAAGACGTCGGAAAACGTTGAAATTCGACGCGGGAACGACGCCCATACTTAACATGGGCTGTCTAATATTAGACCAGCAAAAAGCTGGTATAACTTTACCCAGCAAAAAGATGACTAAAGATGCCGTAAGAGTTTGCGATTGACGTTCGTAACTTCGTGGATCGTCGGCAAAAGCTCATTTGCATACCCCGATGCGGAAAACAACGGGAACTCCACCCAGCGGCCGCAAATTTATTGCAGCGTAGATCCGAAGGCGTACAAACACGTAAGCCAGTCGGATTAAAGCCCGCAGCCGTCGTTTCATGGTTTGAGGTTTCAGAGTAGTGAAAAGACGCACGTAATTTGAAAGTACTCCAGTCTAACGTGAGTTAGACAGGAGTAAGGGCTCTGTGAATCTGGCCCAATGTTTTTAGGCATTCCAAGGATGCTAGAAGCCGCTGCTGGTTTTTCAAATTTTTCATCATCTATCCGATGACTGTGATGAGAATTTGTTTAATAAAACGGGTGGCCTGTACCATCTTGTGAGAATTTTGTGCTCACATTCTTGAGTAGCTATGTTTATTGATCCTTTATGAGCATACATATATATGATTTCCCATTCAGTATTTGTTCATAGTAAAAAAAAGTTCCACCCGTTTTTTAGTTTATTAAAAGTCAGCGGCTAAAAAAGCATAGCTGCTGATTTAATAAACGGACACTTACCTGCCCCATGGTCCAGAGATGTGGCCGCCCGGAGGCTTGCTCCTTTCCCCCTCCTTGGCGCTGTCATGGTAACTGTGGGCACCCGGCTGTGACAGCTTACGGCTTCATGGCCGGGTGCGCACTCTGCATGCATGACTTGTCCTGCGCTCTACTATTGGCCAGCCGATCTTCTGGGGCCCGAGTTGTGTCCCAGAATTCTGGCAGGGAGGGGCCACCTAGGGCAAGAGGAGACATCACCTAGGCGGCGGAAGATAGGAAGCAGGAAGTGGGACAGGAAGTCCCACGAAAAAAAGGGTGCACACCCCCCCCCAAAAAATGACATGCCGGGGGTGAGCAATGCTTAAAGTGGAAGTTCCACTTTTGGGTGGAACACCACTTTAAGGTCTTGATCCCATGCTTGGCATGACGTACTGGAGAAATATTTTTTTTCTCTTCAAAAAGAGACATGTATAAAATTGATATAAGGTGTCTCGTAGGGGGTCTCATAAATGCCTGAAATGATTCCCGTCTGGTTAAATGGTGTTTAATTTACATGTACTTCCATTGTTCTCCCCTGCCCACGTCATTGGGTAAACCCTGTTTGCCAGAGAAAGCAGGTGCTTACCCAATGACGTGGGCGGAGAACACTGTCCCGTGGTGTCACGGGGTGGGGTAATGCGCCCACATCATTGGGTAAGCCCAGCTTGCCAGAAAAAGTCGGGGCTTACCCTATGATGTGGACGGGTGAACCTGGCCCCTGTTTTGTGTCATGGAGTAGAGACTGCAGCATCGCTGGACATCAGATCACCACGGGACATAGGATTACAATGGTGGAATGTTTTTTTTTTTTTTTTATTTTATTTATTTTTTAAATAAAGGACTTATCCCAACTGTCTGTGTTTTTTTTTAACACTTTCTTTGTGAAATGGTAGGGGTACAATGTACCCCGTTACCCATTCACATGGGGGACCGTAATCTGGGGTCCCCTTTGATAAAGGGGGCTTCCAGATTTGAATAAACCCCCAAAATACCCCCAAAATCCACCATGAATGAATAAAAGAATGAAAACGTATATAGCGCGGCACATGCAAAGTAAATCGCCTCTGGGCGCTTGTTGTTCCTATCTCCTTTGGAATCAAAAGAGATGAGTCTTAATCTTTCTCCTGAATGGTAGGTGGTTCTCCTCCAACCGAATGCTGGTTGGTAAAGCGTTCCATAGTCTGGGACCTTGGACCGCAAATCTTCTATCTCCTTTGGACTTGAAGTTGGCTTTCGGTATCTGGAGTAGATTTTGATTGGTGGATCGCAGAACGCGATTGGGGTTATGAGCTTTTATTTTTTTTGCATAGATAATGGGGAGCATTGCTATGAATACATCTATGCGTTAGACAGAGTGCTTTAAAAGTGATTCTGTCTTTTACTGGTAACCAATGAAGGGATCTCAGTGAAGGTGAGATTGATTCCCAGGGTTTTTTCCCAGTCACAAGTCTAGCGGCCAAACTTGTAGACGAGCGATTTGGTACTTGGGGAGTCCGAGGTAAAGGGCATTTGCATAGTCCAATCTTGAAATTAACAGATAGATGTTGAATAACATCGGCGACAGGAGGGATCCTTGAGGGACTCCGCACGATAATGTGCGTTTTTCAGAAGTGAAGGGTCCCAACTTCACTATTTGCGATCGGTTTTCCAAAAAAGAGGAGAACCAAGATAAATCGCCTTCTGAAACTTTGGCTACTTTAGCCAGCTGAGTCAATAAAAGCTTGTGGTCTACTGTATCGAAGGCTGCGCTTAGGTCCAGCAGAACCAGAAGACAAGATTCTCTTTCGTCTGCTGCCTCGAGAACGTCGTCCTATATCTTGAGCAATGCTGTTTCCGTCCCGTGTCCGGGGCGGAATCCCGATTGAAATGGATCAAGTAGGTTGTGGGTATCTAGATGCAGTTGCAGCTGTCGTACCACTACTTTCTCCATTACCTTGGAGAGCACGTTTATGCCTGTTATGGGGCGCCGGTGGAGTGGGTCCTTAGTATCCAGGGTGGGTTTCTTCAAGATGGGTTGAATTATGCCCTCCTTCAACTGGGAGGGCACTGTGCCCTCCCTGAAGGATTGGTTGATAAGCTGCGTGATGGGAGGTGCCAGGATGTCGGCGCATTCCTTCAGCAGTTTGGTGTGGATGTTATCATTAGGCGCAGTGCTGTTACGCAAAGTACCGATGATATTTTTTGTGGCATGGATAGAGATGGGTTCCAGTGTGAACTTACCTGGTTGTGGTGAATCACTGCAGGTGTTGTGTCAATAATTCCGGGGGGGGCTAGGAGGGGAATTGTTTTGCTGAATGCTTTGCTGGATTCCCTCGATTTTATAAATTAAGTAATCCGATAATTCATTGCAAAATTCTTGTGTGCCCGAATTGGGGGCTTCAAGACATCCTGGATTCATGGTCTAAGTGACCAGCTTAAAGAGTTCGCGGGGGCAGTTGAGGGCGCTGTTGATAGCCTCAGAAAAATAGTTTTTCTTGGCTTTGAAGATTTCTTTGTGGTATTTTCTTGTTATTGCCTTGTAGTTGGAGAGGTTCTCATCTGAAGAGCTTATTTTCCAGGTGGCTTCCGCCCTTCTGCGCTCTTGCTTCAGTAGCGCCAGCTGGTTGTTGAACCAGCTGGAGTTATTTTTCCAGATGTGGGTTTTACGTTTCGGTGCTATTAAGTCAGCTGACTGTAATAGTGCTGTGTTTATGGCATCCAGTGTTTCTTCAGCCTTTTGATGCGGCTGGATTGTTTTTATTTTTTTCCTTAACGTGGCTTTGAAGAGTTCCGAGTGGAGCTTCTTCTGACATCTAGTCCAGTGTGTTCTCACTGGATTTGATGTTTTTGTTAAGGGGGGGAATTCGGAAATAATGAATTCAATTGCATGGTGATCTGTCCATGGCAACGGTTCATTGTCCAAGGTTTTTATTTCCAAGTCTTGTCTGAAAATAAGATCGAGCGTGTGACCTGAAGCATGTGTGGGCCCACACACTAGTTGCTGAAGCCCTAATCCTTCCAGGTGGTCAATGCAGGCGTCGGCAATGGGGTCTTGCGGGGAGTTGGCCCAGAGGTTGAAGTCCCCGAGCAGCAAAAGATGTTTGCTGTTAAGGGTATAGGTGGAGATAAAGTCCGTCAATGATGGGAGAAGCTGTGATTTCGGGCCAGGTGGTCTATAGCAGAGAAGAATGTGGACGGTCTCCTGGGAGTTTACTTGCAGTTGCAGAGTAAGGGTTTCCGTAAATGGAAGAGGGTTTTGAAGGACTGGTTTTGAGATCGCAAGATGAGTCTTATGGATCACCGCCAGTCCTCCTCCTCTTGCCCTATTCTGTTTTCCATTATAATACGGTAATTTTCAGGCACCAGTTCTCCTAGAATGGTGTTACAGTCGGCTGTAAGCTAGCTCTCTGTAATAAAGAGGCAGTCTAAATTGTATTGTAGGATGAAATCATGGATTTTTAGTCAGTGTTTTACTGCCGATCTTGTGTTGATCAAAGCACATGATATGTGCTTAGGCTGGAGTACACGGCTGAGATTTTTGATAGTCGATCGTTGATCGATTCTTAAAAGTCGCTCAGTTCGAAGGGCTTTTTTGGTGATGGCTGGTAGTATTGCGGCAAATCGCCTCAGATCCCAAATGGTCTCTGCCGAGTATTGCAGATTAACCATGGTCACCAACACCTGGGGGGAGGAGGGAGGATTCTCAAGGATTACTGAATCCTCTGATCCTAGCTTGGTCCAGAGGAAAGCAAAAAAACCTGGCCGTGCTAGGCCAATATGCTACGGCAGGGAGAAAAAATTCCTTCCTGACCCCTTAAGAGGCAATCGGGCGAGCCCTGGATCAAGTTTGATGGTGTTGAGACAGGGGAGTTTGGGGCCGGGTGTAGCAAGATGGCCGCCGATCAGGCAGCAGGATCCAGGCTGGGGGGTCCCAGATTAAGTTGATCGGTGCTGCCAGGGGGGCTGGGAGCGATGGCCAGTAGGAGCAGGGGTACTACTGGGGTAGGGGGAACTTTCTGGTCCGTTGGGGCAGTTTGCTGAGGGTTGCCAAGGGGTAAGGAGCGGTGCGTCGCTAGGCCGCGGGTGAAGCTGCGGCCTTTCCTGAATCGTGGCTGCCGCGATTCCTTTCAGGCCGGCGCAGAGGAATGAAAAAAATGCCAGAGGTCGGCGGAAATTGCGGGGATAGGTGGGGAAAGACTATCCTGAGTGGTGGGTTGTAGTGTGGGAATACAGGGGGGGAGGTGTGGAGAGGGGGAGGGCCAAGGTGATTTGTGGAAGCTGGCGCGGCTTGTCCTGAAAAGGACGGCCGCCTACAGCTCCAGTAGGATGGCTTACCTGCCTGAGAAATCCCTGGAGAGGGGATGAAGGAGGGAGCCAGGGGGGGGTCAGATGAGTGCAGGTAAACCGGGGGAAGCCGGGTAAATCTCTGGAGAGGTGAAGAGAAGCCTGCCTAGCAGTCTGCCTAGTCCTAGTCTGGCAGTCTGGTGCCTGGCGAGAGCAGACTCGAGCGGAAGGCCGGAGCGTCCTACTCTCCCACTGACACTGACTGACTGATGTGACATCAATCCTCATAGTAGTACCATGTTGAGGGCATGTGGCCTGGTACAGTTCAGGAGGGGGGCGCTCTCTCGTCCCCCTCTTTTCCTGCGGCCTTCCAGGTTACATGCTCAGATAAGGGTCTGGTATTGATTTTTGGGGGGACCCCACACTATTTTTTTTTATCTTGTTGCGGGGTACCCCTTAAAATCCATACCAGGCCTGAAGGGCCTAATATGGAATTTGGGGGGAACTCCAATTTTTTATTTATTTTTTTGGTTCAGGCTCCGCTTAATATTCATACCTAACCCAAAGGGTCTGGTAATGGACTGGGGGGACACCTGATGTTTTTTTCAATGTATTTGATCTGTATTGTCGGGAGCCGACAATTGATGAATAGCCACGAGTAGTTTTAAATGACTTTTTTTTCCTTTAGAAATTACATTTTGTGCAGGGACAGTTCTAAACAGGGGAAACATGCGCTTCTTTGCAGACATAATATACACCCCCCCCCCCGGTACAAATTGTAAAGGAATATTTCACTTTTATTGTTTCACTTTATGCATTATTAAAATCACTGCTTCCGTAAAAACAAATGTTTTTAAAAAAAAAATGCATTGATAAATGTCCTCTGGGGCAGGACCCAGGTCCCAAAACACTTTTTATGACAATAACTTGCATATTAACCTTTAAAATTAGCACTTTAGATTTATCCTATAGACTTTTAAAGGGTGTTCCGCGGCTTTTCGAATTTGCTGCGAACACCCCAAATTGTTCACTGTTCGCCGAATGGGTGAACAGCCAATGTTCGCGACTCACCCCTACTCATCACTAATCAAGGTAAAGGACCAATGGCAGAGGGGCCTTTACCACGTGATCAGCCGTCGGCCAATGATTGCTGATCGCAGAAGTTATTATAAGCTGGTTATCTTTTTTTTTCCCTCATGCTGTCAGCCTTTAGCGACTTATAGTATTGGACTATTCTCCAAAGGAGTCTTAAAGTCCAATTTTGATTGTTCCGTAGGTGTCAAGATCCTACGGGGTAAATGACCGCACCGGCCGGGAAGACACCTTCTGCAATAAGCGCCTAGAGGCGATTCAGTTTGCATGTGTAGCTCTATACAAGTCATAAATTCATTCACTTGCAGTAGTCTAAGTTGGGGATTCCATATTTAATTTGTAATGCTCAAAAGGTTTGTTATAGCTGGGCCTATTAGAATGTCTTCTACTGTCTCTATGCCTTTAGATGGCCAAGGTGTTATATTATGGTTTGGTATAATATTTGAGAGGCTAAAAATGGGAAGAGGAAGCTTTGCATTAGATGTGTCTTTAACCACTTGTCATCTGCCCGCCGTCAAATGACGGCGGGCAGACGACTCCATTGTTCTGACATGACGTCATATGACGTGATGTCCCTTTAAAGCCGCGGGCGGGCGCGCGTTGCCGGCGGCGCGCGCGCGCACCCGCCGCTCCGCGGGGATCCCGTGCGAGTGCCCGGCGGCAACGATCGCCGCCGGCACACGCGATTGCTCTGTAAGTGAGCTGGGACGTGCAGCTCTGTATGTAAACACAGAGCTGCACGTCCCTGTCAGGGAGAGAGGTGACAGATTGTGTTCCTTGTACATAGGGACACAATCGGTCACCTCCCCCAGTCACCCCCCTTCCCCCTACAGTTAGAACACTCATAGGACACACATTTAACCCCTTCCCCGCCCCCTAGTGGTTAACCCCTTCACTGCCAGTCACATTTATACAGTAATCAATGCATATTTATAGCATTTTTCACTGTATAAATGTAAATGGTCCCAAAAATGTCAGAAAAGTGTCCGAAATGTCCGCCATAACGTCGCAGTCCCAATAAAAAAATCGCAGATCGCCGCCATTAATAGTAAAAAAAAAAAAAATGCCATAAACTATCCCCTATTTTGTAAACGCTATAAATTTTGCGCAAACCAACCGATAAACGCTTATTGCATTTTTTTTTTTACCAAAAATATGTAGAAGAATACGTATCGGCCTAAACTGAAGGAAAAAATATTTTTTTTATATATTTTTTGGGGTTATTTATTATAGCAAAAAGGAAAAAATATTGCATTTTTTTAAAAATTGACGCTCTATTTTTGTTTATAGCGCAAAAAATAAAAACCGCAGAGGTGATCAAATACCACCAAAAGAAAGCTCTATTTGTGGGAAAAAAAGGACGCCAATTTTGTTTGGGAGCCACGTCGCACGACCGCGCAATTGTCAGTTAAAGCGACGCAGTGCGGGAAGCTTATATTTTGTCTGGGCAGGAAGGGGGTGTAGGTGCACAGTAGGTAAGTGGTTAATTGGTGACTCTGATATATGCGACCATGTTTCTAATGCCACTCTGATAGTGGGCGAGAGCATGGAGTAAGAGGTTGTATTAAAATGTTTAGCTAGCATAAAGTTGTACATATTGTCGCCCTGTACTTGTGAATTTTCTAATTCTGCCCATAGTGTTATAGCATTGGAAGGAAACCATGCTTTCAGTTGGGTGAGGATTACAGCTTTGCTGTAGTCTTTAATTACTATATGACCCATACCTCCTGCATTTCTTGTAGGAATGAGTTTACTAAAAGCGCATCTTGCCTTCTTTCCCCTCCAAAGAAAGTAGTTAAGTAAAGCTTGTGCTTTTAGAAAGAAAGAATTAGAGACTGGAATAGGTAAGGTTCTAAGCAGGTATAAGGCTTCTTTCACACTGGAGGCGTTTTTCAGGCACTTTAGTGCTAAAAATAGCGCCTGTAAAGAGACTGAAAAAAGCCTCATCTGCAATCCCGGTGTGAAATCTCGAGTGCTTTCAAAAATAATCCTGCAAGCAACTTCTTCAAACGCACTTTAGGAGCAGTGTATATACCGCTCCTAAAGCGCCCCCTGCCCATTGAAATCAATGGGCAGTGCTGCTGAAGCACCTCGGCAGTGCCACTTTTAACCCTTTATTCGCCCGCTAGCATGGGTTAAAAGTGACCTGCTAGCACCCAAAAAGCGCCACAAAAACTATGGTAAAGCACCGTAGTTTTACCGCTGACACCTGGGCGCTGGCAGTGTGAAAGGGCTCTATGAGTTGAGGGAGCAATAACATTTTAAATAATGCCAATCATCCGGACCAAGTTAATTCTGTTTTTGCCATATTATGGAGCTTTGTTTTTAGGGTAGTAACAAATGGTATATAGTTAGCAGTTACCAGGTCCTTTGATGGGGGGGGGGGGGGGTAAGAGTTATTCCTAAATATTCCTGCTTGTTTCCATACATAGGAAAATGAGGAGACACGCTTCTTTTTAGTGGGTTCAGTTATACCTAGATCTAGTATGAGGGATTTAGAACTATGGACTTTATAGTACGACACTTGATTGAATAAGGTTAATGCATTGTTTACCGAAGCCGGGGATTTTTCCACATAGGTTAACATCAAAATGATATCAGTTGCAAATAGGCTTATAGTATGCATCTTGTTTTTCGCGCAAAAAACAGAGATGTTGGAATGGGAGTGCAGGTATATGGCCAGTGGTCCCATCAGTAAGTTAAAAATGAACGGGGAGAGGGGACAATCCTGCCTTGTACCATTTGTTATGGGGAACGGGTTGGATAAAACTCCAGAAGCGAGTACTTGTGTGGATGGTGAGGTGTCGAGTGCCATTGTGGCCGAGTATATAGGGCCTTGGAAACCAAAAGCTAAATGTCCTACTTTTAGAACCATTTTAAGAGTTGAACTAAAATGACAGCCCCAAAAGGATTCATCTAAAACTGGTATGTGCAAGGATGTGTAATTGGAATTTATTTACAATATGCATGTGCATTATGATGACATGTGTGTTGGTATTATATCAGCACTTCACTTAACACGGTGTTGCAATAATTTGATGATACATAAGCTTCTCAGCCATGCAAGTTTAAGGACTCCGATGTCTGTTTCATTAGGTAAAAATTAGTCTTTCAGTTTAGTTTTAGTAAATCCTAGTTGGGAAAAGAGTATGGCCTGGCCTTTGCAGAAAGAAGAGCTTCTGTTGTCGTCAACGAACTGGTTGGTGACATCAAAGGAGACGGGAAAAGTTAGTCGGCTGCAGACAAGGTTGTTGAAGAAATTAGAGTGAAAGGAGGAAAAGTGGTGGCCATTTATGAGGACCTGATCGTTGGTTTAACCCTTTTTGGCTAATATGCTGTTGCCGAACAAGTCAGTGTATGGCAATATTGTTTGGCAAGTTCATCACTGACGGAGAGTGGGCTGCAAGACACACATGGTGCAGTGTGAAGACGTTATCACCCTTTGAAGGATTCTTTTGTGCTTTATGGACATTCTTTAGCACGATTATTGTTCAGATTGACATTTTTTACTGAATTTCCATTCATTTTCACTTTTCTCCATTATATTGTTTATTATATAAGCACTGCTGATCACTTTAGGTTTTTTTCTGAGGTGATATTTTACATAAGTTCCTATGTTACATTTCTGCCTCTGTACCAATAATTGGTGAGTAAATCATCATCATCATAACCTCTGTTGATGGAGCAGGAAGCTGACCAATGAAGTAGCAATGCCAAGTTAGAAAGTATCACAAGAATGGATAGTCAGATTACAAATTTCAGGTAACGCATTAAACTACACCTATTTCAACCATGTATTCAGCTGTTTTCTTGGAGTCCCACTTTAAGTACAGGGACCTCTGGTGATTTCTTTAAAAACAAAGGTGAACATAGCTTGATTTTATGTAAGCTGATGCATTTTGCCTTGACTGAGGTTTCCTATTAATGTAATCCAGCTTTCTAAAAAAAATACTAGCAGCACCATTTTATTTGGCAATATTCAAAAAGCCTTGAGCAGTATAAATTAAATTGCATTAATTTAGCATGATAATTCCTCTTCAACAAATCATGCTAAAACATTTTCCCCAGTCATTTTTATGCATAACAAACTAATAAGCATGTAGCATGAAACAGGCAGATATTCAAGTTAAAGAAAGCTATAATTAACTTGAGTTTTTTTTCCTTCATACAACTTGGTAACAAAACATAAATGGAGTAGAAAGATTCTGCTTGGCAGCTGAAAAGCCATTGCAAAGATTACTAGTTATGGCTACGAATGTCTTCACCAAATCATTTCTCTTTTAATTATTGAGCTGCTGCAGTTTGCATATAAACAGCTGCTGAAAATGTCACATGCAAATGAAAAGGGGAGAGGGGAGGGGGGACAGAACCAAAATCGTAGCATACTTCTGTTTATTTATTTATTTTTTATTACCGTGAATATGCCACCACAGACGGGCTCCTATAATAATACCATCTTGCAATTCTCTGAGCACTGTACAGACTAAAGTGCATCACACTGCCATTAATCCCACTTATCATTTTGACAGCTCAGTAATTACACTACTGCTATAGCCAGGTAGGCCTAATAAAATATCAACTGCTGAGTTAGAGTACATGCTGGAAAGATGTTTTATTAAACTTGGGGGGGTTGATCATCAAGTGACATTACTGTCGACCTATTTTTCTATTTGACAATAAATTATACTTTGACCATGCCATAATAGATATTACAAAGTGCATTTGCCAAATAGAAAAGAGAAAAAAAAGTACTGCATTCCACTAAGCTAAGCAAATGGCATAAATAAAAGAGCAGGAAAGGCATGCCAAAATGTTATTACCTAAATTGTTTTAAATGATTGATAACTTGAGAAATCACATCCATACTGTTTAAGGGACAGTAAAGCAAATTGCAACAACCGTGACTGCTACATAATTTTTCCATCAAGTACCATTTAAATTAAACTTCCAAGGCTCAAACTCACCTTTTTAAATTTGTCTTTTCCTATTCAGGTTACATTTTTATTAGAAACATTAAAACTGATTATTGTTTTGCATGGAATTAAAATGCAAACCCTTGATTTAATAAATTTTCAGAGGGAGAGAGAGAGAGAGAGAGACAGAGAGAGACAGAGAGAGACAGAGAGACAGAGAGAAACAATAAGCAGAAAAGAGTAGTAAGATATGAAAAAAATAATGCAAGAAAGTGACTGTTTGCAAGAAGAGAGGAATAAAAAGCAATAGTGGAATAAGGGAAAGAAAAGGTAAATGAGAAGTGTTATTAGACTTAGCTTTAAACTGCAAATTTGCAGACAAGACACCCTCAAATTAAGTCTGGTGTGTTACCAGACTTAATTTGAGGGCTTCTTGTTCATGTTTTTTTGGCACAAAAATATTAAAACTACCGTATTTATCGGCGTATAACACGCACAGGCATATAACAAGCACCCTAACTTTAAGAGGGAAGTTTCGGGGAAAAAAAAATTCCACAGCCCCCAGCGTATAACACGCAGTCACAGTTTACCTTCTATTTTCAGGGTAAAAAAGTTAGTGTTATACGCCAATAAATACAGTAATTGCAAAACTGTTTTTTTTTTGGCTACAGTGGAGAGGGATTAGAACAGCGGTCAGTGTTTTTTTTCCCTCTGTGCCCCCATTAGGCAGTTTTGCCATCTCTAATCATAATGTTTTACTGTTATCACGAGAGAAGGTGAAAAAAATTAGCACATTTTGGGTTATCACCAAAGCAGGAATTGGGGGGAAATCTTCCAATGGGGATACTAGTTCTGATGACAACCAGGCTTTCCCTCACTTTGAATGGATTTACACAAATTTTCTGTTGTGTCAATGGAACTGGAAGTAAATGTAAATCTCCCCTTTAGGACACAATAGACAAAAACATCTCTTTTGAAAGAGAGAGGGCTTAAGAAAAAAAGCGAAAAAAAATGGGAGAGAAAAAAAAATGGGAGAAACAGAAAGAGAGAGAGAAAGAGAGCAAGAGAAAGAAAGTCTGATGCAGGGTAGCCTCTTTTACGACCCTAGTTCGCGAGCCACTGAAGTGGGAACAGCGGACTCGGAGCACAGGGGGGTAGGAGTGCCGGGGTGATGTAGAGTAGAAGCAGATGGGCGAATACCTCTGATGTGAAGACGTGGGAGATGCTGAGGACGCTGGAGCGGAGGAAGGGTCAGCGACCCGCACGGGAGCTGCGACTACTGCGGCACAAGCTGGGAAGGTAAGTTGGTGGAATGGACATCAACTGGAACAGCAGGGTCAGACAAGCTGGGTCATAACAGGTAAGCAGAAGGTATACAGGCAGATGGCTGAAGAGTAGTCGGTGAAGCAAGCAGGTAGGTCTGGCAACGAGAGTTCAATCAGGCGGATGGTCAAACAGGAGCCGGGTCAGAGGGTTGGAGAGGTACGGATGGTCAGGCAAGCCAAAGTCAGAGTTCAAACGGGTATTCCAGACAGGTAATCAGAGTACAGGTCTCAGGTAGGGATCAGGCATAAACTGCAGATCAGGCAGCAATGAGCTGCAAACAAACACAGGTTTTAAAGTGTCCGTTTGGCGCCAGAGCCGTTCACGTGCACGCGCGCGCACCCCCCATGCATGCGCGCGCACCCCCTGCATGGAGGAGGTAAGTCCCTGACATTGCCCCCCCCCAAGGGGCAGCCTCCGGATGCCTAGTCGGGCTACTTTGTCAGGGTGAGCGAGGAAAAAGGCACGTAGTAAACTTTCAGCATGGATGTTACCTTCAGGCTCCCAAGAATTATCCTCTGGACCATACCCCTTCCATTTGACCAGAAACTGGTTTTGTCCTTGTCACTTCCTGCAGTCCAATATGGCTTCCACTACGTACTCTTCACAGCCATCGATCTGGACAGGTTCAGGAGGCTTGGATCCTCTGTTAGGGAAGGGATCAGGAACTGCAGGTTTGAGTAAAGAAACATGAAATACAGGATGTATCTTCAGGGAGTTAGGTAGAGAGAGTTCATATGAAGGTAAATTAATTTTTCTCTTAACCGGGAAGGGTCCCAAAAACTTAGGTGCCAACTTTTTAGATGGGCAAGATAGTCTTAAGTTATTCGTGGACAACAATACCTGGTCATCTGGTTTGAGATCCAACTCCCCCTTCTCCCTTTGTCGAAGAATCTTTTGCCGTCAGCTTGAGCCTTGGTTATTGCTTTGCGTAGTATCTGGTTGTTATGTTGAAGAAACTCCAAGGTATCTTGAACTGCTGGGACTGTTGATTCTGAAAAGAAATCTGGCAAAAATGTTAAATTATAACCATAATTAGAGAAGAAAGGGGATTGCCCCGTGGCTGAATGTTTGCTAAATGAATTGTTATATGCAAATTCTGCTAGAGGTAGCAGCGAGACCCAATCATCTTGAGAAAAAGTTGTAAAGCATCTGATGTATTGTTCTAAGGTTTGGTTTGTTCTTTCGGTTTGCCCATTGGTCTGGGGGTGGTAGGCTGAGGACAGGGAAAGTTTAATCTGTAACTTTTCACAAAGGACTTTCCAGAACCGAGAAGTGAACTGGACCCCTCTGTCGGAGACAATATTGGAGGGTACTCCATGTAGCCTGATGATCTCTTTAATGAAAACACGAGCAGTTTCAGCAGCAGAAGGTGTCTTCTTTAAAGGGAGGAAGTGAGCCATTTTGGTAAAACGATCTACGATCACAAAGATTGCTGTACACCTTTCGGAGCTGGGAAGTTCCACAATGAAGTCCATTGCAATCATTTCCCAAGGTCTATTGGGTACAGGTAGAGGTTTTAATAGGCCCCAGGCTTGTTTTCTGGACGTTTTGTTTCGATTGCAGATGGGACAAGAGTTGATATAAGTTACAAAAGTCCTCTAGATTAGGCCACCAGAAAGTGCGTCTCACTAATTCAAGGGTTTTGTGGACTCTCCGGTACAAAGACTTGACTTCCTCTCCAGAATAGACCGTCTCTGGAAGTTAGCGAGATGTTGGGGGGTTTGGAAGATTCGGAAGATGCTTCCCTGATCGTGGATAGCAGGTCCGTATGTAAAAGTAGGAAGTTGCCATCTGGAAGAATGGTATCTGGAACGGATGTGTCCTTAGGATTGTCGTGCATCCGAGATAAAGCATCTGGTTTGACGTTTTTGGATCCGGGTCTGTAGGTAATATGAAAACAAAAACGAGAAAAGAAAAGAGCCCAACCGGCTTGTCGTGGCTTTAACCGTTTCGCTGTCCATAAATACTCTAGAGTCTTGTGATCTGTGTAGATCAATACAGGGTGAGCAGCGCCTTCGAGTAAGTATCTCCATTCCTCTAAAGCGGCCTTGATGGCTAACAGTTCTCGATCCCCTACATCGTAATTCCTTTCAGCAGGAGAGAGTTTACGGGAGAAGAATCCCACTGGGTGCATTAGATCTTTGTCTCCTGAACGCTGGGAGATGACGACCCCTACCGCTACTTCGGAGGCATCTACTTCAAGAATGAAAGGTATCGCTGGATTAGGATGGCAGAGTATCGGAGCGGATGTGAAGAGCCCTTTCAGGGTGTCAAAGGCTTCTTGAGCTTCCCGATTCCATCGGAAACGAAAATTTTGTTTGGTGAGTTGGGTGATCGGGGCCACTATCGTGGAGAAGTGCTTAATGAATTTCCTATAGAAATTTGCGAATCCGATAAAGCGTTGCACTCCCTTCTTATCCAGGGGCGTTGGCCAGTCCAGGATGGCGGATACCTTTTTCGGATCCATTTCAATTCCAGCTGGGGAAATCACTAGGCCTAAGAATTGGATAGTTGATTGTTCGAACTCGCATTTTTCCGCTTTTGCGTAAAGGCGGTGCGAACAGAGACGGTCTAGGACTTTGCAGACATGCACTCGGTGCTCTTCTAGAGAACAGGAAAAGACCAGGATATCATCTAAATAAACAATACCGAAGATGTCTAGGAAGTCTCTAAATATGTCGTTGACGAAGTGTTGAAATGTAGCAGGTGCATTACATAAACCAAAGGGCATTACTAAGCACTCATAGTGTCCATACCTGGTGCGGAACGCTGTTTTCCATTCATCACCATCTCTGATGCGTATCAAGTTATACGCTCCCCTCAGGTCCAGTTTAGTGAAAATAATAGCCAATCGTAATTTTTGAAAAAGTTCGGGTATTAGAGGCAGAGGGTAGCGATTCTTCACCGTGATGTTGTTTAATTCCCTATAGTCAACGCAGGGGAGGAGAGTCTGGTCCTTCTTTGTGACAAAGAAGATTCCGGCGCCTGCTGGCGAGGTGGACGGGCGGATGAATCCTTCGGCCAAATTTTCGTCAATATAGACTTTTAATGCGTCCTGTTCTTTCTCAGAAAGTGGGAGAATTCGCCCAAAGGGTATTTCAGCTCGAGGAAAGAGTTCAATCGGACAGTCATATGGCCGATGAGGTGGCAGAGTATCTGCTCCTTTCTTGTTAAACACGTCAAGGAATCCATGATACGGTTTTGGGACGGACTGAAGCAAGTTAGGATCAGCGTTCAAACACATCAGGGTAGGAGACGGGTTAAACGGTCTGGGCAGACAGTGTTCCTGACAGTAGTACGAAGGGAAGGTGATTCTTCCAGATGTCAAATCAATTTGGGGGTTGTGTGCCCAGAGCCAAGGTAGGCCTAAAATTATTGGAAACAAAGGGGATGAAATAACGTCCAAAATTAATAGTTCCTTGTGTTTGGAGAGAAGAAATAGCAGGTAGTGGAAGCGTCTCTTGAGTTACCTGACCAGACTTGATGTGTGAGCCGTCAGCCAAGAAAACGGAAAGTTTAAAGTCTTTTCTACGTAAGGGAATGCTATGAGGATTAACAAAAGAGGCATCAATAAAACAGCTGCATGCACCCGAATCAATGATAGCATTGACCAACACCGTCTTTTCCGGAAGCTGTAAGGAAAGGGAGAGAACAAGGTGGTTGGTGTTGGTAGAGATAGCTGAGACATTAACAGGAACGAAAGATCTGAGCTTACGTGTCTTGATAGGACAATTATTCACGTAGTGGCTGGCCTCGCCACAGTAGAGACACAGGTTCAACTGACGACGACGTGTGCGTTCTTCCGGGGTCAGGGATGGTCGCATCACTCCTAATTGCATTGGTTCGGAAGTGTCCATAGATGGATTAGCAGAACTCGGAGAAGAAGATGGTTGGAAACGAGAAGCAGGCAAGGGGGCCCGAGCAGTGACCCATACTGGGCGGCCTTGTTGGTAAGAACGCTCTGCCCGGAGTTCCCTTAGTCGTCGATCAATTTGCACAGCCTTAGTGATTAGATCCTCTAGGGTTTCAGGCACCTCAATGCGGGCTAGTTCATCCTTCAAGGATTCGGATAAGCCTAAGCGGAATTGATGGCGCAGAGCTGCGCTGTTCCATTGGGTGTCTGCACTTCATCTACGAAAATCGGTTACATAATCCTCAACCGCTCGACGACCCTGTTGGAGTGCAAGTAGAGCGGTTTCAGCTGTGGCAGTGCTCTGGGGGTCATCATAGAGTTGGGCCATGGCCTGGAAGAAGTTTAGCAAAGTCTGTGTCGGAGGGCCATTCTCCTCTAGTAACTGATGTGCCCATTTTTGGGGTTCCCCTTGAAGTAATGAGACAACAAACCCCACCTTCGTGGCCTCTAGTGAGAATGCGCGGGGTTGCAGAGCAAAATATAATTGGCAGGCATTACGGAAGTCCCGGAATTTAGAGCGATCCCCCGTGAATCGTTTGGGCATAGGAACCCTGGGTTCGGATGGTAGCATTACCACAGATGGAGCAGCAGCGGTTGATGAAGACCTAGTAGCGGAAGTTGAGGCGTCTTCAGGGACGGCAAGGTTCTGGACCTGTCCTTTCAATCTCAGGTAGCCATCTTGCAGGTTTTTAACGGCTTGGGTGAGGGATGCTAAATGCTTGCATATCTCCTCCATTGCTGGGGCCACTCCTGCAGACTCTGTCATGGCTGCCTGATACTGTTACATACCTGGATACCAGAGTCTGATGCAGGGTAGCCTCTCTTATGACCCTAGTCCGCGAGCCACTGAAGTGGGAACAGCGGACTCGGAGCACAGGGGGGTATGATTTCCGGGGTGATGTAGAGTAGAAGCAGATGGGCGAATACCTCTGATGTGAAGACGTGGGAGATGCTGAGGACGCTGGAGTGGAGGAAGGGTCAGCGACCCGCACGGGAGCTGCGACTACTGCGGCAAAAGCTGGGAAGGTAAGTTGGTGGAATGGACATCAACTGGAACAGCAGGGTCAGACAAGCCGGGTCATAACAGGTAAGCAGAAGGTATACAGGCAGATGGCTGAAGAGTAGTCAGTGAAGCAAGCAGGTAGGTCTGGCAACGAGAGTTCAATCAGGCGGATGGTCAAACAGAGGGTTGGAGAGGTACAGATGGTCAGGCAAGCCAAAGTCCGAGTTCAAACGGGTATTCCAGACAGGTAATCAGAGTACAGGTCTCAGGTAGAGATCAGGCATAAACTGCAGATCAGGCAGCAATGAGCTGCAAACAAACACAGGTTTTAAAGTGTCCGTTTGGCGCCAGAGCTGTTCATGTGCACGCGTGCGCTCCCGCACGCGCCCCCGCGTGCCGTGCACGCGCTCGTGCCTCCAGTGCACGCGCGTGCGCCTCCAGTGCACGCGCGTGCGCCATTGGAGCACGTGCACGAGCGCGGGACAGGCGGCGGTGATCCAGGGACATGGAGGAGGAAGGCTGCATGGAGGAGGTAAGTCCCTGACATTGCAAGAGAAAGAAAGAGCAAGAAAAAGAAAGAGAGAAAAAGAGAGAAGAGAGAAAGAACGAGAGAAAGAAAGAATGAGAGAAAGAGGAGGAATGAGAGAAAGAATGCAAGAAATAATGAGAGAGAGAAAGAAACAGAGAATAGGGGGGAGAAAGAGAGAGAAAGAACGAGAGCAAGAGAATGCATGCGAGAGAGAGAACGCAAGAGAGAAAGAGAGAGAAAGAGAAGAGAGAAAGAACGAGAGAAAGAGAAAGAACAAGAGAAATAAAGCAAGAGAGAATGTGAGAGAGAAAGAGAGAATAGGGGGAGAGAGAATAAGAAATACAAAGAAAGAGAGAGAGAGAGAGAGAGAGAAAGAGAGAGAAATGTTAAGAATGGAGCAAGTTTTGGAATTATTATTTTAAGTAAATAGAAATCTAAAACCAAAATAAATATAAAAGGAAAGTTAAGTAAATGATATGTGGGTAATTTATATTGTATGTTCAGCTCAAGGGAAATTACTTACATCTAATTTTAAGTTTACTTTTTGCTGGTGCCCTCTGTCCTCCTCCCCTATTACATGACCCCACAAACTTTAATCCTCCAGTTCTACAGAGATAATACCAGTGCTGAATCTGTCATATTCACTCATCAAGAACATTTTCAATTGTCCACCCATCTTCCACTGATAAATTACTTTACGTTAATAGGACAGCCTCTATGAATTGTATTTGTTTTATTGTTTTTACTGGTAATGGCGGGGATCTGTGATTTTTAGCAGAACTGTGTAATTTCGGTTGACAAATCTGACCCCAAATTACACTTTATGAGGACCAGTAATTATTACATTGATCAGTGCTATAAAAATGCACTGATCAATGTATAAATTACACTGGCAAAAAAGGGGTTAACACTAGGGGACAATCAAGGGTTTAAATGTGTTCCCCTTAGCATGTTTTAACTGTAGGGGGAATGGGCTGGGCTACCTGGGACATGACAGAGATCAATGTTCCTGATCACTAGTGTTGAGCAGAATATGCCATATTCGATTTCGCGATATATCTCGAATATATAGTCGAATATTCGAGATATATTCGCTAAATACGAATATTCGTGATATTTTTTGGAAATGAAATGATTGCGAATTTTCGCTATTGTGAATGCGAATGCGAAATTTCGAGAAATGCGGAATGGAGCACTCTGATTGGCTCAGAATATTCGTGATATTTTATAATACCAAATAATTGCGAAATTTCGAGAAATGCGGAATGGAGCACTCTGATTGGCTCAGAATATTCGTGATATATTACAATACAAAATAATTGCGAATATTCGGCAAATGCGGAAGGAGCACTCTGATTGGCTCAGAATATTCTTGATATATTACAATACAAAATAATTGCGAATATTCGGCAAATGCGGAAGGAGCACTCTGATTGGCTCAGAATATTCGTGATATATTACAATACAAAATAATTGCGAATATTCGGCAAATGCGGAAGGAGCACTCTGATTGGCTCATAATATTCTTGATATATTACAATACAAAATAATTGCGAATATTCGGCAAATGCGGAAGGAGCACTCTGATTGGCTCAGAATATTCTTGATATATTACAATACAAAATAATTGCGAATATTCGGCAAATGCGGAAGGAGCACTCTGATTGGCTCAGAATATTCGTGATATATTACAATACAAAATAATTGCGAATATTCGGCAAATGCGGAAGGAGCACTCTGATTGGCTCAGAATATTCTTGATATATTACAATACAAAATAATTGCGAATATTCGGCAAATGCGGAAGGAGCACTCTGATTGGCTCAGAATATTCTTGATATATTACAATACAAAATAATTGCGAATATTCGGCAAATGCGGAAGGAGCACTCTGATTGGCTCAGAATATTCGTGATATATTACAATACAAAATAATTGCGAATATTCGGCAAATGCGGAAGGAACACTCTGATTGGCTCAGAATATTAGTGATATATTACAATACAAAATAATTGCGAATATTCGGCAAATGCGGAAGGAGCACTCTGATTGGCTCAGAATATTCTTGATATTTTATCGTAATTTCGCAAAAATGCGAATGAGAAATTGATTGCGGAATTTCGACAGTAACACTCTGAAATCGAATATATGTGTTATTTTAGCTAAAAACAATATTGCGAATTTCTCGAAAATAATCGCGCGATATCGCTATTGCCGAATAATCGCATTGCGATTTTTCGGCAATATAAAATGATCGCTGCAGCTACTCGGCCCAAGGTCTCTAATCATACCAGCAATGCTTTTAGACGTCGATGGGGATCTCTAGGATGTGATCTGTTTTAAAAAAAAATTGAAAAAATACGAATATTGGAAATAGCGAATATTCACCGCGAAATTCGGAATATATCGCGAATACTCGAATATGCCATATTCGAGCCGAATATTCGCAATACGAATATTCGTGAGCAACACTACTGATCACTGGAAATAGAAGATCTCTGAGATGTCCCCTGTCAGAACCTCAGACAAGTATATATAAAAAAACATTTACAAACATGCAGTGTAAATACCTGCAATTTATCTAATCTCTTGCAGTGCCTGTACAGAACAGCTCTGACTGGGAGAGGGAGAAGTAGAACAAGAAGCCAGTTCTGTAGTAGCATCTTGCTAACATGGTACATATTGATAGAAGGAGGGCAGTGTGACAAAGAAATTAGCTAATTAGTCTGCTCCTTCTCCATTCATTGTTCAGTCACATGTTGGGACTCAGACCTTATGTCTTGCAAGACAGGGCTGGGTTGTGTGGCAGAACAATGTACATGTCAGTACTGAACATACAGAAATAAAAATCAACCAGTAAAACAGCTCCTTTATGTGCAGTTCATGTCAATTTAGCCATTTTCCTGGATTTTAGCTTTACATTTGCCAGTAAAGTTTTGAACAGACAGTGTGTGTAGTCATTTGCAGTATTATCCTTGCTACTGGGAAACCTACAGTTAGTTATAGAACTTTAGCTCCAACCTAGCATGTCAATTTGCAGACATTGGATGGCACTTCTGGGAACTGAGTAGAATTTGCTTAGAAGTGTTACTTGCTAGGAGGCCTGTTTATTTTAAGTAGTGATGGTGTTGCTCTCTGGACCCTGATTATGTGAGCAAACCTCTTTTTAGCTTGACACAAAAAAAAGCTCAATGACTTCTCACGCTGACCCATAGATGGGAAAAATATTTTTTTCTTTAAACCCTTTAGGTCTGGTATGGATATTAAGGGGAACCCCAAACCAAAATTAAGAAAAAAATGCGTGGGGTGTCCCCCCAAATTACACACCAGGCCCTTCAGGTCTGGTAAGGATATTACGGTGAACCCTGTGCCATTTTTTTTTTTAATGGTGTAGAGGTCCCCCTCAAAATCCATACCAGACCCTTCAGGTCTGGTATGGATTTTAAGGGGAACACTGCGGCAAAAAAAAAATGGCGTGGGGTACCCCCCAAAAATCCATACCAGACCCTTATCTGAGCACACAACCTGACAGGCCGCAACAAAAGAGGGGGGATGAGAGAGCGCCCCCTCCTGAACAGTACCAGGCGACATGCCCTTTAATATGCCTTGCCGTTATTTGTCTCTGCTCTTTTGGGCCAATTTGTTTCCCTGTGTTCTTTAGCCAGCAGGTTGGCTGGTGTTTGTTTGCTCAGGAGTTGCGATGCATGCTGGGTGCCCTCCCTCTCCCCTCCTTCCTATACACTTTGGGGGTGGGGGGTTGGGCGTGTGCTTTCACCGCGCATCGGCGCCGCGCCTCCTGCGCTATGCGTGCCACATCTGGTGGGCGTCCCTTCACGCAGGCCTGGGATATTTCAGCTGGGCTGACACGCGGGGAGTAGTTACAGTGGCTGACGTGCTGTCTCTCCTTCACGGTCATGCCAGTGTGACGCTGGATGGGATCCTGGCTACTGTGCTCATCCTGCAGTTCCGTTTTTCAAGCAGTTCCACTCTGCACTTCAGTTTTGGTCCCTATCCCATCAGGACCTATTTGGATAAATACATAGCAAGCCCTTGATGTATTTCCAGTTCCTCTTTCTCTACAACAAGCATCTTTACTATTTCTTTATTTCCTTATTCCTTACTACGTACTTTATTGTATACAATATAGAAGCCTCATCTACAGTTAGATCAAGATTCTTTCATACAAACACACTTTTTTGGGGGACTGTGTGTGTGCTCCTGCATGTGACATCCTCCCCATGTTGAGGACACGTGGCTTGGTACGGTTCAGGAGGGGGGCGCTCTCCTGCCCCCCCTCTTTTCCTGCGGCATGCCAGGTTGCGTGCTCAGATAAGCATCCGATATGGATTTTTGGGGGGACCCCTACGCCATTTTTTTTTATTTGGCGCAGGGTTTCCTTTAATATCCATACCAGACCTGAAGGGCCTGGTATGGAATTTGAGGGGACCCACACACATTTTTTTTGTTTCGGTTTGGGTTTTTTTCAATGACTTATCTGTGTTCATTATAGTGGCGAGTAGTTTTAAAATTACTTTTTTTCCCTTTAGAAATGTCATTTTGTACAGGGGTGGTTCTAAACATGGGACAAATGCCCTACTTTACAGGCATACTATAGACACCCCCCAGGTACGAAAATTAAAATAATATTTAATTTTTATTGTTTCACTTTAAGCATTATTAAAATCACTGCTCCCGAAAAAACTGCAGTTTTTAAAACTTGTTTTTGCATTTATACATGTCCCATGGGGCAAGACCCAGGTCCCCAAACACTATTTATGACAATAACTTGCATATTAACCTTTAAAATTAGCACCTAAGATTTTTCATGTTTGTGTCCCACAGACTTTAATGGTGTTTGCATGTTCGAACACATTTTTTGCTTGTTTGCATGTTCTGCTGCAAACCAAACCGGAGGGTGTTCGGCTCATCCCTATTAATGGCTAAGCATGTAGATGAGCAGGAATAGTTTTCCAACTACCGTTAACTTAAGCACAACTAAGGAGCTCCCTTATTTTACTATCTGTCAGATTTTGTACAGGTTCATTAAATAACATTGCTTGAATTTTTGCACAGACTATCATATTTCTAATATTTGTAGAGAGTGTAAATAAGGCAGCATACTAGCAAATCTGTTTTAGAAACTTTGTGCATAAACATGACACCGACATAAATGTATAACATGTGGAATAAAAAAAAAAGAGAAGAAAAGTTCAGAAGAAAAAAAAAAGTGAGAATGTTAATAGTGTAGTTATTTTTTAACCACTTAAGGACCGCCTACTGCACATTTACGTCGGCAGAATGGCACAGCTGGGCACATCAACGTATATATACGTTGATTTTAGTACCCAGCCGTGGGTGGCTCCAGGGACGGGCGACCCACGGCTGAAGCTCCAGGACCGGGACCGCGGGATTCGCGGACCCGATCGCCGCTGCAGTGCGGCGATCCGTCCCTGGAGCGGAAGAACGGGGAGAGCCGTGTGTAAACACGGCTTCCCCGTGCTTCTCTGTGGCCGTAGCATCGATCGCGTCATCCCTGTAATAGGGGGACGCGATCGATGACGTCACACTTACAGCCACACCCCCCTACAGTTGTAAACACAACACATAGCTCACACATCCCCTACAGCGCCACCTGTGGTTAACTCCCAAACTGCAACTGTCATTTCCACAGTAAACAATGCAATTTAAATGCATTTTTTGCTGTGAAAATGACAATTGTCCCAAAAATGTGTCAAAATTGTCTGAAGTGTCCGCCATAATGTCGCAGTCACGAAAAAAATCGCTGATCGCCGCTATTAGTAGTAAAAAAAATTAATTAATAAAAATGCAATAAAACTATCCCTTATTTTGTAAACGCTATAAATTTTGCGAAAACCAACCGATAAACGCTTATTGCGATTTTTTTTACCAAAAATAGGTAGAAGAATACGTATCGGCCTAAACTGAGGAAAAAAAAGTTTTTTTATATATTTTTGGGGGATATTTATTATAGCAAAAAGTAAAAAATATTGCATTTTTTTTTAAATTGTCGCTCTATTTTTGTTTATAGCGCAAAAAATAAAAACCGCAGAGGTGATCAAATACCACCAAAAGAAAGCTCTATTTGTGGGGAAAAAAGGACGCCAATTTTGTTTGGGAGCCACGTCGCACGACCGCGCAATTGTCAGTTAAAACTACGCAGTGCCGAATCGCAAAAAGGGGCAAGGTCCTTTACCTGCATTTTGGTCCGGGTCTTAAGTGGTTAAATGTAGCAGATCACAACACCCATTAGTAACAACCTAAAACTACACCGGTCAACATATTCTAATCTAGTTACAATATATAAAAAACAATCACCTTTTCCTGGAACCGTTTGGCAGAAATCTGCCCAACAGGGACATAAATGACAATAAAAACCCAACAGGGGTTCTTTTACCACCCTACCCCAAAAAAGGAATTGATGAGGTATGCCACATTTAGTGTGCTGTAGTTCTATTAGTGATTGCTTTATTTTGCTGTTCTTGCTTTGGAAAATTATACTATGGAATTTATTTTTCTCTTTTACAAATAACTGATGTATTCAACCTTTACAGTGCCGAATACTTTTATTTATTGATAAATGATACATAAAACATATTGTAAACTTGGTTAGTCTAGGGGTGCTACATTGGGAACAAAAAAAATGCTTTGGAATAAGTAGTCCTAGTCAGCTGAAAATGTTACTAATTCTGTGTTACTAACACAGGTAAATTGATGTGTCATTGAATCTCTTAAAATAGACTGATTGGGGTGGGCAGACAGGAAAACCTTTAGATGCCTGTACTTCTATCCACACCATGGGGCTGATTTGTTAAACAGATCTCCAGAGTCTCTTTCACCAATTGCATTTTAAAAACTTTTTCCCAGTTTAAATCTTACACACTCTTTATACCCTGTCATAGGCTTCATGTCTTCCTCAGCTATTGTCATTTTGAGGTCTGCTATATAAAACTTCATGTGGAACACCAACTCTGGAGACTAAAAATTTGATATACTGTCTGTCAATAAGCTACAAAACATTACTTTCCAGAATAAGCCCTATGCACTCTCTTCCTTTGTGGAGAGAGAATGTCTGCTCCTGCAATTTGCAATATCTCAGGAGCTGTCCACCTCTCCGCCACATAGCAGGTCTGGTGCACTTACATGCCCCTCTTTGCCCCATCTGCTATTACCAATGTGGCAGCAAATTAAATTGTGGGGGACTAGGGACTCAACTACCTTGATCTGAGCCCTAGATCCTTTTATCCTATCATTTGGTGGTAAATATGTTGGACTCATATTGTTTAATAGTGGTTTGACAGATTATGTCCTCCTCGTATTCTTTTGGTTGTCCTCCTTTGAAGCTTTTTTGGTTCAAAACTCTAATGCCCTGTACACACGATCGGTTCGTCTGATGAACCGTTTTCATTGGACAAAACGTTTGTGTGTGGGCCCAATCGTTTTTTTTTTCTCATTGGTGAAAAAAAATAGAATCTCTTAACACTTTCTGATGGTTAAAAAAAACCGATAGAATAAAACGATCGTCTGTGGGGAAATCCATCGGTCAAAATCCACGCATGCTCAGAAGCATTGAACTTCATTTTTCTTAGCACATCGTAGTGTTTTACGTCACGGCGTTGAACACAATCTGATTTTTAACTGATGGTGTGTAGGGAAGACTGATGAAAGTCAGCTTCATCGGACATCTGATGAAAAAAATCAATCGGTCCGTTTTCATCGGATGAATAATGCTAAAGTAAGCGTTTTCTGGGAAAAGAAAAAAGTGAGCTGCAGTAAGAGACCAAAGAATAATGAAATAGAAAGTTGTAAGATTAAGAACTCATGCTCCCCCCCCCCTTAGAATATATGAGATCCTATTGTGATGCCTGTAATTATCTGGATTATCTAGAATTAAATGGCTATGCGGAATTCACTGACATGCCAAAAACTGTAATTCACCATGCGTTAAAGTAAGCATAATTCACCCTAGTAAGGACACAGGCCACAATATAAAGTTTACAGATTTCTTTACATTTTGCCCATGCTTTAGAAAACTAAAATAAATGTTTTGCCTAAAGTTGGGCAAAACATAAAATTAAATCTTTTAGCAAGCTATAAAATTCAAGAAAACTTTGATGATATTTTTCATATATAACGTAGACCCTTGTTGCAAGCCAAGGAAAACTGCATGAGCAAGCATAAAAAAAACACATTGTTTTTATCGTATAGTATGAGCTTCAAATTAAATTTCATAAGCTCTTAGCCCCATATCATAACAAAGAGATAAGAATGGCCTAAATGTCACTTGTTAGATGCATTAGGACCTTTGACACAAACAATCCATGTTCTTTAAAAATGGAAGGCAGAGCTTAAAGAAGGTTAACGTCGTCAGCCAGTTTAATGGGAAATTGTGCAGCTGTTCCAACCTGGTACTAATTAACCCGTGGTTTTATTACTGCAGTTTTAATGAGGACATAAAAGATCATCATTGTATAAAACAACATTAATATGCATTTGCTTTTTCGGTTTTATGTATTTAACAACACCGTCTTTTTAGAGTTCTAGCATCTTCATTTTAGCTTTCTAAATTACTTTTAATTACCAAAATGTTGTATTATTATGCAACTACAATGAAGCAGTATGTTATGTTATCTTAAAATTGGACAGAATTGTCAAACATTATTGTTTATGTTGCTGTATCCTGTGATAAAAAAAAATAGTATATTCTCACTATGCAAAAAAAGGGATTTTTAAATACAGCTTACCTGTAAAATCCTTTTCTTGGAGTACATCACGGGACACAGAGCAGCATATTCATTACTATATGGGTTATATGGAGTACCTTCAGGTGTGGACACTGGCAATCTCAAACAGGAAGTCCCCTCCCTATATAACCCCCTCCCCTAGAGGGAGTCCCTCAGTTTTGTAGCAAGCAGTATGCCTCCCAAAATGGTCACCCAAAAGAGGGGTGGGAGCTCTGTGTCCCGTGATGTACTCCAAGAAAAGGATTTTACAGGTAAGCTGTATTTAAAAATCCCTTTTTCTTTCTCGTACATCACGGGACACAGAGCAGCATATTCATTACTATATGGGATGTCCGAAAGCAATGCTTTAATGAGGGGAGGGAGACATCTTCCAAAGAAGGATTTAATTTTAGAGGTATACTCAGATACTAGTAAATCCAACTTAAACGAGAAATGTAAATCTCAAATCAAATCAAGGGAGCCCCCTCAGATCCTGAGGAGCTTGAATCGCGGCCTGTAGTACTGACTGCCCAAAGGCTGTATCCGCATTCCTTCTTACGTCCACTTGATAACATTTTGTAAACGTGTGGACTGATGACTACGTTGCTGCCTTGCATATTCGAGCCATAGCGATCTGATGATGTGCTGCCCAGGAGGTGCCCCTGGCCCTGGTAGAGTGGGCCTTTACCGACAAAGGAGGAGGCACCTCTTCAAACCGCAGGCCCGAACAATTAATTGTTTAATCCATCTTGCGATGGTGGATCAAGCGGCTGCCTGACCCGTCTTGGGCCCTTCCGGTAAAACGAACACCACATCTGTTTTCCGAACCTTCTCTGTAGCTTTAAGATAGGCCCTTACGGCCCTGACAATATCCAATGTATGCAGCAACCCCTCTTTTCTAGAGGTGGGTTTTGGAAGAAGGATGGAAGTACCACATCCTGGTTCAGGTGGAAACTGGATATAACCTTTGGTAGAAAGGAAGGATGAGGACGGAACCCCGTCCTATCCTTATGCAAAATGAGATATGGTTCCTTACAAGATAAGGCTGCCAATTCCGATACTCTCCTGGCCGAAACTATGGTGATCAGAAATACCGACTTTCTAGTCAGTAAAATCAAGGTACCTCAGCCAACGGCTCAAGAGGTTGTTTCTGTAGGGATGACAGAACAAGATTTAAGTCCCATGGACAAAGTGGTGACTTGACAGGAGGATTAATACGCAAGACCCCCTGTAAGAAGGTCTTTACCAGCGAGTGGGTGGCCAGCGGCCTCTGAAACCACACTGACAGAGCTGAGATCTGTCCCTTGATTGTGCTTAGTGCCAGGCCTTTATCCACTCCTAGCTGGAGAAAACTTAACACCCTATCAATAGTATATTTGCGGGAATTCCATCTCTTGGATTCACACCAGCCTACGTAGTTCCTCCACACCCTGTAATAAATCACCCTGGAGACCGGCTTTCTAGCCCTAATCAGGGTAGGGATTACCTGCCTAGACAGACCTCTACCCCTGAGAATCAGGGATTCAGCCTCCAGGCCGTCAAATTTAGACGCCGTAATGTAGGGTGGAGGATCGGGCCTTGTGAGAGTAGGTCTGGTTGTAGAGGAAGAGTCCAAGGGTCTCCCACTGCCATCTTCAGGACTAGTGAGTACCAAGTCCTCCGGGGCCAAGCCGGAGCTACTAAAATGACTGGCTTGTGCTCCACTCTGATCTTGCGCAACAGGCGAGGGAGTAACTGTAGCGGAGGGAATGCATATAGAAGTTTGAATTGATGCCAAGGGCAAACCAACGCATCGGTTCCGCAGGCCATAGGATCCCTCGTTCGAGACACGAACCTGTCTAGTTTCTTGTTGAACCTGGATGCCATTATATCTACGTCTGGCATTCCCCACCTCTGGCAGATTGTCTGAAAGACCTGGGGATGCAGAGACCACTCCCCTGGCGACAGACTCTGGCGACTTAAGAAGTCTGCCTGCAGGTTGTCCACTCCGGGAATGAATATCGCCGAAATGCAGGGTACATGAACCTCTGCCCACTGAAAAATCAAGCTCACCTCCCTCTGAGCGGCCCGACTCCTGGTTCCCCCTTGGTGGTTTATGTATGCCACCGCCGTGGCATTGTCTGACTGGATTCTCACCGGGAACCCCTTTAATCTGGAGGTCCATGCCAGAAGGGCTAGGCGAGCAGCTCTGATCTCCCAGATATTGATGGGGAGCTGCCTCTCTGCTTTCACCCCAGTTCCCTGGCGAGAGGACCCCTCGAAGACCGCCCCCCCAGCCTGCCAGGCTGGCGTCTGTGGTAACTACCTTCCAGACAACAGGGCTGAAGGATTCTCCCTTTAGAAGATTCTGGGGGTTCAACCACCAGGCCAGGCTTTGTCGGACCCTTGATGATAGCGTCAAAGGGGACTCTAAGGCATGTGCCCTCTTGCCCAAGGCTGCTAGAATGGCTGCCTGTAGGACGCGAGTGTGGATCTGAGCGTATGGTACTGCCTCGAACGTGGCCACTAGCTTGCCTAGTAATCGCATACATAGGCGAATAGTTGGTTTAGAACCAACTGAACCAGCCCCTTGATAGCCTCGATCTTTACCAGGGGCAGGAACACTCTTTGCTGTTCTGTGTCTAACCTCATGCCGAGGTATTCCAACTGCTTTGTAGGCTGGAATGCTGACTTTCCCCGGTTTAGGACCCAGCTGAATTCTTCGAGGTACCGAACCGTGAGGTTTACTGCCTTTTGCAGACCCGGTCGTGAGTGATCTATGATTAAAAGGTCGTCCAAGTATGTTAGGACTGTGACCCCTTGGATCCTTAAATTGGCCAGAACTGGGGCTAGGATCTTCGTGAATACCCGGGGGGCCGTGGCCAGCCCGAAGGGGAGCGCCCTGAATTGGAAGTGTCGCTGCCCCACCGCGAAGCGTAAAAATCTTTGATGCGACTGAAAGATTGGTACATGAAGGTAAGCATCCTTTATGTCTATGGAGGCCAGAAAATCGTCTTTCTGAAGCGCGGCGGCTGCTGACCGGATGGATTCCATCCGGAAGGAACGAACCTTTAGGTAACCGTTTAACCTCTTTAGGTCCAAGATTGGCCTGACATCGCCGTTGGGCTTTGGTATGACAAAGAGATTGGAATAGAAACCTAGCCCTTGCTTTTGGGCTGGCACCTCTATTATTACGTCCTGGTAGAGCAGGTGATCCAAAGCTGCCAGCAATGATGCCTTCCTTGCTGGATCCCTTGGTAGCCTTGATTCTTGAAAATGAGGCGGAGGATACCTTAGAAACTCCAGTCTGTAGCCTGTGGTTACAGATGCCCGGATCCATTTGTCGGGGATCTTGGCTTCCCAAACTTCTGAGAAGAAACGAAGCCTTCCCCCCACCTGCGAGAGTGGGGGTGCCCCTTCATAAGGCAGACTTAGGGGCTGTCTTTGTCGGCTTGCGATACCATGGCCTCTTACCCCCAGGGGCCTGTCCCTGCGATCTACTGTTAACGTTGGATCGTGCAGGCGGCCGTCGATACTGCCTGGAATTTGAGGGCCCCGAGACAGGAAAGAGCTGCCTTTTAAATGTAGGACCCCGGAATGTCTTTTTGACCGGTAAAAGGGGTACTCTTGCCATTTGAAATAGTCTGAATATATTTATCCAGATCCTCTCCGAAGAGTCATCCTCCATGGAAGGGAAACCCTGCCAGAAGCTTTTTGCATGGGGGCTCCGCCGCCCAGTTCTTCAACCATAAGAGCCTTCTCATGTGCACCAAAAATAGTGATAAACGAGAGGCTTGCTGGATGGAATCTTTTATAGCATCTACAGCAAAACACAGAGCTCTGGGAATGTCAGAAAACTCTTCTGCTTGTTGGGTAGGCATGTCCTTTAACATTTCTTTTGTCTGGTCTTTTAACGCCTGACAAACACCAATTGCAGCCACAGCTGGCTGTACCACTGCTCCTGCCGTAGCAAAGGATGCTTTTAAAAGTGTCTCTAACCTTTTATCAACCGGATCTTTAAACATATGTATGTTTTCCACCGGGCAAGTTAGTGATTTATTCACACATGAGATGGCTGCATCCACTATTGGGAGCCTCCACCTCTTGGAGAATCTTTCCTCCATGGGGTAAATGACCGCAAATCTTTTCGGTGGCAGAAAAATCCTGTCCGGCCGTACCCAATCCCGAAAGATCAATTCCTCCAAGAGAGGATGGACCGGAAACACTGCGTTGCTTAACGGAGCTTTCAAAGAGCCCAGAGAGGATACCGGAGGAACCTGAGGCTCTGGTAAACTAAATGCCGAGCGGACCATGTCCGTCAAAGACTGTACCCACAGTCTTTCTGTCTGGGAGTCTGAAAATGGTTCCTCAGAGGCAGATCCCTCAATCCCTGAACCCTCTTGGTTCAGGTCTAGTTGATCCTCCTGTGATTCCAATTCCTCCGGAGAGAGAATCTCAGCATCTGAGGATACACCTCTTGGTGATGGGGATCTAACCCGTTTCTTACCAGGAATAGCTCTAGCGATCAATGCTGCTATTCTCTCTTCTAGCCCCCCTAGGGATACGGCTAGCATCTCCTCTGTGATAAACACAGGGCTGGGCTGATCTGGGCCAGCCTCCGCACCAGATCCCCCTAATGGCTCATCCAAGGCACCCTTTATGTTAATAAGTTGCGGGGAAAGTATCGGCATATCATCAGAATCAGAAGGGGAACCCCTTTGTTTTTTGGTCTTTTTTGTACCCTTTGACCCCGAGCCTTTGGAAGCCATAATACAAAATCGAGGGACTCCGCCCACACAACAGACTGTAGTGGCCAGGAGTACAAAACCAGAGTTTAGGGGACAATAGATCACTAATGCCCAAAAACTGATGGGATCTCGTATGTTTTTCTCTTTTTTTTTTTTTTTTTTTTTTTTAAATATATATTATATATATTTTCTTTTTTAGAAACATACAGTGACCCCAAACTTAGTTTGCCAGCCTCCAACCTGTATGCAAAAAGGGGGATTTCTTGGCTTAACAAAAAAGGCATTGGAACAAAGTCCAGCATGTACTACCCCTCTTCCGCCACCGGGAGTCACTGTTCTGCCGCTCTGCGTCCTCTCCTTCTGAAATCAGCCTCAGACTGAGCACTGAAATTGCCTGCTGATCTATAACAGCACAAGGCGCGCCCCTGTATGACGCCGCAGGCACGCCCCCCCCCCGCCCTCCTGTCTGAACGGCGCGAAAAACGTCTATAAGACGTGCGCGCGCGCGCGCGCGCGTATGCCGGAACAGGAGGAACATGGAGGAGCCGCGCTGCTGGAGACCCAGGACTGCAGAAACAGGCGGCAGATTCAAACCCCCGGCCAGGTAGGACTCCAAAAGGCCCCTAGGGATCCTTACTAGTCCTAGGAAGAAAGCAGCAGGTTAGCTAGCAACACATTCTTAGACAGGGGAACCTAGTGATGGGGGAAAAAGGTGTCATCCTGTCTCTCTTAGACATAGTGAGCAAGGTTGCCCATGCAGAGCATACTTAAGCTGTCCCCCCTTTTAGGTTACCCCGGAGAGCCTGCTGTCGAACCAAGTCCCGCAGGCTCCCCCTTACCTGCTCCATGCTGCAGGATGTTTGTCCAGCAAACTGATCCAATCTTCTCCCATCTCCGTGGGTAGCGTAGTAGACCTTCAGGCCCTGGGGTCCTATGAAGGTACCCACTGTCCTGGACCTATATAGCACCCTGGCAAACAGGAACTTATGGTTTTTACAAACTCCAAGTCCTGGGCCCAGGGTCCAGCCCTCCAAAGAGGAGCATTATAGGCAAAACCCCACGGTTTGGGGCCCGGGTACTGTCCACTTTGGCACTGAGGCTCCTTGGACAGATCCGGTTAGCCCGCCCTTAATCCCAAGGATGTGGAGCAAAGCTATTCCGTGACCAACACCTAAGACACTGGCGAAAAAACTGAGGGACTCCCTCTAGGGGAGGGGGTTATATAGGGAGGGGACTTCCTGTTTGAGATTGCCAGTGTCCACACCTGAAGGTACTCCATATAACCCATATAGTAATGAATATGCTGCTCTGTGTCCCGTGATGTACGAGAAAGAAAATAGCTTTCTGTAATATACATACATATATCCATATGTATACTGTATATACACACACATGCATAGGTATACCAAAGCCGGCAGAATATTAACCACTTAACCCCCGACTCATATTGCTGGTCAAAGACCAGAGCACTTTTTGCGATTCGGCACTGCATCGCTTTAACTGACAATTACGTGGTCAAGCAACGTGGCTCCCAAACAAAATTGCCGTCCTTTTTTCCTCACAAATAGAGCTATCGTTTGGTAGTATTTGATCACCTCTGCAGTTTTAAGTTTTTGCGCTATAAACAAAAATATTGAGACAATTTTGAAAAAAATTAATATTTTTAACTTTTTGCTATAATAAATATCACCCAAAAATATATATATAAAAAAAACAATTTTTTTCCTCAGTTTAGGCCGATACGTAGTCTTCTACATATTTTTCGTAAAAAAGAAAAAAAAACAATCGCAATAAGCGTTTGATTGGTTTGCGCAAAAATTATAGTGTTTACAAACTAGGGGGTATTTTTATGGCATTTTTATTCATATTTTTTTTTTTTACTAGTAATGGCGGTGATCAGCGACTTTTTTTCGGTATTGGACACTTGACACATTTTTGGGACCATTGGCATTTTTATAGCGATCAGTGCTATAAAAATGCATTGATTACTATAAAAATTCCACTGGCAGTAAAGGTGTTAACACTAGGGGGCAGGGAAGGGGTTAAGTAGGATCCTGGGTGTGTTCTAACTGAAGGGAGGTGGGACTGACATGGGGAAATCACTGATCTTCTGTTCATACATTGTATGAACAGAAGATCAGCATTTCTCTCCCTGACAGGACCGGGAGCTCCCGGTCCTCGCTCTGTAACGAGAGATCGCGTGTGCCCGGCGGGGCTCTGTAACAAGCGCATGTGCCACTAGTGGTCGCTTTTAGAGCCAACGTTATTGTATGGGCTCTCGCACAGGGGAGCCGACCTGTCGCCATAGAACTGCGGCGGCTGGTCGGCAAGTAGTTAACATGCATAAAAAAGGGCATATACTCCGGGTTTAAAACTATAATCCGATCACTTTATAAAATTCTTGTTAGGCCACATCTGGAGTATACTGTCCAGTTCTGGTCACCAGTCCTCAGAAGGGATGTGCTATACCGGAGAGAGATTCCAAAGAATGGCAACAAAACTAATTAGGGGACTGGATGACCTTGATTACGAGGAATGACTGCAAACACTAAATCTATTCTTGCTGGAGAAACAACTCTTAAGGCCTCTTACACACACATCAGTTTTTCTTCAGGTTTTTCTTTTCAGTTTACCAAATCCATCTAATATGAGGTCAAACCTCAAGAGTCTCAATTTGTATGCAATCAGGCAGGCCCTTGTACTACATAGTTTTGGTAAACTGAAAAGAAAAACCTGAAGAAAAACTGATGTGTGTGTAAGAGGCCTAAGAGGAAATATGACAGCGATTTACAAATGCATCAATGGCAAATCCAGCATAGGAAAAAAAAAATTCTGTCTCAAGGAGTGTAAGAGGACATGGGGACAGACAATGAGATTGGAGGAAAAGCAGTTTAACCTTAAATTGTGCAGGGGTTTTTTCACTGTCAGGGCAATAAGGATGTGGAACTCTCTTCCACAATTAGTGGTGGCTGCGGGGAGTATGGATATGTTTAAGAGAATCTTGGATGTGCATCTTAAAGAACACAACATACAAGAATATGGGAAATTATCGGCACTGACACACGTGCACCTACACAGGTGTTGAACTGGATGAACTTTATGGATTGTCTTTATTCAACCTTTACTACTATGTAACTATATACACTATATTACCAAAAGTATTGGGATGCCTGCCTATCCACACACTTGAACTTTAATGCCATTCCTTTCTTAGTCCATACGGTTAAATATTGAGTTGGCAGATATTGAGTTGGCCCATCCTTTGCATCTATAACAGCTTTAACTTTTCTGAGAAGGCTGTCCACAAGGTTTAGGAGCGTGTCTATGGGAATGGTTTGACCATTCTTCCAGAAGCGAATGTGTGAGGTCAGGCACTAATGTGGACAAGAATTTGAAGTTAAAAAAAAATAACCTGCTCACATATGATCTTATCGTGGCTAAAGGGGATATCAAAGGACATTGATGATTGGTAGCACTCTTAATTCCATTTAAGTTTGACCATCTTGCAGTTGGGAATAAGTGGGCTGATGCTCTGTCAAGAAGACCCTTTGGTTTAGAGACTCCTAAGGAAGAGTAGACAATTGAATTCAGGAGTCCAAGCTTTGTGTCAAGGAATTAAGTACCACACCAGAGGAGCAACAAGGGCTGAAGCCATCAGCCTCACCTTTGTTGGCATCCCAAAGCTTTTCTGCAACTTAAACCAGGCAAGACATGAGGATATACCTACTCTCTCCAAGAAAGACTTGAGGAAAGGCCAAGCAGAAAATCTTGTCTGCTGTTTGACTTTGAAAGCCCTAGAGAGTAGGCACCCAGAGCTTCTACTAGCCACAGATTCTCCAAATGAGGCTTGAATAGTCCACAAATAGTGGAATTTTTTACAGTTGTTGGATGGAATGGACCACTGAAGGGGCCCCTTGGATTAGCCTGAAGGTGGCAACTGTTCCTCCACGAGAAACATAGGGGACAAAGCTGTATGTGTTACATGACAAACATAGCATTAGAGAAATTAAAGAACATTCAAGTTAGTTAGAAATTGTTTCTACTGGCTGATTAAGCAGGCTGATGTTGGCTACTGTCACTTCTGTCTCCATTGCATCCAGAGGAACACTTTGCCCTCCAGAGCTGCCCCAATCGACCATCTCTAGAGTCACATCTGCTGCATGCCAGATGCCAACAACAAAACAACTGAATATTCCCTAGAGGAGTTCATCTGCTAGTGGATTTGGCCTTTGGCATCTCCATAGACAGAATGGAAGCTACAACATACAGGATGATATGTGGACGGGCCCCAAGAAATACCTAAATATGGCCCATGAAAAAGTATGAAACGCTTCTGATGCCAGAGGTCAGCTATACAATGAACCCAGGGAACAGTGGGGCAAGAAAATAGTATTATCTTTGCATTACATATGAATCATATGTTCAAAAGAGATGATCTTGGCTGTGCCTCAATCTTCTGACATTTCAGTGCTATCCATGATAGCAAGGTAGGACTGTCTCTATATACCATTTCTAGGTAAATGCAGTTCAGTTCTGTCTAGCCATATCTCTCAGGGTAATAATGTTGTATTTGAATGTTTGTATTATTGAGTGTTTGTATAAGTACACTCACTAAACTTTTCTTCTATTAGGCTTGGCCTAATAAATCCTTTAAAATACTTCAAGGTGTGTCAGAAAGTGCTGGGTGAGCAAAGAGTGTCCTCTTCAGGTGTGCAAGGTAATGGGAACACAATGACCAGCTCCTCTGGTGGTAGAGCTACAGCTGCATGGCATTTCTCAGGGCAGGTTTCCCGATGGTGGCAACAGTGTGTCATGCCTTTGCAATGTGTGTTGAAAAAGCTCCTTGTAATCTTCATTGAAAGCTAATGTGACAGGGTGACAACACAGGAACACAACTTAGACAAGGGCAGCATTGTCACCCTATAAACAGAATATGCTTAAACAAGGATTATCAAGGTAGGATTACCTGGTATCATTATAATAACATGTGTGCAATGTTTAAAGATATGGAGAATTACTTTTAAAATTATATTAACATGTTAAAGTATTTATAAGATTTTATTGACCTATACGTTAATACACGTTGATAACTTTCATTAAATTACAATTCACTGTAAGTACATAAAACATTCCACAGCACTCAGCCTTTTCAGCTAGATAAAGGGATTTAATTTAAAGCCTTTTGGAAAAGGGACCCAATTTAAAATATGTGTATATTAATAAAAAATAGGAGGTCACAGTTGCATGCCTTTGCAAATATTTGTTGAAGCCATATACCACTATCAAAGTTGTTTCTGCAAGTTTGTTCCCGGGGGCAAATTGCCAGCCCTCTCACAAAGTCTAGCTAAGCAAAGAGACTATGGCCTAGATTCACAAAGCGATTACGCCTGTGTAAATGTTGTTAGACTGGAGTAATTTCGACTTACGGGCGTTTTTACGCTAGTCGAAATCCTCAAACCATGAAAAGACACCTGCGGGCTTCATTTCGACTGTATTACGTGTTAGTACGCATTCAGATCTACGCTGCCAGAAAATTGCGGCCACTGGGCGGACTTCCTGTTGTTTTTCGCCGTCAGGGTATGCTAATGAGCTTTTGCCTGCAATCCACAAAATTTCGCACTTTCAACGCAATCTCTTACGGCACCTTTAGTCATCTTTTTTTTCCGTTTCACTATACCTGCTTTTTGCTGGTCTAATATTAGACAGCCCATGTTAAGTATGGCCGTCGTTCACGCGTCGAATTTCAACGTTTTCCGATGTCTTTTATTATTTTTAACGTAAGTCGTCCGGGAATAGGAATGTTCGTAAACGCCGCTACTCAAACAACGAATGACGTCACGACGTGATTTCGCGCAATGCACGGCGGGAAATTCCTGAACAGAGCATGCGCAGTTCGATCGTCGCGGGGACGCGCTTAATTTAAATGCTTCACGCCCCCTAATCACGTATTTCGATTGCGCGGCGGAAAAAAAATACGACACAATAGCGTACGCGCAAAAAAACTACCTGAATTCGGTGTAGAGTCTGGTGAAATACGGCAGCGTACCGTATTTCGATTACGCAGCGGAATATTACGTCTTTGTGAATCTGCCCCTATGTTTAAAGTCAACCATGCACTCTGCAATTTTGGCAACCAAAGCAAACAGTGTAAGCATAATACAGAATCATGATAAGAAACTCTGGAGTCAGGATTAGGGCTCTCGGCCTTCTCTGTGATTGTAGCTGGAATGAACAGATTTCACACTGGGTATCTGATAAAACATCTGCTCGCTGTGTATGACCAACTACAAACATGTTACAATTAAGTTTGTAGCATATTAGAAGAAATGCTTATATTGCAGTCAAGCAAAAAGGGATATGGATATACAATATATATATATATATATATATATATATACACACATATACATATACACACACACACATACACTTTCATTACCAGCCATGCCACATGCCTCAGTATTGCATAATCCAGAAAGCTTCTGGCCATGTATGTTTATGCACTGTGCAAATGCACCTAATGTCGAACTTATCTAAGTAAAACAGCCATTGCCTACAATTTCACTGATCAAATAGTCCCCAAAACGATACACATATACATAATAACCCTTCTTCAATCATTGCTGAAATCAGCCAAAAATCATCTTATGTTTGTAATGGGGAAAAAGAAAGGTATTTGGAACTCATGACACATTCAAAAACAGATTTAGTAGAACTTTCTCTAGTAGTTCTGATACATACATCCTAATGCACACCCCTAATCCTGTTCTGCATATCTCTATTACCTGGAAACCATTCCCCAGATATCTGAAATAAGTCTATGCTCAAGGCACCCTGCAAATGAAAAGATACACTACTTACCAGTTCAGCATGTGGTGGCTCATTCCTAAATAGCTACAGCAACTGAAAAAACATTATGTATGGTAAAATACTTACACCCCCACCTCATGTTTTCATTTGCTGGACATTACCAAGCTTGTCATGTAGTGACATGGGAGCCAGCGGATGGAACCACAGCATACAATGGCGGGCCAGGCAACAGTCCTTGAGTGTCATTTGAGCAACTTTGCCTAGGATGAGATGTAATCAGTCTACCAAAGGCAAACAGAAGGTATTCCTAATTGTTCTCTCACCCCAGTAATAAGAATATAGCAATTGTAACTTTTTAGCACATTGCAAGGTAAAAGGGCAACAAAGGCTGATCTGTGTCAAATATTTTGTACATACAGCTAAGAGCGGCATAGCCATCAGGATTTACACTATTGTGTCACCCCTAAACAACTACTGTATTTATTGGCGTATAACACTCACTTTTTTACCCTGAACATAGAGGGTAAAATGTGCCTGCGTGTTATATGCAGGGGGCTGTGGAAAGTTTTTTTCCTAAACTTCCCTCTTAAAGTTAGGGTGCGTGTTATACGCCTGTTGGTGTTATACGCCGATAAATACGGTATCCGAGTCCAGGCAATAGATGCCAACTCCCGATAGTGTCTCAACCAAGATGGTGTTGTTCTTCCGATTGAAAAAAAAGATGAAGGCATTGTCAGGAGAAGCTCAGTTATCTCTAAAACATATTAAATACCGGTACCTGAAAGTGTTACATTTTAAAACATTAGATTATTTTAGAAACACCCAATACATGTGCATTTATTCAGGCCCACTGTTGATGTTAACTATAGTAATATAAATAAAAAAACTGCTTCAGGTCAGTCTACTCCTATATGACACATTATTCTGGCATGTTTCACCTAAATAGGGCTTAGTTGTAGAGGCCATATACGGAATGTATCTGGAAATACACCGCTCAAAAAAATTAAAGAAACACTTTGAAAACATATCAGATCTCAATGGGCAAAAGTCTCATGCTGGATATCTAAACCGATATGTACTGGGTAATGTGTTAAGAATGAAAGGATGGCACATCATTTGATGGAGATGAAAATTATCCACCTACAGAGGGCTGAATTCGAATACACCCCAAAAATCAAAGTGAAAGAATTATGCAGCAAGCTAGTCCATTTTGCTGAAATGTCATTGCAACAACTCAAAATGGTCCTTAGTAGTTTGTATGGCCCCCCCAAGTGCTTGTATGCATGCCTGGCAACATCAGGACATGCTCCTAATGAGACGACGGATGGTGTCCTGGTGTATTTCCTCCCAGATCTGGACCAGAGCATCACTGAGCTCCTGAATAGACTGATGTCCAACTTGGTGGCACCGGATGGAACGAAGCATGTCCCAGAGGTGTTCTTTTGGATTTAGGTC
Organism: Rana kukunoris; assembly: GCA_029574335.1. Taxonomy (NCBI): domain Eukaryota; kingdom Metazoa; phylum Chordata; class Amphibia; order Anura; family Ranidae; genus Rana; species Rana kukunoris. The sequence goes on from CM056055.1 coordinate 137,133,458, forward strand.
AGGTGAGCGTGGGGGTCATTCAATGGTATCAATTTCTTCATCCTCCAGGAACTGACTGCATGCTCTCACCACATGAGGCTGGGCATTGTCGTGCACCAGGAGGAACCCAGGACCAACTGCACCAGCAGTGGGTCCTAAGGATTTCATCCCGACACCTAATGGCAGTCAGGGTGCCATTGTGTAGCCTGTAGAGGTCTGTGCATCCCTCCGTGGATATGCCTCCCCAGACCATCACTGACCACCACCAAACCAGCCAAGCTGAATGATGTTGTAGGCAGCATAAAGTTCTCTGTGGCTTCTCCAGACCCTTTCACGTCTGTCACATATGCTCAGGGTGAACCTGCTCTCATCTGTGAAAAGCATGGGGCACCAGTGGCAGACCTGCCAATTATGGCGTTCAAAAGAAAACGCCAATTGAGCTACACAGTGTCCAGCAGTGAGCACAGAGCACACTAGAGGACGTTGGGCCCTCGGGCTACCCCCATGAAGTATGTTTGATTGTTTGGTCAGAGACATTCACACCAGTGGCCTGCTGGAGGTCATTTTGTAGGGATCTGGCAGTGCTCATCTTGTTCCTCCTTGCACAAAGGAGCAGATACCAGTCCTGCTGATGAGTTAAGGACCTTCTACGGCTCTGTCCAGCTCTCCTAGAGTAACTAATGAAAGAATAGTGCAGCGCAAAACAAATTAATAAATACATTCAAAAACATAAGAAAAAACAAAATGTCCATATGTGTACTAATAATCCAAAGTGAATATGAGGAGCCAAATCCAAAGAGTGAATGGTGAAATCAGAAGAAAACCTCCACCAAGAAAGGTAAGAATGGCCTCTCACCTTATTGCCTAGACCAAAAAAGGTCAAACAGCATATGATAACAAGGATCTCCTGAATGGTCTGATCAATTCAACAGCGGATCACTCATGCGGCATCATTGGACTCAAACGCCAGTTGTAGTTTTATGCAAAAAGAATTGAAAGAAATCTAGTGCTCTCTGAAGCGTACTTAAAATGTATTGCATATAAATAAAAACACACTCACATAAAAAGCACTCGTTCCTGAGTGCTAGGTAAATAGCCAGACAGCCGGGATCCATCAACAAGTTGTTAGGACACACGGTGTGCAGTGTGCAGTCGCGGGTGACGTCACGCGTGTAACTCCCCCCTCGTACGTCGTTACGTCCACTGGGCGGGACTTCATCAGCGTGGGGAAGGCAGAAAACCTCCTAGAGTAACTGCCTGTCTCCTGGAATCTGCACCATACTCTTGAGACTGTGCTGGGAGACACAGCAAACCTGGCAAAGACACGTATTGATGTGCCATCCTGGAGGAGTTGGACTGCCTGTGCAACCTTTATAGGGTCCAAGTATCGCCTTGTGCTACCAGTAGTGACATTGTCCCTAGCCAAATGCAAAACTAGTGAAAAACAGTCAGAAAAGATGAGTAGCGAAAAAAAGGAGGTCTAGTGCTAGAATTGTTGTTCTAATGCATGCGGCGATACCGCACATGTGTGGTTTGAACAGCGTTTACATTTGTGGGCCGGACTTACGCACGTGTTTGCTTCTGATCGTAGGCTACTAGGGACAAGAGCGTTTTTTTTGTTTGTTTTTTTACTTTATTATTTTTACATTTCTTTTTTTTGATCACTTTTATTCCTATTACAAGGAATGTAAACATCCCTTGTAATAAGATGACAGGTCCTCTTTATGGAGAGATGCGGGGTCAATAAGACCCTACATCTCTCCTCTAGGCTGGAAAGCATGAGATCGGAAAAAAATCACCAATCTCATGCTGACAGCCGCGGCTTTGTTTGCACACGGGGCCTGAGCGTGAGGTCATAACATCACGGGGCCGGGCCTCCGACGGTCAGAGATGAAAATCAAAGCCTCAAAGGCTGCTAAAAAAAACCCCAACATAATCACATATTTTCACTAGTTTATTTAAAAACAAATGTCATAATTTTTCGATGAATACATAACTGCATACATTGCGTTTTTTATTATATTTAAATGGAGTTCAGCATTAAGAGATATGTTGTATACATCTCTATAATACCATACCATATGTCACTTGTAAAGCTTTTGTTTGAATAGAGAGACATTTCTGAGTTTTACAAGAGACTGGAGCATGTTGCCTTTTGAAGAGGTTGCATATTGTAGGTCACTGTGCCTTTTACCGTACTAAAATACACCATTTTTTCAAAGGCATTAATTTTCAGTAAAAGCAGTGGCTTCCACCTGTCATTCTAAACATTTGTGCTCAAACCACATGCTTTGGAGTTTCTTTTCGATTCACCTGCTCTGTTCACCGCAATAGTGGTCCTCTACACATATGAGACAGCTGTTACATTATGTTCAATATCCTTTTGATCCTTTATAGACCTTGGGGAGAGAGGGTTGACAGCACTGACGTTCTTTATTATAGCTTTCCCTGCACACAATAATCTTCTTTCACCTGGAATATTCTCCCTGTAGTGCTGTAGATTTTTTGACTTATATCCAGAATCATTTGAGCTTCTTAGCAAAGCAGAAGTTATTTTCTGAAAGGTACTGCGGCAGTATTGTGCGAATTAGCTTTAAAATTAGGGAACACCTGTTGTCTGTTTATCACGGTGACAAAGACGTTCCGAGCAGAGACAAATCAGGAAGGTGATTCGGTTTCAAGCATTTCGTGTTTGTGGATGGAGGTGACAATTATGTGCTATGGTAACCAGAAAGGTGACCTCCATTTATTTTAGAAGGATACTCTTGTGTACAAAGCCCAAGATTTAAAGATTTTTTGAACTTTACACCTTGAGATGCAAAACAAAATAAAAAAAAAAAATGTCAAAAGCTATCATTTCAGTATTGTAATTTTTTAACAAGGATTGCTGTAGTGCACCCCATTCTGTGTTTTCACTAATCTCGTACGCAGAGATGCCCCAGTTTGGACTCAATAAGGAAATTCCTAAAATTCCTAAAACAAGTCTATTGCTGGATGCATGCCTTCTCCGACATACAAAACACTGGATGTAATAAAGAATGTCAGTACAAAAGACCTTTTTGCACCCAATATCACATTTGTTTTTGTTCAATAAGGTGCATTGTGAGAAAGAAGCAGAAGTCATATGAAAGCAAGCATGCTTCCATTGTTAGAGCAAGGACAACTATAGACCAAGGTTCAGAAGGAAATAATTGTGTGTGTGTGTGTGTGTGTGTGTGTTGGCATTCTCAATTAATGCATTGTGGTTACTTATTACAATCCATGTTTTACTAGTGGCACCTCAATGCAGTGTCACAGTAGCAGGCAATGCACCCATGCTACATTCCTCACACTGCATCCCAACACAATACATACAGTATACCATTCACTGCAGTGCCCTGCATTAAAACGATCAGTTTTTTTTTTCTGTGAAAAAAGGAATCAAGGTCCAGGGGCGGACTGATCATTGGGGCTCTCGGGCACTGCGGGGCCCCATCGGGGTTGCCAGGCTCAATTAAACCAGGGACAGTATGTAAAAATCTTTTTTTTTTTTTCATCTGTCCCTGATATGTCTGAAACCGACATGCTTTTGATATTGAAAATTCTGAGATTTTAGCTGCCCTGCCTCTGCACTGCCTCCTGGCATGGTGGCCATCTGTAAGCCTGGGGGCCCCATACTCTTCTATTGCTCGGGGGCCCCATGAGTTATTAGTTCACCCCTGTCAAGGTCGTTAAATGATTGGGCTGCTTTCCCATAACACAATGCACAGACATATGTTGCTTTAACATACCTTTTATAAATGTAATGCATAATTTAAAGGAGGCATAAAACAGCATATACTATATATATTTTTAACCCCTTCAATACCAGGCTTTTATACCCAACTCAATACTGGGCCTATTCTGGCACTTCTCACAAATCATCATTCTATTGCTAGAAAATTACTCAGAACCCCCAAACATTATATATGTTTTTTTTTTAGCAGACACCCTAGGGAATAAAATGACGGTCATTGCAACTTTTTATCTTGCACGGTATTGGCGCAATCATTTTTCAAACACCTTTTTTTGGGGAAAAAATGGTTTCATAATTTAAAAAAATAACAAAACAGTAAAGTTAGCACAATAGTAAAATAATAGTAAACAATAGTAAAATATGAAAGATCATGTTATGCCTGAGTAAATAGATACCAAACATGTCATGCTTTAAAATTGCGCACACTCATGGAATGGCGCCAAACTTCGGTACGTAAAAATCTCCATAGGCGACGCTTTGAACGTTTTTACAGGTTACCATTTTAGATTTACAGAGGAGGTCTATTGCTAGAATTGTTTCTGGCACTCTAACGCACGTGGCGATACCTCACATGTGGTTTGAACGGCGTTTACACATGTGGGCGGGACTTGCATGTGTGTTTGCTTCTGCGCACAAGCTACCGGGGACAGGGGCGTTTTAATTATTTCTTTATTATTATTTTATTTATTTTTTTTACACTTTTTTATTAGTTATTTTTTATCACTTTTATTCCTATTACAAGGAATGTAAACATCCCTTGTAATAGGAAAGGTGTGTGACAGATCCTCTTATGGAGAGATGTGGGGTCAATAAGACCACACATCTCTCCTCCAGGCTGGAAAGCATGGGATCGTGAAAAAAAATTCACCGATCTCATGCTTACTAGCCACAATCGCGGCTTTGTTTACTTCCGGGTACCTGGGCGTGACATCATTACATCGCTCCCGGGCCTCCGACGGTCATAGAGATGACTGGTGACCATCTGATGCATGATATTCCACCATGCATACAAGGCTCCTCCCATCAAAGTATCCAATGAAAATCACCAGTTGATGGATACTTGCAGATGTAGGGAAACCTTCCTATCAGAACCCCATCTTTCTTTGTAAAGAGGACCTGTGACTTTTTTACTAGATTTAAATCATGGGGGAATCCAATGCCGAGATAACTCTACATGCGTTGCTCCACCAACCAGCTGGAGCCCATACGAGGAGATCACACTTTTTCTATTGGATTTTTCAATTGTGTAGTAACTGGTAAGAAAGGTAGGGCACTCTGGAGGTGTAGGGGAAAGTGGAATTATCTGGCCATCAGAGTGTTTGAGACATGAAAGAAGCCAAAGGGTAATTTAAAGTGGGAGTAAACTTTCATGCACAATTTTTACCTATAGATAAGTCTATAATAATCCATGCACCGTTTAGGAGATATTAAATTTAGATGCAGCTGGTGACTTCACCGACGCATGTGCTCTGAAGGAACGGCACACCCATGATGTTCCTTCAGAATCCTGTGCTCTAAACGGAGGTACCCATGGCGCCAGCCACTCACACAGCTGAAGTCCGCAAACACGGAAGGCTGGGTGAGGATGGAAGCTCCTTCAGTGGTGACAGCACTCCGCTGGAGGGCTTTGTTCTAAGGTAAGTCTCACATAACATGCTAGTATGTGATGCATGCCAGCACATTATGACAGTGCCTTGCATTTTTTTATTATTATTATTAAAGCCAACTGTTTACTTCTGCTTTAACACTCTCTACCAAAACAAAATATGAAATTACCCTAGAACAGCATTTTCAGTCCACTGCTGGCAATAACTGGATGCTATATCCATGACTGTTTTGGAAATATTAGGAAAGGATTTCACAGTAGTTCAGGTGGGTTACCTGTACTTGGTCTGCCTTTTTTGTTCTACTTATTTAACTATAAAAAAGCCCATATGCTTATATGATAAGTAAAGAAAAGTATAACTTTTCCCACACATCCTATTGTTTGATTCATATCATCTTTTCATATTACAGAGAATGATCATTATATATGGAGAGCATTTTGACTGCTACCAATCGGTCTTTTTGAGTCAAATTAACATATCCAATTAAATAGGTTACAAGCATATCAAAGTTAAAAAAGTCAGTTTTCCATGTGGATTTAAGTGTTTGATGTGTCAAACATTTTAGCTTTGGGGCGTGGCTTGCGCGCGCACGTGAATGGCCGCTTGAGCTGTGAGCTCCGCTATCCTGACCGGACACCAAGCGACTACTGGGCGAATCCGCTGCCCCAATCTGCTCCACAAACGAAGACTTATCCTCCCTGAGCCCCGCTGACATGCCGTCCCACAAGAGATCGCAAGAACGGGGCCCAAAAAAGCTGGAACCTTTCTCCTTCCAGCCTCGCCGGAAAAACCAAGATGGAACCGCGCGGCAGATGCTGAGCTACACAGACCTCCCGGACGCCCAGCCACAGGGTCTTCTCCCCTCACATCAGCACTCTGTATCACTGGACCCCTCGCCTTCCCCCCCGGGGATGCAGAGTCCGGCAAAATCGAGGATGCGGATGGACCCCACCAGCCAGGCCTCCATAACAGTGAGTACAGGCCTGCACAATGACTCTGCCATATCCTCTCTGCAGTCCTCCATTGCTCAATTCCCGACCACGGGACAACCGGTGCTAGACACCACAATGAAGGACATGCTGGTAACACTACAATCTTCCCTCATGTCAAACATGTCGGCGCTTATTAACAAGTTCTCATTGGAACTGAAACATATGGATAACAGAATGCAGTTCATAGAAAACAAAATGGAGGACTGCACCGAAATGGTAAATGACCTGGTAGATGCCTATACTGAACAGAAAGATGACAACCTTTGGATAAAAGCGAAAATCGCGGACCTTGAGGACAAGTCTAGGCGCAATAACATTAAGATTCGCGGGGTCCCCGAGACCGTTCAGCCCAAAGAACTGCTTACCTATGCCAGCAGTTTGTTTTCTAGTATGCTCCCAGAGCTCTCACCGATAGAACTCACTATCGACCGCATACACAGATTGCCTAAGCCCCGCCATCTTGAGGCCGATATACCACGGGATGTTCTTTTGAGAGTCCACTTCTTTCAGGCCAAGGAACAGATCCTCATGAAGGCGAGAGAAATCTCTCCGCTTCCAGCGCCATACGCGGATATCCAGCTCTATGCAGACCTGTCTCAATACACGCTCCAACTACGGAGGCAACTGAAGACCATCACGAAAGCCATGTATAACCACAAGATAATATACAAGTGGCGTCACCCGGCGACCATCCTGGTCACACATAATGGTATACCTCACACCATCTCTACCGTGGAAGGAGGCATGAAGCTTTTGCACTCTTGGGGAATAGTGCTGGAACCGCCCCGCACTCAGCAGGAGCACAATGGAGCCCCTAATCCGTTTACCTTTGGCACGGAGAAGAGGAATTTCACAAAGAAAAGCCCGTTGTAACCACGTTGAGCGAATTACATGTCCGGTCTGGTCATGCGACCCTATCCTGCTCACTGAACTTTCCCCCTCGTTTGGTCAGCAGCTCAGACAGAGCTACCTGTTGCTGACAAATTTGATAATCCCTCTTGAAGGGAGTTGTTCGTAGTTGTATTGTTTTTTTTCTATATATATACTTTTTTTTTTTTTTTTTTCTTCTGTGGTTGTGTTGCTCTGATTTTTGCGCACAGTTCTCCTGCCAATACAACCCCTATATCTCCCAGCTGCACCAGTGACACGTACTCCCTGTTCTGTTAAAGTGTGGGCACTCACCTCTGCTTTTGTCTCCTACTATCTAGCGTTGAGCTACTACCTTTTGCCTGGACTGCCTGACCACCAGACGCCACATCCACTTGACTCCGAGCTGTCGCCGCCTGCAACTGTGAGTACACTTGCCTATTTGACTCCCATCCCGACACAAAACATGGGGATCCAAATCCTCTCCCTCAACGCCAAAGGGCTAAACCACCCGGTAAAGAGAGCATCCTTATGGAAGTCGGCACTGGCCCACAATTGCGATATCCTATGCGTCCAAGAGACCCATTTTGCACTACAGGCCTCCCCCAAATGCAGCCACAGACTGTTCCCACATGTTTTCCGAGCTTCCTACTCCAAGAAACAACGAGGAGTAATGATCGCCATCAGAGACTCGGTCCACTTCCAACTACAACAATGTAACACGGATCCGGAAGGGCGATACATTTTTTTGAACTGTACTATTAATAGAGTACCTTACACTCTGGTCTCCCTGTATGCACCGAACCATGGTCAGATGACCTTTCTTAGAAAGACGATGAAAGCTATCCGCAAATTCCAACAGGGACATTTGCTCATCTGTGGGGATTTCAATATGGTCCCTAACACTTCAATGGACTCCACGGCGGGTCCCCAACGTCGTGCATCTTCTACTCTTGATTCCTTCATTTCTTCCAATGATATGTATGACGTGTGGCGCTGTTGTCATGCGAGCGAGAGGGACTTCACATTCCTCTCGCCGCGTCACAACACCTACTCACGAATTGACCTGTTTCTAGCTGACACCTGGGTCTTGAACAAAATCTTGGGATCTGACATCCGCACCACCACCTGGTCAGACCATGCCCCTGTTAGTGTCACCATTTCGGATGACTCCGCCCATTCCACTCCCTATATTTGGAGAGTTAACAATTATCTCCTCAATACTCCCTGCTATTCCACCCCTATCAAACAGCATTTAGAAGAATACTTCTCAATTAACCAAACATCTGTGTCTGACCCGCTGGTGGTGTGGAATGCCTACAAAGCAGTCATCAGGGGGGTTTTCCTTCAAATGGGGGCCAGAGCAAAAAAAAACAGGACTCATCGCTTAGATGAACTCACTCATGCCTTAACCTCCGCAGAGACACTTAATAAGACTAGTCCTTCCCCATCCCTTCAATCTAAAATTTTCACCCTAAGACATGATTTGCGCGCTCTTCTTCTTGAAAAGCACGAGAAATCATATAGGATACTCAGGGCAACCTCTTATTCGACAGGGAACAAGGCTGGCAAAGCCATGTCCCTTCGGATCAAGGGGTACAGGAACAAAACAAAAATTCCCTACTTGTACCACCCACACACCAACGAAAAGCTCCTTAAGCCCCAATCAATCGCAGATGCCTTTAGTAAATACTATGAGGACCTGTACAATCTCAAGAATGACTCCTCCACCACCCAACCCGATCCCGCCTCGATCAAAATGTTCCTGGATAGTGTTGAGCTCCCATCCATAACACCCACGCAACTATCTCAGTTAAATGACCCCTTTACACCTGCAGAAATTCTTAATGTAATCAATCACCTCCCCTCCTCCAAATCCCCGGGCCCTGATGGATTCACTGGGGAATACTACAAACAATTTCAACACATTCTAGTCCCCACCATGTGCCAAACTTTCAACCTAGCTGCTAGCTCCGCCTCCTTCCCCCCCGAAATGCTTGCCGCCACGGTGGTGACGCTACCTAAACCGGGCAAGGAACCGGTTTCCCCAAAAAACTTCCGCCCCATCTTCTTGTTGAACACAGACTTGAAAATATATGCCAAACTCATAGCCAATAGACTAGAAAACATTTTACCCTCTCTCATATCTCAAGACCAATCGGGTTTCACCAAGGGGCGTCAAGCCTCGGACGCTACCAGGCGAATGATTAACATATTACACCACGTCGAGACCACCGAAGTGCCTTCTCTGCTTCTATCCCTAGATGCGGAGAAGGCCTTTGACAGGGTCCATTGGGGGTATATCTCGGCAGTACTAACTAAATTTGGCCTCACTGGCAATATCCATGCTGCCATCATGGCACTATACTCCAACCCCTCGGCTCGTGTGCTATCTGCTGACACCCTTTCCACTCCCTTTCCGATCTCCAATGGCACGAGACAAGGGTGCCCGTTGTCACCCCTAATATTTAACCTTGTTATGGAACCCCTGGCAGAAAACATAAGATCCAATGTAAACATCTCCGGTATACACATAGCGGATGTGGACCACAAAATAAGTCTATTTGCCGACGATGTGATCCTCATGATCACTGACCCGACTCGCTCCCTCCCTGAGGTGCAGGGGACGCTTGCCTGGTTTGGGGATGTCTCCTTCTACAAAGCTAATGAGACAAAATCATATATTCTTGACCTGGGCTTGGACGAACCCACGAGAAACCAGATTAAACGTGAATTTCCGTATGTGTGGGCAGAGAACAGCATAACATATCTGGGAATCCAGCTCAGCCCCTCTACGAAACAATTATTTTCTCTCAATTACCTACCGATTCGCACTAAATTACAAACAGATCTCACCAGGTTGGCGTCCTTTGAACTCTCGTGGGTAGGCCGCCTAGCGGCATTTAAAATGTTCCACCTCCCCCAAATACTATACCTCTTTCGGACTATCCCCATCCCTATACCTCTTAGGTACTTTGCATCACTGCAATCGATCCTATTGCATTATATCTGGAAAGGCAAGAAAGCCAGATGCAGTCACACTCAAGTGGTGAAACACCGCCTAGCCGGGGGCCTGGGGCACGTCAACTTCCGAGACTACTACACGGCTTCCATCCTCACGCAAGCTAGAGAATGGCTCCTGCCCACCCCCCCTATCACGATCTGGGGTAACATGGAACAATCCTCTGTTCCATACAATAACCTCTCCACATGGCTCTTCGCCAGTATAATGGGTGCCAAGGCTCCCCCCCTCATGTCCCCAACTATATTGGCTACTCTCAAAGCTTGGACACACTTCGTACAAAAGACCCTGTTTCATGACATACAAGCCACACTTCCCATCCCTATAGAGACCCTGCAGCTTATGATGATTTCCACCTCCTACACTAGTTGGAAGGCCAAGGGGATAACCCACATATCCGATCTGTTGGATGGTGACAACATCAAGGCTTTCTCAGACCTCCAACCACAGCACCAACTCCCAAATTCTGACCTATTCCTATATCTTAGAACTCGACACTGCCTCTTATCACTCACACTGAGAGCCTGCGCAATTCCACAGCAAGCCTGGATCTTTTACAGATCCCCTAAGGCTCACACAAAGGGAATATCAATGTTTTATGCTCTACTTGGCTCCAAAACCACATTCACTAGCTCCACCGCCCTATCTAGATGGGAAAGGGACCTAGGACAAACATTCCCGTTGGATCAGTGGGAAAAGGCTTGTCGTTCCACTTATAAAGCTACATGCTGTTCCACTCTGTGGGAACTCGCGTTTAAACTGACCCAGCGTTGGTATTTAACCCCGGACAGACTGTCCAAATTTAACCCCCTGCTGGACAACACATGTTGGAGGAAATGTGGTGAAAGGGGTGACCTCCTACATATTTTCTGGGGGTGCCCTGCCCTTACTAATTATTGGCAATCGGTGTTTCACCTCCTCTTTGAAGTCACAAAAATAAAAATAGACAAACTACCGTCCTTGGCACTGCTTTCTTTGAGGATAGACCATTTCCCCAACCCGTCGAGGATGATCATAATCCATGTTCTATTAGCCGCTCGCCTTAGCATTGCTAGGAAATGGAGGGATCCTGACCCTCCCACTCTTTGTGACGTAATTCACACCACGCATACCCACTTCACTTATGAATCAACCCTAGCACTGCGACAGGGAAATAAAATCCAGATGCTCAAGAAATGGCACCAATGGACTGCCTCGTTAGGTACCTCCCCCTGGCTTAGACTCAGCTTTAACTTCTCATCTTTGAATGATACTCCCACACCATTGTACTGTGAGTTGCCCTGCGATACCCTGTCTACACGCCCAGATAGTCACTGGAGAGAGGGGAGGGGACTCGTTTGCTCGGGCACAGAATAGTGCCCGAATGGGGTGCCCGGGTGGCGATGCCCCCTCCTTCACCCTCATATATTGAGCATGTGTCCCTTAGCTAGTTCTTGAGTGCTGTATTACGCTACGTTTGCAGCGAGACTTTCGAGTTTGTTTCTATGTTGTAACCCCACGTATGTTGTTTGTACTGTATAATACCCTATATTGTAATGTGGGCCTTCCCCATACTGTTTGTTGATATTAATTTCGATCTTGATACAACAAAGCAACTGTAAGGAATCGTTCTGTTTGTACATTTGATCTCTGTAACTTGTATTCTCTACAATAAAAAATATTGAGATAAAAAAACATTTTAGCCTTGCATTGATGATTTTTGGTTGACTAAAAAGGATTAAACCATAACTGAATAAGGCTTTCCACAAATAGACAATTCTTATTCTTGATTTTGCAGAAAATCTGTAAAAAAAACTATTCAGTCAACATAACCAAACAAAAATGCATTGCTTCCCAATATTCACAAAATGATCATAGATCTGATCGAATAATTGGTCCAGAATGAAAAAAAAAGTATAACAAATTATGATTATATAAATGATACTGATCCATAACATCCAACCAGTAGTGTAATTACAATGCATTGAAACCAGGTTGCTATACTATACTTTGCCTTGTTTGCACTATTAAGTTTTTTTTTTTTTTGTGCATGGAATAGAATGTCTTAAATATACAGTGAATCTGAGAATATATTTCTCTTGCGTATCACATGCATCACAACACTATTATCATAAATATATATTTCTACATTACATTTTGCATATATTTATGTGTGTTTTTCAGTCTACATATGCAAAATCCCCTTGCTCCAGATTATTGGCAAATCCTAGTCATCAGGTTAAAGGTGCTGGCTGATTCAAAGGGACAGCTGTGTATCCAATTAGCAAGCAACATTACATGACACGTTTGCTACGCTTAACCCACAAACTTGTTAATCACACTGAGCTCAGCGTTCAAGCTGTGCAGGGACTAGAATGAGTATATCACAGACAATTTATGAAGACTGGAGGTGACCACTACCAGCTTTAACTAAGCTAAAAAAAAAAAGACTTAAAATGCATTTTTTAACCCTTTTTTTAGACTGTAGAGGTTTGTATAGCTATATTGTTGTATGCAGCAGCTAGGACATACTGAAGCTAAACCTCATTCTAAAATATAAAAGGGCCTAACACCATTGTTCAATACATGCTAGGCATACAAAGGGTAATCACACAAGAGTGATCTCTGAATACGAAAGCCTCTTCTGGCTAACAAACTCTGAATGACTTTTCAAGGAGAGGAAAGATCTAGGTACTTTAAAAAAAGTTCAAAGCAGGAACCATGAAACCATGGGACCAGTAGCACATGCTGTTTTTGCTGCCCCTGTTTGTACACTACTTAAAAGGTAACACAACTGGTCATAATTGCAGTATGTAATGAAATCAATGTTATACGATATATTGCCAAACATTTGTGGACACTTGACTTGACCAGTGCCCATCTAATGATACGGGCAAAATATGTGGACACCTCTTCAAGTTGTAGAGTTCACATGTTTTCATAGGGAAGGAAACTGTTAACAATGCAGCATACAAAGACAATTGCTTACTTCCAGCCATGTGGTAACTCCAAATTCCAATAAAGCCATGTCCATAGTACCCTAAACAAATTATAATAATTACACAAATTATCCCTATAACCATAGAAGTATATGGACATTTCATGGGTCATAGAATTGTGAAATTCTCTACCATAGGGCCCACGTACTAATAGTAATAATTCCTATGTTTCCTATATGCTATACAGTATGTTAATGCGATCTAAAGAGAAAGAATATATAGCACATACATATGACTTTAAAAGGGTGCAAAAGCAGGAACAAATATTGAAAAAATGAGAAACATAAGAGTGGACAGGATTTGTGTCTAAGCACTAAAGTTGGGCAGGCTAGCTTTTTCTTCGTAAGCCAAATCATTTTACTTATTTAAAAATGATTAAATCCTAGTTATGTTAGACTTTTTTTTTGGAGACTGATACTCTGGATTTTTGCAGGTGTTTTTCTGCATAATATAAAATAAGTAAAACCCAATAAGAAGAGTAGTATACCTAAGGCATCATTGAGACGGGCTGTAGCTCTTGCCATGGAGAGGATCACTTTTCCAAGGGCTGTTGACAGACAGCTAAGTGGTGATATGTGACCTCCTCAATGCCTGCTTTAACCCTTAAAAGCCCACACCACCATGCAGTTACCATAAATTAAAAGTAAATTGGGTTTTTGACAGGAAGCTAAGTGGTGATATGTGACTGCCTCAATGCCTGTTTTAACCCTTAAAATCCCACACCACCATGCCGTTACCATAAATTAAAAGTACACTTATTATACAAGCTCCATTGGTGATTTGGCAAAGTAGAAATTTACTTTGGCAGGAAGATATAATGTGAAACATGCCTTAATATTACAACTCTAAAGGACAAAATAGATTTGTGCGTATCACCAGAAATATAATTTCCTGTCAAATAACTAGTCCAACAATCAAATCAAATTATTTAACTTAAATAACTTCTGCACTTAAAAAGTATTCCCTGACTCTCGCAAGCACTTTCAAATTCTTGCTACATATTTTTGTATTTTTTACATTGTCCAGAACTGTAAACCTTTTGTTATGGTATAGAGCTAAATGTTTTGACACATTATATGTATTTTTTAAACCTATTATGTTTATAAAAAAAAACATAGGGGGTTATTTACGAAAGGCAAGTGCAAAGTGCACTTGGAAGTGCAGTCACTGTAAATCTAAAATTATGGGAAGCTCTGCAGATTTTATTATCCAATAATTTGCAAGCTAAAATGTTGTTTTTTATTTTCCTTGCATGTCCCCCTCAGATCTACAGGGACTGCACTTCCAAGTGGACTTTCAGTGCAATTTCAAGTGCACTTGCCTTTCATAAATAACCCCCATAGTGTTTGAAAAAAAAACATAATGGGGGGATTCAATACAGCTGCTGTGCCACTTTTCTAGCGTCAGTTGCTATTTCTTATGTGTTTTGCCTAATTTAAGAAACATTGCAAGATTTGTGTTTCTGACAGCAACTTGTGTGCCAAATTCAGGTAGTTTAATGTTCACCACTTCTACAAGGTCTGCACCAAATTCAAAAATGCATATGAATTTATCTGAATTATATGTGATGGATCAGAACACAATAGTCTAAGTAAAATTAAAAAAAATATATATACATAAAACAATTTTCAGAAATACAAAAATGATAATTGGCATGTAAGTATGTATTCACCCCCTTTGTTATGAAGCACATAAAACATTCTGGTGCAACCAATTACCTTCAGAATTCACATAATTGGTGAAATGATGTCCACCTGTGTGCAATCTAAGTGTCACATGACCTGTCATTACATATACACACCTTTTTGAAAGGCCCCAGTGTCAACAACACCTAAGCAAGAGGCACCACTAAGCAAACACTACCATTAAGATCAAGGAACTCTCCAAACAAGTAAGGGACAATGTTGTTGAGAAGTACAAGTCCCTAGAAGCACCATCAAATCTTTTATAACCAAATGGAAAGAACATAGCACAACAGCAAACCTGCCAAGAGATGGCCGCACACCAAAACTCACGGACCGGGCAAGTTGGGCATTAATTAGAGAGGCAGCACAGAGACCTAAAGAAACCCTGGAGAAGTTCCAGGGCATAGACTGGAGTATTTGTACATAGGACTACAATAAGCCATGTGTTCCATATAGTTGGGCTTTATGGCAGAGTGGCCAGAAGAAAGACATTACTTTCAGCAAAAAACAAAATGGCGCGTTTTGAGTTTGCGAAAAGGCATGTGGGAGACTTCCCACATGCTGAAGGTGTTCTGGTCTGATGAGACTAAAATTTACCTTTTTTGGCCATCAAATATAATGCTATGTCTGGTGCAAACCCAACATATCACATTACCCAAAGAACACCATCCCCACAGTGAAACATGGTAGTGGCAGCATCATGCTGTGGAGATGTTTTTCAGCAGTCGGGACTGGAAAAATGGTCAGATTTAAGGGAAAGATGGATGGTCTTAAATACAGGTATATTCTGGAAAAAAACTGTACCATTCTGTGTGTGATTTGAGGCTAGGACAGAGGTTATTCTTCAAGCCGCAACAATGACCCCCAACACACTGCTAAAGCAACACTTGAGTGGTTTAGGGGAAACATGTAAATGTGTTGGAATGGCCTAGTCAAAGCCCAGACCTCAATCCAATAGAAAATCTGTGGTCAGACTTAAAGATTGCTGTTCACAAGCGCAAATCATCCAACTGTTTCTGTTATTTTTTCTCATTTGTTTGCTTCACAATAAAAAAAAAATCTTTAACCACTTCCCCACCGCCGACTGCAGGTATACGTCGTCACTTTGAAGATGGATATCTCGGTAATGGCAGCAGCTGCTGCCACAACCGAGATATCCATCTCTTCTGTGGGCGGTCGGGTAAACTATAATGGCGGTCTCCGCGGCAGAATCGCCGCGAGATCGCCGTTATCGGTGGCGGGCGAGCGCCCCCCCCCTCCCGCTGCGCTCCCGCGCTCTCCCGGCGCTTACCGGAGCCGTCGGTAGCGGCGGAGGCGATCGGGTGCGCTCGTCTGTTCAGCAGGGATGCGAGTGAGGGAAAAAATTTCCCTCGTCCATCCCCATAGCTCTGCTGGGCGGAAGTGACGTCAAACGTCAGTTCCAAACAGCGTCTTAAAGAGACATTTTTTTTTTAAATGTCATTTGAAAAATGACATTTAAAATTTTTGGTATTTTTTTTGCATTTTAGCCTAAATATGAGATCTGAGGTCTTTTTGACCCCAGATCTCATATTTAAGAGGACCTGTCATGCTTTTTTCTATTACAAGGGATGTTTACATTCCTTGTAATAGGAATAAAAGTGATATTTTTTTTATTTTTTTTATTTTAGTGTTAAAAATTGGTAAAATAAATACAAATAAATACGAAAACAAAAAAAAAAAAAATTTAAATCGCCCCTTCACGACGAGCTCGCGCGCAGAAGCGAACGCATACGCGAGTAGCGCCCGCATATGAAAACGGTGTTCAAACCACACAAGTGAGGTATCCCCCCGATCGTTAGAGCGAGAGCAATAATTCTAGCCCTAGACCTCCTCTGTATCTCAAAAAATGCAACCTGTAGAATTTTTTAAACATCGCCTATCGAGATTTTTAAGGGTAAAAGTTTGACGCCATGCCACGAGCAGGTGAAATTTTTAAGCGTGACATGTTGGGTATCATTTTACTCGGCGTAACATTATCTTTCACAATATGTAAAAAAATTGGGCCAAATTTATTGTTGTCTTATTTTTTTATTTAAAAAAGTGCATTTTTTCCAAAAAAAAGTGCGCTTGTAAGACCGCTGCGCAAATACGGTGTAACAAAAAGTATTGCAATGACCGCCATTTTATCCTCTAGGGTGTTAGAAAAAAAAAATATATAATGTTTGGGGGTTTTAAGTAATTTTATAGCAAAAAAAAATGTTTTAGTCTCGTAAACACCGAATCTCAAAAACAGGCCCGGGGCTAAAGTGGTTAAAGTTGTGGGCATGTTCTGTAAATTAAATGATGCAAATCCTCAAACAATCCACGTTAATTCCAGGTTGTGAGGCAACAAAAAGGCAACAAAACACAAAAAATGCCAAGGGGGTAAATACTTTTGCAAGGCACTGAATTTTGTCAAAGTGGAGCTTCTTAAGACCAACTCTGTTTTGGTGTAGAGAGAGAAAAGTCGGACTGGACCAACAAAGATGTATTTATTCTCAGCTCTCTAGCCTAGACCTTCACATCATCATACATATAAATGTGTATGCTTGCAAGATTAAAAAAGCCATGTAAAAATAAAATGTCACTGTGATTTTATTTATTTATATTGTTTGGATGTTAATTGCAAAAAAAAATGTTACTATTAGAGATAGTCTGGGGTAAGCTCACTTAGGTTTTTGAATGTGCAAGGGACTTTCTTTAAAACTTCATATTAATAAGAGCTATCATTATATATTTAAAGTAGTCAGCTGTACTGAAGAATTTCTAATTTAGTGTAATGGTTAGTTTTTCAGTCTCCAGTATGTATGGTTGTAATTATTTCAAAAAAGTGCAGCACTGTTATTTAAATCACATGTTAAAACACCTACTTGTTTATGTTACCTCTTGTCAAATATTACAGACATGTTCAGTTCCATATGAAACACTTAAAAGGAAGGGATGAGCTTCAAGTTCGAGGCGAACATGGGCTGTTCGCCCAACAAACAATTTGGGGTGTTCGTAGCAAATTCGAAAAGCCGCAAAACACCCTGTAAAAGTCTATGAAAAAATGATGTGCTAAAAAGTGCTACATTTAAAGGTTAATATGCAAGTTATTGTCCCAAAAGGGGTCTGGGGACCTGGGTCCTGCCCCAGGGCACATGTATTAATGCAAAAAAAAGTTTTAAAAACAGACTTATCTGTATTGCCGGGACCTGACAATTCAAGTAGTTTTAAACTACATTTTCCTTCAAAAATGTCATTTTGTGCAGAGACTGTTCTAAGCATGGGAAAAATACACGCCACTTTACAGGCATACTATATACACCCCTCCAGGTACAAAATTTAAAGGAATATTTCACTTTTGTTTCACTTTAAGCATTATTAAAATCACTGCTCTCGAAAAAACGGCTGTTTTTAAAACTTTTTTTGCATTGATACATGTCCCCTGGAGCAGAACCCGGGTCCACAAACACTTTTTAGGACAATAACTTACATATTAGCCTTTAAAATTCGCACTTTTGATTACTCACGTTCGAGTCCCATAGACTTTAACGGTGTTTGAATGTTCGCATGAACTTTTGGTCTGTTCTTATGTTCTGGATGTGAACCGAACCGGTGGGTGTTTGTCCCATCTTTATTAAAAGGATATGTTCACCTCTTCAGGGTGTAACATGTAACATGTTACAAATCTACTGGCCCCTGCAACTCTCCAGCTCCTAGATATGACAGAGATCTGGGAATTGAAAACAAGGTCAAGCAGCGTTTGCAGCTGTCAGCTTGTAGTTCTCACTGAGCGTTTTCAAAAACTTTTGTACTGTCTCTATTCACTTTTACACTTTTTTTTGTGAATGCGTAGGGCTACTATGTACCCCATACTTATTCACATAGGGGGGATCTGGGGGCTCCCTTGTTAAAGCATGTTTGTTAAAATATTAATGCATGCTGTAAATAGGGGGTTAATAAATATCACAAGAGCGATCCTGCAAAATAAACAGTTTTCATTAAAATCAATGGAACAAACACTCAGTGGGGTTGATTTACTAAAACAGGATAGTGCAAAATTGGATAGTGTTGTCTCATGAGTTTATGTGAAATCTCCATTAATAGCTATAAAACAATTGTACTTATGAATATATTTTATTTAGATTTGTATCTATGTAGGTATGTAACATAGCTTCCCAGAAGGCACTGTTATACAGATGATTTGGTGCCTAAGCTTGTGTATCTAAACAATGAGACCCAAAGCTCTTTGTTCTACAAATATTCACTTCAAAGGATCCCTTGTTTAGATATGCAATGAGGGTAGCCAGCCTGTTGTCAATGCTTAATTTACCTGAAAAGGTCAAGCTAAATCTCCCGCTCAAAATAGTCTGTGCCAAAGATTTGCATTAAAGGGGGTTGACTTCTGCAAAGTATAGAAATTGTAGATGTAGCCAATCCTTAGCCAGGAATAGGGAGGTCCACCAATCAGAGCCACGCCATGCCAACTAATGAGGCATCAGCCTGTAATGACATACACAGACTAAATGTGAGGGGAGAGTACACACTCTCTGGTAGAGCAGTCAGCAGAATGGAACCTTTGTGGGCATGGTAATAGTAACTATGGAATATCTCCCTTGTAGCTAAATGTTTGTCAGATATCGTTTTTGTCCTGTTTGTAAATTAATGTTATAAGTATTATACTCTGTATTTCTTCATGTAATCTGATTTGTATCCCTTTTCTGTACAATAGATAGATTGCTGTGTATTAGTTTAGGCCTTCTTACTACTTACCAATCAATCTGTGTTATTGTTTTAAAGCTTTCATTTATGGTCAAAGAACTGCGTTCTCCTCCAATGATTAGACTTGTCCTGACACACACCCCCTGCATGGCCTATCTCTGGGAAGCTCAGAGTACTACTGCTTTTCCTCCCACCAGCTCTTATGTAGCTGAGAACAGAGGGAATGTGATCACTTATAAAAAAGGAGAAACAAAAAAGTTATTATAATGTTTTGTATATCTATGAACACAAGTTTTTCCTTTCATTTCTATTTTAAACTGAATAGGCTGTTTCACATTTAATCATTTATAATCACTTTAACTGAACAACCTGAAGTTAGAAGCCGATTGGCTACCATGCATGTAAATCAACCCCATTGTTTGGTTCATTTAAAAAGGGAACAAACTATACATTAACAACATATACATATACAAACATATACATATCCAAGCAAAAGCATAAGGTTATAAATATTCCAATTTATCATTTTGGAAATATAAGATCCTTTATAGATTTAGTTTAATTGAGGAACAGCACTGTACTTTTCGCCCATGCTTTTTACTGTAGTTTAATTTAGCTTCATAGGAATGACTATTCCATTTGACTTAAATGCTTGAAGCCTTGTCATTAGTTTTAGTTGAAGGGAACATTAGACAGACATGGTCACTTACTGAATATAAATCAGGCCTTAAAAAAAATAAAAAATCATTCACATTGACCTATAGAGGTCACTGCAGAGCAATTTCTAGCTCAGTTTTCAGAGAAATAAAAAAGTGCCAAGTAAAAATATTTACTGTGTTCCAAACATCAAGAGAAAGAAACTGATCACAGTGATTAGAAATGCCTAGTATTGATTAAAAAAAAAATGATAGTAGAACAATGGACTGTAAGGGACCCCACAGTAGTCGAGAAATAAAAAGGGATATTCTACAAACCTTGTATCTATTTTTTGATTAATGCATGGGTAAAGCTTTAAAGAGGCTTTTAACACTATTTGCAGCGACCTGCTTTTTTTCCCCACACTGGATCAATGCAAGGCATTGTTTGGGCCCATGGAAAACAATTGTTTTCTATGTGCCCCATTCACGCTGCATGGTGTGGTACAGAAAAATGCCCCATGTCTGTACTTGTCAGCACCGCACTGGACGGTACCACATCATTGCACACTATACTATATGACAGTTCAAACAAAGTTCTGAAATAACGAGAAAAATATGGAGCAGCGTAATGCCCTGAAATGTGCATCATACTGCTCTCTACAGGAGTTGGCATTTCACTAACCTGCATGGAAAGATGTTGCATTTTACCACACAGGCTAGTGTGAATGTAGCCTAAGGCCCTGTACACACGATCAGACCGGTCTGATGAAAATGGTCCGACGGACCGTTTTCATCGGGTCACGGCTGAAGTGGCCTGATGGTCTGATGTGCAAACACACCATCAGTCCAAAATCCGATTGTGTCAGAACGTGGTGACGTAGAACACAATGACATGCTTAAAAAACGAAGTTCAATGCTTCCAAGCATGCGTCGACTTGATTCTGAGCATGCGTGGGTTTTTGGTCCGATGCTTTTACGTACTAACCATCGTTTTCGTCTGACGGTCAGGTGTCCATCGGACAGATTTAAAAGCAAGTTTTAAAACTTTGGTCCAATGGACAACGGTCTGATGGGCCATACACACAATCTATTTGGTCCGATGAAACTGGCCTTAAGGCTAGTTTCATCGGACCGGTCTGATCGCGTGTACGCGTGGCCTCAGACCAGACACACCTTTGCATTGTTATTACAGTTTTTTTGGGCATGTTTTGCAATGCATACTGGGATACATTTTTCACATTAGTTGATGGGCGGATATGCTGTGGAGAGACTTCTAGGAAGTCTCTCTGAGCATGGCCGATGCACTCTGATATGTCTGCAAGAACATCTGTATGGAGAGGCTTCTTAGAATCAATTCCCCATATACCATATCATATAGATCACAGCATTTTTGACCCCAGACAGCAAAGGTCCATACATTTTGTTGAGTGGGGTCACAAGAGGGGAGTGTGGTACACGACACCTGCAACAATTTTCGGCGCACTTATGCACTTTAATTTTGGAGCACTCAGCACTTTAAAATAGACTGTTTATTCATTCATTTGTATACACCAATGTTTTTTCAGTGCAAGTGTTCAGTCATATGGTTTCACGTTATTTATTGTTTTTTTTTTTGTGGATTTTGCACTAACATCCTGCAAGCGCTGTTTATTTATCTATTTTGGTTTTGAGGTTTTAGCACCTTTGCGACAGCTGCTGTCGTTTTCTTTATAATTTTTCAGCACCTTACCTTAGCGCGAGTTTATAGTTTATTCATTTTAATTTTTTACAGCAGCAACAGCACCAACTTTAGCAGATGTCTAGAAGACAAGATGGTAGTGAAGATATTGGTTCCACTCATTGATTGCTAATCATTTTAAACACCCCGGTGAGCATTTCAGCATCAAATCCTCCCTCTTCAGCAGACATTGTGTTCTGAGGTTGTATAAAACCAGAAGGCAGGTAAGCAGGAGAGTGGCATTTTACCATGGAACTTAAACCACATACAAAATGCATCATATGGGCATTTTTTTTGTATTACTATTGACTTATATTGGCCTAAAAATGCCTTAAAGTTGAAAAACTGGGCCCAAGCTACTTTCAACAATGTGCTGCAAACAGACATAAGCAGGCTCCATCTATAATATGGTCTTTGATGATGCATGCATTTTAACCTGTTCAAATGTACAGGTTTAAACATAAATGCAGGATGTGTACATGGGCTTAATGGTTCTTAATGTCTCTGCCTTTCCAGGTGTGCACACCTGCTGTAGTAGTCCCACTGTTCCTCTATCTTTTTTTTTTCTTCTTTTCAAATGGCCCACCCACCCATAATTGTGGTGGAGATGTCTTTGCTTGGGTATCCAGGGTCGCGCACCTGGTTCATACTGCTGCATTGCGGTAACTCATGAGACACCATTTCACATTACTAAAATGTATGTTGTGCATGTCGGTGAGCTGTGGTGCAAAATATTCTTAAAGGGGTTATAAAAGGTACAATTTTTTTTCCTAAATAGCTTCCTTTACCTTAGTGCAGTCCTCCTTTACTTATCTCATCCTTCCATTTTGCTTTTAAATGTCCTTATTTCTTCTGGGAAACCCTCACTTCCTGTTCTTCTGTCTGCAACTACACACCATAATGCGAGGCTTTCTCCCTGGTGTGGAGTGTCGTGCTTGCCCCCTCCCTTGGACTACGGGAGAGTCAGGACACCCACCAACACACAGCTCCTTTCTCTATCTGCAACGTAGAGAGTGTACTGACTCTCCTGTAGTCCAAGGGAGGGGGCAAGCACAACACTCCACACCAGGGAGAAAGCCTTTGCATTACTTTGTGTAGTTACAGACAGAAGAACAGAAAGTGAGGATTTCTCAGAAGAAATAAGGACATTTAAAAGCAAAATCGAAGGATGAGGTAAGTGAAGGTGGACTGCACTAAGGTAAAGGAAGCTATTTAAGAAAAACAATTGTACCTTTACAACCCCTTTAATGCCCCTTTTAAAGCACCCTGTTAATGGATGCAGCACACCACAAAGCATGGTACTGCATATCATGTCCTGCTTTCCAAAAAGTAACACACCCTTTTTTTTTTGCTGAATTTTGGTGAACCAAACGAATGGGTTACCAAAGCACAAAGGCAATGCTCTCACACTAAGAAAAGGTTAACTGGTTTACTTTGATTGAATGAAAACTTATAAAAAAAATAATTAATAAATTCATATGACTTGCACTGCTACAATGATATTATATTGAGTGTCATTTAAGGCTTCAAAAAACAATCTTGATATTGTTTTCCATTGTGTTTTGGGCATTATAATCATCATCAGAGTTCACTTAATTTAATTCCATGTGCCAACATAAAATAGCGTCATTGTTGTCATTCAAATTCCTCTTTACAAGGACAACAATAAATTCTCTTTCAAGAGCAGATCAGCTCTGCTGCAGAATGTTAAGCTTTATAATGGAAATGAGGTCAAGCATATTTAATATTGTGCATCATATGATGGAAGATATCAGGACTAATAAACTGGCAAAATAATTAAAAATATGTGTTAGGACCAAATCATTATTCAGATGCTTATATATTCCACCTTAGGTGCGTACTTTTCCAGAAAAGATGAAAAATTAATAAAAAAACTCACTTTCCTAAGGGTGGTGGAGAAGATGTTTGTTGGATTGATGTATTTTTTATTCAAATCAACAAAAATGCATCTCAACACATGCAGTAAAAGATGTGTGTCAATATGTGTTGTCATGCATTCAAGTGCACCATGATACACATTATAATATATAGTACATTACTACATGAATTGACATGCTTTAAACACATAGTAACCGCCACACGCACATTTACGTTGAAACAATGGCACGGGCAGGCAAATGGGCGTACCTGTACGTCCCTTTAAATTTGCCCCCCAGCTTTGTGAGTGCGCAGGTGCCGGGAATTCGGTTGGCAAAGGCAGAACAGGGGGATGCCATTGTAAACAAGGCATTTCCCTGCCTAGTGACATGTCACTGATTTACTGTTCCCTGTGATCGGGAACAGTGATCAGTGAATGAATGAATGAATGAAAAACTTATATAGCGCGGCACATGCGAACTGAATCGCCTCTGGGCGCTTGTTGTTTCTGTCTCTCTGGTCATCAAAAGAGCAGAGTTTTTATCTGTCTTCTGAAGGTCAGGTGGTTTTCCTCCAACCGAATGCTGGTTGGTAAAGCGTTCCATAGTCTGGGACCTTGGAAAGCGAACCTTCTTTCTCCTTTGGACTTGTATCTGGCTTTGGGTATCTTGACCAGATTTTGGTCGGTGGATCGCAGAATGCGATTGGGATTGTGGACTTCTATCTTTTCGCATAGATATTGCGGAGCCTTCCCATGGATGCACGTATGTGTCAGATAGAGTGCTTTGAAAGCAATTCTGTCTTTTACTGGCAGCCAGTGAAGGGTTCTCAGTGAAGCTGAGATTGATTCCCATGTTTTTTTCCCAGTCACCAGTCTGGCGGCCGTATTTTGAACGACTTGCAGACAAGTGATTTGGTACTTGGGGAGTCCGAGGTAAAGGGCATTTGCATAGTCCAGTCTGGAGTTCACAATTGTTCCTACCACGACTGCTACGTCTTCTTTGGGGATAAAGGGAATAAGTCTGCGTAGTAGGTGCAGCAGATGGTGAGATCCGCTGACTACTGACCCTATTTGTGCATCCATTGTCATGTTGGTGTCAAAGATGACTCCGAGACTTTTGACTTTGGAGCTAGGGGTGATGATCTGGCCCAAAATGGGGGGGGGGTGTCCAGGTTGTTGCAAGTTGACTCTTGCGACTTGCATGAAACAGAAGAAGTTCTGTTTTGGAGCTGTTGAGTTTAACCACTTCCATACCAGGCACTTACGCACCTTCCCGCCCAAGCCAATTTTCAGCTTTCAGCACTGTCGCAATTTGAATGACAATTGCGCGGTCATGCTACACTGCACCTAAACAAAATTGGCGTCCTTTTTTCCCCACAAATAGAGCTTTCTTTTGGTGGTATTTGATCACCTCTGCGATTTTTTTTTTTTTGCGCAACAACTAAAAATAGAGCAAAGATTTTGAAAAAAAAATAAAGTTTTTATTTTTTTCTGTTATTTTTTTTGTAAATGAGTATGTTTTCTCCTTCAATTACGGGCACTGATATGGTGGCACTGATGGGCACCAATAAGGTGGCACTGATGGGCACCGATGAGGTAGTTCTGATGGGCACCGATGAGGTAGCACTGATGGGCACTGATAGGCGGCGCTGGTATGGGGCATTGATGGGCACTCATGGGCGGCACTGATGGGCACTCATGGGCGGCACTGATGGGCACTCATGGGCGGCACTGATGGGCACTCATGGGCGGCACTGATGGGCACTCATAGGCGGCACAGGTGGGCACTCATAGGTGGCACAGGTGGGCACTCATAGGTGGCACAGGTGGGCACTCATAGGTGGGCACTGGGCATGGATTGGCACTGTGGGGTGGCACTGACAGACACTGGGGTGGCACTGATGATCACTGAGGGGTGGCACTGATGGATCAATGTTGCCAATCAGTGCCCATGTGTGGGCACTGATTGGCATCATTTTTTTTACTGCCCCTTTTTTTTTTTCTTGCTGATTTTTATTTTTTTGTCCTTTTTTTTTTTGTCCTTCTTTTATTTATTTTTTAAGTTCCCTGATGGTCTAGTGTGGGCACTCCCTGGTGGTCCGTATGGCGATCCGAGGGGGGGCTGCGCTGATAAACAATCAGCGCGAACCCCCCCTGTCAGGAGAGCCGCTGATCGGCTCTCCTGTACTCGCGTCTGTCAGACGCGAGTGAGGAAGAGCCGTCGGCGGCTCTTCCTGTTTACATCGTGATCAGCCGTGATTGGACACGGCTGATCACGTGGTAACGAGGCTCCACCGGAGACTCGTTACCGAGATCGGAGGTGCAGGGTGTCAGACTGACACCCCGCATCACCGATCGCCGCGCTGCGCGCCCGCACGGGCGCGCGCGGCATGAAATCGTGCTAGACGTTTGAGAACGTCTAGTCACGATTTCATAACCACTTCCCGGCCGTAAACCGGCTATTGGCCGGGCGGGAAGTGGTTAAGATAACTCTTTGTCATCCAGTTTTCTATCAAAGAGAGACAATTCTCTAAACTGAGATAATGATCCTTTTTGTTGCAGATGCGAAAGTACAGTTGCGTGTCGTCTGCATAGGAGTGGTAAAGCAGCTGTGACTTGTCACTGGTAGCTTCTCCCCCTAACAGATAGAATCACTCTCTAGGACACACTTAACCCCTTCAGCGCCACCTAGTGGTTAACCCCTTCACTGCCAGTGTCATTTTCAGTGCACTTTTATAGCACTGATCTCTGTAAAAATGACAATGGTGCCAAAAATGTGTCAAAAGTGTCCGATGTGTCCGCTATAAAGTCACAGTCATGATAAAAAAACGCAGATCGCCACCATTACTAGTAATAATAAATAATAAAAATGCCATAAAACTATCCACTATTTTGTAGATGATATAACTTTTGCGCAAACCAATCAATATACGCCTATTGCAATTTTTTTTACCAAAAATATGTAGAAGAATACATATCGGCCTAAATTGAGATTTTTTTCTATTAAATTGGGGATATTTTAGCAAAACGTACAAAATATATATATTTTTTCAAAATCGTCCCTCTATTTTTGTTTATAGCGCAAAAAAATAAAAACCACAGAGCTGATCAAATACCACCGAAAGAAAGCACAATTTGTGGGAAAAAAAAGATGTCAATTTTGTTTGGGAGCCCCGAAGCAAATTGCCAATTAAAGCGAGACAGTGCCCAATCACAAAAAAGTGCTCAGATCTCTGGCCAGCCAAATGGTATGGGGCTTAAGTGGTTAATGTGTCCCCATTGTTTTTTTTTTAAAGCCACCACACAATTAGAAAACACAAAAACAATACCCAAACCCACAAAACATCTCATCTCTTCCCCCTCCCCACCTCATAAGTCATTCTCTCAAGTAGTCAGTCACAATCAGGGGGAGTAAAAAGGTGGAAAAAGCACTTCTATTTCTTAATTATTAGAACTCATATCTATGAGAGTCCTTCCCTCCTCTGAATAAAAAGATTCCATAAGAACCACGTTTTCAAATATTTCCCTAGTTTCTGTGACGCAGTTCAGCTAGTCCACCCTTTTAAGCCACATTCCACATTGTGCCTACTTCCAGGTAAGTACACTACAAGATTTAGCCATGTTCAACAGATGGCACATACTAGATTTCTTTACAACCCCTTTAACAGAGCATACATCTTTGATAGAGTTTGGGGAAGTGGACCACTCCCAATACAATATCCTTCAAATGGTGTTATATTGTGTACAAATCTGTCTGGAGGGGTTAAAGTATTAAGAAAATTTCTCACCAGAAGTCCAATTGGTATGGTGTGGATTCCAATATTATCATCTGTAACCTGGTCCATGATCCCAATGTCACAAAATGAGAGGCCTGGAAGAACCCCCTGTTCAAACAATAACCCAAAGGTTCCATTCCCCAAACCTGGCTCAAACTGTGGGTTCCCCAAAATGGGTAACAGTGGCGAGTCTATTAATCATAGTTTATCTTTAGAAATAAGCCCGAAACAAATGCGTAAAGTAGGTCCTATCATTGGGTATGTCTTTGTAATAGATGGGAGATCATTGAAGGGGCTTATTGAAGGGGCTCATTATAATAAGACACTACCCATCTGTCTACAGAGGTGCAGCATGCTTCTTTTCCTGGCTGGAGGACGTCCGGCATAGTCTATCCTCCCATGTACAGCTTCACAGTCGCCTCCCTATTGCGCAGAGAGATCAGTCAGTCAGTCTGAGTGGTGCAAGCAGGACGCTCTCACACGAGTCGGCTCACCAAGAGATAGATTAGGCAGGCAGGTGTTCCCCCAGCCCCTGGCTGCATCCAGGACTCACGGCTCTCAGCTTTCCTTCCACCCCTCTGGCCTCCATACTTCCCCCTACTATCAGCTCTTCCCCCTGCTACCTCCCCAAGGTAAGGAGCTCCCCGGCAGCTCTCTCTCAAGGCTTTCTTGCCTTGCCTGGTCTGTCCCCCTTGGGTTTGAGTGCGGCCGTCCTTCTCAGGATAAGCCGCGGTCTCCAGCCCTGGGAATCGGACGACCAACACCCCCTGCCGCATCCCAAACACTAAACCTCCCCCCCTGCCAGTTGTACCTTTTCGGGCAGTTTTTCGGGTGTTTTTCACCCCTCCGCGCCGGCCTGGAAACAATTTCGGCAGCCGCGACTAGGAAAGACCGCGGCTTCAACCGCGGCCTAGCGGCGCGCCGCTCCTCGCCGTCCCAAGCTCTCCCAATCTCCTGAAACGGCCCAGATACCCCCCCATAGCCCAAGAAAGTAGCTCCTACCCTCACTCGACCCCTCCTGGCCCTTACAGCAGCACCGATCCACCTAATCTGGGAGTTCACCAGCCTGGATCTTGCTGCTGGTTCAGTGGCCATTTCTACTACACCCAGCCCCAAACCGTACACCGTAATACTTGATCCAGGGTTCGTCCGATCGCCTCTTGAGGGGTCAGGAAGGAATTTTTTTCCCTGCCATTGCATATTGGCGTAGCATGATCAGGGTTTTTTTGCCTTCCTCTGGATCAAGTCAGGATAGAGGATTCGGCTAATCCTTGACTATCCTCCCATCCCCCCCCCCTGGTGTTTGGCAACCATGATCAATCTGCAATATTCAGCAGAGACCATTTGGGGTTTGAGGCGATTTGCCGCAATATTACCAGCCATCACCAAAAAAGCCCTGCAAGCGGAGCGACTCTTTCGGACTGATCGACGATCGGCTATCAAGAATCGCAGCCGCTTGCCCCAGCCTAAGCACATATCATGTGCTTTGATCAACACAAGATCGGCAGTAAAACACTGACTAGAAATCCATGACTTCATCCTGCAATACGACTTAGACTGCCTCTTTATAACAGAGAGCTGGCTCACAGCCGACTGTAACACCATTCTAGGAGAATTGGTGCCAGAAAACTATCGTATTATTACAGAAAACAGAATAGGGCAAAGAGGAGGAGGACTGGCCGTGATCCATAAGATTCATCTGGCGATCACAAAACCAGTCTTTCAAAACCCTCTTCCATTCATGGAAACCCTTACTCTACAACTGCAAGCAAACTCCCAGGAGACCGTCCGGATTCTACTCTGCTATAGGCCACCTGGCCCAAAATCGCAGCTTCTTCCATTATTGACGGACTTTATCTCCACCTATACCCTTAATAGCAAACACCTTTTGCTGCTCGGGGATTTCAACCTCTGGGCCAACTCCCCACAAGACCCTGTGGCCGATGCCTGCATTGACCACCTGGAAGGTCTAGGGCTAAAACAACTAGTATGTGGGCCCACACATGCTTCAGGTCATACACTTGATCTCATTTTCAGACAAAATCTGGAAATAAAAATCTTGGAAAATGAACCGTTGCCATGGTCAGATCACCATGCCATCAAATTCATTCTTTCCAACTTCCCCCCCTTAACAAAAACATCAAATCCAGTGACTACACACTGGACTAGATGTCAGAAGAAGCTCCACTCGGAATTCTTCAAAGCCGCGTTAAGGAAAAAAATAAAAACAATTCAGCCGTATCAATCAGCTGAAGAAACACTGGATTCCATTAACACAGCACTATTACAGTCAGCCGACTTAATAGCGCCGAAACGGAAAACCAACATCCGGAAAAAAAACTCCAGCTGGTTCAACAACCAACTGGCGTTACTGAAGCAAGAGCGCAGAAGGGCGGAAGCCGCCTGGAAGAGAAGCTCTTCAGATGAGAACCTCTCTATCTATAAGGCAATAACTAAGAAATATCACAAAGAAACCTTCAAGGCCAAGAAAAATTATTTTTCTGAGGCCATCAACAGCGCCCTAAATCGCCCCCCGCGAACTCTTCAAGCTGGTCACTGCGACCATGAATCCAGGATGTCTTGAAGCCCCCAATTCGGACTCACAAGAATTTTGCAGTGAATTGTCGGATTACTTCATTAATAAAATTGAGGGAATCCGGCAAAGCATTCAGCAGAACAATTTCCCCCGTAGCCCCCCCTGTAACAATTTACACAACACCTGTAGTAATTCACCTCAACCAGGTAAGTTCACGCTGGAACCCATCACTATCCAAGCCACAAAACATATCATCGGTACTCTGCGTAACAGCACTGCGCCAAACGATATCATCCCCACCAAATTGTTGAAGGAGTGCGCCGACATTCTGGCACCTCCTATCACACAGCTTATTAACCAATCTTTCATGGAGGGCATTGTGCCCTCCCAGTTGAAGGAGGGTATAATTAGACCCATCTTAAAGAAATCTACCCTGGACCCCAAAGATCCACTCCATCGCCGCCCTATAACAAGCTTAAACACTTTTTCCAAGATTATGGAGAAAGCAGTGGTGCAACAGCTGCAACAGCATCTAGACACCCACAACCTACTCGACCCATTTTAATCAGGTTTCCGCCCTGGACATGGGACGGAAACAGCATTGCTCAAGATATGGGACGACGCTCTCGAGGCCACAGACGAAGGAGAATCTTGTCTTCTGGTTCTGTTAGACCTGAGCGCAGCTTTCGACACAGTAGACCATAAGCTCTTATTGACCCGGCTAGCTGAAGTAGCCAGAGTCGCAGAAGGCGATTTATCTTGGTTCTCCTCTTTTTTGGAAAACAGATCGCAAATAGTGAAGTTAGGACCTTTCTTTTCGGAAAAACGCACGGTATCATACGGAGTCCCTCAGGGATCCCCGCTGTCGCCGGTGTTATTCAACATTTATCTTCGTCCGCTTTTTGAGATCATCAGCAGTCAAAAACTGCTTTATCACTCATATGCAGACGACACGCAACTGTATTTCCGCATTTGCAATAAAAAGGATCACCACCTCAATCTAGAGACATGCCTCTCTCTGATAGAGAACTGGATGACAAAGAGTTATCTAAAACTCAACGGAGCGAAAACAGAACTCCTTCTGTTTCACGCCAAACGTAAGAATCTACCTGCAACAACTTTGACACCCCCGCCCATTCTGGGCAAAATCATCACCCCTAGCGCCAAAGTCAAAAGCCTCGGGGTCATTTTCGACTCCTACATGACTATGGACGCACAAATAGGGTCAGTAGTAAGCGGATCTCACCATCTGCTGCGCCTACTACGCAGGCTTATCCCTTTTATCCCCAAAGAAGACATAGCGGTCGTGGTGGGAGCAGTTGTTAACTCCAGATTGGACTATGCAAATGCCCTTTACCTCGGACTCCCTAAGTACCAAATCGCTCGTCTACAAGTCGTTCAAAATACGGCCGCTAGACTTGTGACTGGGAAAAAACCCTGGGAATCAATCTCACCTTCACTGAGATCCCTTCACTGGCTGCCAGTAAAAGACAGAATCACTTTTAAAGCACTCTGTCTAACGCATAGATGTATCCATGGGAATGCCCCCCATTATCTACGCGAAAAAATAAAAGCCCATAACCCCAATCGCGTTCTGCGATCCACTGATCAAAATCTCCTGCAGATACCGAAAGCCGGATACAAATCCAAAGGAGATAGAAGATTCGCGGTCCAAGGTCCCAGACTATGGAACGCTTTGCCAACCAGTATTCGGTTGGAGGAGAACTACCTAGCATTCAGGAGAAAGATCAAGACTCATCTCTTTTGATACCAAAGGAGACAGGAACAACAAGCGCCCAGAGGCGATTCAGTTCGCATGTGCCGCGCTATATAAGTTTTCATTCATTCATTCATTCATACCCTGTGCCTGCTCAAGATCTGGCCATATAGCTCAAAGGGGCTGCCTGATAATATTTGTACAGGTCAGGTACTGCTAACCCACCATGTTGTTTAGGGAGGGTCAGCAAAGATCTTCTAATCCTTGGATGTTTGATTGCCCAAATAAATTCAGCAAGGAGAGAAGGTATCTGTTTGAAATACTATTTTAGTCTAGCAATGATCCGCGCCTGAAATAGATACAGAAACTTTGGTAAAACATTCATTTTAATAATATTACACCTCCCAAACCAGTAGTGGTACCCTCTCTGCCATAATAATAATCTGTACTTTATATAATAATGATGGAAAATTTAGCTTATATTGAGCTGCATGAAAGGTCTGTCGAATAAATGCTCTCAAATACTTCAAGGCTTGGTCTGACCATTTAAATGTATAGCTGAACTTCAGTGGTCTCAGGAATTAATTAGATAATGAAACTCTCATTGCTTCTTATTTTGAGAAATTGTTTCTAAAAATAGTGAACCATATATTTATATTTCTTGGATTGTTTTATAAGTTAATTAAAATGCCCATGATTTTCATTCTGATACATATACGGTATTATTTGGAAGTGAATGCACAAAAATAAAGGCATTTAAAACACACATAAAATACTTTCACTGTACTATAAAACTTTTCTAAAATCAAGTCATATGATTTTGATGTCATGCTTCCCATTTAAAAAGGTGTACCCTAGGAAGGAGGAGAGCTGCAAGGGCTCAAGTTCAGTGTTGGACTACGTAGCCAAAATAGGTTAGAGAGTTGCCAAGGGTGGAGCACAGCTATCCACACATTACAATGATATCAGTAACACATTCTCCTGTATTCTAAAATGGGTCCAGGCTGCCACACTGCCTGCCAGTATGATCCACCTGGTTCCTCACTGTTGGTTCCCTGCAGTGTGTGTGCATATTTAATGATGGAATAGTGTGTTGCTATTATACTATTCCCCCACACTTGGTCCATGAACCTAGAACTTAACTACTAGCAGATTATTCCTACAATTGTTGGTTCTAGGTGTACTAAAGTAAAAAAAAAAAAAAAAAGTATTCTACCTCTTTTTTGCAACCAGGCTCAACTTGTTTTATGTGGTTATGTTGTCTGATTTTGTTGCAATGGAATGCAATAAGGGCATGGTTGAACATGGTTCAAATCTTGGCTGGCTCAGAAGGAACCAGCCAAGAATAAAAACAATGGGCAGGCTGAATGTACAAAGTTGATCGATCAAATTGGGTACAACCAGCCTGCTAGATTCTCTTGCGTTTTTCGCTAGTGGCTGCTATAGAGCTAATCATTGCCTTCTCCCGGCAGGAAGCAGACAATTGCTCGGCAGGGGGCATTCCCCTGTCAGCACTGTCTATGTTGGGCAAATTTATTTGCTGCAATGCGTGGTTTCAGCAAAGAAATTTTCACTGTGTATTGCCTGCCTAAGATTAGCTAATTACTGTATTTTTTGGCGTATAACACTCAATTTTTTACCCTGAAAATAGAGGGTAAACTGTGCCTGCGTGTTATAGGCGGGGGGCTTTGGAATGTTTTTTTTCCTAAAACGTCCCTCTTAGGCCTCGTACACACGAGGAGATATGTCCGCTGAAAACGGTCCGATGGACCGTTTCAGCAGACATCTCCGCTCGTGTGTATGGGCTAGCGGACAGATTTGTCCACCCGACAGATTTCAAAGCATGCTTTGAAATTTGTCCGCTACAAACCTGTCCGTCGGATATGTCCGCTGGTTAGTACGGGAAACCAGCGGACATATCCTCCCACACATGCGTCGTATCCTGTGAATGGATCCGGCGCATGCGCGCGGAAGTGTTTACTTCCTGGTGCGTGACGTAGCGGTGACGTGGCGGCGTCAACGTCACCGCCGCGTCACCGACACGTCACCGCGCCGTCCGCCGGCGGGGAATTTGATCCGATGGTGTGTACACGCCATCGGATCAAACTCCCGATCGGACATATCCGATGGAAATGGTCCGCGGACCGTTTTCATCGGATATGTCCGATGGTGTGTACGCGGCCTTAAAGTTAGGGTGCGTGTTATACGCTGATAAATATGGTAACTGGTGTCAGACAGGTGGTAGCACAAAACCGTTGGCTTGGCTTACTTGGGCATAAAATATAAATCAAGCTCTGCTCAAGTTGGTTATGTGATAAAGTCACATGCCACATTAGGAGAAGATCTGGTTTGCCAAGCACTGCACAGAAATAACATAGTGAGGTATGGTGTTGTCAATCAGCCTCTGTAAGCTATGAATAATCACTAAGTGCTTATTCATAGTGTGAAATGTGAAATGCGTAAGCTTGTAGTGTGAAATGCGTAAGCTTGTAACCCGTTTGCTGTGACATGTATCATGTGTTTTTTTTATTTCACAATAAAAGCAATTCATTTTTGGAGTGCGGCTGTCCAGAACGTTTTCCATTCATTTTACATTTTTTCTTGAATTTTGTTTTTTTAACATTATGTGGTGGTGACCAATATTTTCAGCACACAAATACTGCAATTTGCTACTGCTGGAATGGGTCACGCTTCCACTTTTGACAAAATCAGTCAAGTTGGCAGGATGACAGATAACTTTGTGACATACATTGTAATCATATTGACTTTTGAATACAAAGAATTTGCTATTTTTTCTTTATACTTTAGTGTACACCAACATGTCTGTTTTTTTCACTCTAGCACTTTTATTCACTTGACCGTTGCACTGGTAGTTGATTATCTGAGCCTGAGAGCATGAAGGATGACTGTGATTTCAGCTTACATCTCAGCATGGATTCTGCTTATTTGGAGACAAAGCACAGTGTAGAGATTTACTGTGAGTATAGTGGAATTGCAGTGGTTATTTAAAATATAACAATTGTTTCTCCAGTGGATATTGTTTCCATACTGAACATCTTTAATTTACAATAGTGGTGATGATTTGATAGTACTGAAGGTGGATAACCATTATTAGTTTGTTCATTTAATGCTATTGCTTTCGACTTTAAATGTGTTCATTTCCATTGTACTGGTTTGGCTGAAATTACTAAAATGTATCTGTTTGTAGAGGTATCTGTTTTTTTTATTTATTTTTTTATATTATTTAAATGTTTGTCCCTCATATTTTATTATTTATGCGCTAATGACCAAGGCTTACCCTAAGTTTTATCAAGCGCAGCAGCAATATTTTAAAGTGTATCCAAACCCAAGTACACACATTTTAATTATTTCAGCCTATCAGCCCTTAGATGTGGGGATTAAATATTTTTTTTAAGCTTTGTTTTTTTTTTATATTTTCACCCAATAATCCTGACAGTAACACAGTTCCTTCCTTCAGTGACAACATTCACTCACTGTACTTAACTATGTGACACAAGCTTTGTCACCCTTGGACATGAAGTGTGTTAGGAATACAGAACAACCCCTCTATACTCCCCATAACACAGGAAATGTATTTTTTGTACTTATTGACTAGAAAAAACAAAACACTTTCAAAAGCTATATTTTACAGACCAAAAAAAAGAAGCACGAAAGAGAAGATTATTAGTGTTTATATACAATTTAGCCACTTCCTGACGGCTAAACGCAGCTATACGCTGACAATGACACGGGCAGGCAAATGGGCGTACCTGTACGTCCCTTTTAATGTGCACCAGCGGCATGCCTCGCAAGTCCCTAGAACTCGATGTTTCCGGGCGGCCCACGATTGCAGTCGGCAAAGGCAAAACAGGAGGATGCCTTTGTAAACGAGGCTGTAACGGTCACCACCGTTTACGATATCCATTCCATCGCCCCAACCACGACAGCTTAACCGACAGCCCGACAATCCATGTAGACACGATCCATTCCCCAGAATTAAGACGAGACAAGCTCTGTTCTCTCTGGTTTCAAATGCATGAATGTTTTAATGGTAAACTCAGCTGGTTCTTATACAGTTACAAACATGTCACAGTTAATCACAGGGGCAATGAAACTCTCCACCCCCCCTAACATCACACAATGAACTTCAATCACATTCTTTTAGGTAATGACATTCAGTTGAGGTAATTATCCCCCAGACGTTCTGACTCTGCCAATAAGTGATTCACCTGCAGAATACACATTCCTATGTCAGACGTACTGTTTTCGACAATAAGGTATTCACACCTGATCATCAATAGGCTTTAAACAGTGTTATTAGCATCACACAATGAAAGGTCTTTCAGGAGCCAGCCTCAATTAACACCTCAACAGCCTATTACAGAGGAATGAGTCACTATTGTTGTGGGTCAACATTAACCAAACTGTAATATACCAATATATCCTGCAATATATGACTTATCAGTAATGTCCCATCTTATGTAATCTGAGATATAATTTCTCAGTCACCCTATGCCCCTATTGGACATAGGGTGACCCTAGACATAAGAGTCATTGGTGACGCCGACTAAGGAGCACCCCGCACCTCTCAAAAGTCTCTGGGTGTCATGGGCCATTCTGTTAAAGAGGGATTCCCCTATTCTGCCTAGTGACATGTCACTGATGGCTGTTCCCCTGTGATCGGGAACAGCGATCAGTGACGTGTCACTGGTAGTCCCTAACCCTAACAGTTAGAATCACTCCCTAGAACACACTTAACCCCTTCAGTGCCACCTAGTGGTTAACCCCTTCACTGCCAGTGTCATTTTCACAGTAATCAGTGCATTTGTATAGCATTGATCGATGTAAAAATGACAACGGTCCCAAAAATGTGCCAAAAATGTCCGATGTGTCTGCCATAAAGTCACAGTCACAATAAAATAAAACAAAAACACGTCGCCGTTACTAGTAAAAAAATAAAAATGCAATAAAACTATCCCCTATTTTGTAGATGCTACAACATTTGTGCAAACCAATCAATATATGCTTATTGCGATTTTTTTACCAAAAATATGTAAAAGAATACATATTGGCCTAAACTGAAGAAAAAAATTGCTTTTTAATGTCACTGATGGCTGTTCCCCCATGATCGGGAACGGTCATCAGTGATGTGTCACTCGTAGCCACGCCCCGACAGTAAGAATCACTCCCTACTACTGACTTAACCCCTTCAGCGCCACCTGGTGGTTAATACAAAGAAAAACATTATGTCTTCCTAAATCATCATACATAAGAAAAATTGGGTAAAGTGCGATTATTAATAACAAACATTGGCTAAAGGTAATTAAAATCTACATTGTGTAGGCATGCCACCATTAAGGAAGCCAGCCCTAAGCATGGACATGCAGCCCCTGCTTGTATGCCTGTACATGGACAAGGATCATGGATAAGTCACTGCATTTTGTGGTATAGAGATGGTAAAAAACATTTTTATATATGTATAGTGTGTAAAAAAAAAAAAAAGTTGGAAGAATGGTTTGGGACAACCACTCAAATTTGCACAGTGCATTCAAAGCTCTAATTGGGCAAAGCTTTGCCCAATCAGGGCGCAGTGAATAGCTAGTTGTTAAGGAGTGGGGCCAAGAAGCCGGCCGCCACATCCTTAACAACTGATCAGTTATCAGCTATCAGCTATCAGCTGTCAATGGGCTTCCCCACTGACAGCTTTATTCAAAAAAAACATTGCCGGCAATAAAAAAGTGACAAATAAAAAGAAATATGGTCCCACCAGTAATCCATACAAGACCCTTATCCAAACATGCAGCCTGACAGGCCAGGAAAGGGTGGGGGGGGTGAGTGAGTGTCACCCCTCCTGAACCATACCAGGCCACATGCCCTCAACATGAACATGGGCCTCATCACCACAACCCAGGCCATAGGTTGTGGAGGTCTGTTGGCAGGGAGCTTATCGGAATCTGGAACCCCCCTTTAACAAGGGGTCCCCCACATCCTGCTCCTGCCCACATGTAAATAAGCATGGGGTACATAGTGTAAAAAAAAAAAAAAAACAGGAGACAATTCCTTTACTAGAAATAAAAAAACAGCACCCCCTGAAGTAAATCCATTGTAATTCATGATATCACCGCCAACCTGAAAAAATTAAAAAATAAATCTATGCCGTCAACTATGGCAAACCAATGAATGCCTGGCTTGCCGTCTACAAGTTATTATATAGATAAAAGGCTGCGCTTTGCCTTAGTTGACAGCGGTGCGTTTTTTTTTTCTTTTTTAAAGGAAATCTCAAAAATTGACTCACGTTTTTTTTTGGTGAATGGGTAGGGTTACTTACCTCATACTCATTTTTGTTAAAGGTGGCTTCCAACACCCCTATCCCCAAGATTAAATTGCTATGTTGTTATCATGCCCTAGCTGTTACAACTTTCCTTGAAGGCTATATCTCTCAACCAGTTTCAGGGTGAGGGTCCTGGGATTGCACTCCCCTCTAAGTAGTACAAGACCACACCACCCACCTGCTTGTTGTGGATTTTGACGAGGAAAAAAGAGAACATGCTCTCTTTCTTCTCATCAGGAGTCTCACACGTTCGTGTGTATGCTTAGAAACCCGCACATGCTCAGAATAAAGTATGAGACGGGAGCGTACCTTCGGTAAAAGTAGCGTTTGTAATGGAGATGGCACATTCGTCACGTTGTAACAGACTGAAAAGCGTAAATCGTCTCTCGCCAAACTTTTATTTAACACGCAGTAACATGAGATTAGCAAAATCAGCCCCAAGGATGGCACCAGTGGAATCAAACTTCCCCTTTATAGTGCCGTCGTACTCGTTGTACATCACCGCGTTTAAGAACGACGAGATGTTGTCTTGACAGTGTGTATGCAAATAAAGCTTGACAAGATTCTCAACAAGCCTGTCAAGAAACTCGTCGAGGAAAACAACGTTTCTTTTACGATGAGATTCTCGGTCGTGTGTACGAGGCCTTAGTCTTGAGGAAGGGAGAGACATTTTCCCCCAAAACACATATTCAATAAACACTGCATTGGACCCCTGAGTGTCCTGAATTTTGTACTGAGCTTTCCTCATTACCCACACCCAGTAGGTGTTTAACCACTTAAGACCCAGGCCATTATGCAGGTAAAAGACCTGGGCAGTTTTTGCGAATCGGCACTGCGTCGCTTTAACTGACAATTGCACGTGCGATGTGGGTCCCAAACAAAATTGGCATCTTTTTTCATACAAATAGAGCTTTCTTTTGGTGGTATTTTATCACCTCTGCGGTTTTTATTTTTGCACTATAAACAAAAATAGTGCAATAATTTGGAAAACTAATGCAATATTTTTTACGGTTTGCTATATTAAATATCCCCAAAAAACATATAAAAAATCAATTTTTTCTCAGTTTAGGCCGATACGTATTCTTCTCCGTATTTTTGGTATAAAAAAAAACAAAAAAAAAACGCAATAAGCGTTTATTGGTTTGCGCAAAAGTTATAGCGTTTACAAAATAGGGGATAGTTTTATGGGATTTTTATAAATCCTTTTTTTTTTACTAGTAATGGCGGCGATCAGCATTTTTTTTTGTGACTGCGACATTATGGCGGACACATCGGACACTTTTGACACATTTTGGGACAAAAAAGTGCTATAAAAATGCATGGATTACTGTGAAGATGACAATGGCAGTGAAGGGGTTAACCACTAGTGGGCAATAAGAGGTTAAGTGTGCCCTAAGGGAGTGATTCTTATTGTAGGGGGCGTGGCTGGACGTGTGACATCACTGATCGTCGTTCCCTATAACAGAAAACAGACGATCAGTGACACTGCCACAGAGAAGAGCAGGGAAGGTGTGTTTACACTCACCTCTCCCCGTTCTTCAGCTCCTGTGACTGATCGCAGGACACTGGCGGCGATCAGGTACGTGGGTCCCGCGGGCAGGTCATGGAGCTTCGGACCGGGTCGCGAGTGTGTGACCCACGACTGGACACTTAAAAGGGCAACATACCTGTACATGCCTGTGCCCAGCCATGGCATTCTGCCGATGTATATCGGCGTTAGGCGGTCCTTAAGTAGTTAAGTAAAGTGGAAAAGAGTTAGAACAGACAGTATCAAAACCCCAACAGATATTTTGCCTGTTCTACTTTACAAAAAAGACAAGGATGGCTGTAGTTGGAGAATAATACCAAATCCTCTAGCATTACAGCATTGAGTAGATCTTGGAATGCCTGGAAAATATATTGTGGACAAAGCATCCAATTTGAAAAATAAATCATCCAGGGGATGCTAATCAAACAACCCAGTCCTGGTTAGCTGCATGGTGGAGCCATTCTCTATGATGAGCAATTGAAATATATATTTTTTGCACTATGTGCAAAACAAAATTAATATGCCATTATAAGGATCTGATTTACTCATAGTTTGCCTTATCTATATGGTGGCTTTAACCACTTCTCACAAGTTTTTTTTTTTATATTCTTGTATATGATGTAATTATTTTCATTGGACTTAAAGGAGTTGTAAAGGAAATTTTTTTTTTTTTGCTGAAATGACTGCTTACAGGGTATAGAAACATAGGCCCAGATTCACGTACATCTGCGCATTATTGGACCGGCGTAGCGCACCGCCTTTACGTTAGACTTGTGCAATGTAGCCGCGTAATCACCCTATTCTCGTAGCTTTTGCGCAAAAAATTGCGTAAGGGTAAGGCGTAAGGCGGAGTAATACAAATTGGGAAGGACGTGGGCGTGTTACATTGAAATAAGCCGTGACCCCATGCAAATGAAGTGCCGGCCGGCTCGCGCATGCGCGCTTGAAGGAGACCATGGTCAGCTCCGCTGTGCGCATGCTCACAACTCGGGAGCGGCGCAATCAGTGAAATTGGAAATGGACTAGGGCAACTTGGTGAACTACGCAAACAGCATAAATAGACAGACACAAACGCACTTGCATTGCAAAAGTACATCCCTTTGTCCCTTCCCATTTAACAAAGTGCTTTTGTCCTGTTGTTCGTTGCGTTGTGTTTTGTAGTTGTCAGATTAGTGTTCTGTGTGAAAGTGTTTTTTGATAAGTGTTTGAGAGACTGTTTGTTTGATATATTTCTGTTCGTTTGTTTTCTTGCTGAATTTTTGCTGTTTGTTTTTGTGACTGATTTTTGTTGACTGGGAGTTTTTTTGGAAGTATGACAGAGAGAAAGCGAAAACTCAATTTTACTTTGGGGGAAAAAAGAATTCTTGCCCGGGCCATTAGCGATTATGGGCGTTTCCTCCACGGCCCAGACAGTGCCAACACCACCCCGGCCAGGAGGAGGGAGATTTTGGACCTCATCACTGAGCAGGTCAATTCAGCGGGGGAGGGGGAGACACGGACCTGGTCTGGGATTGACAAAAAAATGAATGACCTCCGGCGTCTGGTCAAACAGAAGCTGTCCAAAATGCTTGCCCATGCCAGGGGCACAGGAGGGGGCCCACCATGCCGTATTAGGCTCACAGCGGAGGAGCGTGCGGTGGCCCTGACCTTTCATCGGCATGAAGTGGAGGGCCTGCCCGGCTTCGACTCAAGTCCGGAGCCCGTGGTGCCAGGTAAGTATTTTTTTTAATATCAGGTGTGTAGCATGTGTGGGGAAGGGGGTGAAAGGGAATATGTGGCAAGTGTATGGATCCTCCAACCTGTGAATGTTTTGTGTCATCCACAGATGTGCAGGAGGGTGCAGGGCCATCTGGCCTGACCGCACCATCCCCAGGACAGCAGCCTAATGAGGCCCCCCCAACAAGGCCGGAGTCCGCGGAGGAGGTTCAAGAGGAGGAGGAGGAGGTTGAGGAGGAGGAGAATCATGAGGAGGAGGAGTCCATGTCAGGCACAGGACTTTTGGTTTTTGAGGACTCTTCCCCTCTGGCTGGCAGCAGGCAGCCCTCCCTAAGGGGGAGCCCCCCCTCCTCCACCAACATGGCTCCCCTCCCAAGGGCCTCCCCTTCTCCCCGGCCACAAGCATCAGCTGGAGGCAGAAAGTCGTCCCAGAACACCAGGGGGGTGGCCGATCTCCTGCCCGCCACTCTGAGAAGGGACCAGTTCCTCCAGACCCGCCATCTGGGACAGGTCAGCCAGACATTGGTGCGGATGGAGGAGAGCCTGTCCTCCATCAAGGATACGCTGGGGAACCTGGACTCCCACTCCCGGGCTTTCACAACCTGCCTAAACGAACTGCAGACGACATCAGCAGGCGTTGGGCAGGATGTGAGGGCCCTCACCCAGGCTATCCAGGCCAACACGGCAACACTTGGTGCTGCCCTGGACAGAATAGCCATGGCCTTGGAGGGCAGGCCGCCAGGTGGGCAGAGATCAGGGGCTGCTCCTCCTTCCCCGGTTTTCCCCCTCCCCCATGAGTCTCCCCTGAGAAGCCGGGGCCGTGGCCGGGGGCGCCCCAGGCGTGGCTCACGTAAAGGGCAATAACTTTATTTCCCCTTTTTGATATTTTTTTTTTTTTGCTGGAAATTTTTTGATTTTGCTGGTCATTTTTTTTTTTTGGGTTGTGAATGCTGTTTGAATGTGGGGGTGACATTCCTGCTGGAAAAGGGCTGTCACCCTCAATTTTGGTGGAGAAGGGTTCCCCAGGACCAGGGAGAAGTGATCCCCAGGTCCGTGTGAATGGTGTATGAATGTACAGTGACATAATTGGAGCCTTGGCGTGGCGTTGCTGCTCACAAGTCCTGCATGGTGGACTGGTGCCAATCCAATTTGATGTGGATGTGGGGTGTGTGTGCTAGGGACCACAGTGGTGTGCATGCATGCATTCTCATTGTGCCATGATTAATGTGTGTGTTTAACGTGCAAAGATGCCTAATGTGAGCTGTCTCCTGGCTGCTCTTCCCTCAGAAGATGGGGTATCCTCGGTTAGGGGGGGATTGTCTGGTTCAGGGGTCAGGTCATCACGTAGGTCAATCTGCAGGCCCTTTCTTACTGCGAAGTTGTGCAGCATGCAACATGCACCGATGATCTGGCACGCAAAGTTTGGGGAATACAAGAGGGTACCCCCAGACTTATTCAGGCATTGGAAACGTGACTTCAGGAGGCCAAAGGTGCGCTCCACCACTGCTCGTGTTTGGGCATGTGCTTGATTGTATCTTTCCACTCCTGGGGTTTGGGGGTTCCGGATAGGAGTCATGAGATGGGGTCCCAGTGGATATGCTGTAAGGGAAAAGACAGGAGGATGTTAGTCATGCATGTGCCCCTTGTGATGTGTGCATCATGGGAGGGGATAGTCATGCCTCCCACCCATGTCACTCACCAACCAGCCAGGTGTCCCCATACACGTTCTGATCGAATTCCATTCGGATGTGGCATTGATTGTATATGTAGCTGTCATGGCTGGACCCTGGGTGTTTGGCACGGACGTGCCATATGAGGCCTTGGGCATCGACTATCACCTGT
Source organism: Rana kukunoris (assembly GCA_029574335.1). Taxonomy (NCBI): domain Eukaryota; kingdom Metazoa; phylum Chordata; class Amphibia; order Anura; family Ranidae; genus Rana; species Rana kukunoris. Next base: position 137,176,747 of record CM056055.1, read on the forward strand.
ACGTTGATGGAATGCCAATGCTTCCGATTGCGGTACATGTGCTCTGTCTCCTGGGGGGGCTGGAGTGCCACATGTGTGCAATCAATGGCCCCCACGGTGCGTGGGAATCTGGCAATTCTGTATAAATCTGTCATTGCCTTCAGCCGCAGGTCCTCAGTGGTGGGTTTGATGATTTGGTTGGCCATGCGTCTGAGGATTGAAGGGACAACCTGGTGCACACATCTGCTCATGGAGGATTGTGACATCCCAGCCACCACTCCACCTGTACGCTGAAAAGAGCCACTGGCAAGGAAATGGAGTGTTGCCATGACCTTGACCAGTGGCTGCACTGCATGTGAGCGTTGTGTTGGGCTGGTGATGTCCTCCTGCAAGGTTGTGGTTAATTCCAGGATGACATGAGGGGTGAATCTGAAGATGCGATACACCTCAGAATCACTCATGCCAAACAGGTCTATGCGGGTGCGGTATATCCTCTCCCGTGCCATCCTCCGTGCCATCCTCCGTGCCCTCATCCTTCTTTGTTCATCTAAAGTCAGTAATATAGCTATGCGCGACGATGCCCCTGGCATGTTGGCATACAGTTTGTTGTGCAACACGTGTGACTGCTGAGCTCCTTACTAACAGTGTTGCTTTATCTAACAAGTAGACTTTTTTTCTCTTTTTAGACCAGCTTTTATATGGTCTAATTTTAGACAGGACATTTTGCTGTTGCGCACACTGCGTAGCCTGCGCTTCCCAACGTTCTTTTGTGGATCCCCGTAAGTCCCTCATTAGCATATTTGACTAGCAAATCAATGGTCTGTCTAGCGGAGTTTTGCGCGGACGGATGCGCATGTCTAACGAAATTACGCCGGACCAAAAAAAGTAGATTTCTTGCGTATCTCACTTTGGGGATGCCGTGCATCGAAACGCACGCGCACATTTATACTTACGCACGCGCATCTCCTGTTGCGCAGGCGTAATCGCTCTGTGAATCTGGGCCATAATAGTTAACTGATTGCTTTTAAAAATAGATACAAATCAATCATATAATGTGCCTGCAGTTTCAGTTTCGTTTTTCATCTAGTTTCATGCTTCTGTGAAATACAGAGACAAAGAGCTAATACAGGGCAGTGTTTGTTTTTAAAATGAAACTGATTGGTTCTGAGGGGTTTTAGACACACAGTAATCACCCCTTATTGATTAGAGACCACAGAGAGAAGCTCCTATGACATTTTTCATCAGGAAACAGAACCAGGAAGTGTGCAGAACAGAGAAGGATCACAGCAAAAACGAGCAATGAGGACATGAAACCAGGACTGCAGTAAGGTAAAGGAAGCTATTTAGCTAAAAAAGTTATTCCGTTGGTGACCCTTTAAATTCTAATAACATGCCCTATACTAACTGAATAATATGGCCTTACGACCATTATACAAATCTGTAAAATTAAGCTTACAACACATTGTAATGCTGTAGACACAAAACATTAAAACATGTAATAATTGCCTTTTTAAAAGAGGTTATATCCCCCCCAACACCGTAGAAAGCCCAAAAAAGCCCCAAAAATTGTCTTGTGTTCAATTTCACTTAGACTGCAGAGAGGTGGGAGCACAAGACCTTTCCCTGTGCTTTAACCATAAACTATTCGCAGTAGCATTTCTTTTTGTCAGATTTTCTTTATTATATGATTTCACTTTTTTCCCAATCCAAATTTGAAACCCAAGAGTCCGGTGAGAAAAGTTTAATAAAAAAATGTAATTAGTGCTATGTGCTGCTTTGTTTAGGTCTTTAAGAAAAGTACACATTTTACCTTGGCGAAGAAAACCCTGCGACATAAGACAGCCATATTTTTGCAATTAATTCTTGGACATTGTTCATATTACATGGAGTGGTGAGTAGGGAATTATGTGTATTAATACGGTAAAGAAAAATTAGCTTTCAAATCTTGCCATGAAGCACAAATTTTAACAATTTCTGCCAAAGACATATGGCATTTACTTACATAAAGCATGTTGGGTAATTCACATAGCATTAATAATATCAAACTAAAGATGAAGCAAAACATTCCTCACAAGTAAAATTATAATAGCCCAGGAATCACTAGGATGTCTGCAACTAGAATATCTACACCACCTGTCAACTATTTATAGTTTAATGATTGCAAAGTACAATATAGAGGAAGGGATGCAGAGGCATTGAATCTCTCAGTGCAAGGTATAATTACAGTTATCAACAATACTAAATTAAAGTACATACTACAGAAATATTCCAAAAACTGGATTAAATTGTATCTAAATCCCAATCTCTTTTTTTTTTTTTAGCTTCGGATAGAGTAGGGGATGGTTAAAAAGCTGGTTAGGTGCAATTTTGTTCAAGTTTGGGAGATGGACATTTAAATTCCTGCACACATAACAGGAAGTGAGAGGAAATTACTCCATATAGTAATATAAATCTTAATTTAGACAGTCGCCACTGACATTCTTGATTAGACAGTGAAAGACCTATTGAAGGACCTACCCTCTATTCCTTTTCCCTGGTGACAATGCAACATTTTGGATGTTCAATTACTTTCACAAAATGCTCATATAAATAATACCTCACAATGTTGTTTACGCTTTCCCATTTTCAGGAAAAAATTGGGGGGCTGTACATACACTTTAAGAACCAAGGTGGCACAAAGATCCTTGCAAGATCAGCAGGACACATCAAAACAGATTGTAACCTTCCTGAACACAAATAGTATGAATCAGTGGCAGATATACAGTAGTTGAGAAGGGAACCACTGAGAAAGAGTAATGTTTGGGGCCTCATATTTAATTCATGGTAATTTAATTGGTACACACACTTATTTATGATGCATAAACAGATGCAAGATATGTAGCCTTTCTGATGCGCTGAGCTTTACTTACTACTTGGTCAAACTGGTATCAGTGGAAACTAAAGTAAGGGGGGGGGGGGGGTTGGTATCAGTGAAAAATGAAAATAATTTGTCAGGCAAGGGTTGCCCAGTGCCACATGACAAATTTTGATTACCTATAAATTCTTCATTATCTTCTTTACCAAAAATTATAAAATAAGGAGAGGAAAATTGTAACACTTTACTTTTATTAAAACAAAATCCAGTAGAGTAAAATGACTTTTACCTTTTAAATTAAATTGGTATACATACAATAACAATGTTACAATACTGTATACTTTGCTTATCATATCATTTATTACCATTATTGGACTTTTTAAAGAGCAAAGATATTTAGAAGAGAGTGATTTCCTATACTATAAATGATGCTTCCAATGCTCCCCTAAGCCTATCACCACAGACAAGAGCCAGTATATATTTTTTCTCTACTAATCTTCATCGCACACAAGAGAGAAGACCATGCTGCATTTACGTGATTTGTAGCCCATTTTTCTCCCTTGATGGCAGTCACCAATTGGGAAATTTAGAACATAGCGCATCAATTGACTACAACAGGAACAAATACAACAAAAATGGTTTAGTCTGACATGGCTTTGGTGAACGATGATACAAATGTTCTAGTGCTGCATATATAGCTAAATCCTCATCAAAAAAACATGTTTCTAGACATTTAGGGGCAGATTCACAAAACAATTACGCCTGTCTAACTGGGGTTAGACAGGAGTAATTTCAAATTTCGCGCGGCGTATCACTAGTTTGAATCCTCAAACCATGATACGCCGGCTTCGGGCTTCGATCCGAGAGGCTTACGTCTTCGTAAGCCTTCGGATCTACGCTGCCATCTATTTGCGGCCGCTGGGAGGAGTTTGCGTCGTTTTGGTGCGTCGGGATATGCAAATGTGTTTTTACGGGGATTCACGAACATACGAGCGGGCGTCGCAATCGTTTTCGTCTATTTTTTACTACGTAATGTTAGAGCAGCTTTTTGCTGCTCTAACTTTACGTAGCCCATGTTAAGTATGGCCGTCGTTCCCGCTTCGAATTTATTTAAATTTTTATTTTGTTAACGTAACTCGTCGGGACGTGGATCGGCCGTAAAGTACGCTACATAAACAACGAATGATGTCACGACGTGATTTCGCGCAATGCACGGCGGGAAATTTGCGAACGGAGCATTCGCAGATCGATCGCCGCGGGAAAGCGCCTAATTTAAATGTTTCACGCCCCCTACTCGCGCAAATGGATTGCGACGGGAGAAATACACTACGCCGCCGTCGTTTACCGGAGAAAATCTACCTGAATTCCACGTAGAGCAAGGTAAAAAACGGCGGCGTAGTGTATTTCTGATACGCTACGCTACGCAAAATGTCTGTGAATCTGCCCCTCAATCGGTAAGTGGACTAAGTTATCTTTATAGTTAAGAAAATGTTGTTGTCTTTTCCTATTATGGTCGAGTCTGAATTAAAATTTTTAAAAATATATTTTTTTTAGTAACGATAATGTTAAGCAGAGTTTTAGGATTATTTTCATATGTTTCGTTTTCCCTTACCTCCTGTTACAAATGTTAATTGTTTCAGTTGTTCACAGAGCTCAGTAGCTGAAGCTGGTGTTCTAAAATTTTACAGAGCAGTGAGAGTGTACACAAAAAATTGGAAATTTTGATTATATATATATATATATATAGTGGGGCAAAAAGGTATTTAGTTAGCCACCAATTGTGTAAGTTCTCCCACTTAAGAAGATGAGAGAGGCCTGTAATTGTCATCATAGGTATACCTCAACTAAGAGACAAAATAGGGAAACAAATCCAGACAATCACATTGTCCGATTTGGAAATAATTTATTTGCAAATTATGGTGGAAAAGAAGTATTTGGTCAATATCAATACTTTGTTATATATCCTTTGTTGGCAATGACAGAGGTCAAACGTTTTCTATAAGTCTTCACAAGGTTGTCACATACTGTTGCTGGTATGTTGGCCCATTCCTCCATGCAGATCTCCTCTCGAGCAGTGATGTTTTGGGGCTGTCGCTGGGCAACACGGACTTTAAACTTTCTCCAAAGTTTTTCTATGGGGTGGAGATCTGGAGACTGGCTAGGCCACTCCAGGACCTTGAAATGCTTCTTATGAAGCCACTCCTTTGTTGCCCGGGTGGTGTGTTTGGGATCATTGTCATGCTGAAAGACCCAGCCACATTTCATCTTCAATGCCCTTACTAATGGGAGGAGGTTTTCACTCAAAATCTCACAATACATGACCCCATTCATCTTGCATGGAGATCCAGATCGTGGGAGATTATCAGTGGTCTTGTATGTCTTCCTTTTTTTTAATTTTTGCTCCCACAGTTGATTTATTCACACCAAGCTGCTTGCCTATTGCAGATTTAGTCTTTCCAGCCTGGTGCAGGTCTACAATTTTGTTTCTGGTGTCCTTTGACAGCTCTTTGGTCTTTACCATTGTGTAGTTTGGAGTGTGACTGTTTGAGGTTGTGGACAGGTGTCTTTTTTACTGATAACAAGTTCAAACAGGTGCCATTAATACAGGTAATGAGTGGAGGACAAAGGAGCCTCTTAACTGGGCGAGATCACGTAGCTATACATCATCTCTCCCAGCAGCCAATACAGTGCCTGCCGCCGAGAATGTGTTTTCAGCACGCCAGCATCGCGCTGAATCTCGGGGACAGGCTGCCGATATCTCGCACTCGCTGGAATAGTAAAGGCACATTCCAGCGAGCGCGTCATATAAGCGACGGGGATCCGACGCGGATTCCCGCCAATTCTACAAGTGGGCGGAGTTTGTTATGAATCCTGAACGAGAAATCCCCGCCGGATTTTTAAAGAAAAATCCGGCATGGGTTCCCCCCTCAGGAGCATAACGGGCCCTTAGGTCGGTTATGGGTTGTAAGGAGACCCCCCTACGCCGAAAAAACGGCGTGGGGGTCCCCCCACAATCCATAACAGACCCGTATCCAAAGCACGCCGGCCGGCCGGTCAGGAAGGGAGTGGGGGCGAGCGAGCGCCCCCCCCCCTCCTGAGCCGTACCGGGCAGCATGCCCTCAACATGGGGGGGTCAGGTGCTCTGGGGCAGGGGGCGCACTGCGGCCCCCCACCCCAGAGCACCCTGTCCCCATGTTGATGAGGACAGGGCCCCTTCCCGACAACCCTGGCCGTTGGTTGTCGGGGTATGCGGGTGGGAGGCTTATCGGAATCTGGAAGCCCCCTTTAATAAGGGGGCCCCCAGATACCGGCCCCCCACCCTAAGTGAATGAGTATGGGGTACATTGTACCCCTACCCATTCACCTGCAAATACAAAGTGTAAACACAAATAAAACACACAGGGTATTGAAATATTTTATTAGTTGGCCGCCGGGGGGTGTGTATGATCGCTTTTATAAAAGCGCCCCCCTCCGGCGGGCTTCTGTGGGGGGTGGGTGCCGCCGTCTGGTTCTCTTCCGCCGCCGGGGGGCGCTTTGATAAAAGCGCCCACCACCCGGCGGGCTTCTTTCGACGTCTTCGGCGGTGGGGGGGGTCTTCTCCCACTCTCCGGGGTCTTCTCCCGCTCTCCGGGGGTCTTCTCCCACTCTCCGGGGTCTTCTCCCGCTCTCCGGGGGTCTTCTCCGCTCTCCGGGGGTCTTCTTCTTCTTCAGGACTCGCCGCCGCTATCTTCGTGTGTTAGCTCAATTACTAGCGGCGGCGGCCCCCTCTTCTGCGACGTCGGCGTCTTCTTCTTCTTCTTCTTCTGCTGTCCAGATGTTGACGCGACGCATCCTTCCGCTGTTATGCCGGGCGCGCGGCTCGCAGCGAAATATATAGGCCTGTCTTGTGACGTCGCAGTCCCATCATGCTCCGGTAGGTATCACGTGGGTAGGTAGCACGTGGTACCTACCGGAGCATGATGGGACTGCGACGTCACAAGACAGGCCTATATATTTCGCTGCGAGCCGCGCGCCCGGCATAACAGCGCAAGGATGCGTCGCGTCAACATCTGGACAGCAGAAGAAGAAGAAGAAGAAGACGCCGACGTCGCAGAAGAGGGGGCCGCCGCCGCTAGTAATTGAGCTAACACACGAAGATAGCGGCGGCGAGTCCTGAAGAAGAAGAAGACCCCCGGAGAGCGGAGAAGACCCCCGGAGAGCGGGAGAAGACCCCGGAGAGTGGGAGAAGACCCCGGAGAGTGGGAGAAGACCCCCCCGCCGCCGAAGACGTCGAAAGAAGCCCGCCGGGTGGTGGGCGCTTTTATCAAAGCGCCCCCCGGCGGCGGAAGAGAACCAGACGGCGGCACCCACCCCCCACAGAAGCCCGCCGGAGGGGGGCGCTTTTATAAAAGCGATCATACACACCCCCCCCCCCGGCGGCCAACTAATAAAATATTTCAATACCCTGTGTGTTTTATTTGTGTTTACACTTTGTATTTGCAGGTGAATGGGTAGGGGTACAATGTACCCCATACTCATTCACTTAGGGTGGGGGGGCCGGTATCTGGGGGCCCCCTTATTAAAGGGGGCTTCCAGATTCCGATAAGCCTCCCGCCCGCATACCCCGACAACCAACGGCCAGGGTTGTCGGGAAGGGGCCCTGTCCTCATCAACATGGGGACAGGGTGCTCTGGGGTGGGGGGCCGCAGTGCGGCCCCTGCCCCAGAGCACCTGACCCCCCCATGTTGAGGGCATGCTGCCCGGTACGGCTCAGGAGGGGGGGGCGCTCGCTCGCCCCCACTCCCTTCCTGACCGGCCGGCCGGCGTGCTTTGGATACGGGTCTGTTATGGATTGTGGGGGGACCCCCACGCCGTTTTTTCGGCGTATGGGGGTCTCCTTACAACCCATAACCGACCTAAGGGCCCGTTATGCTCCTGAGGGGGGAACCCATGCCGGATTTTTCTTTAAAAATCCGGCGGGGATTTCTCGTTCAGGATTCATAACAAACTCCGCCCACGTGTAGAATTGGCGGGAATCCGCGTCGGATCCCCGTCGCTTCTATGACGGCTTTGTCTCCATCGCGGCAAGCCAGCTCGGCGCTGGCTCCTGCGATGGGGCTCGTAGGTGGTCAATCTCGCCGAGAAAGGGAGCGAGATTGACACAATATCCCAGTCACCTACTGTAGGTCGCCGCCGGGCACCCACGACTGCTCGTTACAGAGCGAGAACACACAGCTCCCAGTCCTGTCAGGGGAGAAATGCCTGATATTCTGTTCATACAATGTATGAACAGCGATCAGTCATTTCCCTCGTCAGTCCACCCCCCCTTAAGTTAGAACACACCCAGGGAACATACTTAACCCATTCCTCGCCCCATAGTGTTAACCCCTTCCCTGCCAGTGAGATTTTTTTATAGTAATCAATACATTTTTATAGCACTGATTGCTATAAAAATGCCAATGGTCCCAAAAATGTGTCAAACGTGTTCGAAGTGCCATGTCGCAGTACCGAAATAAAAATCGCTGATCGCCGCCATTACTAGTAAAAAAAAAAATTAATAAAAATGCCATAAAACTATCCCCTATTTTGTAAACGCTATGGGCCAGATTCTCAGAGGCGTTACGACGGAGTATCTCAGATACCCCGTCGTATCGCCTTTTTTTTTGTCTCGTATCTATGCGTGTGATGCTGAGCATCACTTTTGCATAGATACACTTCTACATCCGACAAGTGTAAAAGCATTACACTTTCGGATCGTAGGTGTAATGACAACTCCGGCCACTAGGTGGCCTTTACGTTGTTTTTTCATTTGCATATGCAAATGAAGTAGTACGCCGATTCTCGATCGCTTTTACGCCGCCCCGTCGTCGCGTACGTCGTTTTCGTTCGCGTAAGATTACCCCAGCTTCTATGTGGAGTAACCTTACGAGGTCCCGTCGGATGCCGTCGTGTCCCGTCGGACGCCATGTTAAGTATGGCGTCGGGTCAGCGTCGGCTTTTTCCGTCGCTTACGTCGTTTTACTAACTCGTTCGCGAATAGGGACTTGCGTAAATGACGCTCACGTCGTTTTGACGTTGGTTTCAACGACGCTTCCCGACGTGAGCTGGAGCATGCGCATTGGGCTTTTTCCCCGGCCGGCGCATGCGCAGTTCGTTCGACGCGGGGGCGCGCTTAATTTAAATACAAGCCGCCCCATTTGAATTGCGCGGGTTTACGCTTGGCGATTTACGAGACGCCAACGCAAACTACGGAGCAAGTGTTTGAGAATAAAGCACTTGCTCTAGCACGCAGCGGCGGCGTAGTGTAAATGGCTTACGCTACGCCGCCGAAAATATATGAGAATCTGGCCCTATAACTTTTGCGCAAACCAATCAATAAATGCTTTTTTTTTTTTTTACGAGAAATATGTATAAGAATATGTATCGGCCCAAACTGATGAAACATTTTTTTTTTGGGGATATTTATTACAGCCAAAAGTAAAAAATATTGATTTTTATTTTTAAATTGTCACTCTATTTTTTGTTTATAGCGCAAAAAATAAAAACCGCAGAGGTGATCAAATACCACCAAAAGAAAGCTCTATTTGTGGGAAAAAAAGGACAATTTTGTTTGGGAGACATGTCGCACGACCCCACAATTGTCAGTTAAATCGACACAGTGCAGAAATTGCAAAAAGTGGCCTGGTCATTGACCAGAAATATGGTCCGGGGCTTAAGTGGTTAAAGAAGAAGATACAGGTCTGTGAAAGACAGAAATCTTACTTGTTTGTAGGTGACCAAATACTTATTTTCCACCATAACTTGCAAATAAATGCTTTACAAATCAGACAAAGGGATTGTCTGGATTTGTTTCCACATTTTGTCTTTCATAGTGGAGGTATACATATGATGACATACTTTCTTGCCCCACTGTATGTGTATATATATTATATATATATATATATATATATATATATATATATATATATATATATATATATATATATATAAAAACAAAGATTTTGGTTTATTCTTTCATATTGCTGGAAACAAGTGCAAGCATTCAAACAGCATAAACAAAAATAAAAAATAAAAAAAATAAACCCTGGCCACTTGGGGCGTCTAGCTTCACCACACAGGAACCTACCTATGGAGTCTGGCACAGCCTACTGCTGGGCAGACACTGCTGGTCATACAGCAGAGAAACCATAGTCTTTTTGATTTTTATCACACAGAAAAATCAACACCACCTCACCTTCAGAAGTCTTTTGGCTCACTGCTCTCCTTATCTCAAAAAGCCTCAGGATGCAGCAATCAGTAGTCATCCTCTGGATAACTTATAGAGGCCTTAATTGCCTCATTCTGAACAGCTGAAGCTTTCCAACGCCCTTAAACCTTTCTGGCTATTATTGCAGCCAACACCTGATAGTAATTGGTGAATTGTCTTAACAAGGCAGAAATGTATCTCCCGTCTGACAACACCCACAGATTTACCTGACTTCCTGTCACACTATATATATATATATCAAACGTTTTAAATGTTGACCTAAAAAAAATCTCACTATAGCTGGTGGCTGTCATAGTTGGGTAATGCAATGAACATTAAAAATGTTCCACCATAGAAGAACACCATATTCAGTTAAACATAAAATATGCATTTCAATTATACTTCTGAATATGAGAGGTCTTTGGGAGCTCTAGAAAGAAGCATGTACTGAAATCTCTGATGCCTTCTATAAATGTATGCTGGAGGGGTCAGCATTGCTTTAAAATAATAGAAAGCATCAACTCCAACCATTGCGATGCTGCTACTCCACTGTCATACAGCAACTGTGTACAGTAGTTGTGTACCCAAAGATGTCGCTTGGTGTACATCCTAAATTAGGAGATCCAGGGAGGGTGCAGTCATCATGGTGACAACCTTGCATGATGCACGTTTAAATCTTTATTTTTTATTAATCAGATAACTCAAAAGCCAAAAATGTTTAATTCACCCATTTGTCAGATATTTGCCCAGCAACTCTGTGTAATAATGAAAAATGTCTTTACTGCCTTGGTACAAACATATGTTTCTAAAATAAATGCTCAGATGGCAACATATGTTGCTGGGTGTACATGCTGATCAGTGTCACTGTGCTTGTGTCAAAGGATAAACAAGTACTCTCTCATCTAATTAAGCTATAAACTGTCTTTTAAAACTTTTAAAGGCTATGATTTAAAAAGAAACATGATCATTAGATTTAATTTTCCAGCACGGAGAGCATATTCATTTTTAAATGGTGCAATTGCAAACTCTGCAGACCTTGCTGCAGGATAATAAACCTATGGATGGCTTACTTTTCATATTCACAGTTATTTAAAAGTTCTAAATTACAAAACATTTTTACAGTACAGCGTGTTATTTATACAGTTATATTTCTCTTTTGTATTGACTCAGTTTAACAATGTGTTGTTTCTTTCTCATATTTGTTTATACTGTTGTTTTTTCTTTATTAAGTTTGCTGATCTCCCAGGTAGGTCCTGACTGTATGTGGTCCATCAGTCAGGTCCCTCTATCATACGTTCAATCTCCCTTGCCCTGACTCCGATCGCCTCCACCTTGTACAGGTTTGAGGTCCCCCTGTGAAGTGTCCGAGCCTACCACATGGGTGCCCAGTGAGACCTTTGCTATCCTCCATCAGCCTCCCTCTTCTGGCGCTGCGCACTGCTCGAATTTCCATCAGGTTTTCCTTCAAAAAAATCCCCCCTTCTTTAGCTCCATAATTGTCATCCCTCTCCCCAGTTTTTTTTTTTTACTTCTTTGCCAACTAACGGTTGAGTCCTTTTAAAGCAGGGAAGGGATCTGTTTGTTCCACCCCTGTGATCGATCAGGCATCCCCCCCCCCAGTGTCGCTATGTACTCTGGGGTGTGTAGTCAGGCATTTGTTCGACTCTGCGTGCATGCACACTAGCGCCCACTTGCCCACCTTGTTTCCCTGAGACGTCAGATGCTAAACTAAATTGTCTTTTTGACCCTCTAACTATACAGTTAAATGCAGGTAATAACAGTAGCCAAAGCAGACACTTATCCAAGAATACAAGTATTACCCTTTCCCTTTATGGGTAGAGGAGGGATTAAGTTCCCGACCCATTGGGCCCTATTCCAAAAGCTGGCTCTACTGCCAGTCGTGTCAACAAACTATGCATTTCAAACCGTTTTCTAAACTCTGGTGTCAACGGTGACACCGAAACAGTAAATTGTATAAGAGGAGAGAAGGGTCAAGAAAAGAAAAGAGGAGAAGAGAGGGAAGAGAGAATCAGGTCACCGGGTCTGCCACCTCGTCCGCCCCCGGCGGGTCCTCCCGCCGGTGCCACTCGCTCCAAACCTCGTCGTGGGAATCCATGCCATTACGTATCCTGGCCGTCATCCGCTCCATCAACTCTACGTCCTTGATCCTAGCGTAAAGGGCCTCTTGGGACGGGGGTGTCGATTTTTTTCCAGTTAAGGGCTACCAGGCATCTAGCCGCCGTTAGTATGTGTCTAAGTAGTTTTTTATATGGTTTGGCCAGGCGGGGTTGGGAGATAACTAGCAAAAATAGTTTAGGGGTTAGGGGGATTGGCGTCTCAAAGAGATGGGTAAGCAGCTGTTGCGTGGACTGCCAAAACGGGGTGATAAGGGGGCACGTCCAGTAAATGTGGAAGAGAGAGCCTCTGTCCTGATGGCATCGCCAGCATCGGTCAGAGGTGGAGGGAAATATTTTGTGGAGTATGTCCGGGGTTTGGTACCAGAAACACAGAATTTTATATGAGTTTTCTTTATACAAAGTGCACAGGGACGATTTAGCAGCCTGCCTCCAGACGGCCTGCCAGGCCTCCATCGGCAGTGACTTCCCTAGCTCTCTCTCCCACTTCAGCATATATACATGCTTCTCCCGCCCCTGCCAATCATATGCATTCAATAGCTGGTAGATGTCCGTGATCAACCCCCGTCTATGGCGCCCCTCCAGGACAATACGTTCAAATGGAGACGGTTGTGAGACTTGGAGCTTTGGGGCTATTGTCTGGGCATAATGCCTTATTTGTAAGTAGCTATAAAACACCTGTCTGGGCAGATCGTGTTTCACCTGGAGCTCCGAGAATGTCAGCAGCCTACGGGACCTGGGGTCCACCAAGTGTCCAAAATGGAATAGGTCTCGAGAGGCCCAGGGCCAAGACATCTGGTGGGTCAGGCTGTCCGGTATGTTGGGGTTGCAGACGAAATAATTCAGCAGGGAGCACTCGGACTTAAGCGCCACCTCTCGAGACATCTTACACCAATTCTCCTAAGCAGAGACATCGAACCTAACAAACGGTCAGGCTCCACCCTCACATCAGCATCCCATAAAAGGCTATTTGGGTGGACCGGGGCTAACCATATCTTTTCTATCTCCGTCCACTTATTAAAGGACCTCTGGGGGAACCAGGAGACCACTGCACGCAGCTGGGTAGCTTGGTAATATTTAACAAGGTTGGGGAAAGCCAGGCCCCCGTCTCCCCGTGAGGCTGTCATGACCGACCCAGGGATCCTATGCTTCTTATAGTTCCAGACAAACTTCAGCATATCACTCTGGAGTTTGCGGAGGTGGGCGTACGGGATCGGGATGGGTAACGTCTGAAACAGATAAAGGAGTTTGGGGAGGATGACCATTTTTATGGCCGCCACGCGGCCTAGGAGCGAGATATGATGTGCCTTCCATTTTTGAAGAAGGCCCCTAACTATCCGATATAGGGGAGGGAAGTTGGCCTGGTACAGGGAGCTGAAGGATGGCGTAATATGGACCCCGAGGTATTTAAGGGATGAACTCTCCCAAGTATAGGGGAAGTTCGACTGTAGGTGATGGACGTTGATGTTGATCGGGAGGGCCGCTGACTTTGAAGCGTTCGTTTTGTAACCCGACATTGTCCCGTATTTATCTAATTCAACATGAAGGTTAGGTAGGGGGATTCTGGGTTGGGTCAAGGTGAGAATAATGTCGTCCGCGAACAAGGATGTCTTAAATTTCTTTTCCCCGCACCGAGATACCCCTAATGTCCGGATTTCCCCGTATGGAAGCTGCCAGGGGCTCGACACAGAGGACGGAGAGCAGAGGTGAGAGTGGGCATCCCTGGCGCGTACCGTTGGCTATCTGGAAGGGGGAGGATGTGGCAAAGGGAGTTTTAACTTGGGAGGTGGGGTTTGAGTATAGGTGTTGTATCGCCCGTAGGAAGGGTCCTTTGAACCCCATGTGGTGCAGGGTAGCAAACATGAAGGGCCAACTCAGGCGATCAAAGGCCTTTTCAGCGTCTAGGCTCAGTATGAGAGCTTCCGCACCGTCTCTGTTGGCTACATCAATCAGGTCAATGACCTTCCTGGTGTTGTCCCCTGCCTGGCGTAGCGGCACAAAACCTACTTGGTCCTTATAGATCAGGGAGGGGAGAATAGCATTCAGCCTAATCGATAGAAGTTTAGTGAATATTTTGAGGTCTGAATTCAATAGCGCTATGGGCCTGTAACTAGCGCAGGAAGGTGGGTCTTTATCCGGTTTTGGTATGAGGGTCAAAAAGGATCCCTGCATGTCACTCGGGATTGGGGTCTGGTGGAGAAAGGCATTAAATAGTGTGGTCATGTGGGGGTTTGCAGGTCAGTTGTAAATGGTGACGAATTCACAGGTCAGTAGTAGGTGGTGCACACTTGTTGGCATTTCATTCTGCATTGGGTTTCATGCGCACACAAGCATGACCGCACAGCCCTTCTCAGTGGGATATGCAGCACAATGGATCTTCTATGGCCACCATCTTGTTTTTTTGCATGCCCTTCCTGACAAAGTGGTTCAGAATTCACAGGTCACTACTAAGTCATGTAGAGATCAGTAGTAAGTGATACAGAATTCAGGAGTTAGCAGTAAATGACACAGAGATCAGTAAGTGAGGTAGGAGTTCCTGGTAAAGACTAATATGTATTCCACAGCCCCCCAACATTCTATTGTATAAAAACACACACACACACACCGTGGAAAAAAGTCCTTTATTAAAAAAAAAATGGTGGTGGTAATCCACTCTCGATCCCGACTCCCCGGCTCCAACGTTGTCGGTATCCAGCGATAGGTGATCTCCTCTCTGGTCCAGCGATGAGAAGATTGTCCGGGATCCAGATCGCAGCATCGCAGGCCGCCAGTGTCCACCGGACACAGCCCGGGGAATGATGCTGCTGGCTATTGACATTTATTATATAGGTGAGGCGGGGCCACCTGTCACGTGACCCCGTCCCCCTCACGTGATGGGTGGCACGTGACGGGTGGCCCCGCCTCACCAATATAAGAAATGTCATAGCTTCAGCAGCGTCATTCGCCGGGCTGTCTCCAGTGGACACAGGCGGCCGGCGATACTGCGCTCTGGATCCCGGATGATCTTCTCATCTCTGGACCAGAGAGGAGATCAACGTCACTGGATACCGACAACGTTGGAGCTGGGAGTCGGATTACCACCGCTGGATTTTTTTTTAATAAAGGACTTTTTTCACACCCCCTTTAGGTACACAATTTAAAGTAATATTTCACTTTTATTGTTTCACTTTAAGCATTATTAAATTCACTGCTCCCGGAAAAATGGCCATTTTTAAAACTTGTTTTTGCATTGATACATGTCCCCTGGGGCAGGACCCAGGTCTCCAAACACTTTTTAAGACAAAAACTTGCATATTAGCCTTTAAAATTAGCACTTTAGATTTCAAACATTCGAGTCCCATTGACTTTAACAGGGTTCTAAAGTTCACACAAACATTTGGTGTGTTCGCAGGTTCTGGTTAGTAATGTCGCAAACCTAAAATTTTGAGTACACAAACGGCGAACTTGAACTTCCGCAAATGTTCGCAAACCGCCATAGACTTCAATGGGCAGGCAAATTTTAAAACCCACAGGGACTCTTTCTGGCCACAATAGTGATGGAAAAGTTGTTTCAAAGGGACTAAAACCTGGACTGTGGAATGCCGGAGAGGGATCCATGGCAAAACTCCCATGGAAAATGACATAGTTCTCGCAGAGTCTGTTTTTAAACCATAAAGGGCATAAATCACCTAACATTCCTAAATTGTTTGGAATAACGTGCTTTAAAACATCAGGGTTAGGGTTACAGATTGGGTTAGGGTTACAGATAGGGTTACAGTCTGTAACCATAACCCTGTCTGTAACCCTAACCCTGTCTATAACATACAGAAAGGGTTAGGGTTACAGACAGAGTTAGGGTTACAGACAAAGTTAGGGTTACAGATAAAGTTAGGGTTACAGATAAAGTTAGGGTTACAGATAAAGTTAGGGTTACAGATAGGGTTAGGGTTACAGACAAGGTTAGGGTTAGGGTTCACAGTGACAGACCAAACTCTGACAGACCAAACAACCGCAAACAACCCTGGCAGACAACTGACTACTATTCTGTATTGCAGCAAATTTTGTTTTTATATGTTATCTACAGTGCCAACAAAATATATATAATATGTGGCACTGGACAGGTAGGCAAAGTTTACGCTGTGAGCCTGGGCCCCTTACATTACACAGCACCCCACAGCTCTGGGCCCCTTTACATAGCACCCTGAACCACTGGACCCCTTTATATTACACAGCAGCTTGCACCACTGGGCCCCTTACATTACACAGCACCCCACAGCTCTGGACCCCTTTATATAGCACCCTGCATGACTGGAACCCTTTATGTTACACAGCAGCTTGCACCACTGGGCCCCTTTATATTACACAGCAGCTTTCACCACTGGGCCCCTTA
Organism: Rana kukunoris; assembly: GCA_029574335.1. Classification (NCBI taxonomy): domain Eukaryota; kingdom Metazoa; phylum Chordata; class Amphibia; order Anura; family Ranidae; genus Rana; species Rana kukunoris. The sequence continues at coordinate 137,193,309 of CM056055.1, forward strand.
CATTACACAGCACCCCACAGCTCTGAGCCCCTGTACATAGCACCCTGCACCACTGGACCCCATTTTATTACACAGCAGCTTGCACCACTGGGCCCCTTACATTACACAGCACCCCACACCCCTGGGCCCCTTTAAATAGCACCCTGCACCACTGGACCCCTTTATATTACACAGCACCCTGCACCTCTGGACCCCTTTATTTTACACAGCAGCTTGCAACACTGGACCTGTTTACATTACACAGCATCCTGCACCTCTAGTCTAGCTAAACTCAATACAGTGTATAAATATACCTGTATATACAAAACCTGGAATGCATATATATCCTCTACAGACTGTAATTAACCGACTAGCCTGCCTGCCTGCCCTATCTAACTTCAAAAAATTACACTCTCTCTCTCTCTCTCTCTCTCTCTCTGTGTAAACCACGCAGCACAGATTAGAGAGAAAAACAAACTGATTGATTAGCCCTAAAAATAGCTGTTCTAACAGCAGAGATCAAATGAGTCTTTCAGGACTGGAGTACACTGGCCTAGCTATCACTTTCCCTATAAAATCAGCAGCAGCAACACTGTCCCTCCTCTCACTAAGACTGCAGGTTCAGAATGAATCTAAAATGGATGCTGCCCTAGAGGCGGGAGGGTCAGGTAGGGAGGGCATGCTGCGGATTGGCTGAAATGTGTCTGCTGACTGTGAGGTACAGGGTCAAAGTTTGCTCGATGATGACAAATAGGGGGCAAGCCGGCATGTCCCATGCTAAAATGTCAGCGATTGAAGGTAACAATATTCAATATCGGAAATCCAAGAAAATGTGCAACCCATGGATAAAAACTCATGTACCCCCAAATTTTAATGATTCAGTCCTTCAGCCATGGTAACTAATTATTTAACAAAACCATGTAACCACACTTCTATTTTTACATGGAATAACTATACTGAACCAAGCCCTGGTACCTGGACCGACCTTGTGAACTGACTCTCTCACTTTTCTTTCTTTCCCCCTCCTTTTTCTCTTAACTTTTTTTTTCTCTTCTTTTTAAGTTAATGTATAACTTTTGTTTATCTATATCAGCTCTATATCAATACATGATAAATTTACATATCTACAAAGTCTTTTAGGATAACCTCTGTTAGGTATTAATAGTTACAATGTTCATACTAACATGAGCAATTAACTAATTGTGTGTGATGAAGTTTAACACAAACATACTATGTTACTAACACATATTTTTATTGTTTAACAAAATGGCTTATTTATACAGTATATATTCTTGTATATGTAACAATGTACTTTCATTTTATTGTGCAATCAAACCTTGTTGACAAGAAAAATACAATTCATTTAACATCATTCTACAAAATCTAAATGCTCATGGTAAAACTAGTCACGTAGAGAACAAAAGGGTATACAAAATATTACTATTTTAAACAAACAGACAATATTATAAACAAGACCCTAATTCTTTTATTTTTTTGTCTCAGTTTTTAATTTAATTTGCTCAAACCTTCGGGTAAAAAAGATCTAGGGCCAGATTCAGGAAGCATTTACACTGGTGTATCTCCAGATACGTTGCCGTAATTTCAAATGTATGCCGTCGCATCTTTGCGCCGATTCATAAAGCAAGACACGCGAAAAACATGGCTTCCTCTGCCCGACGTAACTTGCCTACGCCGGCGTATCGTGGGTGCATAGTTACGCTGGACGCATTCGGCGTTCCCATTACAAATATGCAAATAAGTAAGATACGCCGATTCACGAACGTAGATGCACCGGCCGCTTCATATACAAGCTTTGCGTAAGGCTTACGACTGGCGTAATGTTACCCCTGCTATATGAGGCGCAGCTAATGCAAAGGTATGGGCCAGGGAACGATGCCATTGAATTTTACATCCTTTCCGCAGTACGTGAATAGGGCTGGGTGTAGGTTATGTTCACACTCCGTAGGCATTGCGTGCCGACGTCACTTAGGCATTATATCCGACGTGATTCTGAGCATGAGCACTGTGATACGTCCACGAATGGTGCATGCGCCGTTCATTTGGCCCATCGTTTTCATGGGGTCACAGTTCATTGTAATAAAACATGCCCACTGCCTTGCTACTTTGAATTACGCAGGCTTACGACGGCCCATTTACGCTACGCCACCCTAACTTAGGGAGCAAGTGCTTTGTGAATACAGCACTTGCCTCTCTAACTTGTGGCGGCGTAGCGTAAAGAAGATATGATACGCCCGCACAAAGATACGCCCGGGTACGTGAATCTGGCCCCAAGAGTGTATGTGTTGCAATCATAGGCCAATTGCTAGTTAACCTGTACATGTTGGCCTCTGGTAATGGGATAGTATTAATTGTTGCAAATGTTATTTTTTTTTTTTCCAGAATGGCATAGTATAGTTGGTAAAAAGGTTCTATACAATAGTACAAAATAAAAATTAACCTTTTTTTGCTAGCATGCTCTTACAGCTACCTTACATGTCAAAGAAGGCAATTCAGCAATAAAGATTTTCTTTCAACGGCTCTGGAGTCTCCAGTACAACACCTTCCACTAGTTAAAAGCAACCACACTGCCCCTTGATTTATTACCACATTTACTCCATTTCCCTTAGAAGGCACAGCCATTGTGAACAAGGCATTTAGGTCTTGCTGCTTGTAACACTGACAAGGTTAGTCACAATAAATATGCCTCAGTGGCTTTACTGAACTAATTTACATACCAACAATTTCTGAAAAGATGTTGTAAAATGTATCTGATCTGCAGATATATATATTTTTTTCATATATATTTTTTGCCAATGCCAAGTCAAACCATAATGTTATATCTTCTTGAAGAGTCTGTTAAAAACAGTTTCTTACTAGATGTGATTTTTTTAACCGATACGCATGTATTTAAAAGTACCAAAGCTCCTTACTATGTCTGACAAGTCCAGTCACATTTCTTCTAAAGTATTATAGGAAGCAAAAAAATAAATAACACAGTATATTATATATTTGTTTAACCACTTGCCAACCGCCGCACGACTATGTACGTCGTCAGAATGGCACGGGCAGGCAAATTTGTGTACATGTACATCCCTTGCGAGTGCGGCCATGGTGATTGCGATTGCCCCTATTCTGCATAGTGACACTGTCACTGATGACCGTTCCCCATGATCAGGAACGGCCATCAGTGACGTGTCACTCGTAGCCACGCCCCTTAACAGTGAGGCCAAGTACACACGATCAGACCGGTCTGATGAAACTTGTCCGACGGACCATTTTCATCAGACAACTCTGAACCTGTCTGATGGTCTGACGTGCGTAGGCACCATCAGACCAAAATCAGATCAGACCAGAACGTGGTGACATAGAACACAACGACGTTCAATGCTTCCAAGCATGCGGAAACAGAATGCCGTCTGTCAGATATGTCCGCTGGTTAGTACGCCTAACCAGCGGACCGAAAATCTCCCGCATGCGCCAAATGGATTCAACGCATGCGTGGAAGTATTTTACTTCCTGGTTCGCCACGTCACCGCAATGTCTGTCCGCAGGGATTTTGGTTTGATCGTGTGTACACAGACCAAACCAAAATCTCCCAGGAGACATGTCCGATGAAAACAGTCCGTCGGACCGTTTTCATCGGATATATCTCCTCGAGTGTACGGGGCCTGATGGTCTGATGTGTGTACACACCATCGGACCAAAAATCCAACCATAACGCGGTGACCCTAGAACACAACGACGTGCTGAAAAAACAAAGTTCAATGCTTCCAAGCATGCGTCGACTTGATTCTGAGCATACGCGGGTTTTTGGTCTGATGCTTTTGTGTACTTACCATCGAACCTGTTTGACGGACAGGTGTCCATCAGACAGGTTTTAAAGCATGTTTTAAAACTTTGGTCCGACGGACAACGGTCTGATGGGACGTACACTCCACCGAATTGGTCCGATGAAACTGGTCTGCAGAATACCTGCCTGATCCTGTATACGCAGCCTAAGAATCACTCTCTAGGGAAAACTTAACCCCTGCAGCATCACCTAATGATTAACAACCTTCACTGCCAGTGTCATTTTTACAGTAATCAGTGCATTTATATAGCATTGATCGCTATAAAAATTTCAATGGTCCCAAAATGGTGTCAAAAGTGTCTGATATGTCTGCCATAATGTCGCAGTCATGATAAAAATCACTGATCACCGTCATAACTAGTAAAAAAAGCCACGAAACAGTCCCCCATTTTATAGAAGCTATAACTTTTGCGCAAACCAATCAATAAACGCTTATTGCAATTTTTTTACCAAAAATATGTAGAAGAATACATATCAGCCTAAACTGTGGGAAAAAAAAATTATATATTTTTTGGGAGATATTTATTATAGCAAAACGTATAAAATATATTTTAGCACACAAAATTAAAAGTTGCAAAAGCCGTTCAAATACCACAAAAAGAAAGCTCTACTAGGACGTCGATTTTGTTTGGGAGCCACGTCGCATGTCCACGCAATTGTCAGTTAAACCGTCACAGTGTCGAATCGCAAAAAGTGGCCCAGTCATTGACCACCAAAATCGTCCGGGGCTAAAGCCGTTAAAGCATTTTTTTACTTCTTTAGAAACCTTTACTTCACCATGTGGGCCATTCAGCTCCTGGAAAATAAGAACATATCCAATACTTCTGGTTATGGAGGCGCATATTCACTCCATATGAATGCTAGGCCACCTGTAGGATATGGATAATCCAAGGTCCTGTGTAAGCTACTGCTTGAGTGACTCATGGGTAACACAGAGTAAACTCCCCCTCTGAATGGCAACTGAAAAGAACATCAGAGTATGTTTCTGCTAAAGAAGGGGCAACTAAAGCTGCAGTTTCCTGCTTCTTGAACCATAGTAAGCCTTGGACACAGTTACACACTCCTGGACAAACTCCCCTCTTGTAAATCTCTATAAATATAACCACAAAAGTGCAGAGGTGGCATGGAGAGAAAAAAAAGTCCCCTTATCTTTGTGCCCTAGGGTCTAGCCTACACGTGTCACTATAGTAAACCCAGTTCTAAATATAGTATATCTAAAAAAAATGACAGCATTACTAAACCCTACATAAACTGTGCACTTATTAACCACTTACAGACTGGAAGATTTTCCTGCTTAATGACTAGGCCATGTTTTGCAATACGGCCATGCGTCGCTTTAACTGACAATTGCACAGTCATGCGACGCTGTACCCAAACAAAAACATGATTTTTTTTCCCCCACAAATAAAACTTTTTTTTTGGTAGTTTTCGATTACCTCTGAAGCTTTTATAATTTGCGCTATTAACAAACAAAAAAAAGCAACAATTTTGGAAAAAACAACAACTTTTTTTTGACTTTTTGCTATAATCCCCAAAAATACCTTTAAAAACGAAGGGCCAGATTCAGGTACATCTGCGCATTATTGGACCGGCGTAGCGCACCGCCTTTACGTTAGACTTGCGCAATGTAGCCGCGTAATCACCCTATTCTCGTAGCTTTTATGCAGAAAATTGCGCATGTGTAACGTTATTTCAGAGGTGTAAGGCGGAGTAATACAAATTGGGAAGGACGTGGGAGTGTTACATTGAAATGAGCCGTGACCCCATGCAAATGAAGGGCCGGATGGCTCGCGCATGCGCGCTTGGAGACCATGGTCAGCACCTCTCTGCGCATGCTCACAACTCGGGAACGGCGCAATCAGTGAAATTGGAAATGGACTAAGGACTACGCAGACAGCATAAATAGACAGACACAAATGCACTTCCATTGCAAAAGTACATGCCTTTGTCCCTTCCCATTTAACAAAGTGCTTTTGTTCCGTTGTTAGTTGCGTTGTGTTTTGCATTTGTCAGATTAGTGTACTGTGTGATCAAGTGTTTGTTAGTAGATCTTTGAAAGTGTTTTTTGATAAGTGTTTGAGAGACTGTTTGTTTGATATATTTCTGGTCGTTTGTTTTCTTGCTTAATTGTTGCTGTTTGTTTTTGTGACTGATTTTTGCTGAGTGCTTGTGTGATTTTTTGGGTGTTAGTTTTCTCTTTGTGTGTGTTCTTGCTTGATTGGTTGTGCTTGTTTTTGTGACTGATTTTTGTTGACTGGGAGTGAGTTTTTGTTTGAGTATGACAGAGAGAAAGAGAAAACTAAATTTCACTTTGGGGGAGAAACAAATTCTTGCCCGGGCCATTAGCGATTATGGGCGTTTCCTCCACGGCCCGGACAGTGCCAACACCCCCCCCGGCCAGAAGAAGGGAGATTTTGGACATGATCACTGACCAGGTGAATTCAGCGGGGGAGGGGGGGGACACGGAACCGGTCTGGGATTGATAAAAAGATTAATGACCTCCGGCGTCTGGTCAAAAAGAAGCTGGCCAAAATGCTTGCCCATGCCAGGGCCACAGGAGGGGGCCCACCATGCCGTGTTAGGCTGACAGCGGAGGAGCGTGCGGTGGCCCTGACCTTTCATCGGCATGAAGTGGAGGGCCTGCCCGGCTTTGACTCAAGTCCGGAGCCCGTGGTGCCAGGTACGTTTTTTTTTTATATCAGGTGTGTAGAATGTGTGGGGGAGGGGGTGAAAGGGAATATGTGGCAAGTGTGTTGATCCTCCAACATGTGAATGTTTTGTGTCATCCACAGATGTGCAGGAGGGTGCAGGGCCAACTGGCCTGACCGCACCATCCCCAGGACAGCAGCCTAATGAGGCCCCCCCGACAAGGCCGGAGTCCGCGGAGGAGGTTAAAGAGGAGGAGGTTGAGGAGGAGGAGTTTGATGAGGAGGAGGAGTCCATGTCAGGCACTGGCCTATTGTTGTTGGAGGACCGTTCCCCTCTGGCTGGCAGCAGCCAGCCCTCCCTAAGGGGGAACACCCCCCCTCCTCCCCCAACATGGCTCCCCTCCCAAGGGCCTCCCCTTCTCAACGGCCACAAGCATCAGCTGGAGGCAGGAAGGCGACCCAGAAGACCAGGGGGGTGGCCGATCTCCTGCCCGCCACTCTGAAAAGGGACCAGTTCCTCCAGACCCGCCATCTGGGACAGGTCAGCCAGACATTGGTGCGGATGGAGGAGAGCCTGTCCTCCATCAAGGATACGCTGGGAAACCTGGACTGCCACTCCCGGGCTTTCACAAACTGCCTTAACGACCTGCAGACTACATCAGCAGGCGTTGGGCAGGATGTGAGGGCACTCACCCAGGCTATCCAGGCCAACACGGCAACACTAGGTGGTGCCCTGGACAGAATAGCCGTGGCCTTGGAGGGCAGGCCGCCAGGTGGGCAGAGATCAGGGGCTGCTCCTCCTTCCCTGGTTTTCCCCCTCCCCATGAGTCTCCACTGAGGAGCCGGGGCCGTGGCAGGGGGTGCCCCAGGCGTGGCTCACGTCAAGGGAACTAATTTGTTTTTCCCTTTTTTTTTTGGCCTTTTTTTTTTTTTTGCTGGAAATTTTTTGATTTTGCTGGTAATGTTTTTTTTTTTTTTTGGGTTGTGAATGCTGTTTGAATGTGGGGGTGACATTCCTGCCGGAAAAGGGCTGGCACCCTCAATTTTGGTGGAGTAGGGTTCCCCAGGACCAGGGAGAAGTGATCCCCAGGTCCGTGTGAATGGTGTATGAATGTACAGTGACATAATTGGAGCCTTGGCGTGGCGTTGCTGCTCACAAGTCCTGCATGGTGGACTGGTGCCAATCCAATTTGATGAGGATGTGATGTGTCTGTGCTAGGGACCACAGTAGTGTGCATGCATGCATTCTCATTGTGCCATGATTAATGTGTGTGTTTAACGTGCAAAGATGCCCAATGTGAGCTGTCTCCTGGCTGCTCTTCCCTCAGAAGACGGGGGAACCTCGGTTAGGGGGGGGGGGTTGTCTGGTTCAGGGGTCAGGTCATCACGTAGGTCAATCTGCAGGCCCTTTCTTACTGCAAAGTTGTGCAGCATGCAACATGCACCGATGATATGGCACACAAAGTTTGGGGAATACAAGAGGGTACCCCCAGACTTATCCAGGCATCGGAAACGTGACTTCAGGAGGCCAAAGGTGCGCTCCACCACTGCACATGTTTGGGCATGTGCTTGATTGTATCTTTCCTCTCCTGGGGTTTGGGGGTTCCGGATAGGAGTCATGAGATGGGGTCCCAGTGGATATGCAGAGTCACCTGTAAGGGAAAAGACAGGAGGATGTTAGTCATGCATGTGCCCCTTGTGATGTGTGCATCATAGGGGGGGACAGTCATGCCTGCCACCCATGTCACTCACCAACCAGCCATGTGGCCCCATACACGTTCTGATCGAATTCCATTTGGATGTGGCTTTGATTGTATATGTAGCTGTCATGGCTGGATCCGGGGTGTTTGGCACGGACGTGCCATATGAGGCCTTGGGCATCGACTATCACCTGTACGTTGATGGAATGCCAATGCTTCCGATTGCAGGACATGTGCTCTGTCTCATGGGGGGGCTGGAGTGCCACATGTGTGCAATCAATGGCCCCGATGGTGCGTGGGAATCTGGCAATTTTGTAGAAATCTGTCATTGCCTTCAGCCGCAGGTCCTCAGTGGTGGGTTTGATGATTTGGTTGGCCATGCGTCTGAGGATTGCTGGGACAACCTGGTGCACACATCTGCTCATGGAGGATTGTGACATCCCAGCCACCACTCCACTTGTACGCTGAAAAGAGCCACTGGCAAGGACATGGAGTGTTGCCATGACCTTGACCAGTGGCTGCACTGCATGTGAGCGGTGTGTTCGGCTGGTGATGTCCTCCTGCAGGGTTGTGGTTAATTCCATGATGGCATGAGGGGTGAATCTGAAGATGCGAAACACCTCAGAATCACTAATGCCAAACAGGTCTATGCGTGTGCAGTATATCCTCTCCCGTGCCCTCCTCCGTGCCCTCATCCTTCTTTGTTCATCTAAAGTCAGTAGTATAGCTATGCGCGATGATGCCCCTGGCATGTTGGCATACAGATTGTTGTGCAACACGTGTGACTGGTCTGCTCCTCACTAACAGTGTTGCTTTATCTGACATGTAGACGATTTTTCTCTTTTTAGACCAGCTTTTATATGGTCTAATTTTAGACAGGACATTTTGCTGTTGCGCACACTGCGTAGCCTGCGCTGCCCCAACGTTCTTTTGTGGATCGCCGTAAGTCCCTTATTAGCATATTTGACTAGCAAATCAATGGTCTGTCTAGCGCAGTTTTGCGCGGACGGATGCGCCTGTCTAACGAAATTACGCTGGACAAAAAAAAGTATATTTTTTGCGAATCTCGTTTCGGGGATGCCGTGCATCGAAACGCGCGTGCACATTTAGACTTACGCACGCGCATCTCCTGTTGCGCCGGTGTAATCGCTCTGTGAATCTGGCCCTTAATTTCTATATCAGTTTAGGCCAAAATATATTTTTCTACACATTATTGCAATAAGCATATATTGATTGGTTTGCGCAAAAGTTATAGCGCCTACAAACTATGGGATTTATGGCATGATTATATTTTTGCTTACTATTAATGGCGGTAATCTGTGATTGTCAGCAGTACTGCAACATTGCAGTGGACAGATCGGACACTTTTGACACCTTTTTGGGACCATTGACATTTATACAGCGATCAGTGCTATAGAAATGCACTGATTACTGTGTAAATGTCACTGGTAGGGAAGGGGTTAACACTAGGTATAGATGAAGGGATTAAATGTGTTCCTTAGTTAGTCTTTCTTACTGTGAGGGGATGTGACTGACTGGGGGAGGAGACATATCGCTGTTCCTACTTACTAGGAACAAACAAACTGTCTCCTCTCCCCTAACAGAACAGTGATTTGTGTGTTTACACCTACAAACCCCCTTTTTGGCTGTCATGCCCATGATCGATCGCACATGGCCGGCGGCGATCTTGCGTTCGACGGTCACATGCATCGGGTCACCACGGTGCGCACGCCTCTTAAATGGAACAAGATACCCATACATTGTTTTGTGGGAACACACCACTTTGCCGGCGTGTATTGGTGTGAGCAGGTCAGCAATTGGTTAATCCTACAGCTATTAAGGGTGGTGTTAAAGTAGGAGATTTGCTCAAACAAATGCTGGCTATGTGGGTAGTAAAGGAGTGAAATAGAAAGGTGATGGAGAACCATGCACTCCATAGACAGTCAGCATAGGCGTGCACACAAGGTATGCCAGGTGTGCTTGAGCACACCATCATCACCCTGTGTAGTACAGAATCCCTGTTAAAACCCTTGATATTTCACCAAAGCCCCCTAACAGGGCTCCTAATAAAATAAAATAAATATTATATATTTTTTTATATATATAAGAAACAACAAACATACAAATAAAAACTTCTGACATTCACTGTCCTACTGACATCAACCTCTGCCCTACTGATACTGTCACTGTGCTACTAACACCGTCAGTATGTATATACAATGTGTGTGCCATTATTAGGTATGTTGTATTTGTGAGAATTAGTTTCATTATTGAAATTAAACCTTAAACCTGAATATTTATCAAAGTGAAAGTAAGGTTTTGGCTTTCTTAGGATAATATCTACGTGTGCACAGTTTTTGGGCAACTATGCGTGTGCAGAATTATTATGCAACTAAATAAAAAATTGCCTATCTCACTAGTATACTTTAATCTATTAAAGTGAGAATAATAAACAACTGAAAATGTATAAATAAACATGCCTAACATAGGAAAAAAATAAAAATCAGATCTCTTCTGAGCCGACGGATGATAAGCTTCTCTCTGCTTACTGAGCGGGGAGGGGCTTGTTGGGCACGGCTGTCTCCTATGGAGCGATCTGATAAAAAATGGACAGCGTGTCCGTTTTCATCAGATCTTACCCGATCCGCCATGGACGGATGGGGACGTATCCCCATACGTCTGTTTTTAGCTAAACAGATCAGGTCGGATGTCAGCGGACATGTCTCCACTGACATCCGATGCTCCATAGAGATGCATGGGGCCACCGTTCAGGCGAGTCAAAACTGACAGGCAGACCCTGAAGGGTCCGTCCGTGTGAAAGGGTCTGTCAGTTTCTTGATATGCTGACAATCTTTTTGTGCAATCACAGCCCCCCAGACACTGTTCAGAAAGGTGTACCTTTTTCCTTCACAATAAACCTCCAGTTTAAGAAGGGTCCACAAGTTCTTAGTAGGGTTTAGTTCAAGCAAGGAAGGGGCCATGTAGTTATTTTTTCATATTTAAGGCATTTCCTGGCTATCCACAGAGTGGAGTACTTCGATGCATGTAAAGGAGCATTGTCCTGCATAAACATCATGGTCTTCTTGAAAGATGCAGACTTTTTACTGTACCCTAGGTTAATGAGTAAAGGGTACATCATACCCCTCCCCATTCACCTGGAGGAAAAGTGTTAAAAAAATAAACACACTTCACAGGTTTTTAAAATCATTTACTAGTCAGTTCCGGGGGTCTTCTTCCGACTTCTCCACTCTTCGGGTTCTTCAGACTTCAGGGGTCTTCTTTCGTCTTCTCCACTCTCTTCTACTCTCCGGTGCCATCTCCGTGCTCCCCGATTCTTCTCCCGCTCTCCGGTGCCTTCTTTCTTCTGCCGGGCTGCGCCGTCATCTTCTTTGCAGTTCTTTTACTAGCGGCGGCCAGCCCGGTCTTCGTCACCTTCTTCCCTCCTCTTTTCTTCTGATGTTGACGCGACAGTCCCTCCCGCTGTAATGCAGGGTGTGCAGTGCGCAACGATTTATATAGGCCTCTCATGACGTCACAGTCCCAGCATGCTCCGGGTGGCAACGACATAAGGGGGCAGGGTAAATATGTCATCACCACCCGGAGCATGATGGCACAGCACTATACGTTTGTATGTATAAACATTAAAGGAGAGGGAGAGGTAATTTGCTGGCAATTTAAAACTCTTATTCTTTGTAAATGTCAGTGTTTTTTTTTTTTGCATTGGTATATGTTCCTAGGGAAGTGCTCAATCGGTATTTTTTATTTGACAGATTTGACTCTCTTTGATTTTAATAGGGTTCAGGCTTGGCATCACTTCTTCGTTAAACCCTTCCTACCAAAACCCAGCACACACATATAAAAATCATTGGTGGCATAGTAGTGAATGTATATACACATACATAAAAATATTGATGGTACTGGAATATGGTACCTGCTACTACACTTCAGATCTCTGTATTAGTATTGCAATTAGCAGAAGCCTCTTCTGATTTTTTCCTGCAGCTCTGGCTTATGCACATCAGTTTACAGAGCCACAAAGGAAGCCATGTAAGCTGTGTAGACACAGGGGCCTGAGTGGAAGAACAGGGACACAGTAACACACCTACTATATTACTGTAAGGCTGTGGGCATTGCAAACTGTGGAATTGCAATGACTGGGCATAACTGATACTAACTTTCTGCTATTGTAAAAGGGCCATTAACCTCCCTGGCGGTGTTCCCGAGTCAGACTCGGAGTAAGATTTCTGTGCTACGATCGGTAACCCCGAGTCAGACTCGGGCTCGCCTTGCAGCATCCACAGAGACTGTTTACTTACCTTCTCCGTGGATCCAGCGATGCATCCTCGCTGTGTGAGCGAGCGGGTGCTCGCTCGATTCACACAGCGTCCCCGTGTGCCGCCGAGCTCCGTTCCCTGCGACGTTACGACACACAGGGACGGAGAACGGCGCCAAATTCAAAAATGTAAACAAACACTATACATACAGTACACTGTAATCTTATAGATTACAGTACTGTATGTAAAAAATACACACCCCCCATGTCCCTAGTGGTCTGCCCAGTGCACTACATGTCATTTTATATAATAAAAACTGTTCTTTCTCCCTGCAAACTGTAGATTGCCCATAGCAACCAAAAGTGTCCCTTTATGGCAAAAATTGTTTTAGAGCAGCTAAAAAACTGCGATAATAAATCAGAATCACTTGCAGAATTTAGCGATAGCGATTTGTGGGGAAATACGTCATAAAAAAATAATAATAATGACAGCAAAAATTCTGCAACTGAGCAAATTTTAGTGATTTTGATTTGATTACACTATTGAATAATTTTTACTATAATTATATTATTATTTGTTATAATTTTTTATAATTATTTATTATATTATAATTTTTAATAAAAAAAAAAATCATACCCGGGATGCCTATTAGACTCTTGTTTGGATAGATTTAAGTGAGTTATTCCTACGAATTACAAGCCTACAGTATGAAACGCCAAATTTCCTTGCAAATAATGGTACCGCTTTCAGCACCTAAAATGTGAAAGAATCATACCGCCAGGGAGGTTAAAGGGGTTGTAAAGGAATAAGCATCCTTTACCTGCAGACATTCCTCTTTTCACTTCCTCATTGTTTGTTTTTGTTCAAAAGTTGCTCTATTTCTTCTCTGTTCACTTCCTGCTTGTCTGCTTTTACTGACCACCATGAAGGGAGGCTTTACTGCGGTGGTCAGTAACATGCTCACCCCCTCCTGGGAAATACATCTGTGCGACAGGACGCTCTCTACGTGTTAGAGATTTCAAGGAGGTGTGAAATACTGGGCGTGCCACAATTCATACTGGGAAATGTAGTTCTTACATGAACAAGTAAAACAAACCAGGAAGTGAATGAGAGAACAGAAACTAGAAAGCCAGATGTGATATAGATGAAGGAATTTAATTTAATGTACTTGTTTGTTAACAGAATCATTACATAATTCTGTCTGTCTACCTTGCAGACATTAATTTTAGGCATTTTGTTTTCCTTTACAACTCCTTTAAAGTATATCGTTATAGTTCATTGTATATGTTGCTACATATATTGTAACGTTAATAAATCTATTTCCATGGATTTATTGTAAAATACACAGCACAGGGCTTTATTTACTAAAGGCAACTAGACTGTGCACTTTACAAACTGCAGTTGGACTCAACAAGCGCAATCGTGGAAGAAAGGTAAAGCTTCACTTAAAATAAAAAACAGCATTTAACCTGCACATGATTGGATGATGAAAGTCAGCAGAGCTTCTGCTCATTTACTTTGCAAAGTGCACAGTTAATTTGCCTTTAGTAAATCAACCCCGTAATCTCCTTCCCGAAAGCTCTGTCTGTTTCTCTAATAAAAATAAATCTAATCACTGATTTTAAATGGAAAGTGCCAGTGTCCCCTTGCAGTTCTACCAGGCCCAAATTAGCCCTATTACAGCAATCTTTGGTTATACTTTTGGGTCTGAGTACATAGGCAGAAGCCTTTTACATATGCTTATTGTAAAAAATCCCTGTCTGCTCTCGTCATCATAATACCGTACATCAGTGACCAGAGCACACTCTTAATAATACATTCCCATTCCTAACCAATTTTTCAATGCATTCTGAAATACCTATAATTTTCCTCGCTAGTGTGCATGGCTCTTCTATTTAGAATACATGTGAAATAATTTCTAGGCTGGATTCAAAAAGCCATGATTTAATAAATCAGAAGCAAATTGCTTGGAAATGCTCTGCACGATATTGCTGAATTTCACAGATAAAAGAGACATACAGTAGATGTCCACTTACAGAAGAGGAGGAGAAGAAGAAGGTCAAAGCATTAGAAAGAAATTCATTTTTGTGGCAGTCAAACTTATTCTTTCTGAAACTATCTCCAAGGAATACATTTTCAAGAGTCAAAAGGTTTAAACTAATTTCCAAATTATCTGTCCCTAATCACACAGGCATCTGGTTTAGAACATTCATCTATTTTGAAAGGCATGGCTTTTTTCCCTCTGTATATTTCATTTGTTTTGACTTATTTGCTTTTGCACAATCTTTTAAATCTTTACTGGCTGCAAGGGACGGCCAAGAGAAAAGACTGCTTTATGTAACACAGTGTATTGTATTTTCAAATGAATTCAATTATCTGAGCATGTTATTTGTAGATATTGAGGGTCAGGGCCAAATGCCTACAATTGTCATTGAGCAGGAAACAAATCACTTGGAACCGCTTAGCATTTCTAGCTTCTGTGACACATACCAACTTAAAGCTGCATACTGGGTACATAAATACAGAAATGGATTTATTCAAAAAGATCAAATGTAAACAGAAATATAGAAGACTTTGTTGCTGACTTGTTTTTGAAGGTTCAAGCTTTATTCCGATTTTAACCTTTTGCCAACCGCGGTATAGACAAAAGACGTCTACAGCGTGGTCAAGTAACTCTGGGAGGATGTCCTCTCAGAATCCTGCTCTTGCGTGCCCCCTGGGACGCGCTCTCTGAATCAGCATGGATCATGGTAAATTGCCGCTGATGGCGGCCTTTTGCAACGTGATCGCTCGGTCAAATGACAAAAGCGATCACTTGTAAACAAACTGGCGTCATGTGATGATGCCGGTTCCTCCCTCCCCTCTCTGTACCGATCGGTACAGTGTGAGAGGAAAGGGGGGGAGCGGGTGTCAGCAGCACTGAGGGCTGGATCTGTGACAATTGCAGTCACAGATCCAGCCATCCATCCCTGCGCAATACTCTGCACAATTCCCTGCAATACCCCCAAAACTCTGCAATACCCCCAATACTCCGCAATACCCTGCAATTCTCACCACTCACCGCTGTGATTGAAGCCAGGATATTTTTATTTTTTTATTTCAGGCTTCCCAGCCTAGCGGTGAGATGTGGGTCTTATCGACCCCCTCATATCTCACTGTAAAGAGGACCTGTCATGCTATATTTATAACAAGAGAAAAAAATTGCGCATACCCAGTGATCAAGTCTTTGTGAAGACGAAACGTTGGGAGGAGACGTTCCCACGTCACCGCAACCATACGGAAGGATGCACGCGTTCCAACTGAGCCGGCCAGCACTTTGTTTAAGCTCCATATTTACATCGGTTTGTGAGTGCAACTTATTTTATCTTCTTTTAAATAAATGTTATCGGGTTTTACACTATGTGAGTTCTACTGTCGTTACATGGTACCATATCAGTGCTATCTGCTGAAGTCTCACGGCTGTTGAAATTTGATTCATCCCATCCTAGGTGTTTTGCATCCACCCTAAGGGGTCCCGCTGTCTGGTAAGGGTCAGTGTGTATAGTGGTGGTGGGTTTTCACTATCCCCTCCCCATTTACTACTGTCCCACACGGGTGGTGATTTATACGTTGTCCATAAGGTTTCACACTATGCAAGTTTTTCTGTCTTCTGCTTTGTTTTTGGTGCTGTGATTCTACATCCAAATCCGGGAAAGCCCAAGTGTGACCGACAGCGCTGAGTAGATGCATTATTAATATCCTGAGATTTTGCCTCCTCGATCTATATACACTAGGGCTGTTACTGATCAAAATTTTTGTGTTCGATTAATCGTTTTTTTTTTTAAATCGATTAATCGACTAATTTCGATTAATTATAAACGCACATACAGATCCTACTACTTTTAGCTGATCTCCTTGCAGGCCGATTACCAGTGCAGCTACCAACCACTGGAAAAATGGAGCAGGATACAAAAAACACACAAAGGCAGCGCTCGATGGGAATAGCATTAAAACTTTTATAGTCTTCAAGTAGGTAACAAAATAAATATTGCACTGGAGATAAAATCGATGTAGCTACATAAACTGTAAAAATGGTGTGAGTAATAACAAACGGTAGCAAAAGCAGTCATAAAAACATGTAGCTAAGTATGATACTGGTATAAAAATGTGTACAACGATACCACTGCTGAATCCAGATGAAGAGAGGTAACATCAGTCCGTCGGCATGTAGATGTCCCATGAAGGGAACGATCACAACTCCCAGTGGATGGTTGTAGAATCCCAGGTTGATAGAGGGAAGTGATAGAGGGAAGTGATAGAGGGAAGTGATAGAGGGAAGTGATAGAGGGAAGTGATAGAGGGAAGTGTAACAGCCCTTGTGTGTGGCAGATAGTAAGGTCCCGCCGGCATGTAGATATGAAGGCACAGCAAAGGAGCCCTTCAGATGGACACGGCAAGCCCCGTTGGTGTCTGTGACATCACTGCATCTCCGACGGAACTCCCTGAAGGCCCAGAAGCCGGCGGAGAGTTGAGTACCAATCAAAAGAATTTTAATCGATCAAAAAGATTTTGATCGATCAAAAAAATTAAAGATTAATCGATTAATTAAAAGTTAATTTGCACAGCCCTAATATACACACTACATTTTTGGGAGAAGGCACATCCATCTTCATCTGAAGACTTTTTCCCTGTCAAAGACCTCACCCTAGTTCATCAGAGACTATGAGTAGGCTTCTCTGTGATCAATAGGTGGATTTTTTATTGTTTATTTTTTCTCCTTTTTGGTTCTTTGTGGCTCCATAAGTATATTATTCCCACACTGAATATTTATACCACTGTTTGTATCTGTGCCCTTCACATGATCACAGCCTTATACCATGAGTAGTTTTCTTTGTGACCAACAGGTGGACTTCTCTTAATAAGTTTTCTCCTTTTTGTTTTTTTTTGGTATTTCTCTGTGGTTTAATAGATTTTTTCACCTCCACACTGTATTTACACTACACATTGTGCCCTTCATATGGTCATAGCCTCATATTTAGCGCGATTCCAGCTCTTTTTTCATGCTATATTCACATTACAAGGGATATTTACATTCCTTATAATAGGAATAAAAGTGATCAAAAAAGTAATTTGTGGGGAAAAAAGTGTCAAACTAAAATAAAGTAAAATGAACAATAATATATATGTTTTTTTTTTTTCAAGTGCCGCTGTCCCTGTGTGCTCTGCCCACATATGAAAACGGTGTTCAAGCTACACATGTGAGGTATCGCTGCGAACTTTAGAGTGAGAGCAATCATCTTGGCCCTAGACCTCCTCCGTAACTAAAAACATGTAACTAATACAAATAATTAAAGTGTCACCTATGGGGATTTTTAAGTAGCAAAGTTTGGCGCCATTCCACGAGCGTGTGCAATTTTGAAGGGTGACTTGTTTGGTATCTTTTTACTCGTCGTAACTTTATCTTTCATATTATGTAAAAACATTGGGTTAACTTTACTGTTTTGGGTTTTTTTTTAAGCACAAAACATTTTTTTTTTAAAACACACGTTCAAAAAATTGATGCGAAAATACCATGCGAGATAAAAAGTTGTATTCTCTAGGGTCTTTGCTAAAAAAGCATATAATGTTTTGGGTTTCTATGTAATTTTATAGCAAATACATGATGCTTTTTACATGTAGGAAAGAAATGTCAGAATTGGCCTGGGTGCTCCAGAACGCCTGATGGTGCTCCCTGCATGTTGCGGCCTGTGTATGTGGCCACGCTGTGTAAAAGTCACACATGTGGTATCACCATACTCAGGAGGAATAGCAGAATGTGTTTTGGGGTGTAATTTGTGGTATGCATATGCTGTGTGTGAGAAATAACCTGCTAATATGACAGAAACAAGTTTTTTTTTTTTACAGAATTTTCAGTCTTTTTTCTTTTATAGCGCAAAAAATAAAAAGCCAGAGGTAATCAAATACCACCAAAAGAAAGCTCTATTTGTGTGAAAAAAGGACAGAAATGTTATATGGGTACAATGTTGTATGACTGAGTAATTGTCATTCAAATTGTGAGAGCACTGAAAGCTGAAAATTGATTTGGTTAGGAAGGGGGTTTAAGTGCCCAGTGGTCAAGTGGTTGAAGGGGTTGTAAAGGATTTTTTTTTCTCCAAATAGCTTCCTTTACCTTAGTGCAGTCCTCCTTCACTTACCTCATCCTTCGATTTTGCTTTTAAATGTCCTTATTTCTTTGGGGAAATGCTCACTTCCTGCTCTTCTATCTGTAACTACACACAGTAATGCAAGGCTTTCTCCCTGGTGTGGAGAAAGCCTCTTGAGGGGGGAGGGGGCGAGCAGGCAAGTCAGGACACTCTCTACTTTGCAGATAGAGAAATGAGCTGTGTGTTAGTGGGCGTCCTGACACTCCTGCTCGCCCCCTCCCTCCTCAAGAGGCTTTCTCCACACCAGGGAGAAAGCCTCGCATTGCTGTGTGTAGTTACAGTCAGAAGAACAGGAAGTGAGAATTTCTCAGAAGAAATAAGGACATTTAAAAGCAAAATCGAAGGAGGACTGCACTAAAGATAAAAGAAGCTATTTAGGGGGAAAAAAATCTTTTACAACCCCTTTAAGTCAGTAATTTTGTTATTGCAAACACGTGCATAGAAAGTTTCAGCATACCTGCTATAGACTTGCTTAGTCCAGGTCTGTGATTCCAAAATTAGTTAAAGTGTTTGCTACCCTAAAAAAAAACAAAAAAACAGATCCTGTTCCCTTAAAGCACGTTATACAGCACAGTGCTTGCTGTGTCATCTGGCCCACTGTATCATATAAAAAACATGGCTGATCCTGCCTGGTTATGGCCTCCCCCTGTAAACTGACCACGGTATATCATGGCTTCTGAGCACTGACACCGTGGTCAGTTTACATGCCTCCGTCATCCACAGCCCTGCTCGCCTCTGTCCTCCTCACCTCTCCCATCCCTACACTATAAAAATTCAATCCGCTCTGTACAAACAACATTATGTGCCCCTGTGTCTGTTCTATAGAAAGAATGACAATCTGTGGCTCATATAAGAGCGTCTCCCGGCGCTCACGTGACTCCTCTACATTCTCTCCTATCCGGGGATAGACACCCTGATATAATGTACAAATCTGCATCTTTTTTAAATAACACAGATACTGGGACACAATGTTATTTTAGAGAGGGGATTGTGTGTTTTTATTGTAGTGGGTTAACCACTTTAAGCTAGGATAAGGATGACACTCCCAATGTATGCACCTTTGAAAACAAGTAAGCACTGTCAAGATACCTATAACCTAGAATTTTAAACTTGTTTTATACTTGACTTTTCAAAATGGCTACATTCTTGTCACAGGACATGTAGGGTCCTTTTCCTCATGCTGGACAAAGGTTGACAACATCCAGTAACAAAATGAAATCACTGCAGTGGACAGCATCAGCAAGATGGTATGTCTTGCAGAAAGGGCCGTAGCTTTTTTTGTTATGTAATTCTTATTTTAACAATTTTATAATATAAAACAGGAAATGAGCATGACAATACCACCAGCACAAAATTATATTGTAGATATTATACAAGTAAACCTTGCCCTGGTTACACATTATATGTTATACCAAAAAAACAAAAGGAAAATTGCCCTCTGGCGAAGGTAAGAAACGTAGGAAACAAAAACATAGGTAGCCCTTTCTGTACGAGAACCTGGTGTGGTGCAAAAGTAGGGCTAATTAAATTAAAGGAACATGCTGAAAGAGTACCCCTTAATCAGCTCAGGCCTCGCCTCTCCATGGTGAAAAGTGCTTTGTTGCCGCATATGGCACAATCACAACAACATTGAAACAGATAAATATTGAAACATTCATAAACACCATAAAGGGAGACCATGGATGGAACTACAGGTAGGGTGGCATGGAAGATAAGTTCTGCAAGGGTAGATGGTTGTAAATTAGGCCTGAAGAAAAGGGGGACAAAGGAAACCATCATTGATTGATTACCTGGTATGAAAATTTCTTCTATGAGAAATATGGGAATAACCCCAATTCCCTGGAAGAAGGGTATTCTAGATTGAGGTTAGAAGTTATCTGTAGCAGTGGCATCGTGGAGGGAAAGAGCTGTAGAAGCTGAATGAGGAGGGGGGTCCATGGAGGTTGATACTTGTAAAGGGAGTGTTAATGAACGGTAGTCATTGGCTTATAAAGCAAGAAAACATGCCGGTGGTTGAGAGGTTGGCATTAAGGCTAGTAAGGTTTTGTTTGACTTCCAGGATATTTGGAGGGGTTGTAGAGAACCAGTTCTTGAGGATATCAAGTCTGGCCGACATAAAGCAGGCTGCCAGCCATGCTTTGTTTTGTTGGGAAATTGTTGAGCTTGTTGGGTTATGAGATATGGTTGGAGCCAGGTCCCCAAAAACCAGTTGGAAGACTTCCTTCATTGGAAGACAACCAGTGACTGATGCAGCTAGGTTTTCCACTAGGGCTCAGAAGGAGACTAAGTGTGGGCATGACCATAGTCCGTGGAGCAGAGTAGGTTTGTTCTCCCCACAAAGGGGGCACATGCATTTGTGTGGTTGTTGAAGAGATGACAAAAAAGGAATGTAGGACCACTGCATTATTTTAAATTGCTGTTCCTGACAGAATTTGTACCACTACCAGGGCACAGATGGAATTGTAGCCTGACAAGATATGATCTAGTGCCTCGTGGGATTTGAGATCTTTGTTCCAGGACGCTGCAGATGTGGCTTGGATAGGTTTGCTGAGATGTGTATTTAAGGGTTTGTAGATGTCCGATATTTAGTTTTGTTGTTTTTCCAGTAAAGTGTCCAGAAGGGAGTGATAAAATCTTTGCATCTTGGTTGGGCACAGGCTAGAGATATGTTGGACTGCTTGGTGGATGTACAAGAAGTGGTTATGCGCAAGCCTGAAGTGTGATAGAAGATGGTGAATTGGAAGTGCTGAGCCTGTGGAGGGGTCAAAGAGTTGCACCAAGTGTGAGAGATTCTGGGAAGCCCAAACAGTGCATCTCACATGCTGTTTAATGCTCTGGAAAGAAGGATTCTCATGGATTGGGAGATACCACAATACCCATGGAGATAATTTTAGCTTATGTCTGGTCACTCGCCAGGCAACCAGCTTGTCCTGTATCAGCAGGTTATGTTGGAGATGCGAGGGGATAGTTTGCACATTGCAGTGTAATAGGGCAGGTTAACTGTATGGGCTTGCCACTTTGGATTCAAGTTCAAAATTTGTATACTTGGAGCAATAAGAGAGCCAGTCAAAGCATACTCTTAACAGGCAAGACAAATTATAAACTGTTATGTTGGGGAGATTATCTCTCCCCTCGCTTTTGGGGAGAAATAGTTTATGCAGGGAGATGCAGGGGCGCCTTCTGTGCCATAGCAATTTTGATTGATATGTTGGTAAAAGCTCTGTAAATCACGATGCCAGAGCAGTAGAAGGATGGTTTGTAGGGGTACAAGAGTCCTGCAAAGCTAACCATGTTAAACAGATGATAACTCCCAAGAAGCGAGATGGGGAGAACCATCCATGTCTCCAGTTCACCCTTGATCCTTGAGATTGCCAGGGAAAATTTGGTTTGTAAAGGTTTGGTTTTTATTTTCTAAATAGGTTCATTTAAGCTAGTGCATTGTTGTTTCACTTCCATTTTCCTTCCATTCCCCTTCTAAATGTTTTTTCTATGTCTGAATTTCTCACTTCCTGTTTCTCCTCAGTAAGCTTTCCACCATTATCCAAGCAGTGGATAGTCAGCCAGAACAGCTTACTGAGGAACAGGAAGTGAGGAGTTCAGGGAAAATCGAAGAAAAGGGTTAGTGAACCAACAATGCACTAACTTAAAGGAACCTATTTAGAAAATAAAACATGAACCTTTACAACCCCTTTAAGGTGGTATAGGGAAGAGGGTGTTTTGTAATCTTTATAATTGTCATATCAAGGTGGGATCAGATGTGAAAGAGAGTGTAATACCATCTGCAAATAGTGATATACGAAGGTTACGTTGGTCTATGTCTATTCACTTTAGTGAGGGGTGGGAAAGGATAAATCGGGAGAGAGGTTCCAGGCCAGTTTGAATATGAGTGGTAAGAGGGGGCATTCCTGTCTAGTGCCCTTTATAATTTGATCAAGTTCGAGACCTGCTGCTACTATATTCGCAGTAGGAGAAGCATATATTATGGAGATTAGTTGTAAAAGAGAGCTTGAGAAACCAAAGCATTGTAAAACCAACGACAACCAGGAGAAGCGGACGTTGTCAAAGGCTTTTTTAGGGAGATAATAGCTATGTCAATATTTGGGTGTGTTTTTGCATATTCAAGGATCGCAAGAACTTTCTGGATGTTCGAGGCTGTGGAACGACCTTGAGTGAAGCCAGACTGAGCAGGACATATGAGGGTGGGCAAGATTTTAGCAAGTCTGTTGGCCATAATTTTGGATAGAATTTTATCCAAGTTTAGTAGGGAAATTGCCATATAGGGGCCAGGCTCTGTCCCTTTTTTTGCAATCAATTCAATGTGTACTTGGTTTCCAGAAGATAGGTATTCCCCCCTGTTTATATCTTTTGATAGACGAAAGCTAGTGTGGAAACCAGTGTATATGCACCATTGTTTTGTAAAATTCCGATGTGTAACCGTCTGGGCCTGGGGCCTTCAAGTTGGTCAGTGTAGAGATTGTCTTGTGTATCTCTTGTTTGGTTATAAGAGAGTTAAGATTGGTCAGTAGTGTGGGGTCGATTTGTGGTAGGGGGATTTAGTCTAGAAAGGCTTGGCCTGAGGTCATGTTCATGGGGTCAGGGCTATAAAGTTTGGTGGAGAACTGTTCTAGGATTAGACTGATAACGTCAGACGAAGAGGTGATGTTGCCTTGAGTATCTTAAATATGAGTGGGTATGTATGTGCCCTTTGCACAGTCTCGCCAGCAAATTTCCCAGACTTGTTACCATATGTGTGGTATTGTAAATCTAAATGTGACTTGAGCTTCCGCCCACAGATGATCGAAATCAGCTTTGGCTTCCCACCATGATCTGGGGAATTGTTCTGAGATAGGGAGTGTCTCAAATGGTCACTGGCTTCTTTGTATTGTTTAAGGACTTTTCTTTTGTATGAGGTTGCAATGGCTAAAATACTGCTTTGCAGAACTGCCTTGCCTGTGTCCCAACAGATTGGGAGTGTGGTTGTGTGCTACATTCGTCAGTTCGTACTCCGAGACCATGTCTCTTGTAGTACTTTTGATGATCGGAATTGCGGGCCAAATATTGGGCGAAGAGGCCACCTTCTCGTTGGTCTCCAATTTGTGCTGAGGTGGGGGAGCATGATCCAAGATAGCGATCTCATGGATAACAGTGTCAGTGGTAAGATGACAGCATTAATGAGAAAGTAGTCAATCCTTGATAAAAGTGTAATGAGGCGGTGCATAAAAGGTGAATTCCGCAAACCCAGAAGAAATGCAGAGGGGACATTTCAGCTTCCTCAGCGGTGATCAGGCGGTGGTCTGGGCACTTTGTTCTAAGGTAAGTATTTCATAATGAGCTAGTATGCGGTACATACTAGCTCATTATGCCTTTGCCTGACAGTTTTATTTTCAGGGCATTAAGTGTTTTCAAGCCAGCATGCGTGTGTTTATCGGGGGAATTGCTTCATAAGTTGCATTTAGTTTATTGAAGTTATTATTTTTTGTTATTTTTGTCATTTGTTGCTGTAACTACCACTTATTTTTTTAACATAATGATATGTTTTTCTCAACCCATTGGTCAACATACTGTTGTGTTATGAAACTGCTATTATAATAACTTCATTACCATGCAAATTTCTTTGCTAGTGTTTCATAAGGGCTACATATGTATTAACCTCAGTGGGGGGTGTCACCAACATTTTTGGGTTTGTGTGGTGGGAAAGAAACAGTAAAATAAACCTTCGTGGTTGGTCTACTTTAAGAACGTTTTTCACCATTATTCATCAAATATTTAAAATAATGTATTAAATAATAATTCTTAATATTCATCACATTTGTATAAAATCTATCTAGTCAGTGTAAGTGGGGGTTCAAACAAAGGAGGGCAGAAGATTAGTCTATTTTAGGGGTCCTATTAACTGTTTTGGACTTCACTCATGCAGATTACATTTATATTTACATTGCATTGAAGTAGATTGTTTACTCCCACTGACAATTGTTTCAATTGATAAGTTCCCTTAACTGACATTAAGTATACATCCATGGAGCTATACATCATAACATACTGCTTGTTTTGCAGGACAGATTTTCTGTGTATGATCTTCCACATCTGCCACTTGATTTTGTTTTGTGTCTATCTAGTTATATCTTTCTAGTAGAATGCTTTGCCCATTTCATGCACTTTGTATGTGTGCCCCCGTAGGAGCTGCTGAATGTAGTGGTCCGTCTGTCACCTTGCCCAGCTAGGCACACACACCTCACCCGCTCAGAGACATGAAAGGAGTCCTTGCACTTGTTTTTATGTTTTATTGAGGGCCATTTAACTTGGATGAGGGGTAGGAAAGGTATGAGGTGTCCAAGTAATTAACAGTCTTTGTTGGGACTACTATATACATTACAGTATATACAATCTCCTCCTCCTCTTCCTTGCAGATTATCATTTTTCACACCTCCAGCACATCAAGTGCTGCATTTTCTGGACTAGCTAGTACTGTAGGCTTGACACTGGCTCAGCAAGGCCTAAAGCAAATGCCCTTTACAGGCAGGGACCACAGGATACATTGCCTGTGCCACCACCATCCTCCAGACTGGCTCTGCACCCATCCCAGACTGCTGCTTCTCAATCCTCTCAGGCATGCCTCCCAGTCCTCGCGACAGCCCTCTTGGCTGTCTCTGTGGAACTCCTGGAGACTTGCTCGGCAGTGTTTTCCCACTGTCCTCTCTTGCTCCTCCTGTGCACCCTGGCGAGGACACCTCTGTGGGTTGTGAGAGGGTCCCATCCGCACCCAAACCCAGGCCCAAGGTCACCCCCCCCAGACTGAGGAGCTCTCTTAAAGGCCCTAACAGCCTAACACACCATCTCCATCTTCCACTTGAGCAACTCCATCACAGCTGGACGGACCCTGGGTATTTAAGAAGGCCTGTCCCCTGCCAATACAGATTGGGGATTGGCAAGAGCTCCTCAGAATACCCCAGGTGGCTCCACCTCTCCTCTCCTCAACTCTCTTTCCAAAAAGCACAAGTAAATTCTCGAGGTCCTAGTGACACCATCTGTAAAATACCAACCTCTACCCTGAGCCACTCCCAGCCCAGATCACCAAAACACACCAAAACTATTATTCTAGCACACTAGAGGGTGCTACATATGATTCAGCCTTGTTGGTTCTTAGAATATCAACTGGTTTGCTTACAGTACATTCAGTACCTTCAAATAATGATTTATCTTGCACTTTTGTGAGAGTTGGTGTTAAGTAGTGTTGCTCACGAATATTTGCATTGCGAATATTCGTTACGAATATTGCATATTCGAGTATTTGCGAATAAATCGAATATCTCGGTGAATATTCGCTATTGCGAATATTCGTATTTTTTCAATTTTTTTTTTAAAACAGATCACATTCTAGTGATCTCCATCGACGTCTAAAAGCATTGCTGGTATGATTAGAGACCCTGGGCCGAGTAGCTGAGGCGATCCTTTTATGTTGCCGAATATTCGCAATGCGAATATTCGTATTACGAATATTCGCGAATACTTTCTCTGCCCTTCTGTGTTTTGTGTATAAAATAAAAAAAAATAGCTTTAGTTTAGTCATATAAGTTTGTGTAAGTAGAGTTAGTGTTTAGTGCATATTAGTTTAGTAATCCAGGAAATGATCTCCGTTTTCGCGTGTTGACGAGAATTTCGCAATCAATTTCGCATTCGCATTAGCGAAATTTCGCATTAGCGAAATTTCGCAATTTTTTTTTTATAAAATATCACGAATATTCGATATTAACGAATATTTCGCGAATATTCTTCTATATATTCGTGAAATATCTCAAAATCGTATATGGCGTATTCCGCTCATCACTAGTGTTAAGTACAATTCTGTCACAAATTAGTTTAACTGTGCAAATGAACACAGATAGGTTGATTTACTAAAGACAGTTTTTCTTTGCAAAGAATACCAAATCACATGCCCGAGGGCCCCATGCCACTACGGGGCCCCATCAGGGTTGCCAGGCTCAGTAAAACCAGGGACAGTATGTAAAAATCTGTGTTTTTTTACATCTGTCCCTGATATGTCCGAAACTGACATGTTTTTGATGTGAAAATCCAGAGATTTTAGCTGTCCTGCCTCTGCACTGCCTCCTGGCCTGGTGGCCATCTGTAAGCCCGGGGGCCCCATAATCTTCTATTGCCCGGGGGCCCCATGAGTTGTCAGTCCGCCCCTGACCTAATTCACTAAGCTCTGTGGCAAAGTGTAACTTTCCTTGCAAAGTGAACAGCATATTTGCATTTAGTAACTCATCCCCAGAGTCTCTAGCTCAAATCTGTTACAAACTGTTCAGTGTTTCATCTACATTTTGAATTGTACTTGCTTTTGGAGTCACATCATTGAATTTTTATATAAATCAGCTCTCTGAGGACATGCCCACAAAGTGTTGGTAATGTCTCTCCTATTTACTCCAACTAATAGTCACTCCAAGCAATATTTCTCCTACCACTCTTAATGCAGCACACAGATGTATATACAGTATATTGCTAAGATTGTGAAAGAGCTGGGGCACATTTGGGCATCCTGCCAAGTAGATGCAGCGCAGTGAATAGAGGGTGTGATCAAAAATGACAACAGTTGGGCATGCTATTCCATAGTCCTTATTTACACAAAATATGATTCAATTACTTTTCCACAAGTGGAAGTCTCACAGACACAAAAACACACTCTAAAAATGAAATACGATTATCATAGCCTGTTACTCAAATAGTAGCCTTATTTAGGAGGGGATAATTGCATTCATAGTAACAACATAGTAGCAACATAGTAATTAAAGAAACAGCACAGTTTTGCATTGATTTGTAAGCATGCATTTTACCTAGACTGTTTTGTTTGTTTTCCTGATTTGGTAAGAAAATCTATTACAGAAAGTAGTAAAAGGTCAGGATTGACATTTCCAAGGACACGAGTTGGAATTTTGTCTCTCTTGTTCAAAATAGGAAGCAGATATTAACATTGTTTTGAAATTCCCCACTCTGCTCTCTCAAGAAATACTTTGCTTGGTATTTTAGAACTGGAAGGCAACAGCTACTCTACTTTACATTTGTGATTCAACGCTTTCATTTATGCGATGACACCCATCCATCAAAGTGTCCCATGTGCATGTTCTCCTCCTGCACTTCCACAGTCATAATGAGAGAACCTAAATATGCAGTGTCTGTTTATAAAACATCCGACATGCAGCAGCATTCATTAATAGATTTCTACTGTGATCACAAGCAGATAGATGACCTTTCTTTTGAGGCCAATGCAGCTTGACTGCAATTATGAGTGCCCCAATTTGCCCTTTAAATCTTAGGTCGGCACGGCTCAGTGAGGAATTGATTAAACTACTGTGTTTCTAAAATGCACCTTCTAGATGATAGCACCATTCTTTAAAGGGTAATATTATACAGAAGAAAACAACTCTTAAATATTACCTATGGTACATATTTTTAAAGAAAAATAAATCACAAGTTTCAAAAGTATAAAGGATATTTGTGTCACTGTTAGTGTAACACCATTTTTTTTTAAATCTGTGTATATCAGTACTTAAACCTTTTATAACGTACTGTACTGTTACCCTTACTATCCTGTAAGAATGTGGTTTGGATTCAAAGCTACATGGGTTTGAGACCAATCTTTTTTGAAAATGTATTTTTATTAATTTATATTGCAATAAGATAACAACATCCGGGTTGCCAACGTGGCACACACCCGACACTGCGGCCTTTCAGGGCCCAGAGAAAAACACTCCAGTACTGACTAACAGTCACCGAACTTTAACCAACCTTCCCTAGTCCCCACCCCCCCACCCCCTGTAGGAAGCATTATGCAAATAGCTATCTTAGCTGCTGGTTTCTCTCCAGGTGAACCTGACTGTAGTCACACCACCATTGAGCCTAGCAATCAAAGGCTGGAACTCAACCTCAGGGTCACTGCATCCGCATCATAGTCACCACCACCATCCGCTTGAAGGTTTCCCACTCCAGGAGAATGGTACTCCCTAGATAGACTAACGCCAAGCCTGTTTGGCCTATCTCAACGAGTTGTTGAAGCCCTGAAAATTTTGCGAAATCATTAAAAAAATCCAGGATGGCTTTGAGCGAATCGATGAAGTCATTTAGGAACAGGAGCATATCGTCGGCGTACAATACCAGGGTCTCATGAATGATACCCACTCTAATATCCCAAACTGTCCCCGAGGACCGAAGAGCGATGGCCAGGGGCTCCATAACCAGGGCAAACAGGAAAGGGGACAGCCCTAAAAAAATGTGACACTGCCAAAGCCAGTCGTATAGCCACTCTGGGGCTCCTATAGAGCATAGAGATCCACTTACTCAATTGTGGTCCAAAACCCATAGCTTCTAAGACCTTACACATAAACTTCCAGTCAACTAAGTCTTTTCTATGTCTATGGATACTACAATTCTAGTCTCTGAGTCAGAAGGGGGGAGTTGCAGGTGTGTGAATAGTCTCCTGAGGTTGGAATCTGTAGATTTACCTTGCATTAAACCCCGTCTGGTCTATGTTAACTATAGTCTGGATAACCTTAGCAAGTCTGGTCGCCAACAGTTTAGTTAGGATCTTTAGGTCTGTATTCAAAAGGGCTATGGGACGGTATGGGGCACATTCAGTCGGGTCTTTTCCTGGCTTTGGTAACAGAATCATGTAAGCCTGCATCATAGAATCTGGTAAGGACTGTTCATAGCAGTGTTCAATTAACCAGTTAAATCTAGTGGCTTAAAGTTCAACATTCAATTTATAGCCTGGAATCCATCAGGCCCCGGGGCTTTATTAGGTGGAAAGGCAAACATCGCTACCTGCACCTCTTAAACCATGATATTGGCATCAAACATGACAGGTATGGACAGCTTCCCAAGTAACTTATCTAAGGCCTCCGTGTCATACAGTGAGATAGGAAGAGTACAGTGACGTGAAAAACTTCACAAATTCCTGCATGATAATTGCCGGATTGCTGACCAAGGCTCCCGCCTTGTCTTTAATAACTGGTATGTGAGCAATTGAAGGATGATCCGCCACCAACATTGCCAGGAGCTTCCCATTCTTGTCCCCTTCTGCAAAGATAGTATGCATTCTCTGAGACTCATCCCCCTGATATGCAATGACAGGTGCTGCCTAGCATCCAGTAGGGACCCATACGAGACCCTCGTCAAGGACCCTGCATGCACCCTCGCACACTCCCTCTCCTCTTATTGTATACTGGTAAGTTCCTCATTATCATTGGTGCGAGCAGTCTT
Source organism: Rana kukunoris (assembly GCA_029574335.1). Classification (NCBI taxonomy): domain Eukaryota; kingdom Metazoa; phylum Chordata; class Amphibia; order Anura; family Ranidae; genus Rana; species Rana kukunoris. Next base: position 137,223,195 of record CM056055.1, read on the forward strand.
GATGGCAGATATGCATTCCCCCTGGCAACCGCCTTGAAATCATCCCACACCACCAGGGGCTCTGCTGAATCCACATTAGAAGTCCAAAACTTCTTGACAGCATCTTCCAGCTGGGCAGCAACCTGCTCGTGCTGCAACCAACTGGGTGACAGACACCAACACCCACTCACCTCCCGGCCCAGACAGCCAGGGTGAGAGAGAGAGGATTGTGATTCGACAGACCCCCGCCAAATATTCAATGCTCACCACAAGTGGCAACATTAGATCATTACCGAATGCCAGGTCAATTCTGGCAGAGGAGCCGTGAGCCAACGATATGTGAGAGAAGCATCTATCAGATGGATGATTCCATCTCTACAGCTCCACCAGGCCAGCCACAGAGGCCCATCCATGTAAATTTTGCCCTGTTTGGATTGTAAGAGTCCAACGCCGGCTTTGTTTGTTTTTAAGTATTGAAATATTGAGGCCCGTTTGAATTTGTGGTTGAGGCACCTTATGTTCCAGGACACTATATTAATTTTATCCACCATAATCCCAGTGAGCATCAAGACTAGCACTATGGAATGGCAGGAGATCTAAAAAATTTCATCAACCTTCAATCTCCATATTGGAGCTAAATGCCAGACAGCAATTACAGGTACATAAGCTGTGACAGTTAAAACTTCCCCCTGCTATTATACCAGAAACAAGTCCCATAAAAAAAAAAACACAAAAACACAATGAAAAGTTTGGCAGCTCCTTGTTGATTCCCATTGCTCCGACTAGCAGGAAGGTGGAGCATCAGAAGAAATGAAAAGGAAAAACCCTTTGGTGCCCAGCATCTAGGGGGTTGAGCCTTCCAGCACAGAACATAACAGCCACTGGCATACTGGCTTTTAGCAGTAGTCATGTATAAAGTGTAACAAACACAATAACCTTGGTAAAGTGGAAGAAGAGAAAAATAAAAAGGGCTATAATGAAATAACTCACTGTCAAGAGTGGGGTTGGGCATTCCCCTCCCAGGTTCCCCACTGGAGGGCCATCCTGAAAAGCATCTCCTGTCTCTCCATGGACCCAAGACCCCACCCTCTTGCCACTATGGTGTTGTTCCACGAGCCCTGTAGGTGCTAGTATGCACCAACCATTGTGATTAACAGCGGGCAATCATGCAATCAGATTCAGTAGCACTGCAGGCTGTATGAAGTTTTCAATAATAAAAGAATGTACAGGGAACAACAGGTGCAACTGTAGATCCGGGTATCCCGACCACACAAGCCGAGTTGAATTAGGAGAGTTCCTGGTCAAGCCAGTCACTTGCCTCCACAGGGTTCTCAAATAATTTCACACTTCCCTTGTATTGGACCATGGGCCTACTTGGGTACAGCATACTCTATTGCATCTCCTTGTCCCTCAGTCGCTTACGGACATCGTTGAAGGAACGGCATTGCTGCTGCGTGGCCGCAGAGAAGTCCAGAAAAACATCACTCTGGCGTTTTCATATTTAAAGCGGATCTCCCACGCCAGATACATTTTTTTCTGAATGGCTATTTAAAACTTAACCACTTAAGGACCCCCGCACGCACATATACGGCCACAGAATGGCACGTACAGGCACAAGGGCGTAAATTTACGTCCCCGCCTGAGTGCGGTTCGGGGGTCCCATCGGGACCCCCTCCGCGGCGTGCGGGGGTCCCCCTACCTCTGGGAGCGATCCGGGATCTGCGGGCGGATGTCCGTGATATCGGCCCCCCCTGCAATCGCTCCCAGCCAATGGGAGCGCGCTCCCAGCCTGTCACTTCCTCCTCCTGTGTTTACACAGGAAGGAGGAAATGATGTATTCTCTCATCGCAGCGCTGTTTCCCAGCGCTGCTGATGAGAGAAGACATCACAAGTAAGTGTGCACCAACACAACACTGACACACACTCACATAGGCATATTAACCCCTTGTGATCGCCCCCCCCACCCCCCTGTCACAGTGTCACTGAATGCAGTGATTTAATCACTGCATTTAGTGTCAGTGTGACAGGCAGTGTAAAAAACAGTTAGTGTTAGGTTCAGGATAGCCCCCCCACCCCCCCTAATAAAGTTTTAACCCCCTGATCACCGCCCTAGTTAACCCTTTCACTCCCTATTGCCAGCGTCACTAAGCGATCATTTTTCTGATCGCTGTATTAGTGCCGCTGTTCCCGCTAGGTAGCTATTTTTTTTTATTGCGATTTTTTTTTTTACTAAAGACATGTGGCTAAATAAATTTTGGCCTAAATGTTTGACTAAAATTTAGTTTATTTGATTTTTTTTTAACAAAAAGTAAAAAATAGTGTTTTTTTTTCAAAAATGTCGCTCTATTTTTGTATATAGCGCAAAAAATAAAAATCGCAGAGGTGATCAAATACCACCAAAAGAAAGCTCTATTTGTGGGAAGAAAAGGACGCAAATTTTGTTTGGGAGCCACGTCGCACGACCGCGCAATTGTCTGTTAAAGCGACGCAGTGCCGAATCGCAAAAACACCTTGGGTCATTTACCAGCGTATTGGTCCGGGTCTTAAGTGGTTAAATTACCGTAATTTCTGGAACTGACATGTCCTGTCTCCGCCGGCCGCTCCGCTGCTTTACAGTGTGAAATAACAAGTTATATTCTCCCTTCCGGTTTAGGCATAATTTTAACTGTGGGCATAAGCCCACAGCCCGGCACTTCCTTTTCCGGTGGATGCTGATGTCCCAGCATCCACCGCTTGATCTCGCGCATGCGCGCGAGCAACGGGGACCAGCGGCTTTGGCGTAATGGAGATTTTTGTAAAGCCCGCCCTCCAGCCTTTGTTTACATCGCGCGTCACTTCCTCTTCCTCGAAATCGCGCGATACCTCGTCTAACATGGGAAGAATACCATCTGAAGGGAGCTATGACACAAGCTCCCAGAGGACACTGCACTGGACAGGAAACAAAGAGAAACCCGAGCAAAAACCCAGGAAAGGCAGACCGGAAGCCCATCAAGTTTAATGGTACTGTAAATCTTATTTTAATTGAAAATATCGGTTTCAGCATTCTTTAGGAGCAGTATTATTTATGCGATCCTGTTTAATTTTGGGTGGAGAACCGCCGGCTTTTTCTGTAGCCAGTATGCTGTCTTAGAGGGCTTAAAAGAAGCAGATGCTTATTGTTTTTTATTTTTTTTTATTTTTACAAAGAAGTAAATCCCCTGTCCCCTGGCTGTTGTCTCCAGCTGATTTTCATTAAAATTAAGACGTCTTGGAATACTACTACAGAACCCCTACTACAGACTAAAATTTTAACCATTACCAGCTCCTGCCACCTCCCCTGGCCTATTCCAATGCATCAGCATTGTAAAGTTACCATGCAACATTCCCCCCATGTAATAAGCCATGGGCAGATTTGTTCATTACTACTAACACATTTCTAGGTATCTGTTGTTGTTTTTACTGCTCTAAAAACTGAAAAAAGTTGAAATGTTAAAAGTTTTATAAAGATGATTATACCTTAGTGTTCGTTTAACTTTAAGCAGACATGTGCTGTAATAACTGTGTCTAAAAAGGCTGGTGGATGGTAAAGGACTAGTTACCAGCATTGCTTCCTGAAGCTGGTCCTTTCCCAATTATTGATCTACCATGCCTTTTTGTGCCATGTCTCTGACTGAAGGTGATCAATCTAGGAGAGGAGGATGGCTTTGATCTCTCATGTTATATCTCCCCCCGATGACAGGTGATGATAATGATACGCAGCAGGAAAGGTGCAGAAAAGGCAAATGCAAGATGATCCTTGAATTGTAGGTCCTCAAATAGGGGTTCTTTCCCAGCTAGGAAAACAGCAAGCAGCACAGTAGTAAAGATGTAGGTACTATAAAATGTACAAGGTGAGCAAAGAGGTTGTGTTTTGCTAAATGGATGAAAGGTTAGCAGTCAGATGATGTATTAATTGCCATACTAACAATGTTAAATATGTAATTGAGCGCACACAGTGTTCCGTTCAATGTGTTGGGTGTACAATCAAGGTCCCTGCATATTTGCATTGAAGAACATTTTATTAGAACCAGTCTCAATGTTAAACAGTTATCGAATGCTTCTTGCATTTTAGAGATATACATGGAGGAAATATGGCACACTTTTCTTTACATTGCAGAGAGAGAGAGTGATGGCACACCGAAGGGGAGGTGACCTATACTGCTGCCTGTTAGGGAAGTGTGGTGGATTTTCCAGCTCCATAATAGAATACCCAAATGGACTCAATTACTGTTTGGATGTGGTTCTTTAATTCAAATTAGTATTTTTTATTTTTTGCTTTGCTGGATTTACCTCTGAATCTGTGGTCAGTATAACAGCTTTGTTATGCTATTAATAGTTATTTTTTGTTTTATGTATTGTTTATTGCTCACTAGTTTGTCTGCTCTTTTATGAGGCAATTATGTCTAATTAATGTAACCATTGATTTTTATGAAACAAAAAAAAAAGTAATCATTGATTCTTTTCATAGTGTGCATTAAAAAGACTCTGGTAGAATCCAGCAGGTAGCTATGACTAAAGCCTTGTACAAATGCTTAGATTTTCAGACGACCGAACGTCCAATTTTTGTGGCATGCTAGTCTCATGTCAAAAGCGAAGAGGTTACTAACAAAACAAAAAATATTCTTTAGTTTCGAAGCATGCCTAGTCTTGCTCTTACGATTTTTTTCATATGAAACCCATACTAATGAAATTCAAAATCAGACATTAAGTTCACATCTGACAAAATTTTTATATAGTCTGCACCACATCGAGCTTTTGTCTGATGAAAAAAGTGAAAAATCGGCTGTCGAATGCACCGTACCAATGATCTGAAAATCGCCAGCCATCTTGTTTTCCTTTCTGATCTTCATATTTTGTGTACAAACCTTAACCACTTGCTTACTGGGCACATATACCCCCTTCCTGCCCAGGCGAAATTTCAGCTTTTAGGAAATTGAGGTGACTTAAATTAAAATTGCACGGTCATACGACGTGGCTCCCAAACAAAATTGACATCCTTTTTTTCCCACAAATAGAGCTTTCTTTTGGTGGTATTTGATCACCTCCATGGTTTTTATTTTTTGCGCTATAAACAAAAAAAGAGCGACAATTTTGATTTTATTTTGAAAAATAATAAATATCCATAAAAAAAAAAAAAAAAAATTCTCAGTTTAGGCCGATATGTATTCTACATATTTTTGGTAAAAAAAATCGCAATAAGCGTACAGTGATTGGTTTGTGCAAAAGTTATAGTGACTACAAAATAGTGGATAGAATTCTGACTTTTTTTTTTCTTTACTAGTAATACGGCGATCTGCGTATTTTGTCAGGACTGCGATATTGCGGGGGACACATCGGACACTATTGACAAATTTTTGGGACCATTCACATTAATACAGCGAACAGTGCTATAGAAATGCATTGATTACTGTATAAATGTGACTGTCAGGGAAGGGGTTAACACTAGGGGGCATGGAAGGGGTTAAATGTGTATCCTGGGTGTGTTCTAACTGTGTGTGGAAGGGGACTGACTGGGGGAGGTGACCAATGCTGTATCCCTATGTACAAGGGACACAGCTTCTGTCTCCTCTCCCTGACAGGACGTGGAGCTCTGTGCTCTGTTTACACACAGAGCTCCACATCCCTGCTCTGACATTGCCGATCGCGGGTACCTCATGGCCATCGCGGCCGCCAGGCACGCGCATCGGCATCTCGAGGACGCCCCGGGGGCGCGTGCGCCCCCCAGTGGCCAGAGGACTCGAGGACGTCATACGACGTCCTCCTGGATTTACAGAGCCACCGTGAGGCCGTCATTTGACTATGGCCTGAGGCTCAAGTAGTTAAGGATTAAGACCCTGATTGAACCACAAAGACAATACTGTGAAAAATCAATATTTATGCAGCTTTCACTATTCATTTCTATTTGCAGTGTTTTTTTTGCTACCCTTAACCGTATTTGCATGATTGCTTCTAAATTTGCATCTGTTTAGTAAACAGCAAATTACAGTTAGTCCTTGTCTAATCATTAAGTATATTACTTTGTTAAATGACCCATAAATCATGTCAATGTCAGTCTTCTAATCAATTCACAGATCCTAGCCAAACAAACCCCAACTTTATACTGAGCCTGCTTTTAAAAACCACTTCAGATCCGCCCCACGTCCAAAGACGTCATTTTTTTGAAGATGGATATCTCGGTAACGGCAGCAGCTGCTGCCACAACCGAGGTATCCATCTCTTCGTGGGGCGGTCCTGTTAACGATAACGGCGGTCATCGCGGCGGATTCACCGCGAGATCGCCGTTACCGGCGGCGGGAGAGGGTGCCGAAACTCCCGCCGCTCTCCCGCGCCCTCCGCCGCTTACCGTAGCCGTCGGTAGCGGCGGAGGCGATCGGGTCCTCTTGCTGGCTGTCCGGGGATGCGACTGAGGGAAAAAATGTCCCTCAGCCGTCCCCATACCTCTGCTGGGCGGAAGTGACGTCAAAACATCATTTCCGCCCAGCCTCTTAAAGAGACATTTAATTTGTTTACATTTTGACTTTTTTTTTTTTTGTTTTTCTTTTTTTTTTTTGCATTGAAGCCTGAATATGAGATCTGAGGTCTTTTTGACCCCAGATCTCATATATAAGAGGACCTGTCATGCTTTTTTCTATTACAAGGGATGTTTACATTCCTTGTAATAGGAATAAAAGTGATATTTTTTTTTTTTTTTCAGTGTTAAACATTATAAAATAAATAGAAATAAAAACGAAAACCAAAAAAAATTTTTTTTAAAGCGCCCCGTCCCGACGAGCTCGCGCGCAGAAGCAAACGCATACGCGAGTAGCGCCCGCATATGAAAACGGTGTTCAAACCACACAAGTGAGGTATTGCCGCGATCGTTAGAGCGAGAGCAATAATTCTAGCCCTAGACCTCCTCTGCATCTCAAAAAATGCAACCTGTAGAATTTTTTAAACGTCGCCTATCGAGATTTTTAAGGGTAAAAGTTTGACGCCATGCCACGAGCGGGCGCAATTTTTAAGCGTGACATGTTGGGTATCATTTTACTCGGCGTAACATCATCTTTCACAATATATAAAAAAATTGGGCCAAATTTATTGTTGTCTTATTTTTTAATTCAAGAAAGTGAATTTTTTCCAAAAAAAGTGCGCTTGTAAGACCGCTGCGCAAATACGGTGTGAGAAAAAGTATTGCAATGACCGCCATTTTATTCTCTAGGGTGTTAGAAAAAAAAATATATAATGTTTGGGGGTTTTAAATAATTTTCTAGCAAAAAAAACTGTTTTAGTCTCGTAAGCACCGAATCTGAAAAACAGGCTCGGGGCTGAAGTGGTTAGATTCACAAATGTGACTTCATATTCTGAATGAAGGTGTCAGAGAAAGTTCCCCTTTAAGCACCACTCTTAAAGATCTAAGATCTGAATGCAGCAGTATACATGTTTTACATTACCACCAAACAGGGGTCACTGTTGATTCATTGATGGTATGCCTTAGCATTTAAACCACCGAGGTTAAAAATTACGAAACTTAATTTTCTTGTACAACATAGGCTTGCTCCACCCTATACCATTAAAATTGCTGCTTAAGGCTGGATTCACACCTATGCAGTTTTAGTGCTTTTTGCATTTTGCAGATTTGCACTACAGAACATGTTCCATAGGAAACCATGTTAAATGGACTGCAGTGCAAATCTGCAAAATTCAAAAAGTACTAGAACTGCATAGGTGTAAATCCAGACTTAGGTAGTGGATTATATTTTTTAGAGATGGGTTCTTAAAGTGTCAAAATTAATTAACATGTTGATACAAAAATGTACTAAAAACATATTTTTTTGGCTTTTATAAAGTAAAACGAAGGAGCAGGAAGTAAATGCACTTAAGACCCCTATTAATAACAATCATTACAGTTGTATATTAGCTAAAAAATGTTACATTAAATTCCACTGTCACAAATGTGGCAGTTGTTTATTTAGGGCAAAATTAGTCATACTGAGCTCTGCCTGTCAAGAGGATTTCAAACTGAATCATATCAACCAAACTGGCGCTGATGAAAAATTCTGTCATTATACTGTTATCCCTGGAAATAGAATAAAAACAGGTTCAAGACACACACATGCCTCTTAAAGACTGGAGGTGAAAACATTTCCCCCATAAATCAGACTGTTTCAGCCCACCATGTGCCTACTGTGAACCACCTGGCAGATTATTTTCTACTCTCTACCCCCCAAGAAATAAGCAAAATAACTTTGTTAATGTTTCTTAGCTCTTGCTCTCGCTGTGTATATTTACAATTTATATAACTGTAGACAAACATTTTAGTAAATCTAAAATGGCATGAATAGAATATGTATTATTTTTAAATGCTTGGCTGTTTAACCACTTAAAGACCTTGGTTGTTTTTCAGATTTGGCGTTTACAAGACTAAAACAGTTCTTTTTGCTAGAAAATTACTTAAAACCCCCAAACATTATATACAGTATATTTTTTCTAACACCCTAGAGAATAAAATGGCAGTCATTGCAATACTTTTTGTCACACTGTATTTGCGCAGCATTCTTACAAGCGTACTTTTTTTGGAAAAAAAACGATTTTTTGAATAAAAAAATAAGACAACAGTAAAGTTAGCCCAATTGTTTTATATATTGTGAAGGATAATGTTACACCGAGTAAAATGATACCCAACATGTCACGCTTCAAAATTGTGCCCGCTCGTGAAATGGCGTCAAACTTTTACCCTAAAAAATCTCCACAGGCGACATTTAAACAATTTTTGCATCTTTTGAGCTACAGAGGAGATCTAGGGCTAGAATTATTGCTCCCGCTCTAATGATCCCGGTGATACCTCACTTGTGTGGTTTAAACACTGTTTTCATATGCGGGCGCTACTCCGCTTCTGCGCTTTAAAAAAAAAATATTCTTATTTATTTTAATTAATTTTATTAATTTTTACACTAAAAAAATGATCACTTTTATTCCTATTACAAGGAATATAAACATCCATTGTAATAGAAAAAAGCATGACAGGTCCTCTCAAATATGAGATCTGGGGTCAAAAAGACCCCAAAAAAAAGACCCCAAAAAGAACCAGTCTTTTGTTGTGGGACCTGTAATCCTTCAATTTTGGGGGGTCACATTCCCACCAAAAGTGAAGGACTACAAGTCCCAGCATGAACTCCTAATGGCTAAAGATGTAACCCCCCCAAATTTGAAGGACTACAACACACAGCATGAACCCCCTGAGATCTAAGGGTGTGATCCCATAGATTTCACAGGTTTATACTGGGACCTGTAGTTCTTTACTATTGGGGGGGGTCTCACATCTGTAGCTCTGGGGGGTGATGCTGGGACCTGTAGTCCTTAACTTTAGGGAGGTCACCCCCCCAAAGTAAATGACTACCAGTCCCAGCATGGACCCCTGATATCTAAAGATGTGACCTTCCTCCCAAATTAGAAACTCCCAGCATGAACCCGTGAGATCTAAGGGTGTGACCCTATTTATTTCACAGATGTATGCTGGGACCTGTAGTTCTTCACTAGTTTGGGGGGGTCACATCTTAAGCTCTGAGAGGTTCATGCGGGACACTGTATTGTCCCGGAGTGAAGGTGCCTGGGACAGACCTGCAGAATGCGAGACTGTCCCGGGCAATCCGGGACACGCGTCACCCTATGCTGCCCCCCCCTACCCCCCCTTTGTTTGCTGTACACGGGTTGCAAGAAGTTCATACAAAGTCAAATTTGGATAATTACATAAGCTGCTTTAAAAATGACATTTACTTTTGTTTATGAATACAAAACAGAATTTGTGCAGTTTATATCTGGCATTACTTCAGTTTTAAATGTAGTCAATTAACACTGAGGTTGATTTACAAAAGGCAAATAGACTGTTCACTTTGCAAGGGAAGCCACGCGTTGTAAGGGAATTATCACCAGAGTGTAAGGCTCTGGTGACTTCCATCATCCAGTCATGTGCAGGTATTTTTTTTATATTTCCCTTGAACTTGATTGGTTATTCCCTGTAAAGTGAAATCTCCCTACATTCACGAAGTTCTAATGCAAATTTAATTGCTCTACCAGCTCTATGCAATGGTTTTGCACAGAGCTGCCCCATCCTCCCCTTCTCGGCTCACCACTGAGTGTCCATTGCCATTTGCTATGAGAGCACTCATTATGACTCACTCATGAGCCAGTTATATGTGTCCATAAACACAGAGCATGGCTTGGTCCTGCCCCACCCTCTCACCACTGGCTGTGATTGACAGCAGTGGGATCCCTTGAGCCAATGAGGACAAAGAGCGAAGAGCACATCTTCTCTTGTGCACATCACTGGATCAAGACTGGGCTCAGGTAAATATGAGGGGAGCTGCATGCAGAAGTATTTTAACTTAATGCATAGAATAAAAGGAGTAATTCTATGCATTAAGATAAAACACCTTCTTTGTGTAGCAGCCTTCTCTCTCCAGCAATGTTCACGAATCCCCTCAACCATACAGTACACTCCTTCTGATTGATTGACAGCCATGAGAGCCAAGCCCCGCTGCTCTGTCTCAACCAAAGTCAGTCAGCCATTTAGGAGAGTGAAGAGTGGGGCAAGGTCAAGGCTCTGTATCTGAATGGATACACGGAGCTATGACTCAGCTTGGGTGACCCCTGTAGCAAGCTGATGGCTGAGGGGCACTCAAAGAAAGGAGGGACTAGGAGCAGCAAAGAGGGACCCCAGAAAAGGAGGATCCAAGATCCTCTGTGCAAAATCAACTGCACAGAGGGGGTAAGTATAACATGGAAAAAATAAAAATAAATCAGCCTTTACAACCACTTTAAGTAAATCTAAAGGGAATTGGAAAGTGTAGGGGAATCCCATAAACCACAATAATTTATAATTATTTATAATTTATACATCAACACAATTTACATTTTATTCATTTTACATTTTATTTGTATTTATTTTGTATATGTAGTCTATTGAGGCATAAAAATATAGATGACTACAATTTTCAATACGGGAGACTAACAATTTCAATTCAGAGCCGATGCCTGCTATCAAATCCTCTGTGCCTGGTACCCTCTTATATCATTAATTCATTAGAATTTCCAATGCACATGTTCTCCTTGACAAGAGCATTCATTGGAATACCAGATCCCTCCTCTGCCAAGACCACTGTGCCTCATGTGAGCTCAAGCTGATTTCCTTATTGCGAGAGCAGTGCTTCCACTTACACTACCATCTGGTAACTTTGTCTCTCTCTGCTGAACACTGAATACTAACACTCATTTAAATATGGGAGCAGTTGTGTTTTTCTATTGCAGTTGCAAAGTTAATGCAAATAGTCTGGTTAATCTCTCCACTTGCATTAAATATGGATAAACGTATGCCAAACCAGACTGTCCAGACATCAGCGTAGAAAGGGTCAGTTTTTTTTTTTTTAGAGCCACATCCTGACATGATAAATTCAGGAGAAATAAAAACACTGGGCCAGATTCACAGAGCGATTACGCCTGCGCAACTGCTGTTGCGCGTGCGTAAGTCTAAATGTGCGCGTGCGTATAGTTGGACGCGATTCACAAAACAATATACGCCAGAAATCTACGTTTTTTGGTCCGGCGTAATTGAGTTAGACATTCGCTTCCCTTCGCGCAAAACTGCGCTAGACACACCATTGATTTGCTAGTCAAATATGCTAATGAGGGAGTTACGGGGATCCACAAAAAAACGCAGTTGCTGCGCAGGCTACGCGATGTGCGCAACTGCAAAATGTCCTGTCTAAAGTTAGAGCCCATAAAAGCTGATCTAACTTTTGAAAAAAAGTCTAATTGTCAGATAAAGCAACACCGTTACTGAGGAGCAGACCACACACACGTGTTGCACTACAATTTGACTGCCAACATGCTAGGGGCATCGTCGCTCATAGCTGCACTAGTGAATATAGATGACCAAAGAAGGAGGAGGGCACGGAGGATGGCACGGGAGAGGGTATACCGCACCCGCATACACCTGTTTGGCATGAATGATTCAGAGGTCTTTCGCATCTTCAGATTCCCCCCTCATGCCATCCTGGAATTAACCACAACCTTGCAGGAGGACATCACCAGCCCAACACAACGCTCACATGCAGTGCAGCCACTGGTCAAGGTCCTGGCAACACTCCATGTCCTTGCCAGTGGCTCTTTTCAGCGTACAAGTGGAGTGGTGGCTGGGATGTCACAATCCTCCATGAGCAGATGTGTGCACCAGGTTGTCCCTGCAATCCTCACACGCTTGGCCAACCAAATCATCAAACCCACCACTGAGGAGCTTCGAATCAAGGCAATGGCAGATTTCTACCGAATTGCCAGATTCCCACGCACCATCGGGGCCATAGATTGCACACATGTGGCACTCCAGCCCCCCCATGAGACCGAGCACATGTACCGCAATCGGAAGAATTGGCACTCCATCAACGTACAGGTGATAGTTGATGCCCAAGGCCTCATATGGCACGTCCGTGCCAAACACCCAGGGTCCAGCCATGACAGCTACATCTACAATCAAAGCCACATCCGAACAGAATTCGAACAGAACGTGTATGGGAACACCTGGCTGGTTGGTGAGTGACATGGGAGTCAGGCATGACTATCCCCTCCCGTCATGCACAACAGAAGTGGCACATGCATGACTAACATTCTCCTGTCTTTTCCTTTACAGGTGACTCTGCATATGCACTGGGACCCCATCTCATGACTCCTATCCGGAACCCCCAAACCCCAGGAGAGGAACGATACAATGAAGCACACATCAAAACCCGTGCAGTGGTGGAGCGCACCTTTGGCCTCCTGAAGTCACGTTTCCGATGCCTGGATAAGTCTGGGGGTACACTGTTGTATTCCCCAAACTTCGTGTGCCATATCATCGCTGCATGTTGCATGCTACACAATCTCGCAGTGAGGAAGGGCCTGCAGGTTGAGCTACGTGATGATCTGACCCCCCAACCAGAAAATCAACCCCTAACCGAGGATACCCCGTCTTCTGAGGGAAGAGCAGTCAGGAGGCAGCTCATATTGGGCATCTTTGCACGTTAAACACACACATTAATCATGGCACAATGAGAATGCATGCATGCACACCACTATGGTCCCTAGCACACACACCCCACATCCTCATCAAATTGGATTGGCACCAGTCCACCATGCAAGACTGGTGAGCAGTAACGCCACGTCAAGGCTCCAATTATGTCACTGTACATTCATACACCATTCACACGGACCTGGGAATCACTTCTCCCTGGTCCTGGGGAACCCTTCTCCACCAAAATTGAGGGTGACACCCCTTTTCCAGCAGGAATGTCACCCCCACATTCAAACATCATTCACAACCCAAAATATGCCAAAAAAGTCAAACAAACAAAAATGCATTGAAAAAAAAAATGCTTAGAAAAAACAAAAAAAAGCAGAGAACAAAAATAAAAAAGCTTTCAAAACAAACAAAAGGGGGAAAAAAAAATTATTGCCCTCTGCCTGAGCCACGCCTGGGGCGCCCCCGGCCACGGCCCCGGACCCTCAGGGGAGACGCATGGGGGAGGGGAAAAGCCGGGGAAGGAGGAGCAGCCCCTGAGATCTGCCCACCTGGCGGCCTGCCCTCCAAGGCCACGGCTATTCTGTCCAGGGCAGCACCAAGTGTTGCCGTGTTGCCCTGGATAGCCTGGGTAAGGGCCCTCACATCCTGCCCAACGCCTGCTGCTGTAGTTTGCAGGTCATTTAGGCAGGTTGTGGAGGCCCGGGAGTGGGAGTCCAGGTTACCCAGGCTATCATTAATGGAGGACAGGCTCTGATCCACCCGCCCCATAGTCTGGCAGAGCTGTCTCAGAAGGCGGGTCTGGGTGGCCAGGTTCCTTCTCAGACAGGCGGGCATGAGATTGGGCGCCCCCCTGGTGCTTGGGGATGACCTCCTGGCTCTTGCTGATGGTTGTGGCCGGGGAGAAGGGGAGGCCCTTGTGAGGGGAGCCATGTTGGGGGAGGAGGGGGGGGGGCTGACTCTTAGGGAGGGCAGGCTTCTTGCAGCCAGAGGGGAAGAGTCCGCAGAAACCAAAGGGCCAGTGCCTTCCATGGACTCCTCCTCCTCATGATTCTGCTCCTCCTCATGATCGTCCTCCGCATGATCCTCCCCCTCCTCTTGTTCCTCCTCTGCGGACTCTGGCCTTGTTGGGGGGGCCTCATTAGGCTGCTGTCCTGGGGTTGGAGCGGTCAGTCCAGATGGCCCTGCACCCTCCTGCACAGCTGTGGATGACACAAAACATTCACAGGTTGGAGGATCCACACACTTGCCACATATTCCCTTTCACCCCCTCCCCCACACATGCTACACACCTGAGAGAAATAAAAACCTTACCTGGCACCGCGGGGACCGGACTTGTGTCAAAGCCTGGCAGGCCCTCCACTTCATGCCGGTGAAAGGTCAGGGCCACCACACGCTCCGTCTCTGAAAATCTAACCCGGCATGGTGGGCCCCCTCCTGTGCCCCTGGCATGGGCATTTATTGCGGCCAGTTTTTTTTTCACCTCACGCCGGAGGTCATTTATTTTCTTTTCTATCCCAGAGCGGGTCCGTGTCTCCCCCTCCCCCGATGAATTGACCTGCTCCGTGATTATATCCAAGATCTCCCTCCTCCTGGCCGGGGTGGTGGTGGCACTCTGCGGGCCGTGGAGAAAACGCCCATAGTCGGTAATGGCCCGGGCAAGAATTCTTTTTTCCCCCACAGTAAAATTGAGCTTTCTTTTTCTCTCAGTCATACTTCCAAACAAACTCACTAGCAGTCACCAAAAATCTGTCACAAATACAAGCACAACCAATCAGACAAGAACACACACAAAGAGAAAAAGAACAGCCAAAAATCACACTAGCACTCAGCAAGAAACACACACAAAAAAATCAGATGAAAAAAAAAAGCAAGAAAACAAACGCTCAGAAATCTATCAATCAAACAAACAGTCTCAAACACTTATCAAAATACACTTTCACAAAACTACCAACAAGCACAAGATCACACAGAACACTAATCTCACAACTACAAAACACACTCTAACGAACAACAGAGCAAAAGCACTTGATTCAATGGGAAGGGACACAAAGGGATGTACTTTTGCAATGGAAGGGCGTTTGTGTGTGTCTATTTATGCTGTCTGCGTAGTTCACAACATTGCCCTAGTCCATTTCCAATTTCAATGATTGCGCCGCTCCCGAGTTGTGAGCATGCGCACAACGGAGCTGACATGGTTTCCTTCACGCGCGCATGCGCGAGTCGGCCGGCCCTTCATTTGCATGGGGTCACGGCTCATTTCAATGTAACACGCCCACGTCCCTCCCAATTTGTATTACTCCTCCTTACGCCTACGGAAAAAACCTTACGTTTGCGCAAGCTCTTGCGTAAAAGCTACGTGAATCGCCGGATTACGCGGCTAGATTGCGCAAGTCTAACGGAAAAGTGGTGCGCTACGCCGGAATGATAATGCGCCGATCTACGTGAATCTGCCCCACTGTGCTTTATGGGCGTATTTGGATGTAGGAGAAAGGTCACATACTTTCCAAAAGTCCTTAACATTCTGCATCTGAGCCACAGGCCTTTTGTTACAGATATTAAATCCAATGTTGGTTATTCAATGGCGAATCTGTAAACTGCTAATTATTCTCAGTTGTAACGTCTAAAGGAGGAAAATCTGAAGCCTTTAAACCGTGCTTGAAATTAAACTGGTTACATAAGTGTAGCTCATTTTAGTTTCAGTAAAACCATTAAAATGTAGGAATTATGTTTGGCCTCTGCTCTAAGTCAAGAATATGTTTTGCAACTTGTGGGCCTTAGGCACCGTTTCTCACTCAGTCACCCTTGGAGAGGTCCCCACTCTGGCTTTATACTGTTCCATTCCTACGGCTCCACACAGATATGAAATTACTGAGGCAATCTATGTAATGACAGAAAAAAAGACTAAAGATAAGGTTGTGGTCTCTGGTGGGCAGTTTCTGAGTTTTCGGAAATCCGATTTTTTTAGGAGCATGCATAGGTGCACGGAATAAATAAAGCATGTAGCCTGTGACTAATACCCAGTTCCAGGGGCGGACTGACAACTCATGGGGCCCCCGGGCAATAGGAGGTTATGGGGCCCCCGGGCAATAGGAGATTATGGGGCCCCCGGGCAATAGGAGATTATGGGGCCCCCGGGCAATAGGAGATTATGGGGCCCCCGGGCAATAGGAGATTATGGGGCCCCCGGGCAATAGGAGATTATGGGGCCCCCGGGCAATAGGAGATTATGGGGCCCCCGGGCAATAGGAGATTATGGGGCCCCCGGGCAATAGGAGATGGGGCCACACAGTATACACACACACAGTATACATACACACAGAATACACAAACACGCACTGAAAAAGGTACTGGGGAGGCGGGGCAGCTATAATCTTTTTTAGACCAAAAGGATGTCGTTAAGGGACATTTCAGGGAAAGATGTAAAAAAAACACAACTTTTCACATACTGTCCCTGGTTTTATTGAGTCTGGCACCCAAATGGGGCCCCCCTAGTGGCATGGGACACTCGGGCAGTGCACGAGAGCCCAAATGGTCAGTCCACCCCTGCCCAGTGCATTGCATGACAAGTATTTTCTATTTTTCGCTTTTGTTTAACCACTTAAGCCCCGGACTAATATGCTGCTAAATGCCCAAAGGTATTTTTACAATTTAGCACTGCATCGCTTTAACAGACAATTGCGCGGTCGTGCGACGTGGCTCCCAAACAAAATTTGCGTCCTTTTCTTCTTACAAATAGAGCTTTCTTTTGATGGTATTTGATTGCCTCTGCGATTTTAATTTTTTGCGATATAAAAACGGAAAAAGACCGAAAATTTCGAAAAAAAAATGATATTTTCTACTTTTTGTTATAAGAAAAATCGAATAAACTAAATTTTGGTCAAATATTTAGGCCAAAATGTATTCAGCCACATGTCTTTAGTAAAAATAAATAAAAAATCGCAATATAAAAAAAAAATGATCTGAAGGGGTTAAATGTGCCTATGTGTATGGTGTCAGTGTAGTGTTAGTGCGACTTACTAATTGATGTCTTCTCTCCTCTCGTCAGATCGAAAATACCGCCGAAAAGAGAGGTGACATCACTTCCTCTGCCTGTGTTTACATTACACAGGCAGAGGGCGGGCAGCGGGGGAGGAAGTGGATTCGATAGGAGCGATCGCGAGGGGGAGGACAGAAACGAACAGCCGCCCCCTCATCCCGGATCGCTCCCAGACACTTACCGACCGCCGCATGTAGCGGAGGGGGTCCCGATCGGACTCCCGACCCGCAGGAAGGCAGGGACGTACCAGTACGCCCATCTGCCTGTACGTGCCATTCTGTGGACGTACATATACATGCAGCGGGCGTTAAGTGGTTAAACCCTTTTTTCAGTATCCACATGTGCCTAGAAAATTAGTTTTGACCTCTGCATCTCTTCACTTAAGAGGGCTGGACAAAAACCTACATTTTTCTCTGTCCAAACATGAACTTGTGAGAAAAAAAAAATCATGAAAATATGATTTCTTTCTCTGTGATAAATGGGCTGAAATAATGTTTAACTAGTAACTGCTAGATTAACTTAATTCACTTGAACTAAATGAACTTTTCATGTGGGTGGCTCTCGTGTCTACTTTGTTGATTTCAGCAGTTACACATGCAATCTTAAAACACCTACATAATAGGTTAGGTGATTCAAGTGGGTGGGGGCAAACTCCAACTTTCACAAAAGGTTCTTGCATTTTACAGTCTAAGTCTACAGACCCCATTGTAGTATGTCAACATCTGCTGAATGTAGTTAAATAATAGAGATTCAAAAATAAATAATACAGTTCGCTTTACAGTTTCAGCAGCAATTATGTGAGTATTTCCTATGTTTCTTTGTAGCGCAATTTCTTCTTTAGTTCTGAAAACTGCTTGGCTCCTCTAGTCTGCAATTAGTCCTCTTTGTGTTTTTTTTAATTGCCACACAATTATGATTAAGAACACAATTATTCCCATTAAAAGTCATCACCTAATGAATTTTCCAGAAACTCCTGCTAATATCTGCAACCTTAATCTCTTCAATTAAGATCCATTTATTCTATTTTTATGCCCTCGCACAAACTAGAATATGTACATTTTACAGATTCTACGAAATAAAACTGAAAATTAAATCCTGGCATATACCATTTGTAATGTATACTACAAGTGTGCATTCCAGCTCCATGTGCTCATTGACTCCCACAACCTTGAATTATAGGAAGGGAAAAAAATCCCCAATTTCAGATGTAACATACAGTTTATGTTGAAAGCCAACTTTCCTGCTGTGCTAAACTTTCTGAATCAAATAGAAAAATCACGATTATAATGTTTTGTTATTTTTTTTACTATCTGGTAATTGGAATACACACCGGGAGCTGTGCCTGTTTTATAACATAACTTATTAAGAAAGCATGATAATGTTGGAGTTACACACCATTCCTAGTTAATATAAAACACTGTTCGATTATCTGAAGGAGAAATCAACTCAGATTCAATTCTTGCCGAAACTAATCTCACACGGGAATGAAACACTGGATGCCAAAATGTACAAACCAACATAAAAGTAAATGTGGCCACAATAGTGCTTTATACTTACAAAATAGCAATTAAAATAGAATGTTCCCGAGCATTTAACATGAAATAGATCAACTTCAGAGTATTTAATATACAGTACTGTACAAAAGTTTTAGGCAGGTGTGAAGCAATGCTGTAAAGCAAAAATGCTTTCAAAAATATATAATATAATATATAAATATATATTTTAGTTGTTTCTTTTTATCAATTTAAAAAATGCAAAACAGAGCAAACAGAATAAAAATCTAAATGTAAATAATATTTGGTGTGACTACCCTTTGGGCTCAAACAAGCATTAATTCCTATACTTGCACACGTTATATGCTTGCATACAGAGGCCCAGATTCATAAAGCAATTACGCCTGTCTAACTGGTGTTAGACAGGAGTCATTTCAAATTTCGCGAAGTTTTCGCGAATCACTAGTTTGAATCCTCAAACCATGATACGGCGGCTTCGGGCTTCGATCCGAGAGGCTTACGTCTTCGTAAGCCTTCGGATCTACGCTGCGATATTTTTGCGGCCGCTGGGAGGAGTTCGCGTCGTTTTGATGCGTCGGGATATGCAAATGTGTTTTTACGGCGATCCACGAAGATACGAGCGGTCTTCGCAATCGCTTACGTCTGTTTTTTTTTACGTACTGTTAGACCAGCTTTTTGCTGGTCTAACGGTGCGTAGCCCATGTTAAGTATGGCCGTCGTTCCCGCGTCGAATTTAATTAATTTTTTTATTTTTTTACGTAACTCGTTCGGGAATAGAAATGTCCGTAAACAACGCTACTCAAACAACGAATGACGTAACAACGTGATTTCGCGCAATGCACGGCGGGAAATTTGCGAACGGAGCATGCGCAGTTCGATCGCCGCGGGAACGCGCCTATTTTAAATCCTTCACGCCCCCTACTCGTGTAGATGGATTGCGACGGGAGAAATACACTACGCCGCCGTCGTTTACTGGACAAAATCTACCTGGATTCCACGTAGAGCCAGGTAAAAAACGGCGGCGTAGTGTATTTCTGATACGCTACGAGAATCCAATTCTCTCTGAATCTGGCCCAAAGTCTCTAAG
This sequence comes from Rana kukunoris, assembly GCA_029574335.1. Classification (NCBI taxonomy): domain Eukaryota; kingdom Metazoa; phylum Chordata; class Amphibia; order Anura; family Ranidae; genus Rana; species Rana kukunoris. Next base: position 137,242,856 of record CM056055.1, read on the forward strand.
GCCACGTACACACGATCGAATCTATCTGCTGGAAACGCTCTGACAGACCATTTCAGCAGACAAATTCGATCGTGTGTACGGGCGGACAGACAGATTTTTCCAGCAGACAGATATTAAAGCATGCTTTAAAATCTGTCTGCTGGGAATCCGTCCGTCCGATATGTCTTCTGGTTAGTACACTAACCAGCAGACATATCTGCTCGCACATGCGTCGAATGTATCCGACGCATGCGCGGAAGTGTTTTACTTCCTGGTGCGGTGACGCGGTGGCCTCAACGTCATCGCCACGTCACAGTGCTGTCTGCCGGCGGGGATTTTGGTTCAATCGTGTGTACAGCGATCAAACCAAAACAGCCCAGCAGACAAATCTGATCAAATCGGTCTGTCAGACAGATTTAAACAGATTTATTTAATGGTGTGTACGGGGCCTCAGGCGAAATTGGAAATGTATATATATATATATATATATATATATATATATATATATATAAATGTAGGAGGGGTAGTGTCGCTACCTGTCACTAACAAACCCAAAGGATCTGAATGACTAGGACCAAAAGTGAAGGTGGCGTGTGAATAAATTATAAAAACACAAAAAAGGTCAAAACCGTGTGTGCGTACACCATATGATGTATCACAGGACTAGATCGCCTACCATAAGGCGAGTAGTCCTCTTAAATATAATTAAAATGAGAAATCTCCCAATCACTTAGATGTGTGCAAATCCAAATTTGCATATCTCAAAATCACAACCTGTAAAAAAAGTGAATCCAATACCAACGAAACATAAATAGTGGAAATGTGAGCTGTGCCTTGCAGCAGTGAAAAATGTATTATGAAAAATAATATGCATAAAGTAATAAGCTCATGCAGTCACTAATGCACATATAGAAGATTTGACTTGCAACTGTCCTTAATTACAGTTCGTGGTTGAAGGTTCAAGCTGAATATCCATCCAAGTATAGGTAAAAAAAAAACAACAGATCATTAGAATAATTCCAAAGTGACAGGTGGTGCTCTCAGTCAGAATATCAGTGACTTTGGTGATCCTCTCATGTGTCCCCACTTACCAGACCATATAACCCCTGCAGGGGTACTGGGCAGATACGGTCTGAGTGAGTGAGAAACTTATATAGCGCAACACATGCAAAATGAATCGCCTCTGGGCGATGGATCCGTACTTTGAGTCGGATCGTGTGACCTCCGAAGAGAAGGGTTTTATTCTCTCTCCTAAAGGCCAGGTGGTTCACCTCAGGTGGTGGTTGGCAGCGCGTTCCATAGTCAAGGTCCCTGGACAGCAAACCATTAATCTCCCTTGGATTTGTATTTGGCTTTGGGTATCTGGACAAGCTTTTGATTTGTGGATTGCAGAATACGATTGGGGTTGTGTGTTTTTTTTTTTTTACATAGATATTGGGGGACGTTTCCGTGGATGCACTTATGCATTAGACAGAGTGGCCCAGATTCAGGTACATCTGCGCATTATTGGGCCGGCGTAGCGCACCGCCTTTACGTTAGACTTGCGCAATTTTGCCGCGTAATCACCCTATTCTCGTAGCTTTTGCGCAGGAAATTGCGCATGCGTAACGTTTTTTCAGAGGCGTAAGGCGGAGTAATACAAATTGGGAAGGACGTGGGCGGGTTACATTGAAATAAGCCGTGACCCCATGCAAATGAAGGGCCGGCCGGCTCGCGCATGCGCGCTTGAAGGAGACCATGGTCAGCTCCGCTGTGCGCATGCTTACAACTCGGCGCAATCAGTGAAATTGGAAATGGACTAGGGCAACGTTGTGAACTACGCAAACAGCATAAATAGACACACACAAACGCACTTGCATTGCAAAAGTACATCCCTTTGTCCCTTCCCATTTAACCAAGTGCTTTTGTCCTGTTGTTCGTTGCGGTGTGTTTTGTAGTTGTCAGATTAGTGTTCTGTGTGATCAAGTGTTTGTTAGTAGATCTTTGAAAGTGTTTTTTGATAAGTGTTTGAGAGACTGTTTGTTTGATTGATATATTTCTGTTCGTTTGTTTTCCTGCTGTTTTTTTGCTGTTTTTTTTGTGACTGTTTCTTGCTGAGTAGATTTCTCTTTGTGTGTGTTCTTGCTTGATTGGTTGTGCTTGTTTTTGTGAGTGAATTTTGTTGACTGGGAGTGAGTTTTTTTGGAAGTATGACAGAGAGAAAACGAAAGCTCAATTTTACAGTTGGGGAAAAACAAATTCTTGCCCGAGCCATTAGCGAGTATGGGCGTTTCCTCCACGGCCCGGACGGTGCCAACACCACCCCGGCCAGGAGGAGGGAGATTTTGGATAGGATCACTGAGCAGGTCAATTCAGCGGGGCAGGGGGAGACACGGACCCGGTCTGGGATTGACAAAAAAATCAATGACCTCCGGTGTCTGGTCAAACAGAAGCTGGCCAGAATGCATGCCCATGCCAGGGGCACAGGAGGGGGCCCACCATGCTGTATTAGGCTGACAGCGGAGGAGCGTGCGGTGGCCCTGACCTTTCATCGGCATGAAGTTGAGGGCCTGCCCGGCTTTGACTCAAGTCCGGAGCCCGTGGTGCCAGGTAAGTATTTTTTTTTAATATCAGGTGTGTAGCATGTGTGGGGGAGGGGGTGAAAGGGAATATGTGGCAAGTGTGTGGATCCTCTAACCTGTGAATGTTTTGTGTCATCCACAGATGTGCAGGAGGGTGCAGGGCCATCTGGCCTGACCGTACCAACCCCAGGACAGCAGCCTAATGAGGCCCCCCCAACAAGGCCGGAGTCCGCGGAGGAGGTTCAAGAGGAGGAGGAGAATCATGAGGAGGAGGAGAATCATGAGGAGGAGGAGTCCATGTCAGGCACTGGACGTTTGGTTTTTGAGGACTCTTCCCCTCTGGCTGGCAGCAGGCAGCCCTCCCTAAGGGGAAGCCCCCCCAACATGGCTCCCCTCCCAAGGGCCTCCCCTTCTCCCCGGCCACAAGCATCAGCTGGAGGCAGGATTTCATCCCAGAACACCAGGGGGTTGGCCGATCTCCTGCCCGCCACTCTGAGAAGGGACCAGGCCCTTCAGACCCGCCATCTGGGACAGGTCAGCCAGACATTGGTGCGGATGGAGGAGAGCCTGTCCTCCATCAAGGATACGCTGGGGAACCTTGACTCCCACTCCCGGGCTTTCACAACCTGCCTAAACGACCTGCAGACTACATCAGCAGGCGTTGGGCAGGATGTGAGGGCCCTTACCCAGGCTATCCAGGCCAACACGGCAACACTTGGTGCTGCCCTGGACAGAATAGCCGTGGCCTTGGAGGGCAGGCCGCCAGGTGGGCAGAGATCAGGGGCTGCTCCTCCTTCCCCGGTTTTACCCCTCCCCATGAGTCTCCCCTGAGAAGCCGGGGCCGTGGGCGCCCCAGGCGTGGCTCACGTAAAGGGCATTAATATTTTTTTCCCCTTTTTTTTTTTTTTGCTGGAAATTTTTTGCTTTTGCAGGTATTTTTTTTTTTGGGTTGTGAATGCTGTTTGAATGTGGGGGTGACATTCCTGACGGAAAAGGGGTGTCACCCTCAATTTTGGTGGAGAAGGGTTCCCCAGGTCCGTGTGAATGGTGTATGAATGTACAGTGACATAATTGGAGCCTTGGCGTGGCGTTGCTGCTCACAAGTCCTGCATGGTGGACTGGTGCCAATCCAATTTGATGTGGATGTGGGGTGTGTGTGCTAGGGACCACAGTGTTGTGCATGCATGCATTCTCATTGTGCCATGATTAATGTGTGTGTTTAACGTGCAAAGATGCCCAATGTGAGCTGTCTCCTGGCTGCTCTACCCTCAGAAGACGGGGTAGCCTCGGTTAGGGGGGGATTGTCTGGTTCAGGGGTCAGGTCATCACGTAGGCCAATCTGCAGGCCCTTTCTTTCTGCGAAGTTGTGCAGCATGCAACATGCACCGATGATCTGGCACACAAAGTTTGGGGAATACAAGAGGGTACCCCCAGACTTATCCAGGCATCGGAAACGTGACTTTAGGAGGCCAAAGGTGCGCTCCACCACTGCTCGTGTTTGGGCATGTGCTTGATTGTATCTTTCCTCTCCTGGGGTTTGGGGGTTCCGGATAGGAGTCATGAGATGGGGTCCCAGTGGATATGCAAAGTCACCTGTAAGGGAAAATACAGGAGGATGTTAGTCATGCATGTGCCCCTTGTGATGTGTGCATCATGGGAGGGGATAGTCATGCCTGACTCCCATGTCACTCACCAACCAGCCAGGTGTCCCCATACACGTTCTGATCAAATTCCATTCGGATGTGGCATTGATTGTATATGTAGCTGTCATGGCTGGACCCTGGGTGTTTGGCACGGACGTGCCATATGAGGCCTTGGGCATCGACTATCACATGTATGTTGATGGAATGCCAATGCTTCCGATTGCGGTACATGTGCTCTGTCTCCTGGGGGGGCTGGAGTGCCACATGTGTGCAATCAATGGCCCCCACAGTGCGTGGGAATCTGGCAATTCTGTAGAAATCTGTCATTGCCTTCAGTCCTCAGTGGTGGGTTTGATGATTTGGTTGGCCATGCGTCTGAGGATTGCTGGGACAACCTGGTGCACACATCTGCTCATGGAGGATTGTGACATCCCAGCCACCACTCCACTTGTACGCTGAAAAGACCCACTGGCAAGGACATGGAGTGTTGCCATGACCTTGACCAGTGGCTGCACTGCATGTGAGCGGTGTGTTGGGCTGGTGATGTCCTCCTGCAGGGTTGTGGTTAATTCCAAGATGACATGAGGGGTGAATCTGAAGATGCGAAACACCTCAGAATCACTCATGCCAAACAGGTCTATGCGGGTGCGGTATATCCTCTCCCGTGCCATCCTCCGTGCCATCCTCCGTGCCCTCATCCTTCTTTGTTCATCTAAAGTCAGTAGTATAGCTATGTGCGACGATGCCCCTGGCATGTTGGCATACAGATTGTTGTGCAACACGTGTGACTGCTGAGCTCCTCACTAACAGTGTTGCTTTATCTAACAAGTAGACTTTTTTTCTTTTTTTAGACCAGCTTTTATATGGTCTAATTTTAGACAGGACATTTTGCTGTTGCGCACACTGCGTCGCCTGCGCTGCCCCAACGTTCTTTTGTGGATCCCCGTAAGTCCCTCATTAGCATATTTGACTAGCAAATCAATGGTCTGTCTAGCGCACTTTTGCGCGGACGGATGCGCCAGTCTAACTAAATTACGCGGAACAAAAAAAAGTAGATTTTTTGCGTATCTCGTTCTGGGGATGCCGTGCATCGAAACGCACGTGCACATTTCGACTTACGCACGCGCAGCTCTGTGAATCTGGGCCAGTGTCTTGAAGGTGATTCTGTCCTTTACTGGCAATCAATGAAGGGATCTCAGTGAAGGTGAGTGAGATTCCGATGGTTTTTTTCCGATCACTAATCGAGCGGCCGTATTTTGAACGATTTGCAGATGAGCGATTTGGTATTTGGCGAGTCCAAGATAGAGAGCATTTGCATAGTCAAGCCTGGAATTAATAATAGTTCTGACCACAACTGCAATGTCTTCTTTTGGAATAAAGGTGAACGAGTCTGTGTAGTAGGCACAGCAGATGATGTGATCCGCTGACTACTGACCCTATTTGTGCATCCATTGTCATGTTGGTGTCAAAAATGACTCTGAGACTTTTGACTTTGTTGCTAGGCGTGATCGTTTTTCCCAGAATGGGCGGGGGTGTCCATCTTAATGCGGGCTGAATTTTGCGGTTGGCGTTAAACAGGAGAAGTTCCGTTTTAGAGCCGTTGAGTTTGAGATAACTCTTAGACATCCAGTTTTCTATTAAGGACAGGCATTTCTCTAGTCCAAGAGAGTGATCCTTTTTGTTGCAGATGCGAAAATACAACTGTGTATCATCTGCGTATGAATGGTAAAGTAACTTCTGGTTACTGATGATTTTAAAAAGAGGGCAGAGATAGAGATTGAACAGAACCGGCGACAAAGGGGACCCTTGAGGGACTTCACATGCCACCGTGCATTTTCAGAAGTGAAAGGGCCCAATTTTTCTGGTCTGGTTTCTGTATCTCCAACCGATGGATCCTGGGGACAGGTGGACAACGATCACTCCTCAGATCACACCATTTCCAGCACAGAGAACGAAATTTGGCAAGTGGCAATCAAAAAAATCCTCAGATGGATAAAGACAAAAAGGCTCCTATAGTGAAGTTCCAAACAGTATATTTATTAAAAATTAAACTAATAAAAACACATAAAAGAAAGCTATGCTAAAGGTCCACAACAGCTAGATATGGCGACAATTCTAGTTGGAGCATGGGAACAGTGACGTGCGTTCCAGCGTGCGTACCTGCCTGAGTTCCACAACGCTCTCTGAATCAGATTGACGTAATGTGCGTGGCTCCGCCTTATGCATTTTGTCTTAAGACGTCATCTGAGGCAGTGCCATCTGTGTGCACACTACATCTATATCAAGGGGGAGGAATTGCAGCTATCCTCCCATTAGGTGTAGGGTGGCCAATCACCGAAAATTAGATAACACTCCCCGTAATCCCAGTTCCTTTTTTTAAGCTCTTGCAACTTTATAGTCTCTTCCCACAGCCCAGGTCAAGTTTCTTCATGCCACTTCAGACTCATTTTCAATGTACAATGGCACCACACAAGGATGTCCCCTCTTACCTCCATTATTTGTTTTGTGTCTGGAGCCTTAGCTGCAGCCATACACTCTCATGAAGACATGTACAGCATTCCAGTACAACATATGGAAAATAAATGATCAGTTTGCTGGTGAAATTCTTCTCACCATTACTGAACCTACAAGCTTTATTGGATGACTTCAGTATCTTATCAGGCTATAAAATTGACACTACCAAAACAGAAACCCTTCCCATCCATCCATTTAGTGCCAGATCAGCTGATTCCCCTACAGGCCTATTACCCATTTCCATTGGTGTTCTCATTCTAATAAATACCGTGGCATTCATATCAGAGCATCATATTCAACATTATATCCAGCTAATGTCCCCCCTCTGATCTATGAGATCCAGAAGAGCTAAAGTCTGTGACACAGTTGACAGGTCCTACGTAGTTTTTTTGACTTTCCAAGTTTAGTGGGCAAAAAGTTACCCCAACATAGGGTCTCATCTCTGAAGGAGGTTACAATTCCTGGTTGTAGCACACTGCTATCTTTACACAATAGCTGTATATTCAAACTTAGACTCCCCAGATACGGTATAGGTGATGAATTTCTACATGGATTTAAAGCCTTATACCACAACCCACATACCCGTATCAAGCTCCCCAGCCATAACTCAGAATTGTTCCCATTAAGCAAGGGCACAGGACAGGGCTGCCCCTTATCCCCTCTTCTGTTTGCCCTCGCTATTGAGCCCCTTGCTTGTGCCATCCGCAGTAATACCAACATCAAAGGGTACACAATAGGCTCAAAAGAATTTAAGTTAAGCCTCTATGCGGATGACATCCTCTTGTTTCTCACTGAACCTTTAATTTTGCTACCAAACCTAATTAAGACATTAGATAAATTTATGCTTAATCCTGAGAGGTCATGAAATGTATCTAAATGTTCTGCCCTCCCAATCAATTGCACCCCTGATTTGACTGTCATATTAAAAGAGACATTCTCCTTTCAATGGAGTTTAGATTCCTTTCGATATGTGGGCATCCATATCACCCCATCCTACAAGACTCTATACCACAAAAATTACCCTAGATTACTCCAAAACATCAGAGATTTACTCAAATCATGGTCAGCATTCCATATATCTTTTATAGGAAGGATAGTTGCTACCAAGATGGTTATACTACCAAAACTACTTTTCTTCTTTAGCGCACTCCCTATCCTGGTACCTAAAATCACCCTAGATTCTATACAGAGAGATATAAACAAGTTCATATGGCAAAATAAAAAATCTAGATTTGGATGTGCACTGATGTTTAGACCTTAATCAAAGGGTGGGTTGAGTATACCCAACTTATGACTATACTATCTCTCAGCCAGATATACACAACTCGCACAATAGTATGTACCTTCCAGTCATATCCCGTGGCTAGATTTTGAGGAACAATCTGTCCTATCGTTCCACCTCCAAGGCCTTCTATGGTCCAAATCTATTAAAAATCAAAGAATGGGCCACCTTAACAGAGTAGTACATCAAGATCAATGGGGACTAATTAGCATTTCTCTACTACTTCTGTTTCCTGCAGTCAGCTGTCTGCAGCTTACTGCAATGTTAATAGGAGATACAAGTACCAAGTACCAATATCTCCATAGCAGCATTGTTTGTCATGGTGCACGTCCCATGTCTATTATCTGCTCTAATGATTTTATGCAATACTACCCTCTAGTGGACTTCCATAGATTTGGTTCCTACAGGTTTACTAATAATATGTTCGCATCCACCTCATTCAGGGTACTAATTAGGAGTTCCCTATTACGTTGGTCTCTTGCAGCCAGCTGGCTTTAGTTAACTGTGATAGCTGATGGGAGGGTCTTGCTATAAATACAGAGCACTCACACTCTTTGCTGGGTTTGGAAGCTGATATGCTGCTCCTGTCAAGTAAGTCTATATTACCTGCTTTAATGATATTATGTAACAATATCCTAAAGCTTTTATGTTTACTAAAGCACCACCTCTATGCCCAGATACTCCCCAGTTTGGATTTAGTTATATAAACTTATCGGTTTGTTACCCTTTATGAACAAATAGAAAATATCCTTTTTTTTTTTTTATAGAGCTTAAAATTAAGGCTAGATAAATCCCTATAGTAATGTCATATCTTTTTCTATCCCTGTAGTAACTCAGTGTACTCTCTGACAGCGGACATTATTAGGTTTTCTAAGGATCTCATATAATCAGGTACATATACATATAACCCTTCACTAACATATAAACTGCCACAAACTGTTATTGTAGCAAACTGTAGCCTCATTTGGGAGCAATCTATTATTGGTATCATTTTAGGGACCTCCACTCCAGTCCCAGTATATCCCTTCTGGCTGATCCACCGGTATCCTGATCTTTGGAATAATTTCTCCCTAACGGTATGAACACCCCAAATTTGCATTAATTGCACATCCTGATACCTTTCTTTGACTGGCAACCTCATTGTTTGAACCTGTGCTGTATATATTTCCAATTCTTTTAAAACATATCCAATGAAATATTCATCATTCTTTTTAATACGTAAGTAAACAATTACGTGTGTGTATATATATTACATATAAAAACTTTTTGTATATATTTAATAATGCTATAAATGCATGTAATTAACTTTATGTATTCTTACGCTCCAGTTGAACTAATTATCCTTCTCTACACACCCCTGAAGGTTATCCCGAAACGCGTCGGGTGTTAAGAAGGTTCTTCGTGTATATATCTATATGGTGACAATCATTGGAACTCTGTATTTTAATTTGATATTTAAAAATGTTTTTGATGAATATGTATAATTGTGAATAAAACCTTTTTTACATTCAATATCCCGTATATTTTGAATTATTATTAGTGCCTTAAAAGTCCACCCAGGGGAACCCCTCTTTTTCTTTTCTCATAATTACTGGATGTGGCACAAGCATACATTTGCCATTCACCCTCCTCTTTTCAAACATAATACATAGTTATTATAAAGGAGAAACAACTTTTGTTTTTTAAGTTTAGTACCAGGTACGAGGGTTCTTCAAAAAGTACTCTACTTAATATAAAAATGTGCAGAAACTTTTTAGAGACCCCTTGGAGCATATAATGCATGTAATTGGTTAACATTAATAGAGGTGATTTTATTAGTTGGATTTTATGAAAGGTTTGCATTCTTTGGAAGGAGTCATTTAAAGTGACAGCCTAACATAATTTGTTTCTACATAATTACAATCTGACGGTACAAAATTTGTACAATCTCCTTTATATTTACCTAAACTATGTACAGTATTAAGAACCTACCTAAACTGTCCACTTAGCTTGTATGCAATCAGAAAGGCCATCATACTACATAGTTGTTGGTAGATCTAAATGATTATACAGTCATACTGTAAACTGTTTTGTCAATGCAAAACTCACATCCTAACAGGAACAGATCAATGACGAGCATCTAAAGAAGACATTTTGAAGAAGCTCCTACTTCTCTGGTGATCATTCTCTTCCTATGGCTTTGCAAACTTTGTAAGTATGCAACTTTGACGTCAGATGGAAAAGAGACAGATTTCTTAAATTTGTTAAAGCGGGAACTTCACTCTCTCAATCAGTATTGATTATTTTTTCTTATGCTGCTATCATTAGTAAATAAACAGTAAAATATATTATATTTGTTTTAAATGTTTTTCTTTGGTTACTTTCTTGTTTCCAGGCCTAGGCAAATTATGTCCTACATCCCGGGAGTCTTCGGGAGGGGTATTCTCAGCCAAGCACACCCGCCTGAGCTAAGGCAGATGGATTGCAGGAAGTAAAAGCTACATGTATCATCTGCCCTTACTCAAGATGACCCTGCCAGAAATGGTAGGAGCCGCTTTTCAAAGTGATTTCATGCAAATAAAGCATGAAGACATGGGTTGATGGATGGGCGAGTTTGCTTTGAATATTAATAATTAAATAGTGTTTTTGGTTTGTGATGCTCAGATTTAGTGTAGTTCTTCTGTAAGTAGTGAAATTAGAGGATGGATGTGAACTAGATTCTTGTAAAAGTAGACAATGAAAGGACCCTTTAGTAGATTTCTGGCATAAAATGGTTCACTTTGAATAGAATAAATAAAACCTAAACTGTCTTAAATAAAAATTAAGTCCATAAATGTAACATGTTTGCATACTTTTGCATGCTGATTAATAGATTAGACTTTAGATTTTTTTTTTTTAAGATTTTCTGCCTACTAACCCTCTTACATGGGATGGGGGTGGGAAATAGGTGAACTTTAAAAAAGATTTACTACCCATTCAATTATTTATATTTGTCTTAAGGTCAGGAAATGAAACAGAATGGCGCATTTAATTAAACTATATATTTTGTTTAAATGAAAGAAATAACTAATATGATTAGGAAAGAGTTAAACATGAATACACTTATTTCTGGGCACATGTCCATTCTCTAATGCTAGCCAGCCAATAAAAGCCATTTGGATGTTTGTCAGTTACTGAGCAGGCATATTAAAAATTACAGTATTCCAAGAGATTCCAGGCTGTGTTGCTATGCAGCATGTTATAGTAAGAGGATTAAACCTGAATTCCAGGAATTATTTTAATCACTTTCTTCAATGCCTCTTCATCCAAGAGACAGCAAAAAATGTTCTTATAACTTGATTTGTGGTCCCTTAGTCCCATTTATATGACTCGCATCTCACCAGTATAGTAAATGCAGCTCTGGCTCGGTAAGCTTTTGTCAATCAAGTAATTAGGGAAATACTGGAAGGGCACTGTACAAGTTTTCTGTGTTTCCAATAATATCCTTTACTAGAAATTGTATAATGTGATCAGTTCATATGCTGTTGTTAAAATAGGTGTGTTCATGACAGCCTGGTCACTCTCACTGGAATAAGGAAGCATTGGGTGTCATGGGAACATGAGAAGTTATGGCATGCCAATACTTTCTTTGGGGAAATATAAGTGTTATAATGCAGAGAGGAGAGGGCACTGGATTAAAAGTGTGCTACCCCTAAAAGAGGGAATTAGAAAATTAATCACAGGCCTTTCTAAGATTGTCTGGAATTTAGGTAGTTTCCCCAAAATAGCCCTTTAAAAAAACATGGTTTGATGGATATTAAAGCAAGGAGATACATGTATGCTCAGGTTTGCATGATTTTGTAAAACGAGACAAAGCTAGTTCTGAGTCAAGTAAAAAACATTCTGTAACAAAAAGTATCTGTTGTGATGCAAATGCCACATAAATAAAGAGTAGCATCCACAAATGTGGTTTGTTGTAGTTCTAAAAATAGTTTTCAAGCACCTATATTTATATAACTAGCTTGCTTTGGATATATAGTTCACCAAAAACTGGCCCCTGCCCCTGTCTATAACTGGCCTTTACAGCAAGGAGCACATGGAAGGACAACACATGCAAAACAAAACCAAAGAGAATTCCCAGCTCAACTTGCCAGCCAATCTGCTACCAACCAGATTATCCAAGGCACCCCAATATTTCTGCAGTCCTAACTCGTAAATTTAGGAGCGCCTCCACAGTTGAAGCACATGCATTATAATGGTAAGATGAGTTAGGATTTTGCTTCTTTTTTTCATGCGTTGCCCCTACTTGTGCTCCTTGTTGTGCAGGCCAGTAATAGGTGATGCTCACGAATATTCGCATTGCGAATATTCGCTACGAATATTGCATATTCGAGTATTCGTGAATAACTCGAATATCGCGGCGAATATTCGCTATTTCGAATATTCGTATTTTTTTCGCAATCAATTTCGCATTCGCACTAGCGAAATTTCGCATTAGCGAAATTTCGCAATTTTTATTTTTTTTCGTGATATTCATGATATTTTATAAAAAAATAAAAAAATTGCGAAATTTCGCATTAGCGAAATTTCACATTGGCGAAATTTCGCAATTTTTTTTTATAAAATATCACGAATATTCGATATTAACGAATATTCGTGAATATTCTTCGAAATATTCGCGAAATATCGCAAAATCGAATATGGCGTATTCCGCTCATCACTAATAGGTGAGGGTAGTGGTCAGTTGTTTGTTACTGATGTAATATTGGTGAGGGGACACACACTGGACACCTTTGCTGCCATCGTGCTATGTGCTGGGTGTCCAGTGTGCCCGTGTGCCTTTAAGGATAGATGGGCTACCTCCAGGCTCACCTGCCCTCTATCTATCCCTTAGGCCTCGTACACGCGAGGCAATCTATCTGTTCAAATCGGTCGGACCGACCGATTTGAACAGATCTGTCTGCTTGGATTTTGGTTTGCTCGCGTGTACACACGAGCAAACCAAAATCCCCGCCAGCAGACAGCGCGCTGACGTGTCGGTGACGTGGCGGTGACGTTGACGCCGCCACGTCACCGCACCAGGAAGTAAAACACTTCCGCGCATGCGTCAAAATCATTCGGCGCGTGTGCGAGAAGACATGTCTGCTGGTTAGCATACTAACCAGCAGACATGTCGGGCGGACGGGTTCCCAGCCGACAGATTTCAAAGCATGCTTTGAAATCTGTCGGGTGGCCAATTCCGTCGGCACGCCCGTACACACGGTCGAATCTGTTTGCTGGGACGGTCGGGCCGACCGTTTCCAGCAGATAGATTTGATCGTGTGTACGAGGCCTAAGAATGCATGTGCTTCCACTGTGGAGGCTTTTATAAATTATAGGTAGGACTGCAGAAATATTGGGGTGCCTTGGAGCGGCTCTGCAGATTACACATGTATTAGGTGTGCTAACTAAACTAATTTTTTTAATGCAAACTGTTAGACAGGATAATTTGATTGGTAACAGATTAGCTGGCGAGTTGAGCAGGGAATTCTCTTTCAGACCCTGGGGGGATGCATTGGAGGTCAGGTGTTTCCACTTCCAGAAGGGAGTGGGATTAAAGTCCCCATCTGAGCTCAGGACTCAGTAGGGTATGGTTGAACTTTTAATTGTGGAACTTTGTTTTAGATGCTTCTGGGGTAAGCTACACCCTAAGGAATCCCTTACTTCCTTAAGTCTATGATTCTGAATAGTTATTGCCATTTATCTGGGTTTTAAAAATTGCTGTTAAATTTGTCCTCTGGTACCATACCATATTACATTAAGGAATGGAAGACTGAATTAGGATGCACGCGTCCTGAGGGTACTAATCGGTTTGCTCGAACATACAGGAGTGTTGTTACAAATGTTTGATGAGCTGGTTTAGGGTTCAGGATAAAAAACGGTATGTATACATCTATGTGCGCACATTGTTGGAGAGGCTACGGACAATGGGGCATGTTCCTCCATCTGCACTGGGAATGCTCCCATATTAAACCTTACTGGAAGAAGAACCGCAACTAGAATTGGTCCGAACACCCCTTGGTTTGGTTCTTGCCAGAACTCTCGAACATTGCAAAAAAGTTAGGACCCAAGCCGCAAACCCTATTAAAGTCTATGGGACCTAAATTGGAAAAATAATTTTAAAGTCTTATATGCAAGCTATTGGTCATAAAATGGGTGTAGGGGCCCGGGTACTGCTCTGGGGGGGGCATGTATCAATGCAAAAACTTTTTTTTTTTAGATGATGCCTGGCGTCTCTTTTCGCAGACTTTGGCTAGAAGTAACAGGTGCAGAAAAATTGGTCTTTGATGTTGGTGGTGCCTTTACACTGTAAAACTAAAGATGTGCTCTTGATGAAAGCAAGAATTGGCCTTGCTATAAAATATATATATATATATATATATATATATATATATATATATATATATATATATATATTATTTACTCTGCTCCAACAGTTGTGGAAAAATTGGTTTTTGAATGTTGGTGGTGCTCTCACACCGGTAACCCTATAGAGGTACACTCGATAAAAGCAAGAATTGACCTTGTTGCAAATAAAGAAAATTATATGCCCTAGTCAAACAGTTACGGAAAAATTAACCTAACCTTCTCAAGGTACTCGACAAAAGCAAGAATTGGTCTTGCTGTAAAAAAATTTAATTGTATGCATCTGTCAAACAGGTAAAGAAAAAATGGTCCTTGGGTGTTTATATGTGTCGATGAAACCTATACCAAAAAATTACTCAAGATAAAATCAACAGCCACGAAGCTAGACAGCCTAGCAAAGATTCCAGATCCCCAAAACACTTAATCTGTGACATCAGCATCAGGTGCTTGATAGCTTCTGCTAATCCAGGACCGATTTATTTTGAACAAATGTCAGCCAGTCAACTGAGTCTGTGGACAGATACGCACTTGTATTTGTCACAAAACCTCCGGAAGCACTGAATGCCCATTCAGAAAGCAGTTCAATTGCATCCTGTGCACGTTCTGGATAGTGGCCTATTCTCATGACCCAGTAACCCAGTGGATTGTCTACTGGAAACCTGTTCATGTCTGTTTTCGCCCCTAGATAA
Source organism: Rana kukunoris (assembly GCA_029574335.1). Classification (NCBI taxonomy): domain Eukaryota; kingdom Metazoa; phylum Chordata; class Amphibia; order Anura; family Ranidae; genus Rana; species Rana kukunoris. The sequence continues at coordinate 137,257,887 of CM056055.1, forward strand.
TCTTCCAACGAATTATGCAGATGCTGCCAATGGGATGTTGAATCTGACAGCCCTGGGCGCCAAGGATTAAACAGATTTTTAAATGCATCACTTAGATGGCCTCCTTCTCCACTGATTCTCCTTTGATTAACAGAAGCCTCAAAACTACCTTTTCCATGAGACTGTAACCTACCAGACTCTGAAAAAGTCTTACATAAACTCCTCTTTAAGGTGTCCTTAAGTAATTTAGTCCTGTGCTTACTCTGCAAGGGCAGGATGAGTTCCAAGACAGTCCCCTTGTAATAGTGGTCAAGGAGGGTTGCCAACCAATAATGATCCATTTCCTTGATGTCACAAATGCGCAGGTGCTTTTGTAGGCTTTGAAGATCAAAGGGAGCACACGCACTGCAAGTTTGCGGAGGTATGAGACCCCTTGGGGGTCACTAAGAAATATAGTATCTGGAACTGCCTCCTCCCAGCCATGTACTATGCCCAAGGTTTCTGGGGATTGAAAACCATCTCTTAAGGTTTGATGAAGGTCTTCCTCTGCTTCAATGCCTCCAAAACTGCCAGAATCTTCCTCCCTCTTCTGGTGTGTTCTGTGGCGTTGCAATAATGGTATAAAGTGGGCCTTGGAAGGAAAGGAAGTCCTCCACCTCCCATTGCTCTGCCTTGACTGCCCTGTCCATAATGCAACACTGAGCACTCTCCAGCAGGAACACAAGAGGGATACATGCATTGTCACGGTCCACCAACCTTTGTCGCCTCCTCCAATGGTGACAGTACAGTGCATGACAATTTAAAAAAGGGGGCATCAACAAAAAAATAAATAAAGAGTATACAGCACTGTATATAGCAATAAATGTTATGTAATTCTGTGTTAAACACTTGCCTACACTAACACAATATACTCCCACTATCCTCACACTACACTCGGTTACAATAACACACTAACTCGCTAATAGCAAAATGAGCCCTGTTTTATCTATATCCACTCTAACACAACATTGCAAAAGGTTCCTGTCCTCCTCATTAATTTGCATAGAGGGTGTAATAACTAGAGGTGCCATGCCATATTAAACTTTGGGAAGCAATTTTTTTTAAGTGAAAAATTACATTCATAGGAGCACTTTAAATTAACATTTATTGATAACCCCCTAACACTCAGTGGAGTGGAGGCATTCCAGCACAGTAGTGTAGTGGTTAGCACTTTCACCTACAGTACCTGCTGCCGAGAATGTGTTTTTAGCACGACAGCATCGCACTGATTCTCGGCGACAGGGTGCCGACATCTTGCACTCGCTGGAATAGTAAAAGCACATTCCAGCGAACGCGTCATAGAAGCGACGGGGATCCGACGTGGATTTCGGCCAATTCTACACGTGGGCGGCGTTTGTTATGAATCCTGAAGGGGAAGTCCCCGCCAAATTTTAAATAAAAATCTGGCATGGGTTGCCCCCTCAGGAGCATACCGGGCCCTTAGGGCTGTTATGGGTTGTAAGGAGACCCCCCTATGCCGAAAAAACGGCGTGGGGGTCCCCCCACAATCCATACCAGACCCGTATTCAAAGCACGTCGGCCGGCCGGTCAGGAAGGGAGTGGGGGCGAGCAAGCCCTCAACATGGGGGGGTCAGGTGCTCTGGGGCAGGGGGGCGCACTGCGGCCCCCCCACCCCAGAGCACCCTGTCCCCATGTTGATGAGGACAGGGCCCCTTCCCGACAACCCTGGCCGTTGGTTGTCAGGGTATGCGGGCGGGAGGCTTATCGGAATCTGGGAGCCCCTTTAATAAGGGGGCCGCCAGATACCAGCCTCCCACCCTAAGTGAATGAGTATGGGGTACATCGTACCCCTACCCATTCACCTGCAAGAAAAGTGTAAACACAAATAAACCACACAGGGTATTAAAATATTTTATTAGTTGGCCACCTGGGGGGGGGTGTGGTCGCTTTATCCGCTCTCCGGGGGTCTTCTCCACTCTCCGGGGTCTTCTCCCACTCTCCACTCTTGATTCGGCACTCTCCGGTGCCTTCTTCTTCTTCAGGACTGGCCGCCGCTTCTGTCACGTCTTCTTCTCTTTTTTCTCCAGATGTTGACTCGACGCTTCCTCCTGCTGTTATGCCGGGCACGCGGCTCCCAGCGACTTATATAGGCCTATCTTGTGACCCTCAGGATTCATATCAAACGCCGCCCACGTGTAGAATTGGTGGGAATCCAAGTCGGATCCCCGTCGCTTCTATGGCGGCTTTGTCTCCATCGCAGCAAGCCAGCTCGGCGCTGGCTCCCGCGATGGGGCTCGCAGGTGGTCAATCTCGCTGAGAAAGGGAGCGAGATTGACACAATATCGCGGTCACCCACTGTAGCAGCAAAAAGGGTCACTGGTTTGAATCCCGACCACGATACCATCTGCCTGGAGTTTTCATGTTCTCCCTGTGCCTGCATGGGTTTCATCCTGGTACTCCGGTTTCCTCCCACACTCTAAAGACATGCTGGTAGGTTAATCGGATCCTGTATAAATTGGCCTAGAATATGTATGAATGTGTGTTAAGCACCTTAGGTTATAAGCTCCTTGAGGTAGGGAATAATGTGAATGTACAATATATATCTAAAGTGTTGCGTAAATTCACAGCGCTATATAAGCACATGAAAAAAAAAAATTATCTGTTTTAATGGCTTTAGCCGCCAACAGTGTATAAAAGAAATTACACTGGATTGAAGCAGTAAATCATTTATGAAAAGGTATAGGATAGCTGGTTCAATAAAGGGGTTAATCCACATATTTGGGATTTTCGATATCATTTTGAATATGCGATTCCAAAAGAACATCAGAGATTTGCAATGCCAAAAAAATATGAATTAAGAAGCCCATGGCACCACATTTACTTTAACAATGGGGGTCCAAAAATCAAACTTTAAAGTCTTAATGTCCTCCACCATATGTTCCCCACAACCAGTGAGAAATGTTGAAGGTTCAACTTCATTTTAGGTGATTTTCTAAATATTTTCTGTTTCTACCTCTCCCTCCAACCTTTTTGGTCAATGGTAAGTTTCATCTTGCAAAGATTCACGGACTATTCTATTCCAAAAGACCCAGTATTTTTTACCGCATCATAATACTATCCCCAAATGTACTCCCAACATTTGCTCAGTGCAGCTAAAAGTTGCATTTCACAATGTTGGAAACAGAGCACACCTCCCATAGCCATGTTCATAACAAAAGTAAATCGGAATTGAGTATATGCAAAATATACTTGCCATGGAAAGAGACCCCCATGATAGATACTGGAAAACATAGTAGGCTTCTTATGACAAAAACATGGTGACTATCTCCTAGGAGGAGAGCAAAGGAAAGAGATTTCCTCACTATACTCCACATCCCCATCTTTAGTACTTTCCCACCAAGATTATTTTCTATTGTATGCCTCTTCACCTTCACACTCACCTCCGATATAAAAAATAGTGCATACAGTGCAGTTCACATGTGAAGAACACTTTACCTCACAGCATTTTAACCACATGGGCCCATGTATCTGTTGTATTGGCCAGTCACTGCTATGTCAGATAATATTCTGTATTATTTTTCTAGCCATGTGCATGGTCATTTTTTTTCCATTCCTTGTGTATAATACTTTGTATAGATAGAAAATGCAAGAAACAAATTCATGCAATTAAAAAAAAAAAGTTATATGCATTTGGAAAAAATATATATTTATATAACAATGTGCAAATGTATTACAGTACATAAATTAAACTAAAATATACTGTATTTAAATAATATATTTACATTGAACATTTTATAATGTAAAACAAATAATGTATATCTTCCCAACTCAATTTAACGTCATTTCTTAATATTGGTAAACAATTCAATTGAATAAATATTCTTTCTATATTATAAAAAGCTTAGAAGCTTAGACAAGATCTTTTTTATCCTTAGTAGGCACCCATGTGTTAGACTGAAGTATTTAGCTGTCCTTTATATAGAATGGCAGCTTATGAAACAGTATAGCAAAGGAAAATCTCTTTAAACCTTTATGATCCCCCCACAGTTGGTCATATTCTCAAAGGAAACAAAATCATATTTTACCTTATCTCATAAAATACAATTTTTAATGCTGACATGAACACAAAATTATTTATGTTATCTAGCAAATTATACATGAAAACCCATGTAAGCTTGGATAAGCTCATAAGCCTTTGTAAACTTAGTAGAACCAATTCAGTATAGATGTCTCCTGTCAAAATGTGGTAAAGTATTAAAGTTGCCTTATAGTGAATCAGTTTGAAAGTAAAGTTGAAAACAAATCTATTGGATGTACTGTTTAAATGTCTGTACAAATTAAGCCTGTGTTTTAATGTGACAATCTTTAAAACATTATACAAAAAAGTAAGCAATTAACAAAATCGCTAAAATTATTTAAAGACACTCAATTTTAACAGATTATGAAAAACAGAACTATACAACAGCAAATAATGGCCCAGATTCACAGAGCGATTACGCCTGCGCAACAGGAGATGCGCGTGTGTAAGTCTAAATGTGCGCGTGCGTTTCGTTGCGCGGCATCCCCAGAACGAGATACGCAAAAAATCGTCTTTTTTTTGTCCCGCGTAATTTCGTTTGACTGGCGCATCCGTCCGCGCAAAAGTGCGATAGACACACCATTGATTTGCTAGTCAAATATGCTAATGAGGGACTTACGGGGATCCACAAAACAACGTTGGGGCAGCGCAGGCGACGCAGTGTGCGCAACAGCAAAATGTCCTGTCTAAAATTAGAGCTGATAAAAGCTGGTCTAAAAAAAGAAAAAAAGTCTACTTGTCAGATAAAGCAACACTGTTAGTGAGGAGTTCAGCAGTCACACGTGTTGCTCAACAATCTGTATGCCAACATGCCAGGGGCATCGTCGCACATAGCTATACTACTGACTTTAGATGAACAAAGAAGGAGGAGGGCACGGAGGATGGCACTAAGGAGGGCACGGGAGATGTTTTTTTTATTTTTTTATTTGCTTATATAAAATTTACAATTTAATCTAATCTAATACAATATTCTTATCTGATACAAGCCCCTCACTCTTCACTTGATATATCACACACGCATAGACATCTTTGGCATGAGTGATTCTGAGGTGTCTCGCATCTTCAGATTCACCCCTCATGCCATCCTGGAATTACCACAACCTTGCAGGAGGACATCAGCAGCCCAACACATGGCACCACCCATGACACCCATGACAGCTACATATACAATCAGAGCCCCATCCCCACAGATTTCGAACAGAACATGTATGGGGACAGCTGGCTGGTTGGTGAGTGACATGGGTGGCAGGCATGACTATCCCCTCCCATGATGCACACCTCACAAGTGGCACATGCATGACTAACATCCTCCTGTCTTTTCCCTTCAAGGTGACTCTGCATATGCACTGGTACCCCATCTCATGACCCCATCTCATGCCAGCTCACATTATGCATCTTTGCACGTTAAACACACACATTAATCATGGCACAATGAGAATGCATGCATGCACACCACTGTGGTCCCTAGCACACACACCCCACATCGTCATCACATTGGATTGGCACCAGTCCACCATGCAGGACTTGTGAGCTGCAACGCCATGCCACGGCTCCAATTATGTCACTGTACATTCATACACCATTCACACAGACCTGGGGATCACTTCTCCACCACAAATGAGGGTGACACCCCTTTTCACGCAGGAATATCACCCCCACATTCCAAAATCATACACAAACAGAACCCAAAAAATTTAATAAATGACGAGCAAAAAAAAAAATGCCCAGCAAAAATATAATTTAAACAAAATAACAACAAAGAAAACACATAAAAGACAAAAATCACTCTGCAAAACAGTCCCCAAATATCTCAAAGACACGTCACAAACAAACAAAAGCACCTTGCTGTAGAGGGAGGGATACAAAGGGATGTACTTTTGCAAAGGAAGTGCATTTGTGTCTGTCTATTTATGCTGTCTGCGTAGTTCACAAAGTTGCCCTAGTCCATTTCCAATTTCACTGATTGCGCCGCTCCCGAGTTGTGAGCATGCGCACAGCGGAGCTGACCATGGTCTCCTTCAAGCGCGCATGCGCGAGCCGGCCGGCCCTTCATTTGCATGGGGTCACGGCTCATTTCAATGTAACACGCCCACGTCCTTCCCAATTTGTATTACTCCTCCTTACGCCTCTGGAAAAACGTTACGTATGCGCAATTTCCTGCGCAAAAGCTACGAGAATAGGGTGATTACGCGGCAAAATTGCGCAAGTCTAACGTAAATGCGGTGCGCTACGCCGGTCCAATAATGCGCAGATGTACGTGAATCTGGGCCAATGTATTTTAGAATATGTGATCATGGATGTATCTATCATTGAAGTAGATGTAAAACAGATTTACAAGTAAATTTGCTAAAGCAGTGTGCATCATAACAATTTCTATTTTCTTTCTTTCTCATTTTTTAAGGTGATACTAAACATGCACTGTTTAATTTACATTACTTAACCACTTTACATCCTGCCTATTGTAATATGACAGCCATAAGGTGGCTCTGCCATCCTGGGTGGCTGTCATATGACTTCCTCGGGCCTCCCGGCAGCTAGCGGGGCTCGGGTGCCAATGCATGTGCCTGGTGGCCCCGATGTCCACCAGGAACCCGCGATCGGCAGTTACAGAGCCAGGGACGTGAGCCAGTGACTCGGTCACCTCCCCCAGTCAGTCCCCCCCCAGTTAGAATCACTCCCTATGGAACACATTTAACCCCTTGATTGCCCCTAGTGTTAACCCCTTCCCTGCCAGTCACATTTATACAGTAATCAGTGCATATTTATAGCACTGTTCGATGTATAAATGTGAATGGTCCCAAAATAGTGTCAAAAGTGTCTGATCTGTCCGCCACAATATTGCAGTCCTGATAAAAACCGCAGCTAACCGCCATTACTATTATAAAAAAATAATAAATCTATCCCCTATTTTGTAGGCACTATAACTTTTGCGTAAACCAATCACTATATGCTTATTTTGATTTTTTTTTTTACCAAAAATATGTAGAAGAATACATATTGGCCTAAACTGAGAATAAAATGTTTTTTGTTTTTTTTTAATTGGGATATTTATTATAGCAAAAAGTTAAAAAAAATTTTTCAAAATTGTCAGTCTTTTTTTGTTTATAGCGCAAAAAATAAAGAGAGATGATCAAATACCACCAGAAGAAAGCTCCAAAAAGCTCCAAGCTCCAAAAAGGACATCAATTTTGATTGGAAGCCATGTCTCAGTGCTGAAAGCTGAAAATTGGCCTAGGCAGGGAGGGGTGAAAATGCCAGGTATTGGAGTGGTTAAAAAAAACAAAAACAAAAAAAAATCAAAGTACCCTTTTTCTGATCAATATACAGCTGTCACATGACCCAGACCTTTCCCAGCCTGTCTGCAAGGATACATAAGCAGGATGAGCTTCAAGTCCTCTGCTACTGGACACTAGAGATAGGCCAAACACCCCCTGGTTTGGTTTGCTCAGAACTCTCAAACATCGCGAAAGTTTGGATTGGAACAACAAACCCCATCAAAGTCTAAGGCCACGTACACACGATCAAATCTATCTGCTGAAAACGGTCTGACGTACCGTCTCAGCAGACAGATTTGATCGTGTGTACGGGCGAGCCGACGGATTTGGCCAGCAGACAGATTTTAAAGCCTGGCAAGACCTAAAAGACCCACACCAAAGAACGATGTGGACCTCTCCTTGCTCCTCATCAGCTGGGATCTCCAACCCCACTATACCCTCAGTCCTCTCTGAAGCCTGCACTCATAGGACTGAAGGTGTAGAATTAGGTGTGTCACAGCCAAGTACTTGCAGGCACCATCGGTACACCAACATCAGATTGTACCAGAAAAATGTCCCTGCCACCACTGCTACAGCACCGAAAGAAGTTCTCTCCCAGTCATTCACATGCTCAGCGGTTAAATGCTAGCTTAGCTAAATTTCTAGCACTTCAACTGCTGCCTTTTCAGTTGGTAGATTCTGCCCCCTTCTGTGAGTTTGTGGAATGTGCGGTACCTCATTGGCAAGTTCCAGCTCTCTACCGGCATGTGAAAGGAAAAGTCCATGCCTCGCTGGACAGGACAGTTAGTGGTAAGGTGCATATTACCTCTGACTTATGGTCCAGCAGGCATGGACAGGGGACGTTACCCATCTTTCACGGTGCATTGGGTGATTCTGCTGGCAGCTGGGAAGGATGTAGGACAAGGTACAGTAGTGTTGGAGGTTGTTCCACCACCATGCCTCCAAAATTCTACTACTGGTTGTGACACACCTCTCTCCTCCACCCGCTCCGTAGGCAGTCAAGGGGCTATGCAGACAAAGAGATGCCATGTGGTGCTTGTGCTGGTGTGCTTGGGGTACAGGAGCCACACTGGGCCAGAGGTTCTGTCAGCTCTGCAGGGGCATGCTCAGAGGTGGTTGACGCCATGCCAGCTTAAGCCAGGAATGGTGGTTTGCGACAATGGCACCAACCTCCTCTCCACCCTGCGACAGGGACAACTGACCCATGTGCCCGGTTTTGCTCATGTCCTTAACTTGGTGGTGAAGCGGTTCTTGGGCAAGTACCTGGGCTTACAGCATGTCCTGAAGCAAGCCAGGAAAGTCTGTGTGCATTTCCAACCGTCATATGCCAGTGCTCAGCTGGCAGACCTCCAAAAGGAATACAACCTGCCCAAGAACCGCCTAATCTGTGAGATGCCCACCAGGTGGAACTCTACATTGGCCATGCTGCAGCAGCTGCACATGCAGCAGAGGGCCATCAATGAGTATCTCTGCCAATTTGGCAGCAGAACAGGGTCAGGGGAGCTTGTTTTTTCCCCACACCAATGGGCCATGATCAGGGATGCATGCACTGTCCAGTCACCATTTGAGGAGCTCACGAGGATGGTGAGCAGTGTCAGTGCATGCATCAGTGACACTGTCCCTCTTATCCACCTGTTGAAGCACACGCTGCGTGGAATAATGGAAAGGGCTCTTGAGGCAGAACAGAGGGAAGAAGAGGACGACTTCCTTACCTCTCAAGGCCCCCTTTATCCAGACAGTGTTCCTGCTTGCCCGCCTATCAAGGTGGCCATGTGTCCTACTGTATGTGTGCAGACAATTTTTTAGTCCGCAGTCCCAAGGTATGACCGGTTCCAGCAACCATCGCCAGCATCTGTTTTACATGGTGCAGGAATACCTAGAGACAAGATCAGACTTGGACACCTTTCCCACCAAAAATCCTCTGGCTTACTGGGTCTTGTGGATGGATCACTGGCCAGAGCTTGCACAGTATGCAATTGAGCTACTGACCTGTCCTGCATCCAGCGTTCTTTCGGAATGTACATTCAGTGCTGCTGGAGGCTTTGTAACCGATCACAGGGTGCGCCTCTCCACCGACTCGGTCGATCGACTGACCTTCATAAAAATTAATCAGGCTTGAATCACCACCAGCTACCAAGCACCTGATGCTGATGTAACTGAATATTTTTTTTTGAAATGTCAGATCCCTTCAAGACTGTCTATGCTGATGCTTAGTGACTATCCTGTTATGCTGAGTGACTATCCTTTTCCTCCTCAATGATCATTCTCATAGCTTGTAAGAAATGTTTTGGTTCTGGGCACTGCCACCAGTGGCTAAGGCCCAATTTTTCTTATCATACACCACCCTTTAACAATAAAGGATTCCCCAGATACATCCTTGTCCATATTAATGAGTAAATAGTACCTATACTCATTCATCAAAAAATGAAAAATAAACACATTGATCCTTATTAAAGTCCCAAAGCATATATCCATCATCAATCTCTTTGTCCAGCAATGCAGATCCATGTTATTTACGGTGAATGGCCCCCAGGAACCCACCAAAAGAAAGAAAATTCCAAACGCTCCTGTCATTTCCTGTCATTTCCTAAAGCCACAAACTACATCTCCCTCCCTGAGCCCATAAAAGTAATGAAAGGGACTGGGTGCTCAGAGTGATGTAATGAACGATAAATAGATATGATAAAAACGAAATTTAAAAATTGTTGAATCTAGGAATACTTTGCATCTAGGGAACTTTTGTAACTTTTGGCACAAAAATTCTGCATTTTTTCACTAGAAAATTTAAAACCAATTCACAGTAGCAATTACGCTAAACATGAATTTTTATGCACATAAAAGATACCAAACACACCAAGCCCTAAAATTGCATGCATGTTTGAAATGGCAAAAAACTCCAGTACCCAAAAAGTATCCATTGCAACATGTTTAGAATACAGAAGTTTAGAGTTAACAATGAACAATGGCCTTATGTTACGTATACACGATAGGTTAGTCTGATGAAAACAGTCTGATGGAACGCAAGCTATTAACTTCCGTGTTCCCCCTAGCATGCACATGAAAAGATAAGGTCTGTTATGTGCAGTACATCACAATAAGTCAGGAAATCTCTACCCCCTTGCATAAAGTACAAACTAGAGGCAGGTAGGGGAGGAGAAGGAAGCTATAAAATGGTTCAAATCCAGCAGATACAATTCTTCAGCTGTTTGATTATGTTCATACAGTGTTCAGGTTGCAAAAAAATAATTGTGCATTCAACTATCATTTATCTGATAATCTTTCATATAGCAAGTATAGTTAAACTCATATTGTCTACCTACTGCTTTTCTTTTTAATATGTCTTGCAGGTTGTATTTACTGTAAAATAAGCTTCAGTAAAGAAATTCAGATGGCACAGAAAATGGCACACCCAGAAATGTCATGTTTAGATATTTAATGAACAACTCCTTGACATTTAAATTATTTTGCATGCCTATAAAGTGCTCTCTTATGGCAATCATTGCATTGCTCTTACACTAAGTACTGATCATTTCATTAGTCACTAAACTTTAATGGAGTTCCCTTAAATCTTGAAATTCTTACATTTAATTTGAAAGCCATTTGACTGCAAGTATTGCTAATAATAAATACTATATTTATTAATACTTATTGCCATTCCATACAGAACTACATGGTCCAAAACATTGTTTATTGCCTTTCATTTATAGTCTATTTTTATTGACTTATAAGCTTAGAGGCTTAGAGGCTTTTTCTCTAAGCTGAAAATGTGCTCATGTGAAAAACATTTTTTGCCATGATCTGGCTGCAATTAGTAGCAAATACAGCTTAATAAATTACACACTTTGTCCAAGATTTATCAAGTAAAACAATCACATCCTGTATTGCCTAAAGAATATATTTCATGTCAATTTATTGGAAACATTTTGGAGTATTTTTTGACTAATGAGATAACTAATGTTTCAGTAATATACTGTAACATATAAGGCCTTTGCTCTTGGCCTGCAAAGACCAAAAACACTACCAAGTGCAGGGATGGAGTGACCATTGGGACTACAGGGAGTTTCCTGGTGGGCCGATGACTCAGTGGGCCGGCTTCAGTGACAGCGGACCGCTGCCCTCCCCCTCCGCACCTCTATCTCTCCCTTCCCACAGCACTCGCCTTCTCTCGCTTTCCGCAGCGCTCACCTGGGGGGGAACAGAGAAGCAGTGGGAGGACCAGAGTAGCAGGGGGGATGACAGAGGAGCATGGGGGAGGGGACAGACAGCTGACTCAAGTGCTATGGCCTGGGAGTTTCTCACTTCTGCCTAATTTTGTACCATAAGGGGGAAACAAACTGATTATTTTCCCAGGTGAAATAATGTCTGGCTTCCCCACTGGTACTGCCTATAAAAGTACCAGCCATTCTACTCTAATAAAGTAGAATGGCTAGTGAAGGCGGAGAGGGGGCTTGGGTGGCCGGGGCGGTGCGGGAGTTGTACGGCCACCATTGGGAGAGACCTGTCAAAGTGGGCCAGTCTGGATGAAGTCCAGGGCCAAATTTTTGTCCCAGTCCAGCCCTGACTAAATGTCTACTACTACTATGGACTAAGTGTAGAGTAATATATATCAAAGTTCTCAAAACAGTTTAACAGTCAGCCCAAAACATCCAAGGCAGAGAGAGATAGGGAGACCATTATAACACATGCAAATGTCTTCTTTAAAGTGTACACCGTCTTTTATAGTTTGGACTGAGTAAGGTTGGGTAGGATTAAAAAAAACTCTGTCAGTGTCCCATTACCGATATTTCACTATAATTCCCAAATGGAAGTTGAGGCAAAACTTCCAAAAGAAAGAGAAGTCCCTCTCTTTTCGGTCTCGCTGACAACGATCACTAGGACCAACAGAGAGAATGAATCCACACAAATGGAAACACAGACTGCGATAAAAACTTGAATAGAGATATATAATGCAGCACAATTGAGTAATAGATAAAAGTTCTTTAAAGTCAAAATAATTGTTCTTAGGGTTGAGGAAGGCACCTCTGATGTGTGTACAATATCACAAAAGGGTGATGAAAGACTCATCCACCTGCACCACAGCACGCAGAGCCTCTTATCCTCAGTTGGGGACCACTTAATTAGAAGTGGTCAACAGTGCTCAATTAAACACCAACCACTGTCAAATCTTCAGACAGCTTTGCTTGAGCTAAGATACGTGACATTACCACCCATGAGGATTGTGGCCATTTTGTTGGTTAGAAATGTTCTCATGGTTTGTGACGACATGTTGATTTAATCCTTGTCTTTTGTGAGTATTCTGGATTTAAAAATAAATACTTTTTAATGCTACAACATGAGACATTTCAGTTCTCCTTCCTGAACATACATGTTGTAATACATTTTAATGCTACAACATGAGACATTTCAGTTCTCCTTCCTGAACATACATGTTGTGGTGCCCCTTTTTTGGAGTGACCAATTTAGAAGATCCATTATTTTCAGGAAGAGTTTTAAAAATTTGACCATCTCACAGTACAGGGGTCAGGAGTTTGCAAGACAGAGTGCAGGTGTTATGAGTGCATAAGACACAGAGCACAAGGGTCAGGAGTGCATAAGGCACAGAGTGTAGGGGTCAGGGTACATAATGTAGAGAGTTCAGGGCTCAGGATATGTTAATGAATAGAGTATAGGGGTATGGAAAAAGTAATGGACTGGTCAGAGTACAACAAATAAATGACCTCCCTCTCAAAAGCTGAATTTCCCACTCCAGTACAGATATTCCTCCCCCTTTCCTAGTACACAACTCCTTACCACAGTACAAACCTTCCCCCAGTAAACCCCACTTACCAGACGGTTCAGACTGAGCTGGGTCAAGTAACTGGAGGTGAGGAGATAAAGCAAGCTTTCCTTGCTTTGAACCACTGCTGTCTGTCTCTAATTTCTCGTGCAGGTGCAGCGGCTGTGGTGCTTCAGGTGCATGGTAAATTTCAGCAATAACCGCTTCTGCACTGCCAACACTCTGGGGAGGTCACCCATCAATTAAATTCATGTACTTAACTATCTGCATTAAAAATTGCCAAGTATTTAATAATGAATAGCTACATTTAATCTGTCTGTAGAGTATTACAAAGGCAGTGTATCCCACTGCTCCTTGTGTCACCTTGCTACTATAGTGTGGACTGCTCCACAACCTTGGGGAATAGCTCCCCAAGAGAATGGCTCTGCCATCCCTGGTCCAGTGAAAGAACTGTTAGAAACCACAAAGGTGCTTAGACTGAGAATGGATCTCTTGGCCAGGATGTGAAAGAAATAACCATCAACATAAATCAATGATCACAGTAGCCTACATAAGCTGTTTTTCTAGCTTTAAAAAGTAATACCAAGCACCTTGAGATACTTTCCCCTTTAAAAACTTTAAGAAGCTTAAAATGGCTTAAAAGAATTACTATGGTTATGGTATCCAACTATAAGCTCAAATATGATCCATAAGCTCAAACATGTTCCATAAGTTCATTATCCTATATATATATGCAATACAGAGTTTTTTTTCTACTTAATGAGGCATTTTCTGACTTATTGATCAAGTAATGGCAACATAATATAAGCAATGCTCAACAGTACATTCTTCCCTGAACCGGTTCCCCTTATCCCCCTCTCGTTTGTCCGTAAACGGACTTGTAAAAAACGGACGAATGGTCCGTGCGTGTAAAAGGACCCTTAAAATTTTCAATATAAAAACATATTGTTTTTTAAAAAATATTTATGTTTCCGATTTGCTAACCTGAATGTGACATTTTACAACGATTCTGACTGGTTCACATTTAAAAAATACTAATACATTAATTTATGATTTTAAAATCCAACATATTTCATCATTCATGATAACGGCTAGTAATTTTTATGCAGTCCATAGGAGAAAAGTTGATGCATATTTAAACATATCTTATTAATTCATTCCTAAAATTAATTCATACCTAAAAACTGAAGGATGATTTTAATCAATATTGAGGATTTACACAAAGATTTGTAAACACTTTAAAGCTGAACTGAACTTTCTCACGCAACATTAACTATGCTGCTAGCCTTAGTAAATACTGTAGATAGGAAGGTACAGTTTATTATATTTACTTTGTTTTATTTTTTTTACATTTCTTCTGTTGCTTTATGGTTTTTAGCCAGGCAAAAATTATGTCATACATCCCAGGAGTTTTCATGGGCATTTTTTTCACTTTTGGAGGAGGGGCTTTCTCAGCTAAGCACATCTTCCTGCATACGTGCCTGATTACAGTAAATAAATGCTTCATGGATTATCTGCACTTAAATGTTTTAAAAATGCTAGGGAGGGGTTTTTCAAAAAAAATTCTCAACAAAATAAAATATTGAGATATGGATGGATGGACGCGTTTGCCTTTGAATATAAAAAAAATAAAATAAACTGCATTTTTTGTTTGTGGTGCTCAGAAACAGTCATGTTCCACTTTATAATCTATCTATCTATCTATCTATCTATCTATCTATCTATCTATCTATCTATCTATCTATCTATCTATCTATCTATCTATCTATATATATATATATATATATATATATATATATATATATATATATATCTCTATATATATATATATCTCTATATATATATATATATATATATATATATATATATATATATCTCTATATATATATATATATATATATATATATACACACTAAGGCCTCGTACACACGATCGGACATATCCGATGAAAACGGTCCACGGACCATTTCCATTGGATATGTCCGATCTGGAGTTTGATCCGATGGCGTGTACACACCATCGGATCAAATTCCCCGCCGGCGGAAGGCGCGGTGACGTGGCGGTGACGTTGACGCCGCCACGTCACCGCACCAGGAAGTAAAACACTTCCGCGCATGCGCCGAATCCATTCGGCGGCGGCGCGGCGGCGGTGCGGGACGACATGTCTGCTGGTAAGTGTACTAACCAGCAGACATGTCGGGCGGACAGATTCCCACCGGATAGATTTCAAAGCATGCTTTGAAATCTGTCGGGTGGACAAATCTGTCCGCTAGCCCATACACACGATCGGAGATGTCTGCTGAAAAGGTCCATCGGACCGTTTTCAGCGGACATATTCCCTCGTGTGTACGAGGCCTAAGGATTATTTCTCAAACACAGATAGGTCACTTACAGTTCAGATGTTCAATGGTAAGGATCAAGATTGTGTCAACTTTTTGGTTCTGGTTTAATAGGGCAAAGGAGGGGGAAGTTGCACACACAATTGTTTTCACCTGTTTTTAAAATGGAAGTTGATTTACAAGATAAGCAGAGGGTGTTCACTCCGTAAAGTAGGTTTTACAAGTATGGAACCCAACCACACAGCATTTTGGTCTTAAGTGCTTAGCTTTTGTACATTTTGGTACATTCAGGGAAATAACCCATGCGAAAAAAAAATGCAATCTATTGCTTTAAATTGAAAGCATTTTTTTCAATGTTTCAGATAGACTAGGTAATAGCTAGAACCCTTTTGGGTTTTCTTTTCTTCTGCCATTGAGTGAAATGAATTTTCTTTCACTTGTCCCACAGATAAAATAGCATGTTAAAGTCTAAACGCACAACCTTTGTACAGTCAATTTAAAATTTACTAGGGCGTAGGGCTGTGTTTACATTACAGAAGCACCAGAGATCTGTTATATCTGCTGTAGTGCAGGGGGGGAACTCTAGGCAGCGATTTTAACATTGGTTGATAGCAGACCATTGTTATTGAAGATGGATCTACATTTCTGGATGATATGAAAGATGTTGATTTTATATTTGTTTTCAAAATGTAATTGTATTTTTCAGGCCGCGTACACACGATCGAATCTATCTGCTGAAAACGGTCTGACAGACCGTCTTAGCAGACAGATTAGATCGTGTGTACGGGCGAGCCGACGGATTTGGACAGCAGACAGATTTTAAAGCATGCTTTAAAATCTGTCTGCTGGGAACCCGTCGGACCGATATGTCTGCTGGTTAATACGCTAACCAGCAGACATATCTGCCCGCACATGCGTCGAATTGATTCGATGCATGCGCGGAAGTGATTTACTTCCTGGTGCGGTGACGTGGCGGTGTCAACGTCATCGCCACGTCACCGCACTGTCTGCTGGCGGGGATTTTGGTTTGATTGTGTGTACAGCGATCAAACCAAAACAACCAGCAGACAAATCTGTTCAAATCGGTCTGTCTGACCGATTTGAACAGATTAATTTGCTTGTGTGTACGGGGCCTCAGTGTTGCTGTATTTTACTAATGTACCCTTTTTTCATTCCCCAGACCATAAAGTTTTCAATATTGGTAATGTACTTTGAAAGGGGTTGGTAAATCCAATGTTTGGGTACAATGACCGGTTCCCCATAACTGGTCCCCCAAAAAGTATGTGGGAGTTTGTGGGGGGGGGGGTTTATAAGAATTTGGAAGCCACCTATAAAAAACCCTTTTAGTGCAAGTTAATCCCCCCACAGGCATACATTAGTACCCGTGATTATTCATTCCCCAAAAAAATAATGGAAATAAACACACTGACACAGTCAAAAATAAAAAATAAATATTTTAATTCACATTTTAAATGTTCCCCGATGTAAATCAATCATCGGTCACATCATCCATTGATGCAGATTCATTGTCAGTCATAACAACCCACCACTTGATGGTGACACCAGTAAGATCACAGCAAATGACAGATCCCTGGCTGCTGTATTTCATCAAAACACCAGGAATCTGCTATTTAGTGATGGTTGTATAGCCATAGCGGAAGGAGAATTTCACCAGGCATTCCCACAAACAGTTGAAAGTAAATAAAAACACCCACATTGCCAATATATTTTTAGTTGCAAGAAAAAAAAATGCAAATTACTTCTCTCCCTGTAAATCCATTGTTAATTATGTCATCTACCAATGGAGGTTCGTCATTAATCACAATGACTTACCACACCAACAATACTTTCCTGCCACACTACCACCACTAAGGCAGCCAATGCAATATTAATTTTCTTTTGTTAAGCATTTTGAACAAAAGAAAATGAATCAATTCCCCCATTCACACACAATGTGAATAGGGAATCCCTCCCCCAGAACTATTACATTCTGATAGCAGGGAAATTTCATCAGCACCACCAACTGATGATCGAGCAACAATTTTCCAACAGACTGATTGTACAGAAGTTGACCAAGAAATTGACTTCGGTACAACCACCCTGCGCATAGACGGTCCCTACTGAATTGGCTTAATTACGATCCATCTATTGCCAGCTTTATTTACCAAATCTTCAGTGCTGCTGTAAGACACTCTCTTAACCTGGGTGATGCAATAGAACAAAAACTGAATTTACCATTTTGTTTACATTCTAAAAGGCAGGTATTCGGGTGGGAGAACTGGGGAAATATGGCCGGTTTATTTAGCACTTTTCTAAACCTGATCGCCATCTGAAACCAACAACAAATCCATGTTAAATTAAAGATACTACATGATAATTTTTCCTTGGGACATGCTGGTGTACCAAAAGGCAAGAGTAATACAGCATTTAGGAGTTAATGCCCACCAGCTAACAAAAGCAATTACAACAAATCAATGTGTTATGCTTATTTGTTGGTATTTTTTGTATAGTCCCTATGTAATTTGTACACCCACTGATTATGTGGGATGTGCACATATGTATGTATGTATATATGCATTCGCTACAGGCTTGTAAATTTAGAACACATTGACCTTGTTTGTTACTAATAGTATAGTAGAAAAATATAGTTGTAAGGATAGCCGACATGAATTAGAACAATTATAGACAGAGTATAATTACTCTTAAAAGGTGACTATCTTATGTGGTAGCATTGAAAATGAGATCCAGTTTTTCTAAACTGAAAGGAATAGCTAATGGTAATGTTTACTGCAAATACATTTACCACAGTTTTCACACGGAATAGGTGCAAGAAAAGAATGGTTATCTATTTCTAGTAATGATTTAACTTTAAAACAACTCCACTTGTCAGTCCTGTAGAATCAGTCATTAATAATACTCAATAAATTCCACACGACACAACATACTTTTAAAACTTACCTTCTGGGTCACTGAATGGACTCCTACTGATAATTGATGACCTGAGAGTGGCTAATGGATGCAAGCAGAGCTGGTAACAGCACAAACTAACACAACATGTACATTAGTATTTAAACAAAAGTAATAGCCAATTTCCAGTGTGCCATTGTAACGGGAGGTTTGACTTTAATTTTAAGTTTCAGTAAAAGAGAATTAGTAGGACTCAATAATGCAGAACAATTCAACTTATCGACCAAACAAAGCCAATCAAACAAATATAATACTAAACAAGATATTATATATATATATATAAACAAGATATTATATATATATATATATATATATATATATATATATATATATATATATATACACACACACATACATACGTACAGTTCAGTTTAGACAGATTTAGAATTCTTGAATAATTTTTGAAAATTACCACCGTACTAACTTCTTTTGGATTATTAGATTAGAAGAAAAACAGGTGGTTGTTATGCTGTTCAGCTATTATATGTCAATAGGAAATACTCTATACCCATCATAGAAATAAAACTCTTCATAAGAAATTAACTGACGCAGAAGATTGTAAATACTTACCTACCCTGCTGCTTGCACTGCCCAACATTGCTCCGTTGATGAGGTATCATCTTTAGAAGTCTGCTAGGGAACCAACATGTCCAGGAGGGTTGGTGCTCTGTGCCCCTTCTGCACTCAATGGTGGTTCCTCTGTGGTGATGTGGAGGCTGATGGGAGGAATCATTTAGCACTGCAGAGAACCATGCTATGCCAAGAGACTTCAGCGGATGAATCTTTAGCAAATGAGTAGTGTTTGGTGACATCAGAAGCAGGAAATGTAGGTATTCACACTCTACTTTTGCACGCAATTTATTTTTGACAGTTTACTTTTAACATGAGGATTACTTTAATCAAACTGAAAATTCATAAGTTTCCCTCCATTAGCCCTATCTATAATAAATAATACTTAAATAATAAAAATAGCGCTGCTATACCGCCTGAAAAAAACCTGCCCTGTAGTCTTCAATGTGAAAGCCCAACGGCTTTCACACTGAAGCGGTGCGCTAGCAGGACTGCTCCAAAAGTCCTGCTAGCCGCATATTTGCAGCGGTATAGGAGCGGCATGTTTACCGCTCCTATTCCGCTCCTTCCCATTGAAATCAATGGGAAACCGCGGTAATACCGCTCACAATGCACCTCTACAGAGGTGCATTGCGGGCGGTATTAACCCTTTTTCGGCCGCTAGCGGGGGTTAAAACCGCACCGCTAATGGCCGAATACCGCGGTAAATACCACTGTGGCTCCACTGCCCAATGTGAAAGCAGCCTTACAGCTACATAGCTATTTATTTTACCCTGTAAATATAAAAAAAATGCTTACTCTTTTGATCACTTCCCCCAGCACAATGACGGCTGGGTGGGGTTCTTCCCATTCTGAGTGGATGTCATATGATTCCCCTCAGAACAAGCTGCTTGTGTGCCCTGCAGTGCGACTATCGGAGGTGTGGTGTGTTTTTTGGACACACCGCATATCTCAGAAAAAGAGCTTATGACATAGGCTCTTTACCATGTGATCAGCTGTGCCAAATCACAGCTGATCACAGTGTAAATATGAAGTGGCGGTTATCAGCTTTCCTCTGCTCACTCTGACTCTCACTGGGGGATCTGCATTGATAATCAGTGCAGTGATGTCTGTCAGTGCCAACCAGTGGCGCCAATCAGTGCTGACTTTCAGTGCCGCCTATCAGTGCCCATCACTGCCACCTCATCATTGCCTGTCAGTGCAGCCTCATCAGCACACACCAGTAAAGGAGAAATATTACTTTACAACATTCTATAAGAGAAACTAAGAAAATGTTTTAATTTATTTTTAACCACTTGCCTACTGTGCACCTACACCCCTTTCCTGCCCAGATGAAATTTTAGCTTCCGGCACTGCGTTGCTTTAACTGACAATTGAAAAATAAATGAAATACAGTTTAAATTAATGCTTGGTTTAGTAAATAAAACAAATTAAATAAACTAATGAATACATTATGTTTTAAGTTTGCCTTTTTTTTTTTGCCTATTTCTGTGCTACTCAAAGAAGACATCAACATTTCCCTACAAGCATCAACATACATATGAGGGCTTATGGTGATAGGCACAATGCAGCATGCTTTCAGATATATTTAGCTTGTGGTGGGGGAGGGGGTGGGGAGCTGTCCCTGCTGGGAGAACACCTATAAACACTGATAAGCAAATAAAATCCCATGTACACAGAATAGAAACAGTCAACAACCAAAGTTTCATAATGCTTTCATCACAATGTACGAGAAACACAGAGAAAAATAGGAATCATGGCAACCTTTTGCAAAATTAATAACAGTTATGCTAACTCCAAGCTCACCCCTAAGTAAATATATATATACACACACACACAATATATATATATACACACACACAGTATATTAATTGATTCACCTTAGCAAAGAGTGGAAACAACAAGTGGGTATTGGATAGGTTAAAGTGTTACTAAACCCAGGACCTGTATTCACTATGTCTGGTCTCCCACAGTACACAGAACATGGAAATGCAAGATTTTAAGTAAATATACACTGCTAAATAAAAATAATACCTTTTTTCATCAGCAGTTAGCTTATTCGTGTGACTTGTATTGTTATCTGCTTAAAGCTTGTATGAGGAGTTTCCATTCTCCCATACTGATTTTACTGTTGTGAGTTTAGATATTCTAACTACCATGCCCTCCTCCATAGGTGAAATTCACTCAAACACAGTTGTTGGATAATCCTATGTTGTGTCTGCACCTATCCAAAAGTACTGAACTCTAAAATGGTCACATCAATGCTAACACTTCTGTCCCAAAGAGAGTAGATTCTACAAGACTGCACAGCTATTATTGTAATTCAAGAACTACTTCATTGTAAAGAATTAAAAACTCAACAAGACTTGCACATATTCAAAAAAAAAAAAAACACATAATGAAAAGTTCTATGAAATAGTTTCCTTTATTTTTAAAAAATACAAAGCTTAGCTAAATTATTCAGTCTGTGCCATTTATGCTCCGTGTGGAATATAAGAATTTGTATTCATTCATAGAATAAATATAATTCACAGGAACCCTAAGCATTTTAAGCAACCAATTAAACATTTCATTTTTTTTTTTTACAGCGCAGTGAAGCTTATTATTTATGCAGCTTTAAACCAAAGTGGAGCCTCAAGGGAAACCTATCCAGTGACAAATTAATACCTTGGAGAACAGAGCTGAATGGTGGCAATGAACTCATTTGTTCCCCCAATAATGAAAAATGACTTTTGCTTTACCACATGGATGACTGTTGCCATGGCAACCCAGACTTACCTCATTGCTTCTCTGAGTGCTCCTCGTTCTCCAAGAGTCGTATGTTTGATGTCATCAAAATTATTTTCCAGTTTCTCACAATTCTGCAAAAAAACATATTTCTGATTAATATAAACTAGTCTGAAAATTTCATATACAATTTTGATTTAGTAGACCAACTACATATACTATATAAGTGACAATATCTGAAGTCTCGTCTGGAAGATAAGAAAATGGACAACAGTTTATGTAGTATATCACAGTACAGCACCACCCATTCTGTAGGAGGTCTATGTTCATTTTAATAGGTAGAGGAAAGCAAAGTAGTAACATTTGCTACTTGAAAAACATACATGTTTTCCAGATTTATTAGAAATACAGATTAGAAATACAGCATTTGACAGCCCTATAACAGCCATAGGACTTTGGCAGCACACCCATCCTGTCTCCAACTGGCCAACCATCCACCAATCCCACACTAGCACCTTCCAAGCCTCGTTTCCGCCCCTCCAGTCTGCATCAGCGGCAGACAGATCCCACCCTCCACCCGAGCGTCCATCCATCCATCTTGGTCAGGGTAAGAGCGAACAGCGCTGTCAAATCTTGATGTTCCACATCATCCGGTCGCTTCCCCAGTGTGAGACACCGTGCCTGTGGGATAGGCATTTGCCTATTGGGGGTGCTTTTGTGACAGTTCTGTGTTAGTTTGGTTGTTTTCCAGTACTCGGATTACCATTATTTGTACATCTTGCAGTTCAAGCTGGGACAATGGAAACATTTCTTCAGAGAAACATTTTCTAAATAAATTGTATTCATATCATTGTTTTGACCTTTATATTGACTTGGATAAAATGTACTTGGGTCTAAGGTCCCCAAACCAAAGAGCCAAGAAGGGGAAGTTTTTGGGCCAAGTTGGACTGTTGCGGTACTAATAAGCAGGTAAAACATAAGAATAAAGGGTTAAAAATGTCATAATTTATGGCAATCAAAAATGCAGCATCAGGACAGAAGTCCCCGCAGGGGGAAAAACAGTATGATGGGTTGAGGATTGTCACAAGCTCTCAACTAGTTTTGCGGTTGTAACCGCTTCATCAGGAGAAGATCTAGGAATCAGTAATAAAAAAAAACCACACAGTAAATACAAAGGGGAACCACGGGTTGAGTTGCTCGCCTAGACAGTCCCGCCTGGAAGTGACAGCAGGCGGAGACAGACAAAATCCCAATGGTGGCCAGGGAGAGCACATGTAGGAAGGGACCTACTTGTCTAGTGTGGAAAAATATATATAGGAAAATATAAATTTATGTACATGCAGCTCCCAGGAGCCCCCTATTCAGTTTTATTTCCCTTGTCACTCAGGTATTTAAACATCATTTTTATTTTTCATTCTTTTTCACCAGCACTATGTTTTAGATTACCTCCACTCCCCCACCCCCTACTTTTTCCTTCCCCGTCTCCCTCTCCCTTTACCCCCCCCCCTTTTTCTCATTGTTCTCCCTGTTGCTCCTCTGTTTCTCTAGCCTCTTGTTGCTTCTTCCCCCCCCTCCCCCTCTCTTCCTCCACTGCTCCTTTCCCTTCCCCGTCCCCCCTTCTTTTTTCCTCCCTTTCCCCTACTGCTCCTCTTCCTTCCCCCCCCCACCTCCCTCTCAGTTTTTACCCACCTTTTCTTCCTTTGTCCCCATCTCTCACATTCCTTCTCTTTCCCTGTCCTCTCTCCCCCCCTTTTTTCACCCCTTTTCTTCCTCGTCTTACCATTTTCCCACTTCCCCCCCCCCCACCTTTTCACTTGGTTTTGTCACCCCCACACATGTCTATCACTCTATCCTGCACTTTCCCACCAGTTATCACCACCAGTGTCACACTTCCCCACACACCCTCCCTCCTCCTTACTTGATGAGGTCGGCTGCATGTACATAAATTTATATATCCCTATATATATTTTTCCACACTAGACAAGTAGGTCCCTTCCTACATGTGTCCACCCTGGCCACCATTGGGATTTTGTCTGTCTCCGCCTGCTGTCACGTCGAGGCGGGACTGTCTATCGCTCATCCCTCGGCTGCACCCACCGCCATCCTCGGTGAGGGAATCAGGGAAGTGAAGCATTGCGGCTTCACTGCCCGTTTCCCTACTGCACATGTGCGAGTAGTGCGACGCACCATCACTGGCCTAGCTCTCTCCTGGGAACATTGTGTTTCCCAGAAGACAGCGCGGGGGGGTGGTGTGGGTAGGGGCAGGGCCGCATGAGACTATTCCCCGAAGTGGGTGCAAAGGTATCACAGGTATCTGCACCCCCTCCCCCCTGAAAGGTGCCAAATGTGACACCGGAGGTGGGGAGGTTTCAAAAAAGCAGAAGTTCCATTTTTGGGTGGAACTCCGCTTTTAAGCAGATTCTGAAAAAAAGTTTTAGGTGTGCTATGCCTATAATCTATGTATCCAACTGTTGTTGTCTGTTATTTCTGTTACCAAAAGGAAATGTGACCTATGAGTTAGTGTGTCTCTTTTAATTCTTCATAAAACTATAAAAATAAAAAAAATAGGCAAAATGTCAATTCATGCAGGTATATGTTTATTAAAAAAATTATATTTTTAAAAACAGGTAGTGTAAGTACCCAACTGGTTTATAAGCTTCTTAAAATTCCATGGAGGACAATATTTAGATGGTGGTGGGAGGAGCAGCACAGGGATCTAATCAGTTTTTCTACATGGGAACTGCTCATAGGTCTGCTGCTGCTTCTTCTTCTTCTTTACTGTCCAGTCACATGATGAGGGAGGTACAAGCCCTACTAAAGACAAGTGAGTTCTCCAGGTTGACTGTACCATCTCACGGGGCTCTATAAATATCAGGAATAGGCATACAGATATAGCAAGTTGAATACCTTTATATTTACTGTGTGTTTGGCTCATCACCCATGTATTTTTCATTTTTTGAAAAGCTGAAGGGGTTCAATTTTAACAGAACAAAAATGCAGCCAATATGATACAAACTGAAACATTTTGCTTTTTTTTTTTTTTTTTTTTTTTTTTACAGTAAAGCTGTAGAAGGGGAGAAAAAAGTTATTCAGTAAAGAAACTTTTATATGGTCACAAATCTCCACATCTTCACATGCATCTTGGAAGAAAATTCTTAAAGAATCGCACACACAAATAACAAAAAAAGAGCAGGGTAGCATACTTTTAGCAGCAGAAATCTGATCTGGGCCATGCATTACAACAATGAAGCAAGACATTATGCAATGAATATAACAATATTTTTTAGGAAATGCTTTGAATATCAGTCTTTGATCATGCATTCTTTGGAAAGAACTGCCAACCAAATTTGTGAAAGCTGTTCCATGGCCTATGAAATGAGAAATACAGTCTCTTGAGCTTCAGTATGATGTGACATGTCTTTGATAAGTAGGGGGAAAGGATTCAGTGTTCTGTATGCATCTTAAACACAAGAAATCACCTTAGCAGCTTGGCCTCTGAACGTTAATCCTTCAAGAAATTCTATTGTGAGAAACCAAAGCAGGTGCTTTTCTTTGGCTCATTTTACACTTCTCGAAAATTCTTTTAAGAAATACAAATCTAGGCTGGATTACATCTGTCTTCCGTGTGTGGCTTTAAACGTACTGAAAATAAATTCAGCTGCACTAATAGGAATGGTTTTTTTGTGAATCACTTTGTCCCTCCTAACACAAAACATTATTTTAAAGCATTTACTAGTCAAGCAGCAGTGAAGTATTTAAGCACTTCATGCTTTTCCATAGACACTAGAGGAGTTTAGATATTCTGATTGCAGCCCACTTGTATCTGTACAGCACAACACATTTCAAATCTGCATAACACAAGTACATAAGCAGTACTCTGTCAATGAACATCGGGACTATAACATCAAACTGTATATTTATGTACCTAACAGGTTTGAATATCAGTTTATATTTATTTAAATGAACCAGAGAACACTGCACTCACTATATTATATTTGTATTAGGCTGCACTCATGCTAATGCAGCCTGTGAATGCATGCAAAATTGCATGATTGAGCGCATGGTCATGAAATGTTCAAAATAGTCTGTCATGATTTTGGTGCTATTGATTGATAATGGCACCCCAAAAGCAGCAAGCAGACATGTACAGAAAAATTCATGGCAAGTGCTGCAAAACACAGATGTAACAAAAGATGTATACATTAATTTGTGCATGTAGGGCAACCTTTTTTAAATAAATGGTCTGTCCTATGTGCGTATCATAACAACCCTCAAAAAAAAAATATATATAAAAAAAATACATACACACAATGCTTAATGACATGCATCATAGTGCAAGTAGGGTCTTAAGCAGAACGTACACAAACTATACATATATGTTCACTTTAGCTTCTCAAGCTTCTCTTGAAATTATTTTCCTTTCTAAGAGCCTTTCACACCATGCCGCCCACATCGTTGGTGGTAAAACGCCACTATTTTTACCGCCAGCGCTATGGGCGGATTTGCGGCACATTTCGGCCGCTATGTGCTGCTGAAGCAGCGCATTGCGGGCGGTATAGCCACACTGTCTCATTGATTTCGATGGGCAGCAGCGGTGGAGGACCAGTAAACACACGACTCCTTCACCACTCCAAAGATGCGGCTAGCAGGATTTTTTTTTACCGTCCTGCTAGCGCACCACTCCAGTGTGAAAGTCCCTCGGGCATTCACACTGGAGTTAGTAGGAAAAGATTTTTAAGGGCATATTTCAGGCGCTATTTTTAACGCTACAGGGCCTGGAATATGCTCCAGTGGGAAAGGGGTCTAAAAGGCGAAGACGTTCTCTGTATGTCTATGGAAACACAGAGCTGGCTCAGGAGGGAATCTGCATGAATTTCCTTTTAGCAAAAAGCATGCTATGGTGGGCACTTGGCAGAGGGAAGCCAAGACCACGGTGGAGTACTAAAATAGAGGAAGATTGGGCTTCTCTGTGCAAAATCATTGCAAGGAGCAGGCAAGTATAACTTGCTTGTTATTTAAAAAATAAAGAGGGTTTACAATCACTAACTTTTGTTGCAACAGTGATTTTCATGTTTTGAAATCTGCAACTTTCAGTATAATAATGCCTGGTGATTCTGCCATGAATGATTTGTTCAGACACTTCCCGTTATAGGGTGACAAAGTACTATCTCAGTCTTCATTTTGTGCGGTCGCTGTAGATCTAAGGGGGGACATGCAAGAAAAAAAAACAGCATTTTTGCTTGCACATGATTGGATGATAAAATCAGTAGAGATTCCCCTAATTTCAGACCTTCCCCATCTTCTACAGCAACTGCACCTCCAAATGCACTTGCACTGCAATTGTAGGGTAGAGTGAACTTACCCTTAGTAAATCAACCCCACTGTCAGATGGGCTTCTGATGGAGACTACACATTTCAACACAAATCATACAGGCATTGTTCACCGTTGTCAAAATACCATTCATTTCAATGGGCTTCCCTAAGCATGCTGAACATGGCAAAGAAGCTTGTCTACTTTTTTCTTTAACATGTTTTTTTTTTCTTTGCATGCAAAACCTGCATCTTGCTTGCATCATTAAGGGTGTCAATAATAATGTATGGTACCACAAGGCCGACACACATTTTTGGTGCCTTTTGTGAAAGTTCACAAAATCACACACTGTTGCACATGTTCATGTGCTACTATAGTGTGATTGCAGCCTTATTATAGTGACAGTGGGGCTTGTTGTAATACAAGATTTACAACACAGGTTCTTAAGCAATGATATGTGTACTTCTGAGGATAATAAACTGGGTAAATAGTTTTAGCTTTTTTTAAATACATGGAATTGATTCAAAATATGTATATACAACTATGGGTGCAGATGAGATGCACGCCAAGCTACAATCTTGAACATGTGAACAAAAGAATATTTTGAAAAAAAATAAAAATTATAAAAAGGTACAAGGGAGTCATGGTTAATGATTCTTACTCTGAATAGTCTAAGGCGGCGTACAGACGATCGGATATATCCGATGAAAACGGTCCGCGGACCATTTCCATCGGATATGTCCGATCGGGAGTTTGATCCGATGGCGTGTACACACCATCGGATCAAATTCCCCGCCGCCGGACGGCGCGGTGACGTAGTGGTGACGCGGCGGTGACGTTGACGCCGCCGCGTCACCGCCACGTCACCGCACCAGGAAGTAAAACACTTCCGCGCATGCGCCGAATCCATTCGGCAGCGGCGCGGCGGTGGTGGGAGCCGACATGTCTGCTGGTAAGTGTACTAACCAGCAGACATGTCGGGCGGACAGATTCCCACCGGATAGATTTCAAAGCATGCTTTGAAATCTGTCGGGTGGAGAAATCTGTCCGCTAGCCCATACACACGAGCGGAGATGTCTGCTGAAACGGTCCATCGGACCGTTTTCAGCGGACATATCCCCTCGTGTGTACGCGGCCTAAGGCTATAAGTGGTGTACCCCAAGGTTCAGTGTTGGGACCCCTACTCATTAAAATCTTTATAAATTATATAGGGTCTAGGATTAAAAGTACCATTTCTGTCTTTGCAGATGACACCAAGCTATCCAGTGGATTAAAGTCCTTACAGGACGAAGCGATCACATGTAAACAAAGAGGTGCCATGTCCGATTTCTCTCTTCCCTCTCCATACAGTGTGAGCAGAGAGGGGAGAGATCAGATGCGGCAGCGCTGTGGGCTGGATGTGTAGTGCCCACAGCGCTGCTCAGTGACAAATCCAGCACTCATCCATCCCTCTGCATTAGCCACCCACACTCAGCCATCCCGCCATTCACCCACCCACACTCAGCCATTCTGCCAGGCACCCACACTAAGCCATCCCTGCTTGTCCATCCCTCTGTCATATTTATCCACCCATCCATGCTCAGCAATATCCATCCTCAGCCGTACCCAGTCATACTCAGTCATACTCGGCGATACCCAGCCATACTTGGCCTCTGTATGTAGCCAGGCTGTAGAAAAGTCTCCCACATGTGGTATCACCATACTCAGGAGGAGTAGGAGAATCTATTTTGGGGTGTCATTTTTGGTATATATATGCTATGTGTTAGAAATATTGTATAAAATGGACAACTTTGTTTTACAAAAAAAAATTTTTTTCATTTTCCTTTCCACATTTCCCAAAAATTTGTAAAAAAAAAGGGACACGTTCAAAAAACTCATTATGTCTCAGATTAAACGTTGGGGTGTTTTCTTTCCAAAATGGGGTCATTTTTGGGGGCGTTTCCATTTTCCTGATGCTCCAGGGCCTTTAAAAGTGTAAGGCCCTGTACACACGAGGAGACATGTCCAATGAAAACGGTACACACCATCAGACCAAAATCCCCACGGACAGAGAACGCGGTGACGTGGCGGTGACAGTAAAGCGGCTACGTGCGCAAACAAGGAAGTACAATGCTTCCACGCAATCAATTTGACGCATGCGCGGGATTTCGCTCCGCTGGATAGGTGTACTAACCAGCGGACATGTCCGACGGACAGGTTTCCAGCGGACAAGTTTCTAAGCATGCTTAGAAACTTTTGTCCGCTGGAAACCTGTCCACTAGGCCGTACACACGATCGGACATGTCCACGGAAACTGGTCTGCGGACCAGTTTCAGCGGACATGTCTCCTCGTGTGTACGCGGCCTAAGAGGTAGTCAGGAAATTAGATGTGTAATTTATGCTCTAGAACACCTGAAGGTGCTCCCTGCATGTTGGGATCTGGGGGTTTTGGTAAATCGTAAGCTCAATAATAGAATTCAATGCCAAGCTGTGGTTTCCAAAGCGAGCAAAGTCTTTTCTTGTATTGAGATATCGACTCCAGAGAGAAATATGTAATTTTTGCCCTTGTATAAATCTATGGTAAGACCTGGAATATGCAGTTTAGTTTTGAGTACTAGTTCTCAAAAAGGTCATCAGGGCACTGGAGAAATTGCAGAGATGGGCAAACAGATGGATACGAGGCATGGAGGAACTCAGCTATGAGGTAAGCTCAGAGGAACTGAATTTTTTCTCTCTTGGTCAACATGTAGAAATCCATAAGTGGTCCATATATTGAACTTGGTGTTGAGTGAAAAAAAAATGTAATCTCCATATACGGAAAGGTTTCTTCACAGTAAGTGCTGTGAAAATGTGGAATAGACTCCCACCTTTTTTAAAACTTTTTTCCATTGATACATGTTCCCTCGGGCAAGACCCGAGTTCTCAAAGACGTTTTCACAGGTATACTATAGACACCCAGCAGGTACAATATTTAAAGTAATATTTTTCCTTTTTTTATTTTTATTTAAGCATCATTAAAATCACTGCTCCTGAATCATGAGCAGTGATTTTAATGATGCTTAAATAAAAAAATAAAAAAAATGAAAAATTCCTTTAAATATTGTACCTGCTGGGTGTCTATATTATGCCTGAAAACGTCTTTAAATAGCACAATCACCTGCCTGCCAGTAAATTAGGAAGAACTGATCTAGCTAAACTATACAGTGTATAAATATATGTACAACACCTGGGATGTATACATGTCCTCTACACACTAACATTAACTGACTAGCCTGCCTGCCTGCTCTATCTACCTGCAAAAAATGACACCGTCTCTCTCTGTTCTCTCTTACCACCGCCGCATCACAGTACATAAGGCCGATCTGCAGGCGGCCTTTTATAGTGTGGGGCGTGCACTAAACCCCCTGAGCCATAATTGGCCAAAGCCACCTCTCTGTACCGACGGCGCTGTGATTGGCCAAGCATGCGGGTTATAGTGCATGCTTGGCCAATCTTAAGCCAGCAATGCCGCAGTGAATTATGGGCCATGGCACGCCACTCAAATTTGGTGCGAACGACCCATTTTGAATACGAAGCTCATCCCTAGACAGGGAGTTTCTATTTCACAACAACATTGAGTCTGGCTCAGGACACGTCTTATCATTAGAGAAGAGCAGCCTGAGCTCCCAGCACAGCTAGGGAACTGACCACATCAAGCTTTCCTGCCTAGCGTAGTCAGTTTTAAACATAAAAGCATGGGGACTGGCAGGAACACCAAGGATTTCACACAAAAGTAAGCAAAAAACGAGAACAAGATTTTTTTCTATACAAGTACATGCCACAGAAGGCAAATCAGCATTTGGCCATCATACACAGATGCCCCAGTTAAAGTCCATTGGGACGAAACGTGTCGGGCTTGGCACACCTGCTCCCCATATTGCTTTTACCTTTTTTATGCTATAGTGATCACTTTTATGTATATTTGGTTTTTATATATAAAAACCTATCCATTTTTACCTGCACCATTTGGAGCATGTTTTTTCTTCCTTCCTCATGATCTGCCTGGATACCAAGTTTTTCATTCTCCATGAGTGTTTAATCCTGAGAGGATACCCATTTTGTCTTCACCATCGCTTTGGAGCGAGCAGACCTTTTGGTTTTTGCTTCCTATCTCAGTTTGTGCCAACCAATTCAGGGTGAGGTTCCAGTCCAGGATTACAGCCAGCCAGCCGGACACCCTGTAAGGAGTCTACCATTGGGCCTTCATCCAGCTGAGCAGATTCGAGTGGAGTCTTTTCATGCGCCTATGATCTGTTGTCGCTGACAACCAGATCAACGCTATCCGGTAAGAGTATTCCATCTACTCCTGTGTTATTGTGCAGAATGTCCCCTTCATGACAATGATGTGGTCATATACCTACTACTGATGGACTTGTGTTTTTCATGTACTTTTTGCTAATTAACGGACACTTATTCACACATCACTGTGGTTCAATTATAATTATCCAGAGTGTTTTTCATGAATTTTTTTGCAGCGCTACTTATTTATTCACCATTATACACCTCTATATGAATTTTTAAAGACAAGCTACACAAAAGCCATGTACATTTTTCCTAATGATTTTCAGTATATGCATATTAAAGAGTATAGTTTCATTGCAGATACAGTACAATTCATACCACCAGCCATACTTTAATAAAACAACAACCGCAACGTATAAAAAGTCATATTTAGAAAGACTAACAAAATTTCATGCATATGTTAGCATATGCTTCACTTGTCTGCAGAAGCATCTTTTAAGTATATTTTTATCTCTGTAGGTGTTAAACATCAAAAGTATGAATCAATACACTGAAACGGAGAAGAAAAAAAAAAGCAAAGACCTTTTTATTGCCATAAAGGAAAAAAACACAGCTTTGTAGCTGCCCCATGTGACTTGAAGCCTATGCTAAGATTACATTCTTCAAAATTTCCAGGAGCATTGTGAGTGTTTGCCATTAAAAAAATGAAGAGAATTTAAATGCGTTGCAACTTCTTGTGGCCTTCATATAAGGTTAGATCATGGTTTATATAAGCACTCACATCAGTACCCAAATCTGAATGCTAGCTACTCATAGCACATATGAGCCCCACATTACTTCCAGTTTGGCACAAAAAAATAAAATAAAAAATATGCTTTCACTTCTAGAGAAATATGTGAATGTAGCAGGAAGGGAAATGTGTCACCCATCGTGTATGACCCTTCTGTAAGGACCAGCACATAGAGACATTTTTTCACCATTGTTTCCATAGCAAGGAACAATGGTGATAAAAGAATGTCCCTATGTGCTGGTCCCTGCATTTTCTCCACAGCTAATGGGCCCTCTTCTTCCATCTGCAGTGTCACAGGCTCCTCAATGGTTAACAGCTTCTCTGGTAGCTCTCCCCACACTGACAGTAGGTTTTGTACCCAAACGTTTTCATAGGTGATGCTTTAAAAGCTTGTGCAGGTCATCAGTTTAGAGTTAGCCATAATAATGTTCATTAGATATGTGCATTCCCGTTCGTACGAATGTTATTTTCGTACGAAAATGTTCATTTTCGTACCCGCGGGATATTGTGTACATACGAAAACGGTAAAGCACCAAAATACGAAAACGACGGGATAACGGATGAGCCGCATAACGAACGACCGCAAATACGAACGAACGATCCGACGGGATAAAACGACAAAACGAAAATGGCAAAATAACGAAAATGAAATCTGTATCAAGAGGTTTGCATTGTGTATTTTGTTTGAATCCGTTTTGTGTTCGTTTTCAGTTGTATGTTCATTGTTCAATGACATCTATAACAAAATAATTTCATTATGTACAGTATATTGAATGAATTCCTTTTTCTGTTTTCTGTGTATTCAAAATACTGAAGGCAAATTTTTTGTTATAGGTGTCATATCAACATACGAAAATAACAAAAGAAACGTGTTCAAATGCAAATCTTTTGTTTATGGTTTTTTGAATGGCCAGAGTTAGGCTGGCCATACATGATACAATTTTCTGTGCAATTTTCTTTAGATTTACCTTCAACTATGCAGTGCAAGGGCCTGCCTGATTGCATACAATTGGAAGTGTTGTTTAGTTTGACCTCATATATGGTTTTTGGTAAATCTAAAAGAAAATTGTACAAGAAAATTGAACATGTATGGCCAGCCTCAGTGACTGAAAGCAGCTTCTCTTTTGTGCGGAGTAGTGAGTACACTAGTACAGTAAAGACAAATAAACTTTTCTGTGGATTTTCATCTGAAGGGAGATCAGTTGGCCAGACTTCTGAACCCAAAAATGGTTTTCTGATGCAGTTTGAAAACGAACAAATTTTCTGAGAACGATCGGAAAACAATCGTTTTTATGTTTGTTGTTAAAATAGTCTGACCAAGTGTATGGGGCTTAACAATACGAACTGGAAAACGGGGTCTTACGAAAAACGAACGGAAACGAACAGACGGGACCATACGAAACGGAACAAAAAAAAACAAAAAAAAATTCTGTGCACATGTCTAATGTTCATATAATTACTCTGACTCCAGTAATAAAGGCAATATATTATTTATATATATATATATATATATATATATATATATATATATATATATATATACATACACACACACACATACATACATACATACATACACACACACACACTGTAGGAAAATAGATATGTTTGTATGTAGGTACCTTGGTTATGTGTGTTATGTATGTGCACGTACAAGGGGACCAGGGGGGGGGGAGTCAGGTTTGTTTTATAAGTAGGTGTTAGGTGTTTGAGTGTCACTTTATTTTATTTATTTATTTCACTTTAATTTATTGTTACCACATAGAGGATGTGATAGCATTTTTAGTGTGTCAGATTCACTTTCATAAGAATTCAGAGCTCTATTAGACCCCTGATGTCCCCCCTGCATTCCACTAAGCCAGTGGTTCTCAACCTGGGGGCCAGGACCCCCTCGGGGGTCAAATGATAATTTGCCAGGGGTCACCGAATCCTGGGCTATTTCTGAAGCCTGCACCACTCTCCTGGCCTATTCACAGCTGCCCAGCAGGGCTGTCCATGGAGCCTGTGGCTGCCCAGCTGGGCTGTTCCTGGAGCCCACGGCCACCCACTCTGCCTCTTTGCAGGCGCCTATTTAGTTCACAACATGGCTGGGGGCAGAGACTAGAGCTCAGCTGACTAGTGAGGAATGTAATGTGGGATGGGCTGGAGGAGACCCCATCTCCTGATTTTGGCATAAGTGTCACTGCTGTGAGACACCACAAAGTCAGAGACACAGTGAAGCAGGAGACACAGTGAGTTTGATTATAGTTGCCATTAAAAGGACTCAGGGAGCGCTAACTGTCTGTGATTTAGGCACAAATTACTCGTCATGCCTTGGGTGCCGTCAACCCATGCTACAAAAATAATTTTACTGTTGGGGGTCCCCACAACTTGGGAAATTTTATCAAGGGGTCATGGCACTAGAAGGTTGAGAACCACTGCACTAAGCCAATAGAGTGCAGATTACACTCCATTTGTTTCTTCGCCAGCCACAACTGCCAACTGTGGCCAGTGTCTGGTTTCTGCTGTCAGGTTTCTGAAGTAGATACAAGAAAATGGCATCATTTTTTTCTTTCTAGTTTGGGCAGATCAGTGTACAGACAATCACTGGTCCCCCTCCCGTCTACCCAGCAACACAATACAGGTTCTGAGCATGCAGGTGGAATAGTAAAGGCTAGTTTAAAGGGAGGACAATAGAATGGAGCAAGATACAAGTGCTTCAGAAAATCACTAGCGCAAAAACACTGAAAGGTTTAATATAAAAAATGTACCCAAGTATACACACGGGGAGTCTGGGAATAACAAAAGATTTGCCACATAGGAAGAAATGGGAAATAAATGTTGGAAGTATTTCTGAAACACAATGGGAAAGAATTCTGGAACTTGCCCCACTGGTCTCGATTTCCCCGTCCCAGAGGATGACATTTATTGTTTATTACATAGAATCTACTACACTCCGTACAAGATTTTTTTGTTCGGTCGAAGATTGGATGCCAACTGCTCCAGGTGCAGAAGGGTAGAGGGGGATTTGATCCATATGTTTTGGAGATGCCCAAAACTTTTCCACTACTGGAGGGAAATAGTGGGAATTATAGATCAGATCTTTGAAGTCTCTATAGATATGGAAGCCTTGCTCTGTGTGCTGGGTTGGATAGAATGAGAAGGAAAACCAGGAAATAATCAACTTGCAATCCTTAGATGTTTATTCAAGGCAAGAAAACATATTGCTCAAAGATGGAAATCTCCCATACCCCCATCCACCAGAGAGTGGGAACAAGGTATGAACGTGGTGACCCTAAAGGAAAGAACGTCATATATCAGTTAAAGTGCTCTCCAAAAATTTGATAAGATCTGGAAACGGTGGGGAGAGAAAAAAGGTATACATTTAAATAGTTAAGTAGATGCTAGAGTAGGAAGAGGGAACGTGAAGTAAAACAGATAGAAGACAAGTGGTGTTCCAAAGGAAAGACAGGTGCTGGGTGTAAGATGAATGGATTGAGAGGAAGTGAGGATATTTTGGCTTGTGGGTGCATGATCAAGACAGGGAAGGAAGTGGTATATAGGGTTGAAGGAAACTAGCTAAGTGAAGGGAGCCACCCCTTCCCCTAATGTACTTACATATGTATGATATTCTTGTTTTCCTTGTTTTATATAAAAGAGAGATGGGTGGGGCAGGAGGGCAGTGTGGGTTTGGGGAAATGAATGATATGTATATTAAAAAAAATGCTCTAAATAAAAATATTAAGTAAAAAAAAGGCTAGGAAACAATGCAAGGGTGTGGCACTTGCAGGGGTCAGTGGGAGTGATCCTGTGGCTGTACAACTACCCAACACTTGTACATGAAAGCCAACAGTTTAATGTTAGACAGTTGACTGTACATGCATTTTTGTCTGCAAGCCTTCTCCGTGCTGCCAATGCATGACGTAACATTTTTGAAGATAATATCAGTGACCACATACACTGGCAGTGCATGTTTTATTGTGGAATTTATTTTTTCTTTTACAATTAGCTTGGCCCAAATACAACAGCAGCCCCCAATCTGAGTAACTTCAGATAGTTTAGCAGTGAAATGTGCCTTCCCATCAAATGGTAATAGGCCCACTTTCACCAACAAATGGAAATTGGCCTTGTTAGGAATTAAGAGACTGGAAATTACACAAACGTGTGAAAACCAGCATAAGAAAAAAAAAAAGGAATGGGGAAGAATTGACTGGAATGTACTAGAGAAAAATAATACAGGCAGGTGTTTTGCCATATGAAGTAAGAAACCTCAAATAACCCAGCAGTGTAAAGTGTAGTCGGCAGCAGGACAATGTTATATACCAAAGTTAGATCCAAATTGACTAGAGACAAAAAGTACAGGTCAGGGCTTTACTACAAAAAATCAAAGTTAAAAATGTAAGTTTAATTTTAAGAATTATATTGTTCTTACAATTCCAGTTTTTAGAAGAACTGGTGGTATTTGCACATACTTATTTGCACATATGCAATAATTTATTAATAATGTCTGCAACCAGTATGCAACCTGTATTCATACAGAAGCTGCCATCACATGCCTGATACACAGGAGAGGACCTAGTTGCCAAACAATTACATGGGGAGTTCAGTTCTCTCCAGGTGTAATCTGCAGGGCTCCTTTGTCAGTTTGACAGCCGGTTCTTCGGTAATGCTGATAGCAGGAGAGGCTCCCACACCTGCTTTTCCCCTATCCACTACTGTAGCTCTTTATGTGGGGGTGTCTTTTGTCATTGCATTAGCTCAAACCTGCAGAGAAATACATTATAATTGCATATTCTTGAGAGAGAGAGAGAGAGAGAGAGATAGAGACAAGAAACAGGAAGTGGGCTGTATAAGGTATATACTGGCAGTATATACTGGCAGACAAAATATGTTTTACTATCCAAAGTTAAAACAACAAGGGCAGAAGATTTAATAGATGGAAATATGAAAGTTCCACTTCAGGGAGTTGGCAATGTCAGAGCAGACTGAAGCAAAGCACAAAGTACACCTGTGCTTTGTACACCTCTCAAAATGCAAAAATGTCAAAAGTTTACTACACCAGAGATTGGCCCAAAGGAATAATTCAATAGTGTTAAGACCACAAATTTAAAGTCTCCTAGGTTAATTCCAGTTTGTCTCCAATTAGGCAGGCATTTCAAGTCATGTAGCAGACACCAGGTATTTTAGGCATTCAGGTGGAGGGGATAAAATATGACACTTCTGCAGCCTAATGGCCACTAAAGTGATTGAGAATAATAATTGATTACTTTGTCATGTGCATTGTTCTCTTTACAAGAGGTTTATACAGTACTTGTGTTGTAATTTATTTTATGTTGTGCAATCAAAGTTTCAGTGTTTTGACATTTTACAAGTCATAGTTTGGTAATTCTCAGGTAAATTATCAATTCAATATAAATACATAAAGGGGTTGGTTTACTAAAGGGAAATCCACTCTGCACTGTAAGTGCACTTGTAAGTGTAGTAGCTATAGATCACTGTAAATCTGAAGGGAAGCTCTGAAATGAGGGGAATCTCTGCTGATTTTATCATCCAATCACGTACAAGCTAAAATGCTGTTTTTTTATTTTCCTTGCATGTCCCCCTTAGATCTACAGCAACTGCACTTAAAAGTGCACTTGAAGTGCAAAGTGGCTTTGCTTTTCGTAAATAACCCCCATTGCCTAGGAACTATGAGAAACAACTTGCTAAATACTTTTTTTTTTAATTCATAAAAAGGATTTAAAATTATTTTGCATTGACATTTACTAAGTCCCTTTCTGATTTGACAGCAGGACATTGCCACTCATGCTCAGATGTTAACCTAAAGCAGTATATTGCTAAAGAAAAATTCCCTTTTCAAAAGCAGCATCCTAGCCGCTAACTGCTAAATTTGGGTTGGGAGGGGTGGACATACTTCAGCATAAATCGATATTAAATAATTCTGAAATTTGCAACACTTGCAAACTGTCCAGCTACAATTTTACTGGATACATTTTTGCGGCTTTGAACTCGATTAAGTACTGTAGTATCTTCTTTGCAATCACCCTTAGTAATGCTTATTAAAAGAAGTAATTAAACAATATAATTTGTTATAAACATCCAAGATGTTGGTCATTGCATCCAGAAAATTGCAATGCAAATTCACTTTAGTACAGTTAAATCTGTGAGTAAAGTTTATTGACATTCAAAGTATACAAATCAGAACATTCAACGGACATAGTAAAGAATAACCAGTGTGTACAGGCAACCAACCACAATAGAGTAACATTGGTATAATGTATTATTTGCATCATATAAAGCCATAAGTAAGAGAGTTAATTGAGCAAAAAAAAAAAGATCAATGAGAAGACCATCCATTAATACAAGCATAGCAGACAGATCTGTGCAACTACAAAACGTTGCACGCATGAGGTTTCATATGGAGGTAATTATAACAATCTTTATAGCACCTAGACATTTCCGAAATTTTGCCTCTAGTCCTCCACAGCTTCCAACTTCCAACAAATGAGAATGGCCTTACACACCTGAAACAGAGCCTCTGAGAGAGCTTCCAATATAAAAACATCTTGTGTAACATTGTCTAGAATTCCCAATAGGCACCGTTTAGGGTCAAGGATTTAGGTGGTTTGAAACGCAATGTTGAGAGTAGCGACTACCCCTTTCCAATACTGGTGTAATTTCGGGCAGCATATGGATGAGGTCCCCATGCTCCCATTTGCACCTGCTACATATAGGATCATGTCGTATCCACACAATATATAGTTTATCTGGTGTGTGGTGAGCCCTAAACAAAATATATAACTGTGATATGTGATTAGAAACATTTAAAGAGCTGATTTGAACTAAATGCAGTGCAGATTCCCATTGATCTTACTCAAAGACCCCAACATCTCGTTCTCATTTCTCACTTTCTCTGCTCGGTTGCAGCTCCAAATAGTCCAACTATAGCAGGGGGAGATAAACCCTTTAGTAGTTGTAGCCATTTGTATGTGATTAAAAATTAGGGGTCGGGGAGGAACACCAAAGGTCTGAAGGGCCCTGAGGGGAGAGCGCGTGTTTTAAGTATAAGTAGTAAAACATCATATTTTTTGGTAGGTTAAACCTGGACCGCAAAGTCTCAAAAGGGATAAGGTGACCATTCAAATATATGCTATATGTTCATCACTCAAAGAGATTGCCATTTAGAAGTTTATTGTAACTTAGCTAGTTTAAGGTCACATTGTACTAAAATGGCCATATGACCTGTGACTTGCTGTAAATGCTTGACCTTAACCCAAAATTTGTGAAACAGGCTTTAAGTGGGGAATTTTTTTTTTTTAATAATAAGATTCATGGCCTTCTGCTAGGGAGCTAGAGGTCATGCAAAGCAATGTCACTTGCAATGTGGAATCACCAACTAGGACAGTGGAAGAGTCTATTCCAGTAAGTCCACAAGACATATTCTACAACTGCCCAGCTAAGTAATACAGTCAAGGATTCAGCAAAGATATGACGCCCCCCCCCCCAGACTTTTGGGCATTGTAATTGTACCAGCTTATTTTTTGGTTAACGGTTCCCCTTTAGCAGGTAGTGAAATATTGTGCCAACAATGGAAAATATTTTAAGTGGGTTCACTACTGGTGATGAGTTGTGAGGAAAATGCAAAAATTGGGGCATAAAGGTCATATATATAAGATTTGAAAACGGGGGGGGGGGTGGGGGTGTGGTGGCGCTTGCTAAACACACACTAATGTGTTAAATATAAAATTACATATACTAACAATGTACAATAAAAAGAATAGAAATAAAAATAATGCAATGAAAGTGAATTAGTGCTAAGTGATCCAAAAGTGCACAAAAAATGCAGGAAAATAGTCCATATAGATAAGCAATTCAAGGTGCTAATGTGCTATAGTCCAATTCAATGAGCAATATAAAGTGCAAAAAAATAGTTTATATAAGTGCAAAGTGCTTCATTTAGTCCAAATCAGCTGTTGAACAAATCCAAAAGTGCAACCAGTGCCTGCAATCCACCACACGATTATCCAATGCTATATCATATTCCTATGATTAAATGGTGTGAGCGCCACGCAACGCTTCAGGAGGAGGAAAGCCGTCGGTGACGTCACCTCCGCTCTCGGACGAGAGTGGAGTACAGCTGGATCTTGGACGCTATTAGCATGATCTTTGGTATCTGCAGTAAGAGGAGCTTGTTTGTGGGACGCTGATCCGGAGTGGAATCTGATCGCAGCTACCAGCCAAGGGATCTGTATAAGGCTCATATCAGCCTCTTGAAGGTAAGGGGCTTGCATTTACTGTTTCACTGTTTGCACAGCTGCACTGGATAATCGTGTGGTGGATTGCAGGCACTGGTTGCACTTTTGGATTTGTTCAACAGCTGATTTGGACTTAATGAAGCACTTTTATAAACTATTTTTTGCACTTTATATTGCTCATTGAATTGGACTTTAGCACATTAGCACCTTGAATTGCTTATCTATATGGACTATTTTCCTGCATTTTTTGTGCACTTTTGGATCACTTAGCACTAATTGCACTTTCATTGCATTATTTTTATTTCTATTCTATTTTTTGTACATTGATAGTATATGTAATTTTATATTTACCACATTAGTGTGTGTTTAGCAAGCACCACCACCCCCCCCCCCCCGTTTTCATATCTTATCTGTGTGTGAGCACAATATTTGGTGGCTGCTGCTATAGTTTGAAATTAGGTTAGTTTGGTAATGCACATTAGTTTCCCCCATTTTCATATATATAAGATTCACTCTACCTTCCAGAATTTGGACCATACCTTAAGCTTGTCTCTGAAACTGGTAATGAAAGGGGCTATATTCTAATGACTTTAGTCTAATAAATTGAGGGTAATTTAAATGTCTAGATACTTAAATGAGGCCATAATCGAACCAGGGCAGAAGGTAGGTAGTGTGGGGTCTGTAACCCCATCCAAGGACAACAAGGCTGATTCAGAAGGGATCTCTCTAAAAATGGGAGATTATGGTCATGGTTGTTCTCAGTGAGGGGACCATATTGATAAAAAGGAGCAGCATATTGTCACCTTAAAACATACATTTATGGTCTCCACTTGCCAGGGGACAATTGCCAGTGCAAATGATAATGGAGAAAGGGGGAAGCCCTGCTGCGTACCTCTAGCCAGATGAAAGGTCTGAGAAATCACTTCCCTTGATGAATAATCGCACAAGGGGTGTGATATAAAAGTTTAACCCAGGTGATTAACTTTTCACCAAAGCCAAAATGTTTGAGCACCCACCAGAGGTAATCCCACCCAATACTATCAAATGCTTTAGTTGCGTCAAGCCCTAGTACCCATATTATCAGCTTGTAATCGCATGTTGATGAATAATCTATTAACTTCAGTGTATTTCTGTGGCATAAAGCCTGCCTGGTCGGGGTGTACTACAGAGGTATTGACCTTGTTCTAAGGGCTAGTACTTTAGCTAGTATATTTACATCAGACTCCAGCAGTATTTTAGTAAAGTTAAACACAACACAAGGCATATTACATAGCACCAATAGGTTAGCTAGATTAAGGCCGCGTACACACGATCAAATCTGTCTGCTGGAAATGGTCTGCTAGACCGTCCCAGCAGACAGATTCGATCGTGTGTACGTGCGAGCCGACGGATTTGGCCACCCGACAGATTTCAAAGCATGCTTTGAAATCTATCGGGTGGGAATCCGTCCGCCCGACATGTCTGCTGGTTAGTACACTTACCAGCAGACATGTCGTCTCGCACCGGCGCCGAATGGATTCGGCGCATGCGCGGAAGTGTTTTACTTCCTGGTGCGTGACGTGGCGGCGTCAACATCACCGCCACGTCACCCGACACGTCAGCGCGCCGTCTGCTGGCGGGGATTTTGGTTTGCTCGTGTGTACACACGAGCAAACCAAAATCCAAACAGACAGATTTGTTCAAATCGGTCGGACAGACCATTTTGAACAAATCTATTGCCTCGTGTGTACGAGGCCTAACACTCATGCCTTGCAGCACTAACTGCTCACCAAAGATGGCACCATTTTTATCAATCATCTGTGTAAGTTTGTGTATGTGGTGTGTCACAACTACTTTGATTTCAGCTTACTTGAATTAACTGATGCACTTCAAAGAATGCTTAAACTATTCTCCATCTGACTGTTGTGCAGTGGAGCTTGTGAGTAATGGTAACTGCTTTTTTTGCCAATATAGATCCGGGGATAGAAGTACATGGACAAACAATCACAGCGGTGGTCCTAGGTGGACCAATTATTGTCCTGTTGGCAAACATTTTTTTAAATAGCTTTCCACATCTTTGATTGGTTTTATGTCCATCACATTAATAAAGAACGCACATACCGTATAGTATAAACAGTCTAATAAGAACACTAAAAAAAAAAATATCCAAGAGTTCATTGCATTGTCTGTTTTTGTTTCCTGCCATGAACCAATTTGATCATCAAACTATTTTGTAAATTTGCTTTGGTGCTTTTATTCAAATATTTATTCGAATTAAGTAAATTCTCAACTTTGGGCAGCGCCTGCTCCCAAACTATACCACTAATTTGTGCAGAGCTGCCAAGTAGTAGCTGTCATAATTATTCCATCAGTGTAGGGGCCATGTTATGTGGGCAGAAGACTTTTTACTGTTCAGGTGACATTTGTGTTATTATATTGTAATAATATTTTTTTTATAGAAACAATGAACCCGAAGCATTAGAATTAGAGGTTTTTCAACAGAGATGAACACAACCATCACCTAAGATTACAACAACATTTTCCATTTGAATTGCTCAATCAACAAATGTGTGAATCTTGGACAAAAAATGTAAGAACATTGGGTAAAAACATTGATACATAGATCCCTTGCACTGAAAATCCATCGTGATTTTACTGTCCAACACCATTATTGTAATTGTAATTATTGAAGAAAGATTGCTGTCACAAAATTAACCTTTGTCAGGTCCTAAGAACCCTCCACAACTTTTAATATGAAGGTAATAGTGACTTATCAAGCCCTAAAATGTGGTAGTTCATTCACTTGCATTTTATTTTTTTGAAAGAAGCATTTTGACAGAAATGCAAGACTTCTGAAGTGCTTTTAAGAGCACTCAAACATTTTTTTTTTTTTTGCAGTTGTCTTTTGTCTTTTTTATTTTATGGTATTTTTTTTGTAAAAAAAAAAAAAAAAAGTGAAATTGGGGGAAAATATTAGGTGGTTTTAAGAAAGAATGGATTGGTTGGTGGGGATTAGTAAGGTGACTAGTGGTATATTCAGGGCTTTTTCTCAGAATAGGTGCAGGCACTCCCCACTTCCGAGTAATTTTGTCTCCACCCTCTTCCCACCTCTGAGCTCTGTCCCTTGGTTCCACTCCCTACCCACCTCCCAGTACTGCTAATTTTAGAGAATATAGCACAGAGTATAATTTTCAATGCCAATTAGTTTGTATGGAATTTGCTAATGAAAGGCAGTAAAATATACCCCCCAGCAGCTATAGACCCCCTCAGCAAAAATAGATCTCTTCAGCAGCAATAGATCCCAGTGATAAACTATATATTCCCCAGAAACAATAGATCCACTTCAGCAATAATTGACCAGCAACACTAGATCTCCCAGTAGCCAACATTAATAGACTCCCCAGAAGCCAGCAACAATAGACCCCTCCCATCAACAATATATTCCCCCAGCAACAATAGATATTCCAGCAGTCAGCATTAACAGACCTTCTAGCAAATGCCAGCGCCTCTTGGCGATATATGTACATTCAGTGCTGGAGGTGCCGTAACTGTGTTCCCCCACGTTCCTGCTGAAAAAAAAAGCCCTGGGTATATTTCAGGTCTATTCCACCTCAACATTCAACATGCATGTTTTAAAAAATATTTTAACATCTCCACTACAATAACACCTATGTTGTGTATAACAAGTCTTCTCAAAACAACAAAATCATATTTTGATGCTTCTAATAAAAAGATAATGTTTTATTTATGCACACTAAGTAGGCACGGACCAAGTGCTGTGACTTTACAATCTTCAAGAGAGCAGTTTTGCAGTTTTCTGAAAGCATTGTGCAGTCGTCCACAGTTGCAATTGTTAAGGACAAATCTTCCTGAATATTAGCAAGGGTAAAATTTGGAGCTATCCAAAAGCTCATATGCGAGTTTCATTTAGAGTGTAGCTGCTATCCTGGCAGCTGGCATATAAACTACCGTTTAATGGAATCTTGAAGCAACAGACTACAATCTAATTAAACCAAATTACGAGCCAAAGAAAATAAATTATTAAAAGCAGGTTAATAAACAGTGACCCAAATGTATTTTTGTTGCTCAATTTTTTTTTAAAAAACATTTTTTTTTTAAAGTACATTTTATTTCTTAGCCTGCAATACTTTTAATTCCCCAGTGCACTTCATGAAATACCTTGATGAGTCATTTCTAAAAACTGGAAAGCTACAGAATGAAATATTTTAAATTCCTTTACAGATTTTGTTATTTTAATTTTGTTTGGCCAAGGTCCGCAAGACCAAAATGTATGTTATTAGCTTGCTCAGAATCCTGTGTTGCTAAGATGGAGAGTGTGACACCTCCCACGATAGAGGATTGAATGAAAATAGTGTTATTTCAACTGAGCAGAGAAATAGAGGAACTGCATGTAGCCTGCAATATGTTCTTTTTATATTTTACCGAAGGCATCTTGAAAAAGAAGTTCAATGAAGCAAGAACAACCTTCATTTCTATCTGCTGAAGAAGACTTCTTTATTCAGATTTTGCTAATAATGTG
The DNA here is from genome assembly GCA_029574335.1 of Rana kukunoris. Taxonomy (NCBI): domain Eukaryota; kingdom Metazoa; phylum Chordata; class Amphibia; order Anura; family Ranidae; genus Rana; species Rana kukunoris. The sequence continues at coordinate 137,302,712 of CM056055.1, forward strand.
TACAATTTATTATTACATAGTGTACTGTATCTGTACTCCCACACACTATAATGCATTATATTTCTAGAAGCATAACATGTCTGCCTGGAAAACAGAACATATATTATCCTATGGATGGATATACTGCGATTAAAGTTTAAAGCCTGAAGCTAGGTTGACACTAAATTGAGTTTTGGTAATAATAAAACAATTCACTAAAGTACATTTCCACTTTTGGAATTGTTCTTCAGCAATATTTTTCCTGCATCTACAGTACATAAGGATTTGTGTACATGTGTAGTCAAAGTGAAATCATGCTCCAGCACAAAACCATTGGGGACAAAATAATATTTTCTTAAAGTAGTAATGGGGAATCTGTGTTTTAAGTTTTAATCCCCAAGGGTTCTGTGAATCTTGTATGCATTTCTGCAACTTGAGTTTAGAGGCAAAAACCAATACAATCTAGAGACAGATCTTGGTGTTTAATTCTAGGGTTGTCAAGATACCGGTATCGGTACCAATACCGAGTATTTGCGGGAGTACTTGTACTCCCGCAAATACCCCCGATACCTAAATAAAATACTTGTCCTGCCGCCGCCGCACGCGCCGCAAAGAAAGCCGACGCACACGTTGCATGGTTAAAGCGTGTGGGAACATCACAGCTTTCATTTGAATAGCTGTAATGTTCCCGCGCGTATAGACACTCCCCCTTGCTCAGGATTGGATGGGTGATCATGATCTGTCCAATCCCGAGCAAGGGGGAGTGTCTATACGCACGGGAACACTACAGCTATTCAAATGAAAGCTGTGATGTTCCCCGGCGGCTGCTAGGTATGGGGGAAATGGCTGGAGGGACATGGCTGGAGGGACATGGCTGGAGGGACATGGCTGCATATGTGGGGGACATGGCTGGAGGGACATGGCTGGGGGGACATGGCTGCATATGTAGGGGACATGGCTGGGGGGACATGGCTGGAGGGACATGGCTGCATATGTGGGGGACATGGCTGGAGGGACATGGCTGCATATGTGGGGGACATGGCTGGAGGGACATGGCTGCATATGTGGGGGACATGGCTGGGGGGACATGGCTGCATATGTGGGGGACATGGCTGCATATGTGGGGGACATGGCTGCATATGTGGGGGACATGGCTGCATATGTGGGGGACATGGCTGCATATGTGGGGGACATGGCTGCATATGTGGGGGACACATTTAAAAAAAGTATCAGTATTCGTTATCGGTGACTACTACCGCATGACATTGGCTGTTTGAGGCGATCATGTTGGGTATCAATTCACTTGGGTAACATTATCTTTCACAATATAAAAAAACAGAGTTAGTACTCACCGGTAACTCCCTTTCCAGTTGTCTGCCAGGACAGCCCTTGAGAGATGGAGTCCCTCCCATTGACACAGGAAACACATTGCCAATCAGTTCAAAAGGCGCTCCCTCAGGTCCCTGGTCAGTTATTTACCAAGAACCGAAGGATGGAACTGAAAAATATGACTATAACAGGTTAATAACATTAATGCATTAACATAATTCAAGGGTGGGATCGTGCTGTCCTGGAAGACTACTGGAAAGGGAGTTACCGGTGAGTACTAACTCCGTTTTTTCCCCAGTCGTCTTCCAGGACAGCCCTTGAGAGGATCCCCAAGTACTCACCAGATTAGGGCGGGACCACAGCTTGGAGGACTTTCCTCCCAAAAGCCTGATCCTGACTGGACCTTAAGTCTAGTCTATAATGCCTTGTAAGGGTGGAAAAGCTTGACCATGTGGCTGCTTTACATATTTGCTCCGGGGTGGCACCAGCTCTTTCAGCCCAGGATGCCGAGAGTGCCCACGTGGAGTGGGCTTTAACACCCTCAGGGGGATCTTATTTAGTATTGTATAACGTTCTGTTAAAGCTAGCCTGATCCACCTAGCTATAGCGACCTTAAAAGCTCTTTGTCGCTTACACGGTCCAGAAAAGAGCACAAAGAATCTGCAATTCTAAAAGATATGGTTGTATCTAGGTATTCTAAGATACACCTCCTCACATCTAATACATGAAATTGCCTTTTTTTTTCGTTCAAGGCGTTCTGGCAGAATGAAGGGAGAACAATGTCTTGAGACCTAGAGAATTTTGATGCCACCTTAGGCAAAAACCCAGGGTCTGTTTTTAGGACGACCTTGTCTTTAAGGATTGAAGTGACTGTCACAAGGACTACCGTCTTGAAAGTAAGTATTTTTAAAAAGGCCTCTGAGATAGCTTCAAATGGAGTTCCCAAGAAAGCTTTGAGGACGACAGACAAGTCCCAAGTTGGATTTACTTTGACCTTCGTTGGTTTCTGTCTAGTGATTGCTTTACAGAACCTGGAAATAAGAGGATCTTCCTGCAAACGTCTATCTTAAGTATACACTTAGTGCCGCTATCTGTACCTTAATAATACTCGGGGTAAACCCTTTGTCTACCCCATCTTGTAGAAGCTACAAGATATTTGTTTTTTACTGTAGATAGCTTGAGTGACTGGTTTTCGACTCTGAATCAGGGTTTGAAACACTTTCTCTGATAACCCCTTATCCTTCCAAATTTCTTCTTCAGAAATCATGCTGCGATCAGCATGGGTACTTGAGGATGCAATAGGGGTCCGTGTGACAGAGGTCTTGTCTGCAGTGAAGCATCAGAGGAGGTTGGTCTGTCAACCTTTAACATTGTGAACCAATGTCTCTTGGGCCAAAAAAGTGCCACTAATATTAAACAGGTTTCTTCTGCAAGAAACTTGGCCAAAAAAAAAGCACTCTCGGAATGAGGTGAAGCCGTGGAAACGCATAGACCAGACTGAAGGTCCAGGGTATCTGTAAGGCATCTATCTCTAAGGATTGATCTCTTTGACATAGTGAGCAGAAATTGTTGACTTTTGCATTCTCTCTGTTTGCAAATAAGTCTATTTCAGTGAGCCGTTTATGAGGCTGAAAACTTCCTTATGCGGGGACTATTCTTGATTCGAAACTAGTTGTCGACTCAAGAAGTCTGCAGTGCTGTTCTGCTCCCTGGAACATATGTTTTGCTACCAACATTTAGACTTGGACTTCTGGTATCTCTATCTGTTTACATAAGCTACCGCCATCATCATGTCTGAGCGGACTTGAAGGCGATCCACCAACCAATGGTGACCTTGTAGCTTGTCCTGAAATGCTAGTAGAGCTCTTATGATGGCTATTAACGTCTTCCAATTGGAAGAGAACTTTCTATTGCCCACCTGCCTTGTACCCAGTATGGGTTGAGATGAGCTAGGTTGGTCTGTCAACCTCCCCAATTGCTCGTATCCGTGGACAGAGTGGATGTGATAGGCATCTTTTTCCTTCCACCACCAGAAGGAACGTTTTGCTTTGGTGGGAATCGATACGTATTCCTCTAGACCTTTGTCTTTCACCTGTTCCGAAAGAAACCTTTGCACCTAGGGATGGCTGCAGTCATCAGACCAAGTGCCGACCTGACCTTCTTGGGGTTGGTGTGAAGAAAAGACTACCTCTGTTTCAGATTTGATATATTTTCCTCCAGCAAGACTACCTTTTGTTCTACAGATAGGATCTTGTAACCGAAGTACAGAATATTCTGTGTTGGAGTTTGCTTTGGATTTTTCCAAACTGACGATCCACCCCAGAGCCTCAGGGTGAGTTTGTGTTAAGTCCTGATAGTTGTTTCTCTGAGTGGGCTGTGAGCAGTAAGTCGTCTAGATATGCTATGATTGAGACCGACTGAAGTCACAACGGAACCAATGCCTCTCCAAGAACCTTGGAAAGAAATCTTGGAGACGACGACAGACCGAAAGGCAGGGGTCTGCCCTGAAAATTATACATTTGAGTCTGAATCGCCCTATGAAGACATTTCTGGCATTCCTTCCTTGTTGTGGTATGCAGATAAGCATCCCTTTAATCAAGGGTAGCCCAAATCCTTCTTTTTGAAGCAGATTTTCTTGATCCACCATTCTCCCTATTAATATAGGTAAAGCCCTGACCCTTTCTGAATGAACAGAGTTTTGTCATCAGAACTTGGATGGTGGTTTGCTGTGGAATTCAAGCGCATAACTTCTTTTGATTATGTTTAGAACAAATTCGTTTGAGGTTATCTTTTCCCATTGTGGGAAAAAAGTTCTTTAGTCTTCCTCCCCCAGGGACCTGATGTCACTGGGGTTTGGGGTCCTGATTGGGGCGGTTAAAAGTATGCCCCCTTTTTCTTTTCCCTGTGAAATCCTCTTCTGTTTATGAGGGTTCCCCAGGCGGTGTCCATTTCAGGCCCAAAGACTAATCTCCAGTAAAGGGGGTGCTGCACAAACGTGTGTCGGACGCTGTGTCACCTGCCCACCCTTTCGTCCAGACAGACCTTCTGGCTGCGACCAATTTAGCTGCAACTTTAACAGTGTCAGTTGAAGCGTCTGAGATGACGGTAGTCGCCTTGAAAAGCATTTGGAGATGCTTTCAGGAGCTCCTCTCTAGGAGTGCCTGCCTGTAAGGCTTCGTACACACGATCAAATCTGTCTGCTGGAAACGGTCTGCTAGACCGTTTCAGCAGACAGATTCGATCGTGTGTACGGGCAAACAGACGGATTTGGCCACCCGACAGATTGGAAAGCATGCTTACCAATCTGTCGGCTGGGAACCCGTCCGCCCGACATGTCTGCTGGTTAGTACACTAACCAGCAGACATGTCTTCTCGCACACGCGCCGAATGGTTTCGACGCATGTGCAGAAGTGTTTTACTTCCTGGTGCGGTGACGTGGCGGCGTCAACATCACCGCCACGTCACCGACACGTCAGCGCGCTGTCTGCTGGCGGGGATTTTGGTTTGCTCGTGTGTACACGCGAGCAAACCAAAATGCCAGCAGACAGATTTGTTCAAATCGGTCGGACAGACCGTTTTGAACAAATATATTTAATCGTGTGTACGAGGCCTAAGTGTTCTTGTAATTGACAACCAGAGCTCCAAACTTCTAGCTGCACAGGAAGTGGCTAAGGCTGGCTTCAATCCTGGCATTGAAGTATCCCCAGGCCCTTTCCAAGACTATTGTCCATTGGGTCCTTTAAGTGTCCCATATCCTCGAAGGCCAGGTCCGACTGCTTCAATACCTTGGACAGAGGGGCATCAAGTTTTGGATTATTATTCCAGACTGTCTCTGGGTTCTAATTAAAGGGAAACCTCCTTGAGAGAATTTGGAAAGAAAGCTTTTTTCCTGGCTCAGCCCATTGCTTGCGAACCAGATCAGAGAGTACGCCATGTATAGGGAACACTCTGGCCTTCTTTTTACCCAGGGCTGTATACCTCTTGTCATGCCTGGATAATTGAGCTTTGTCCTCCCCCAATTTCCAGCGTATCATGGATAGCGCTCAACAACTTGTCTACTTCCTCAATAGACAGTTTATGTTTTGCGACTTTGTTAGCTGTGGCCTGATCCTCCTCCTGGACTGGGTCTGAGTCAGAAGATTCAGGTCTAACTAACACGGGGCTATGCTCCCTGACTTTACGGGGCTCCCCGGAGCTGGGTATTGTGGGGCTTAGTGAAAGGGAAATTGCAGCTGCGCTACTGGTGGAAGCAGATAGATTCAGCCTAAAGGATTTAAAGGTTGATGCCAACTATCTTTTAGTGAGCTTAGGACCTTTGCCTAAAGGAGAGTCTGCCTCAGATTTCAAAAAGCCTGCAATACATTGCTGCATTAGGCTTTGTTAGAGCCTGAGGATACACAATTAGGGACTTTGTGTTCCCCTGAAGCCTCCTCAGCCAAAAGAGATAGATGGACTTAGTCCTTTGACCCTCTAAAAGGCACCTTCTGTAAACCACCACTGCTGCTATTCCCAGGACAGTGCATCCACCATGTGGTAACTAGTCCCCGCCACCACTACCAGCATACATAAATAACCAGTACAGGGCCTGCCCAGCAGCCTACCTGGTTCAGGCTGGTGCCTACGTCCGCAAAGTGTCCTGGGGATTGGCCTCCATGGTCCCCCCCTTTTCACTCTGCATCCCGCCGCTAGTCCAGTATTGCTGGATGCAGGTCGGGGATTAGTAGGCCCAGCGTGGGCTTTCTCATTCCTCCTTGCGCCCTGGAGACCCGGAACCGCAAGTCTCGGTGCACAGTGATGACGCGATTCTGCCGGAAATAATGCGTCGGCGTCTCTGACCCCCACCGCAACTGCAGCAAGGAGCTTGGAATGGACGAATCCACTTACCCGCTCCAGTGGCAACCGCACCATTCTGTCACTGGCTTACATCGGCACTGGAAGGGGGAAGAAACGGGTCTGCTCCGGTTTGCTGGACGGTCCCCGAGCCCAAGCACCTTAAGGTGAGACTTCCCTGGAGCCGACGGATAGGACTCAGTCCTCCTATACGGTCTCCATTCCCTGCAGGCAGCCCCTGAGAGATGAAGTCCTTCTCCTGTTCCTCTGGCAACATGTTCCTCCGACGGAGGAAACACAATAACTGGCCAGGGACCTGAGGGACCGCCTTTTGAACTGATTGGCAATGTGTTTCCTGTGTCGATGGGAGGGACTCCATCTCTCAAGGGCTGTCCTGGAAGACTGGGGAAAAAAAATTAGGCTAACTTTACTGTTGTGTTATTTTTTTTAAAAAGGGCGCTTGTAAGACTGCTGCGCAAATACGATGTGACAAAGTATCGTAACGACCGCCATTTTATTCTCTAGGGTGTTAGAAAAAAATATATAATTTTTGGGGGTTTCAAATCATTTTCAAGTAAAAATAATTTTCAACTTGTAAACAACAAACCTCAGAAAGAGGCTTGGTCCTTAAATAGTCAAATAACATGCTTAATGATGCTGTAAATCTGTATATGATGCTACAGTAAAATATAATATTTAATTAACAGTCTCAGCAACAGCCTGCACTAGCAGTGTAAAATCTCAGCAACAGAATATACTGGCAGTGAGTATTTTTCTGAGGAATTGCTTTTTCTTTTACAGTTAGGTTGTTTTACATACAGCAAAACCACCCCATTCTGATCAATTTCCGCCTGGGAAAAAAACTTTTTTCATGTAGTTTTAGCAGCAACATGTGCTTTTTCATCATAAGGACATTTAAAATGCGGGACGTGGCCAATGAGAGCACAAGATGGACACTTAGGCCACAGGCTCCTTGCATCAGACCGGGCTTACCCAGCAACTCTGTCTGCCCGACCATTCTCTCTCTCGGAGTAGAATGTTGCCCAAGAGGAAGGAAGACAGACAGCCACAAAAAAGAAACTCTTTGTGTTCCAACCAGTGGAGCAGCTCCAGCTTCAGCAGCAACGTGGTTCCTCTCCCACACATACAACCTGATTTAGAAACAACCTCTCGGGGTGGGCTAATAGAGTCTGTGGATGCTGCTGCCTGCTTTCCATAACCCTTGGGAACTCCAGTAACTAACACCACAGCAAAGGCACAGATGAGACTTGACCTAGCCAGATATACAATGTAATACTGACATATCATCACACACACATAGGGGGCAAAGTTGGTCTTGGTGATCTTTTTTCAACCTCACCTACTTTGTAACTATGCAACTTTGACCTCTTCGGACAGCCATGAGTTGAGCCAGGCTCATGCTTCACATGGAAAGCAGGAGACACGACCAGATGCCATAGCTTCCTATCCCACCTCAGGGTAGTCAGTCATGGATACCACATTCAAAGAAATACTAATATCCCTTGGGATTTCCCTCCAAATGGAACAGGGAAATATACCCCCCAGGAAGGGAACAACAATACTTGGCATCATTATACCAATCTAAATTGGAGGAGAGAAGAAGTGGACAAAATAAAGAAAGAAGCCTAGGTGAAGGCATTTTCAAGCTTACTAACATGGGAGTTTACTAAGGAAGAGTTGTTAGTACTAGAATTAGGTTTTAAATATTCCCCAGATATGAATATTAATACATTTAACACATACTGTACATAGACCTAAAAGAATGAAGAGGAAATTTAGTATTAAAAAAGAACTGAAGATTTGGCCCCATTAGAAACATTTCAAAACAAAGTGGTTTAAGGAACCCCTCCAGTGTATAAAGGGGGAGGGATTGTTATCCTTAGAAAATAAGACCACTAAAGGGAACTTGATAGACTTATATCTGATCAGGACACATATAATTTGCTTAGGGGAGAACCAGGCAATAAATATAAAGAAAGATTAAAGAAACAGCTCAAGCAGGCATAAAAAGAAAATATACTTGACAAAGGGGAAACTAGGCACCTGATACCAGATGCATCAATCACACCGGTCATCTATCAGATGCCTAAAATTAGTAAGGACACACAAAACCCCACAGGAAAGTCCATAATTAGTGTGGTGATTTTCCCATTCTCAAGGGTGGGAGAATACCTAGATTATTTCATTCAACCCCTGGCCTAAAATATGCCAGCATACTTAAAAGACAGCAAGGACCTTATAAATATAGGAAATACAAGTAAATACAGGATGTCTATTAGCTAGTGTGAATGTTAATTCACACACTTAAGGCAGTACAATGGGCCCTGAATAGGAAATCCAGTATAAAGTGTAAACAAAAGGCGTTTTGGTTGAAGACTTTGGAATTAGAAATGGGTAGCAACTATTTTTGGCACAATTAAAAATTCTACAGACAAAAGAAAGGTACTGCAAAGGGGGCAAAGTATGCCCCCCAGTGTTGCTAATGTCTCCATGAATATGTGGGAAAAAGAAGAGATTTATGCAAAAAATAGACCAGAACGCAAACTATATAAAAAGATAATCATTGTGTGATTATAGTGTGAGAGGGGTCAGAGGACTCATTCATAAAGTTGCTATAAGAAATAAACATTAACAGATACAAGATTTCTTTCACAAGGAATTACAATTAACCTCTGTTACACACATATCAAATTTTGCCTGGTTCCTGTTGAACAGTAATATCCTCCAATTGCAAATCCACTTGATAATGTGCTCCTACCATAAATTATAAGGAACCCCATCCAAATTATTGAGTTCAGGTGCACAAAGTTAATGAGTTTGGTATGGAAAATGGAAAAATGTAAGGTGCCTGCACAGTCCTGACACTCAACACATCCAGTGTGCTTTCAGAACGGGCATTAAAGGGGTTGTAAAGGTAAACGTTTTTTTTTTTTTTTTTTACCTTAATGCATCCTATGCATTAAGGTAAAAAAAACATTTGGGGGCGTGGCCTGCGGTGGAGCTGAATGGCGGCTTAGACCCGGAGCTCCGCATCCAGCTAAGAACTAACGGCTCATATCATCCCTCCAGACCCGGTTTTCGGCTGCTACACCCGGCGTTCCAGCTCTGGAGACCCCTGGGAGCATGTCTAGGAAGAGGAAGGAGCAGAGGAAGCCCCAGCGGCTGACGGACTTCTTCTCCCCTAATCAGCGTGGAGGTAGGCAAGATGGCGCCGCAGCAGCGTCCACACCAGCACACACAGCACGTGCTGGCGGACCCCAGGACAAGTCCCCCCCTGGCATCATGCAGACTCCCTCTCCCTCCTCAGCGTCAGGCAGCCCAGCCAAAGCCAGACCCAGGCTAGACAGGGAGGGATCAATGCAGTCAGCTAGCCCTATGCCTGAATCAGGGGATGACACCCGGGAGCTGCCAGACTCTATCGAGTCCTTCCCCACCACCCACCAACCTGTCATAGACACTGTAATGAAGGACATGCTGCTATCCCTAAGAAGTTCACTGCAATCAGACATGATGCAGTGTATGCACAAATTCCATTCAGATATACAGGCCGTGGAGGATAGGGTGGAGCATATTGAGCACAAGATGGGGGAATACGCTGTCACTATAAATGACCTGGTTGACTCGCATGAGAAGAGGGAGGGTGACACGGAATGGATCAAAGCCAAACTCGCAGATATCGAGGACAGAAACAGACGCAATAACATGAAAGTACGGGGGTCCATGAGTCCGTTTTGCAATCCGATCTGCGCTCTTTTGCCTCCTCCCTGTTCAAAGAACTTCTCCCAGATCTTTCTGACCTAGAGCTCACAGTGGACAGAATACATAGACTGCCCAAACCTGCCTTCTTGCCTGAACAGGTCCCCAGGGACGTTATTCTGAGGTTCCATTTCTTCCATGCTAAAGAGCAACTAATGGCGGTTATGCGCAAAAAAGAGAAGATTCCCTCGCAGGATCAAAATCTGCAGTTTTTTGCAGACCTATCCCAATATACTCTGCAACGAAGGAGAAATTTAAACACCATCACCGAGGCCTTCAGAAACCATAAGATCATTTACAGATGGGGCTACCCTGCTAAATTGTCCGTCACCAGGGAGGGCCACACGCACAATGTGGACACCCTGGAAAAAGGCATCTCTCTGCAGGAGGAGTGGGGGATTCTCCCGGAAGAAGCGGATGCTCCGACACCCTCCCCCAGACCCAGGGCACGGTCTGACCCCGCGTGGAAAACTGTCACCAACAGGAACGCCAAGTCTCACAACTAAATCCGGTTGGGGTACCTACCTACATGTTCTCTCCTGGTAGGAGTCTCGGAGAGCCTTTAGGCCTGGACTCACCCCCACTTAACTTGTTCAGCTTGCTGCTGCTTTCAGATATCCCTTCTAGGGAGCGTAGGGTTCATAACCAGCTCATGTTGGCTACTCGCCAATTGTTTGACTGTTTTTGTTATTTTTTTGTTTTCCTGTTCATCCTTTTTCCTTTTGTGTTCCTCCTTTTTTCTACACATCACCCTCAAGTGTTGCTTCAGCGTTGCAATCACCGTCTACGGAAGAAGAGCTTCCCCCCGCATGGAGAAAGTGAGAAACCTGGCCTCTTCTACCTGCCTGCCATCGTTCGGGATACCTTTACCCTCTCAACTAACCGTGAGTGCTCTCTTGACCTCTTCTTGGTACAAATAATTTATTACTTGCCATGCCCGGTTTGGCCACTGGAGGGAGACCTTCTCTTACAAATGAATCCCTGCAATAATTCACCACCAACTGTCATATTGCTGTAACAATGGGGGTAACATTTCTTTCTATCAACTCCAATGGTCTAAATCACCCTGTTAAGAGGAAGTCCATGTGGAAAGAGGCCACTTCCAACCGGGCGGACGTTCTATGTGTGCAAGAAACGCACTTTTCCTCACTGTCTCCCCCTCAATGTTCACATAGACGCTTTCCACACGTCTTTACAGCCAATTCGTCTAACAAAACGAAGGGTGTCCTCACAGCCATAAGTGACACGGTTGCTTTTAAACTCCATGAAGTTATCCTTGATACGGGGGGCCATTACATTGTTTTGATATGTGACATTAACACCACCACGTTCACTATTGTGAATATCTACTCCCCGAACAAGCACCAAATTCGTTTCTTCAATAGATTAATGGCCAAGGTAGTGACGCGCCAAAAGGGAAAGCTGGTCATATGTGGAGATTTCAATGCTACCCCGGACCCAGGAATTGACTCTTCCTCGGGCGCCAAACGCTCAAGCCCGGCATTGGCAACCTCAATACACAACCATGATCTATTTGACTCTTGGAGGTGCCTACACGCTGGGGAACGAGATTTCACTTTTTTTTCCTCCCCCAATGGGGCTTACTCCAGAATTGATCTCTTTTTCAGACTCTACAGGGATAATTTGGCTTAGCGGACACTGACTTGTATAGGTATCTCCAACTATCTCACTTCCTCAAAACATCACCTCAAACGTCTACCGCACTTCCCTGGCGAGCTATGCTATATTTTACCAACCCCACGACTAACATCAAGGGGATATCGCTATTTTATAATCTTTTAAACAATAAAAACATATTTATTAAAACCTTGTATATGGAAACGTGGGAGCGAGATATAGGTGCAACGTTCTCCGATGACCAATCGCAATCAGCTTTGCGGAGCACATTCTCTGCGACTAAGAGCGTGAATCTGTGGGAACTATCTCACAAAATTCTGGTGCAGTGGTACCTGACGCCGTCTCGCCTGTCTAAATTTGACCCCAAAATCTCCTCCCTATGTTGGAGGAATTGCGGAGAGGTAGGGACGTTGCACCATATCCTGTGGTCCTGCCCCTCACTTAATCGACTGTGGGTGAGTGTATTTAATATAATATCCCAGCTCGCGGGGGTCCGGCTTATCCCCTCGGCGGGGGCTGCGCTTCTGTCCCTGGGCTTAGATAGAGTCCCGTTCTCCTCAAGAACCATAATCGCTCATTTACTACTCAGTACTAGGTTAAGTATCGCAAGACACTGGAGGGATACGGATCCACCTTCGATGAGTGAAGTGGTGGAAACGACTAATACACATGCCTCCTATGAACTATTGTTTGCCGCATCACAGGGCAAAATGACCAACATGGAACGTAAATGGTGTAAGTGGAATAGATGGTATAATTCGGTTCATAAACATTGATATGTAACAGACTCATGCTGATCACTTCTGTTTAAAGGTTATAAGGAGGAACAATACTTTACACTTTATTGTTTTAGTTTATTTCTTGTTCTTGTTCTATTTTATTTTGTTAGATTTCTTTAGTTTACTCATTATTCTCGGCCATATTGTCTTTATATGCTGAATATCTGAGGTGCTCATGATGTGCGGGCTTTTTCGCTATGGAGTGCGGGCCTCGGTAGCCTGGGCCCGTGGTCTATGTCAACGCTATGGGCCTTGATGTCTTCGGGTGTCTTAAGGGTGGACATGTGGACGGCCGCCGTCAGCTCTTCCGACGCACAGAGTGCTCCCAAAGGGGTGCGTGGGGGAGAGGGCGGTGTGCCAGCCGGGGGCTTTGACTGAGAGGCCGTACTAAGATTGATCGAGCACTGTGGTTATTTGATGTTCAATGTTTCATAGTCAATGGTTCACAATCAATGTCTCATTGTTACAGTGTTCAATGCTTTAATATCCATTGTCTCATTCTTTCATGTGTTTTGAATGTATTCGATGAAGCTATACAGACCTCCATATGCTTATGGTCTATTTTGTTTTGTCTTATCTTTTATTCCTTTGTTTGCATAAAACTTCAACAAAAACCTATTGAAATGAAAAAAAAAACATTTTACAGCACCGCCCCCCGAGTCCCCGTTTTACTTACCTTACCGTTCGAAACTCCCGGGCGCGTCCACGTCATCCTCTTCGGTTCCCAGCCGGGCCGTTGATTGGCTAGGCTGGGCGGATTGATAGCAGCGCAGCAAAAGCAAAAGCTTTCCACCGTGCGAGCGCCCTCGCATGAAGATGGAAAGCTTTTGCGAGGAGGAGCCCAGACAGCCGCCGAGGGACCCCAGAAGACAGCTTTCCGGGCCATTCTGTGCAAAACGAACTGCACAGTGGAGTTAAGTATAACATGTTTGTTATTTAAAAAAAAAAGTCCTGACTTTAGTGTCCCTTTAAGTGCTGCAGGAGGTTTTGTTACTGGTCATAGAACGAGTGTCCACAGACTCCGCGGACCGTTTGACTTTTATAAAAATGAATCAGTCCTGGATTTACCAGCTATGAAGCCCCTGATACCGATGTCACTGATCAAGTATTTTTGAGATGTGGAATCTCTGCAGGACTTTGAGGCTGCCTAGCTTTGAGGGTGTTTAATTATTTCATCTGGAAGAACGTTTTTGGTATAGGTTTCATGGGCACAATTAACACCCAAAGACCAATTTTTCAGCCCCCGTTACTTCTATCCAAAGTCAAAGTGACACCAGAATGTATCCAAAACATCTTGTTCCCAGTGCACTACATTGTGGCCTCATCATACACATTAGCTCCCCAATTGTTGCTGAGCAAAGCAAAAACAGCTTGCAGGCAAGGTATTGGAAAGATTTTTTTATTTTTAGGCTTCCACTTAAAAAATAAAAAAATCACTGCTCATTTAAAAATGTTTTTCACAAAACTTTTTTTATTGATTCATGTCCCCCAGGACAGGACTCTGACCCCCTATAACCAACCATTGTATGCCCACTTATTTGCAGTTAAGACTTAAAAATGGGCACATTTTGATATTTGATGTTTGGGTTCCATTGACGTTAATAGGGTTTCTTATTCGGGTCTGAACTTTCGCAGTGTTCAAAAGTTCAGGTCTTAACCAAACAGGGGTCCATTTGGCCCATCCCTATTAGTTACATGACCAATACTAACAGTAAAATAATGCAAAGGCTCCAGCTTAGAGTTCCAACTTTCCTGATCTATATACTTGTTCCAGGTCAGTGACTCCAAATACATTAGTGCCAGGGGACTTTTATTTTAGTGCCATGGGCACTAATATTTTCAGAACACAAGCAAGGGTAGCCTACATATTTCTCAGTAAAGACTTAACAAGTCAGACAAATGTTTCTTTTTTCAATAATTCCGTTTTTGAAAAGGCACATTCAACCAAATTGGGTAAAAAAGTCACAATGTAAAGTCATTGCCGATCATAATATATGGTATTAATGCTTTTTATGTTGAAATAATATTCATTCCAATGACATTGACTTTTAAAGAACTGCACAAACTTTAGTTGCAGAATATTATGAGCTATTGAAATTTAAACATACTTTTCTTTAAATCAGGATATGGGGCTAAGATGGGCATAGACGCAAACAAAGAGTAGAATAGACATAATTGGGTAAAGGTCAAATGTTATCCAACTGACAAAATTTCCAGAAATTTTTAGATTCTCAGTGAACTGGTGTCATTTAGATAAAAGGCATATACTTGGTAGGTGAGAAAAATCACCTTAAAATGACACATTCATGTTATTCATTTTCATGGGAATGTATCACTTTGCTCTCCGGTTTAATAGCAAAGAATTACGGGATAGGTCCAAGTAATAAAAGTTTAGTTTCCATTAAAGTCACTTGCTGTAGAAAATGACCACTTAATTAAAGCCTTTTTTCCTGACCTATTAAGTATTCAGAAGATACTGTAACCTACTAATGGAATAGAATGTGCAGCAGGTTTGTTTGTTAAATGCAATCATTTATAATCAAACTAAAATGTAATAACTATTGGCTTGGATAAGAAAATAATACTTAAAAAGGGAATGCATTTTTATTTTTTGCTAAAAACATGTGAATATAATTTTAAGGTGAATGTTGATGAATTGCATGAGGCAAATACAAAACAGGTGCTATTGTGATCCATACTACTAGAATGCATATTGTTTTCCTATAACATGCGTGTTTGTTCTAATATTGGCAGGCTTGCTCCTATTCCTAAAATTTCCCCATGGCCTTAGAAATATTTTTTTACTTAATCATCTGGGTGAAATTACTTGGTACCCTCCCCCATATAAAAACATTAAAGCACAGGCATTAATGGAACAAAAATGGAAAGGAATAAAAAAAAACACGATAAAACATAATAAATACAGTGCAAACAGCAACTCTCCTGCAAGATACAAGCACAGTCCCAATATTATATACTTTTTTAGAGTTGCGCTAATTACAGAAAAATAAATGTCCACAAGTGATGTAATAATTATTCCTGGTGAGTATCACCACCATCCGCCATCTTGAAATATGATTATGTGCATCAAAACCACCACCAAAGGCTAAACGGTTTGCTTACTAGCTCACATTGACCTCTCACCATAAGAAACCCAATAGCACTTGTGGCTCTATACCCAGCCAGGACCTTTTATGACTTCAAAGGGGTTTCCCAGCATTGACATACCAATCCTCCTGACACATTTGTCATAAGAGTACCCCAAAACAAAAAAGGCTCCACATAGTGTAAAATTCTAAAAATGTATTCTACATGTGCTAAAAATTACACTTACACCATGGCAATTTTTAGCACTTGCATCAATATATCGCTCATTGTACAATTTCCATCAATAGTGTCATTTAATAAAAATGTAGTCTACTTTAAAATGTGTAAAAAACATACCCCAGGCAGGCGTTTTGATGTCACCGCTATTTACCTCCACTCGACGCACGTTTTGTCTTAGAAGACGTTGTCACTGGGGTAATAGAGATAGCCGTGTTGGCAAATCACAGGCTGTAAATAGTATATGAATTAATAAGCACTAGAGCAGGGGTCTCAAGTATCGGACTGGTTATAAATGGCCTGCAGGCAGGGCGGGGGGTGCTGCGGAAGTGGGGGAGTAGATTTTCTTCACATGCAGAGTAGCGCAGGAAGCGTCTGTCATAAGTTCACTTCTCTGTCAAGTCACGCTGCAGGTGCTCCCCGTCCCCCAGCGGCTCCCCTCCCTTCTCGTCCATCCCCATTAGCTTCTAATATCATCTGGGATGGACGAGAGTGGGGCCGTCGGGGGGCAGGGGAGCAGCCGCAGGGTTACATGACAGAAAAGTGAACTTATGACAGACGCTTCCTGCTTTACTCTGCATGTAAAGAAAACAACAACAAGTAAACGCTGACCTGTGCCCCATGTACCCCGATTGTGCCCTCATGTGCCCCATGTACCCCGATTGTGCCCTCATGTGCCCCATGTACCTCGATTGTGCCCTCATGTGCCCCATGTACCCCGATTGTGCCCTCATGTTCCCCATGTACCCTGATTGTGCCCTCATGTTCCCCATTTACCCTGATTGTGCCCTTATGTTCCCCATGTGCCCTCATGTTCCCCATGTATCCTGATTGTGCCCTTGTGTTCCCCAAGTACCCTGATTGTGCCCTCATGTTCCCCATGTACCCTGATTGTGCCCTCATGTTCCCCATCTACCCTGATTGTGCCCTCATGTTCCCCATGTACCCTGATTGTGCCCTCATGTTCCCCATGTACCCTGATTGTGCCCTCATGTTCCCCATGTACCCTGATGTTCCCCATGTACCCTGATGTGCCCCATGTACCCTGATTGTGCCCTCAATGTGCCCCATGTACCCTGATGTGCTGGGCTCTGTACCCTGATGTGCTGGGCTCTGTACCCTGATGTGCTGGGCTCTGTACCCTGATGTGCTGGGCTCTGTACCCTGATGTGCTGGGCTCTGTACCCTGATGTGCTGTGCCTTGCCCTGATGTGCCATGTCGTGCCATGCCCTGTACCCTGATCTGGCCTGTTGTGCTGTGCCCTGATGTGCGCTGTGCCCTGTACCTTGATGTGCTGGGCTCTGTGACCTGATGTGCTTTCTGCACTGATGGTGAGTGGTCAGTGTGTAGTGTAGTGGTCAGTGTGCAGTGTAGTGGTCATCGTGTAGTGTAGTGGTCAGTGTGCAGTGGTGAGTGTGTAGTGTAGTTGTCAGTGGGGTGTGTAGTGGTCAGTGTGTAGTGTAGTTGTCAGTGGGGTGTGTAGTGGTCAGTGTGCAGTGTAGTGGTCAGTGTGCAGTGTAGTGGACAGTGTGTAGTGGTCAGTGTGTAGTGGTCAGTGTGCAGTGGTCAGTGTGCAGTGGTCAGTGTGCAGTGGTCAGTGTGCAGTGGTCAGTGTGCAGTGGTCAGTGTGCAGTGGTCAGTGTTAATAAAGCGTCCGCTGACACCAGTGCTGGTGTTAAAAATGCATCTACTGATACCAGTGCTGGGGGTAATAATGCATCCGCTCACATCAGTGCTAGGGGTAATAATGCGTTCGCTGACACCAGTACTGTTTTTGAAGTTTGAAAGTTTGCATGCGGCTCCCATGGAATATGAAAACTTGTCTTGTGGCCCTCAGGTAATTTGAGTTTAAGACTCCTGCACTAGAGGATGCTTTCAACTATTTTCTCTATGCACAGTCACGGGTGCAAGTTTGGAGCCCATTCTGAAAGTCAAAGCAGAAAAATGTATAGTGACTGCTGTGACTAATATATCAAAGCTGTTCATCTCACTATTTGCACTTTAATATATGAACACTTAATGCTTTGAGCAACATAGCTCTACCAAAAGCACAACACTATTGGCCAGAAATGTTGTAGCACAGTACTAACAATTTTAATGTGTCATACAAAATGTTGTACTTCTATTCCAGAAAGTTACCCTTTACTGTATTCTTTTGGCATTAAGAGAACATATTACTGTTTTATTTTGGGGGGGGGGGGCTAGGGGTTATCGGGTAGGCTGAGTTGTAGAAGGGTGTTCTTTATTGCTCTAGAAAAGTAAGCAAGCAATATTTTCGCTAAGGCCGCCTACACACGATCTGTTAAACTGATGAGAATGGTCTGATGGACCGTTGTCATTGGTCAAAATCGATTGTGTGTGGGCGCCATTGGTTATTTAACCATCGGTTAAAAAAAAGAATCAAGTCGACGCATGCTTGGAAGCATTGAACTTCATTTTTTTCAGCACGCCGTTGTGTTTTACGTCACCGCGTTCTGATACGATAATTTTTTTAACCAATGGTGTGTGGGCGCGATGGACCATCAGTCAGCTTCATCGGTTAAGCAATGAAAACCGTCCATCAGACCGTTCTAATCGGATGGACCGATCATGTGTACGCGGCATTAGAGACAATACTTGATGGTTACAGACCTAGTCATAGACTATCATAAAATGGGGGACTCTGTAAAAAGATAGGATTCCCCAACCTAATTCTGCTTGCCTGGGAAGTCCTCTACTCTCCAAAAAAAGACTAGATGAGACTAAAAAGAATACATTTATTTATTAAAAAAAAAAAAAAACACAAACAGTGAAGTCAATACCCAGAAGTGCGTGCTTAAATCAGGGCCTCCTAATTCAAAATTTACATTACCTGCCAATGGAAAGAAAAAGTAAGGTGCCGTCAGTCGTAGACTAGATAACCAGGGCAAAGCTGATGCCAAGGGCAACGGTTTTTATTTGGCAAATTACAATTATGAAGAGGTGTAGAATTTTGTAATCTCAGGTCAACAGAAAGATACAGGCAATTAAACAAGTAATTACAAAGTAATATAAATCTTTATTATGATGATGAGTCCTGTATTTTTCAGGTTACATTTTATGTATAATAGGAATTTTAACCATTTCAGGCCCAGGCCAATTCTACACGCTCCTACATACGTAAAAAGCATCTATTTTTTATTAGAAAATTACATAAAACCCCCAAACACTATATATGTTTTTTTTAACAGAGACCCTAGAGAATACAATGGCGGTCATTGCAACGTTTTATCTCACACGATATTTGCACACCAATTTTTCAAAACATTTTTTTTCCCAAGAAAAAAAACACAAATAGTTTCATGCTTAAAAAAAAAAAAAAAAAAGGTAAAGTTAGCCAAATTTTTGTTGCATAATGTTTAAGATGAAGTTACGCCAATTAAATAGATACCCAACATGTCACGCTTAAAAAATTGCACATGCTCGTGGAATAGCGCCAAACTTCGGTACTTAAAAATCCCCATAGGCGACACTTTAATTTTTTTTATTGGTTACATGTTTTGAGTGACAGAGGCGGTCTAGGGCTAGAATTATTGTTTTATTGTTAATTTTTGTTAATGTAAATAAAAAAATAATTCAGAGGCTGGGCGTGACGTCATAACATCGTGCCAGGCCTCCGACGATCATAGAGACTCCGGGGACCATCTGGTCTGCCGGAAATCTCTATGATCAGCATCCGGGGATGGCGGATTTGTTCTCCGATTCACCGATTGCAGCGGTGAGTCGGGAGAAGCACCAGAGGGCGGCAGGAGGGGGGACATCCCCTTTCTCTATGTAAGAATGATCAAGTGGAAGAACAGCAGCTATGATCATTCTTATGGTGTAGGGAATCGCCGGCTGAAAACGGCAATATCTGAATGATGCCTGTAGCTGCAGGCATCATTCAGATATACCTCCACAAAGCCCAGGACACCAAGCGGTTAATAGACATACAAATAGATATACAGTGCAGAAAATAAGTATTTGAACACCCTGCTATTTTGCAAGTTCTCCCACTTGGAAATCATGGAGGGGTCTGAAATTGTCATCGTAGGTGCATGTCCACTGTGAGAGACATAATCCAAAAAAAAAATTCCAGAAATCACAATTTATGATTTTTTAAATATTTATTTGTATGATACAGCTGCAAAGAAGTATTTGAACACCTGTCTATCAGCTAGAATTCTGACCCTCAAAGACCTGTTAGTCTGCCTTTAAAATGTCCACCTCCACTCCATTTATTATCCTAAATTGGATGCACCTGTTTGAGGTCATTAGCTGCATAAAGACACCTGTCCACCCCATACAATCAGTAAGAATCCAACTACTAACATGGCCAAGACCAAAGAGCTGTCCAAAAACACTAGAGACAAAATTGTACACCTCCACAAGGCTGGAAAGGGCTACGGGGAAATTGCCAAGCAGCTTGGTGAAAAAAGGTCCACTGTTGGAGCAATCATTAGAAAATGGAAGAAGCTAAACATGACTGTCAATCTCCCTCGGACTGGGGCTCCATGCAAAATCTCACCTCGTGGGGTCTCAATGATCCTAAGAAAGGTGAGAAATCAGCCCAGGACTACAGGGGAGGAGCTGGTCAATGACCTGAAAAGAGCTGGGACCACCGTTTTCAAGGTTACTGTTGGTAATGCACTAAGACGTCATGGTTTGAAATCATGCATGGCACGGAAGGTTCCCCTGCTTAAACCAGCACATGTCAAGGCCCGTCTTAAGTTTGCCAATGACCATTTGGATGATCCAGGGGAGTCATGGGAGAAAGTCATGTGGTCAGATGAGACCAAAATAGAACTTTTTGGTCATAATTCCACTAACCGTGTTTGGAGGAAGAAGAATGATGAGTACCATCCCAAGAACACCATCCCTACTATGAAACATGGGGGTGGTAGCATCATGCTTTGGGGGTGTTTTTCTGCACATGGGACAGGGCGACTGCACTGTATTAAGGAGAGGATGACCGGGGCCATGTATTGCGAGATTTTGGGCAACAACCTCCTTCCCTCAGTTAGAGCTTTGAAGATGGGTCGAGGCTGGGTCTTCCAACATGACAATGACCCGAAGCACACAGCCAGGATAACCAAGGAGTGGCTCTGTAAGAAGCATATCAAGGTTCTGGCATGGCCTAGCCAGTCTCCAGACCTAAACCCAATAGAGAATCTTTGGAGGGAGCTCAAACTCCGTGTTTCTCAGCGACAGCCCAGAAACCTGACTGATCTAGAGAAGATCTGTGTGGAGGAGTGGGCCAAAATCCCTCCTCCAGTGTGTGCAAACCTGGTGAAAAACTACAAGAAACGTTTGACCTCTGTAATTGCAAACAAAGGCTACTGTACCAAATATTAACATTGATTTTCTCAGGTGTTCAAATACTTATTTGTAGCTGTATCATACAAATAAATAGTTAAAAAAATCATACATTGTGATTTCTGGATTTTTTTATTTTATTATGTCTCTCACAGTGGACATGCACCTACGATGACAATTTCAGACCCCTCCATGATTTCCAAGTGGGAGAACTTGCAAAATAGCAGGGTGTTCAAATACTTATTTTCTGCACTGTAGCTAGGGATGAGCTTGATGTTTGGGTCGAACACAAGTTCAACTCGAACATTGGGTGTTCGCCCGTTCGCAGAACAGCAAACATTATGGAGCGTTTATAGGTAAGTGCCATGGAGAGAT
The DNA here is from genome assembly GCA_029574335.1 of Rana kukunoris. NCBI lineage: Eukaryota > Metazoa > Chordata > Amphibia > Anura > Ranidae > Rana > Rana kukunoris. The sequence continues at coordinate 137,324,057 of CM056055.1, forward strand.
CGCAGTCCATTGCTATATGATGATTGGCCAAAGCATGCGCCTGACCTGCATGCTTTGGCCAATCACAGCATGCTCTGCTGAGAGAGCCATAATTGGGGGACTAAGTCCACGCCCCACACTATATGAGGCTTCTTACATAGCGGATGTGTGTAGTGTTGTTGGCATGGACAGAGAGATAGCTTGTGTTAGATTAGGCAGGCAGGTTATTCAGTTAGTGGCAGTGTGAGATTATATATATATATATATATATATATATATATATATATATATATATATATATAATTCTGCATCCAGTATAGCCTATATATATACCTTGCATTCAGTGTTGTACTGTTTCTAATACACTTCAGTTGGTGTAATTGGTGTAATTATATATATACAGTGTGGAAAATAAGTATTTGAACACCCTGCTATTTTGCAAGTTCTCCCACTTGGAAATCATGGAGGGATCTGAAACTGTCATCGTAGGTGCATGTCCACTGTGAGAGACATAATCAAAAAAAAAATTCCAGAAATCACAATTTATGAATTTTTAACTATTTATTTGTATGATACAGCTGCAAAGAAGTATTTGAACACCTGTCTATCAGCTAGAATTCTGACCCTCAAAGACCTGTTAGTCTGCCTTTGAAATGTCCACCTCCACTCCATTTATTATCCTAAATTAGATGCACCTGTTTGAGGTCATTAGCTGCATAAAGACACCTGTCCACCCCATACAATCAGTAAGAATCCAACAACTAACATGGCCAAGACCAAAGAGCTGTCCAAAGACACTAGAGACAAAATTGTACACCTCCACAAGGCTGGAAAGGGCTATGGGGAAATTGCCAAGCAGCTTGGTGAAAAAAGGTCCACTGTTGGAGCAATCATTAGAAAATGGAAGAAGCTAAACATGACTGTCAATCTCCCTCGGACTGGGGCTCCATGCAAAATCTCACCTCGTGGGGTCTCAATGATCCTAAGAAAGGTTAGAAATCAGCCCAGGACTACACGGGAGGAGCTGGTCAATGACCTGAAAAGAGCTGGGACCACCGTTTCCAAGGTTACTGTTGGTAATACACTAAGACGTCATGGTTTGAAATCATGCATGGCACGGAAGGTTCCCCTGCTTAAACCAGCACTTGTCAAGGCCCGTCTTAAGTTTGCCAATGACCATTTGGATGATCCAGAGGAGTCATGGGAGAAAGTCATGTGGTCAGATGAGACCAAAATAGAACTTTTTGGTCATAATTCCACTAACCGTGTTTGGAGGAAGAAGAATGATGAGTACCATCCCAAGAACACCATCCCTACTGTGAAGCATGGGGGTGGTAGCATCATGCTTTGGGGGTGTTTTTCTGCACATGGGACAGGGCGACTGCACTGTATTAAGGAGAGGATGACCGGGGCCATGTATTGCGAGATTTTGGGCAACAACCTCCTTCCCTCAGTTAGAGCTTTGAAGATGGGTCGAGGCTGGGTCTTCCAACATGACAATGACCCAAAGCACACAGCTAGGATAACCAAGGAGTGGCTCTGTAAGAAGCATATCAAGGTTCTGGTGTGGCCTAGCCAGTCTCCAGACCTAAACCCAATAGAGAATCTTTGGAGGGAGCTCAAACTCCGTGTTTCTCAGCGACAGCCCAGAAACCTGACTGATCTAGAGAAGATCTGTGTGGAGGAGTGGGTCAAAATCCCTCCTCCAGTGTGTGCAAACCTGGTGAAAAACTACAAGAAACGTTTGACCTCTGTAATTGCAAACAAAGGCTACTGTACCAAATATTAACATTGATTTTCTCAGGTGTTCAAATACTTCTTTGCAGCTGTATCATACAAATAAATAGTTAAAAAAATCATACATTGTGATTTCTGGAATTTTTATTTTTGATTATGTCTCTCACAGTGGACATGCACCTACGATGACAATTTCAGACCCCTCCATGATTTCCAAGTGGGAGAACTTGCAAAATAGCAGGGTGTTCAAATACTTATTTTCTGCACTGTATATATATATATATATATATATATAATTACACACACACACACACTGTAATCAGTGTGACATATATATACACAGTGCAGGTATATATATATATATATATATATATATATATATATATATATATATATATATATACACATACATATATATATATACACACACACACACACACATACACATACATACACATATACACACACACAGTTTAATTATTTATACATTGGGTACGGAAAGTATTCAAACCCCCTTCAATTTGTCACTCTTTGTTATATTGCAGCCATTTGCTAAAATCATTTAAGTTTTTTTTTTTTTTTTACCTATTACTGTACACAAAGCACCCCATATTGACAGAAAAACACAGTTGACAATTGTTGAAATTTTTGCAGATTAAAAAAGAAAAACTAAAATATTACATGGTCCCAAGTATTCAGACCCTTTTGTGTGACACTCATATATTTAACTCAGGTGCTGTCCATTTCTTCTGATCATCCTTGAGATGGTTCTACACCTTCATTTGAGTCCAGCTGTGTTTGAATATACCGATTGGACTTGATTGGGAAAGCCACACACCTGTCTATATAAGACCTTACAGCTCACAGTGCATGTCAGAGCAAATGAGAATAATGAGGGCAAAGGAACTGCCTGAAGAGCTCAGAGACAGAATTGTGGCAAGGCACAGATCTGGCCAAGGTTACGAAAAAATAATTCTGCTGCACTTAAGAGCCACCTAAGAGCACAGTGGCCTCCATAATCCTTAAATAGAAGATGTTTGGGACGACCAGAACTCTTCCTAGAGCTGGCTGTCGGCCAAACTGAGCTATCGGGTGAGAAGAGCCTTGGTAAGAGAGGTAAAGAATAACCCAAAGATCACTGTGGCTGAGCTCCAGAGATGGAGTTGGGAGATGGGAGAAAGTTGTAGAAAGTCAACCATCACTGCAGCCCTCCACCAGTTGGGGCTTTATCGCAGAGTGGCCCGACGAAGCCTCTCAGTGCAAGACACATGAAAGCCCCCATGGAGTTTGCTAAAGAACACCTGAAGGACTCTAAGATGGTAAGAAATAAGATTCTCTGGTCTGATGAGACCAAGATAGAACCTTTTGGCCTTAATTCTAAGCGATATGTGTGGAGAAAACCAGGCACTGCTCATCACCTTTCCAATATAGTCCCACTAGTGAAGCATGGTGGTGGCAGCATTATGCTGTGGGGGTGTTTTTCCGCTTCAGGGACAGGACAACTGGTTGCAATCGAGGGAAAGATGAATGCGGCCAAGTAGAGGGATATCCTGGATAAAAACCTTCTTGCCTAAGGTTTACCTTCCAACAAGACAATGACCCTAAACACACAGCTAAAATAACGAAGAAGGAGTGGCTACACAACAACTCTGTGAATGTTCTTGAATGGCCCAGCCAGACCCCTGACTTAAACCCAATTGAGAATCTCTGGAGAGACATAAAAATGGCTGTCCACCAACGTTTACCATCCAACCTGATAGAACTGAAGAGGATCTGCAAGGATGAATGGCAGAGGATCCCCAAATCCAGGTGTGAAAAACTTGCTGCATTTTTCTCAAAAAGACTCATGGTTGTATTAGATCAAAGGGGTGCTTCTACTAAATACTGAGCAAAGGGTCTGAATACTTTGGATATTTCAATTTTTCTTTTTTTTCATAAATCTGCAAAAATTCCAACAATTCTGTGTTTTTCTGTCAATATGGGGTGCTGTGTGTACGTTAATGAGGAAAAAATTAACTTAAATGATTTTAGAAAATGGCTGCAATATAACAAAGTGAAAAATTTAAGGGGGTCTGAATACTTTCTGTACCCACTGTGTGTATATTGTGACAGGAAGTAAATCTGTGTGTGTTGTCACAGACGGGAGATATATTTCTGCCTTGTTTAGACAATACACCAATTAATATTAGGCGTCGGCTGCAGAGATGGCCAGAGAGGTTTGGGGCGTTAAAAGGTTTCAGCTGTTCAGAATGAAGGGATTACAGCCCCTATAAAGACAGCCTAGGGATGACGACTGATTGCTGCATCCTGAGGCTGTGTGAGTGAAGGAGCAGTTACAAACCCTACTGAAGAGGTGAGGTGCTGATGGATATTTCTGTGTGAGAAATATCAAAGAGACTTTGTTTTCTGCTGTAGGACCAGCAGTGTCTGCCCAGAAGTAGGCTGTGCCAGACTCCATAGGTAGGTTCCTGTGTTGGGAAGGTAGACGCCCCAAGTGGCAAGGGTTTATTTTATGTTTTGTTTTGTTTATGCTGTTTTGATGCTTGCACGTGTATCCAGCAATATGGAAAAATAAACCATATCATTTATTTTCAATCATCCTCAACTGCGTTTTTGTACAGTTCAGCGTGTAGTGAACCCATCAAAGGGGTCACACACACCCGCTACCGAGTTAATCCATCACACACACACACACACATATATACACACACACACACATTCTGGTGGTGTACACAGTATACAATACAGTGCAGCCATTGTACAGTTTCAATACAGTACACACATTATACACCATATATAATACAGTGTGTACAATTTCTAATACACATCAGGCGGTGTGTACATATATATATATTATATATATACACACACACATACATATACACACACATACATACACATGTGTACACACACTCTGCATTCAGTGTAGCCTATATATACAGTGCATTCGGTGGTGTATAGGTTTCTAATACACATGGGGTGGTGTACACAGTATATAATACAGTGACACTCACAGGCCACTAAAAAGAGGCCAACAGCCCCTGTGTCTGCAGTCAACAGTGGTGGTCGGGGACATGGTTCATCCTCTGCAGGTGGGGCAAGCTTGTCCCTTTTTTCTGTTGCTGGCCATGTTATTGAGCCACAATATGCAGAAGATGTTGGTGGAGTGGACAGGGTAGTCGTCCTACACCACCTCATCCTCTGTCACCCAGGTTTAGAGAAGTTTGCCTTTCAATGCAGATGCCAAAGTGGTCTATTCCACTGACTCCTTTTCCACAGTCACTCCTTCTATAGCCCACCATCGTGTATGGAGGAGTCCCCAGAATTTTTCGGCCAGTGTTGGTTAAATGCTGCTGGAGGATGCACAGCGATTTGAAGGCTTTGATGTTGGTTTACAGGTTGAGTAAGGGAGTAACGTGAGCATAGAGAGATGGGATGCCACAGAAGGAGGACAAAAAACTGGCAGTATACTTCCCAAGTTTGCTTCAGTGATGAGGGGGAGGGGAGAGGGGATGGTTAGGTCACTGACTGTACTTGGATGCCTGAGAGAAGAGAGGAGGAAAGTGAGGAGGCACAACTCAAACAAGGCAGGATGTCCTCTATAGGGCAGCTTAAGGGCAGCCATCCAATAACTAACTCCGTAGGTGCAGGGTGCTGCTGACTCCCCGCTGACTTTTAAAAGTTCCTTGGTGTGGGCCTTTTTCGACGTGTGCAGATTGCACCATTTCTGTTTGCAACCCATGTCTGCACTTAGGCACCATTTGCTTGACCAGACATATGATGACCTGCCATGCACTTGGCAACAGCACTTGAAAGACCCACATCATAGAAAAAGGTGGACTTCTCCTTGCTTCTCATCAGGGATCTCCCACCATACTATACCTCCAGTGCTCTCAAAAACCTACACTGAGAGGAATGAAGGTATAGCAATAGGTGCCCCAAGTACAGTACTGCCAATCTGCTAGCAGTACACCACTAATTGATTTTAGCAGGCAAATTTCCCTACCCCATTTTCTGAACTGTAAAAATAAATTTGGACCCAGCCATCCACATGCTCAGCATCTAAATGCTAGCTTGGCCAAATTTCGAGCACTGCAACTGCTGCCTTTTCATCTGGTAGACTATGCCCCTTTTTGTGAATTTGTGGAATGTGTTGTACCTCAGTGGCAGGTTCCAAAAATGCCATTTCTTTTTATGGAAGGCCATTCTGACTCTACTGGCATGTGGAAGGAAATGTTTTGGCCTCAGACAGAGTGGTCAAAAATGAATCAGTCTTGGATCAGCAGCCATCAAGCACCTGATGCTGATGTAACTGAATATGTTTGTTAAGGATCTGGGATACCTTGAAGGCTGACTATCCTATTCCTCAATCTTTATTATGCTAGCTTCCAACAATATTTTTGGTTTGGAGCACCCCCACCACTCAAGATCCAATTTTTCTGCCACTGCAGTTACAATTTGTTTATATATTTCACAACGTTCCTGCACCCAACAGGAGTAACTGAGGGGTTACAGTGTTGTGGCACCACCATCCATGGCCCAATTTTTATGCCCCTGTTTAAGAGGGGAATGCATTTACAAGTGTTGATATAATATTTCACAGCAGGACTGTTCCTGTGCCCAACAAGAGAAACTAAGGGTTACAGTGTTCTGGTACCACCAACACATAAGGCCCAATTTTTCTGCAGAGTATATAGGGAAAGCCGTATAGTTTATATACTGCTGTTCAGAGTGTATAGTGCCTATGGAGCCATTTTTTTCCTTTAGAAATTTCATTTTTCAGTGGTACCGTTATAAACATGGGAAAGATGTGCTCATTTACAGACAGACAAAGGAGATCTGCACGATATTTAAAAGACATATTTAATTTTTATTGTTTCACTTTAAGCATTATTAAAATCTCTGCTCCTGAAAAAAAATGCCATTAAAAAAAATTGTATTGCATTGATACATGGGGCAGGACCCAGGTCCCCAAAGCATATAAGCCTTTAAAATTAGCACTCTTGATTTTTCACGTTCGCATCCCATAGACTTTAACGCTGTTCCCATGTTCACACACATTTTTTGCCTGTTCGCATGTTCTGCTGCAGGGTGTTCGGCTCATCCCTAGATATAGCACTACATTCACAGAATTTATAATTTTGTTAAAAATTTGAACAAAAATATGCTACAGGGTGTCATTTACCTTAAAACATTAACAAAAAGTAGTGGGTAAGGGTCCTAAGACATTATATCGTAGACAGCTTTTTGTTTTGATTAGGGTTGTCCCGATACCACTTTTTTAGGACCAAATACAGGTACCGATACTTTTTTTCATGTACTCGCCGATACCGAATACCGATACTTTTTTTTAAAAGCAGCCACGTGTCCCCAAATGCAGCCTTGTGTCTCCAAATGCAGCCTTGTGTCCCAAAGTTCAGCCACGTCCCAAAGTTCAGCCACGTCCCAAAGTTCAGCCACGTGTCCCTCTAAGTTCAGCCACGTGTCCCTCTAAGTTCAGCCACGTGTCCCTCTAAGTTCAGCCACGTGTCCCTCTAAGTTCAGCCACGTGTCCCTCTAAGTTCAGCCACGTGTCCCTCTAAGTTCAGCCACGGTCCCTCTATGTTCAGCCATGTCCCTCTGTTTAGCCATGGTCCCCTAAGACAAAACCAAGTCAATCCCCCCCCCTCCCGCCGCTGCTGACATCTACTTACTATGCGCTTGGGGAACATAACACGCCGTACCGATAAGTATAGCCCATCCCCCTTGCCCGGGCACTTTGATAGACAGATCACCCATCCATGTTTAAAAAAAAAAAAAAAGTATTCTATTCAGGCATCGGGAGTATTTGCGCGAGTACAAGTACTCGCACAAATACTCAGTATCGGTCCCGATAGCAATACTAGTATCGGTATCGGGACAACCCTAGTTTTGATGGTGACCAAGGAGCAGTTTGCCACCTCTGCAACACTTGCTATTACATGTTACGAAATCTATAAATACACCATCTTCCCCATTTCTAATAAATTCCTTTAACAAGTATTTAAAATTAAACAAATCTGTAATATTTGTAATATAAAAGGTTTGCATTGTTATGCATTTGTCTCTTGGCTTCCTAGAATGTTTTTTTTTTATACTTATGTACAAGGAGGAGGTTAACTCATGTCTGCATATTATCTTCCTCTGCATGAAAATGCTTCCAGTGAATCATTATGCAAACATCTGACACAAATTTCTATGGAAGGAAAAAATAAAGACTCTCAAAATGATTCTGACTTTTTAGAATTTCAATCCTACGCTTGGCAACAATGGATTTTTCTTTTCATACATTAACATATACATATAAAAAGTGATTTGATGAATAATCTGCTTTTCAATTGCACCAAAAAAGAAAAATGTTTACAATAGTGGCTATTGTTGTAAATCATAATGTACATCACTTATTAGAAGGGGTTGCAGTTTTCAGGCATTTCTCTAGCTTTAACCACGTACAAACAATGGAATTTCAGGCATGAAGCTGAACAGATTCTAGCATGCTTTTGCCTGATAGGTTGTCACTATGTGTGAAACGGAATGGTAATCCAAATAAGTGAGATTTATCATGTAACATGAAATTGTTATACACAAAACTTTAGTTCCTGGGCAGAGCTTGGGTATTTCAGGGTGTGGGGGGCAAATCTATTTCAGCCTATAGAAATATAAGTTCCATGCAATGTATGCTGCAGTGGCCCTGTTAAAACTAAAGTTTAGTGATTTGTATTTTTTTTTTTAAACAGCACCAGAGTTGCTACTTGACAGCAGTTAGGTGTGTCCCATGTGGCTGTGGCCATGGTTTACAGCATAAATCATGTGTCCTCTGCCCTGGACCCTCACAGCAGTTATCTTCCAGTGCTGTGGAGATTAACCACTTCAGCCCAGACCATTTTGCTGGTCAATGACCGGGCCACTTTTTGCGATTCGACACTGCGTCGCTTTAACGGACAATTGCGCAGTCGTGCAACGTGTTTTCCAAAACAAAATTGGTGTCCTTTTTTCCCCAGAAATAGAGCTTTGTTTTGGTGGTATTTGATCACCTCTGCGTTTTTTTTTTTTTTGTGCTATAAACAAAAATAGAGTGACAATTTTGAAAAAAAAAAATGTTTTTACTTTTTGCTGTAATAAATATCCCTAAAAATATATAAAGCAACTTTTTTTCCTCAGTTTAGGCCGATACGTATTCTAATTTTTTTTTATTTTTTACAAAAAATAATGCAATAAGCTTTATTGATTGGTTTGCGCAAAAGTTATAGCATCTACAAAATAGGGGATAGTTTTATGGCATTTTTATTAATATATATTTTTTTTACTAGTAATGGCGGCAATCTGTGATTTTTATCGGTACTGCAACCTTATGGCGGACACTTTGGACACATTTGACACATTTTTGGGACCATTGGCATATATATATAAAAATGCATTGATTACTGTCAAAATGTCACTGGCAGGGAAGGGGTTAACACCAGGGGGCTAGGAATTGGTTAATTATGTTCCTTAGGTGTGTTCTAACTGAAGGGGGGGTGGGACTGACTAGGGAAAATGACAGATAGGTGTTCATACATGTATGAACATGTGATCAGTAATTTCTCCCCCTGAAAGGACCGAGAGCAGTGTGTTTACACACACAGCTCCCGGTTCTCGCTCTAACGAGCAATCGCGGGTGCCCGGCGGTGATCGCACGTGCTTCGGCACCAGGGGCGAGCAGGAGATGCTCGCCCCCTAGTGGCTGGAATACAAAATCACGTAATATTACGTGATTTTGCGCAGCCGAGCCAACCTGCCACCGTAAAACGGCGGTGGGAGGTTGGCAAGCGGTTAATTTCAGTGCCTGCTCTTGTACAGGTGCTTGTCAAAAGCACAAACTATGTCCACCCTTGCTGTCCCTTTCTGCTCCATTCAAATCACCTGTACTACGGGTTCTCACAATACAAAACATCCTGTGATTGGAGGAGGTGCACCTTTCATTCTCCAAACCATCCTCCATTTGCATAAGACTTTGCATTGTGGGAATAGTTCAGTGACCAACAGGACGCTGCAGCTCTCTATATATCCCACTGGGTGGCAATAACACATAAAAAAAAAAAAAAAAAAGAAGGAGCGAGTGCACACATCTGTCATAGTGTAGAATAGGGATGAGCCGAACATACCGAAATGAAAAATTCCTTTAAATATTGTACCTGCAGTGCTGGGTGTCTATAGTTTGCCTGTGAAAACGTCTTTAAGAACCCGGGTCTTGCCCGAGGGAACATGTATCAATGGAAAAAAGTTTTAAATACGGTCGTTTTTCAGGAGTCCTGAAAAAACTACAGTTTTTAAAACTTTTTTTCTATTGATACATGTTCCCTCGGGCAAGACCCGGGTTCTCAAAGACGTTTTCACAGGCAAACTATAGACACCCAGCAGGTACAATATTTAAAGGAATCTTTCATTTTTTTTAATTCAAACATTCTTAAAATCTCTGCTCCAGGAGCAGTGATTTTAATGATGCTTAATTTTTTTTTTTTAAATAAAATTCCTTAAATATTGTACCTGCTGGGTGTCTGTACGTGTGATAACGTCTTTAAATAGCACAATCACCTGCCTGCCAGTAAATTAGGAAGAACTGATCCATCCAAGCTATACAGTGTATAAATATATGTACAACTCCTAGGGATGTATATATATTCTCTACACACTGTAAATTAAGCTAAACTGACTAGCCTGCCTGCCTGCTCTATCTAGCTATATAAAAAGACAATCTCTCTGTCTCTCTGACTTCTTTCATTAACAAGCCGGAACACACTACACGAGGCTGCCCAGCAGGCGGCCTTATATAGTGTGGGGCGTGTGCTAAAGCCCTGAGCCATAATTGGCCAAAGCCACCCAGGCTTTGGCCAATTATGGCTCTTGTTTTTTTTGTGCTCTGTGATTGGCCAAGCATGCGGGACATACAGCATGCTTGGCCAATCATCAGTGTGCAATGCCGCAGTGAATTATGGGCCGTTTTGCGTCACACGAATTTGGCGCGAACGACCACTTTTGTTCGAATTTCGTTGAACGAGTCAAACATACGTTCGTATCGAATGCGAAGCTCATCCCTAGTGTAGAACAATTTATTAAAAACAAATAAACTTCAACCAATGCACTCACAGTTGGCAGAAGACTTGGTAAGCACATAAATCAAATGTTATTAGCTGCCTCTCTTAGATCGCCAATGTAAAATCCAAAAGGGGAAAAGGATCTCTGGAGCACATGCTAGCAGCCTGAATTCCTTGCCACAATGGGACACACACAACATGCAAGACCCTCTGCGTATGTGCCCAGTTCAGTCAGCACCACACACCATCGGAATGGAACACAAACATGGAGGAGAGAGGGCGAGGACATGTTGGAAGGTTGCTATGGTGATGCGTTTCAAAGACGTGGCCTTCTTTCTAAAGTCATGCCCATTCAGAACACTCTGTGCATTATATAGGCTACAAAGTGCCACCCCAGGTCTTAAAGAGACTACACCAGAAGAGGTTAACCTAAGGATTGGATACACAATACAAACTGTGGGGCAGCAGCAACCAATTTACACCACTATTAATTTTAAAATCACGATTAAAAAATGTGCCAATTACTTCACAAAAATTAAGAAATACATAGCAAAAAATATTAGTTAAAACAGTAACAAATACAAGAATAAAACGTATGCTTCTGCAAACTAAATTAACCCCCCTTTATTCCATGCAGGATAAAAACAGGCTGCCAGGATGGAATGGTGGCTATACTCCACTGCAAGATAGATGGAAAGGGATTAGTATATCATTACTTAAAAAGTTATAGGATTCTATATATTTTCAATGAAAAACATCAATAAGTGTATATATCATCAAATCACCATACCTCTAATAAATAAAATATCACATGGCAAATGGTCAAGGCTGATAGACCATATCACTCAAGTTGAATAAATAGATGAATAAAGACTACGAAAATTAATATCACTAGAGACATGTACATATTATAACAAAGTATTAATTTCTAATTCCTCATTTAAGCCATCAGGGGACAATGTATATAAAGTAAAAATCCAGAATGTCTCATGCAGGCGTAGTCTGGAAAACATCTCCCCTTCAGGGACAGACATCTGTATGGCTTCAAAGCCAAAAATGTTTTGATCTTGCGTGCTACCACCATTCATCTGGGAAAAATGACGGGGAACAGTGCGCCTATCACATTCTTGCTTTATAAAGCACTAGTGCTCCCCAAATCTTTTGAATATGGTGTGTACCATCATTCCCACATAGTAAATCCCACAGAGGTACTTCAACCCATAAACTACAAATTGCATCCTGCAGCATATAGACTGATTCATCTGAAAAATCCAACCATATTTTCTAGTGAAACTTTTTTTACCATGAGACAAAAATTGACAGGCCTTATACCGCGTACACACGACCGTTTTTCATGAGGAGAACAATTGCATTTTTTTAATTGATCGTGAAAAACGGTCGTGTGTATGCTACAGAGCATTTTTCTCAATGAGAAAAATGGGCTAAAAAAGTTTAGAACCTGCTCTATTTTTTCTCGTCGTTTTTCACATCGTGAAAACCGGTCGTGTGTACGCTTTTATGAGGGGAAAAAAACGCACATGCTCAGATGCAAGTTATGAGATGGGGGAAATTTGCAAAAGCAGCCCAAAGGGTGGCGCCATTCGAATGGAACTTCCCCTTTAGGCGGCGTACACACGACCGAGGTTCTCGCTGGAAACCAGCGAGAACCTTGCTGGAAGCTGCATTCCAGCGAGAACCTCTGCCGTGTGTACGCTTCTGGCTCGCCCCGCCCGTCGGGAATCCCGTCGAGCGAAAAGAGAGCACGCTCTCTTTTTGCTCGACGGCCCGCCTGGATAAATGGCTGGTTGCCATTCCCGACGGGCGGGTCGCCGATTTCGACGGCCGGCAGAGAACCTCGACGGGCGGAACGATGTGTTCTGCCCGTCGAGGTTCTCTGCAGTGTGTACGCGGCCTTATAGTGCCGTTGTACGTGTTGTACGTCACCACGCTTTGCTCAATCATTTTTTCCAAGAACGTCTGTATGCAAGGCAGGCTTGAGAGGAATCACGACAAATCACGTCGAGAAAAATGTTGTTTTTTTGCATGACATGAATAAAAGTCATGTATACACGGCATTACACTTACAAGGGAATTGCCATGTGATGACTAGGGAACATCAGAAAAAAGTGGATATAATACTCTGGAAGCACCTGGAAGATGAATCGCTCAAGGACATGCGAAATAAAATGATCAGGACACCAGTTCTAACCAACTAAAACAGATTTTAATGTGTAGCACACTTACATGGAAGAACTTGTAAAAACTCCAGTGACCAGGGAAATTGACAGGCCTTATGCCGCGTACAAACGACCATTTTTCATGAGGAGAAAAATTTAATTTTTTTTATTTTTGTATTTAATTAGCATGAGAGAACAGCAGGGAACAGCAGTCTGGATGGACTGATGATCAGCTGCAGGGGCATGGACAGAAGCACTTGCCGAGATGAGGCTTGACAAATGAGGCGGCCTCAAAAATGCATTGCGGTCCACTCCTTTTCACCTGTCATGGCTTCCAGTGCATGTTCAGAGTGAGGGTGAGAGACACCACTTACTCATTTCCATTTTGGCAAGTGCTTCTGCCCATGCTGTTCTTCCCTACTGTTCTCTTGTGTTTCTTCACCCTGGTCACTGAAGCTGTTTTTAGAAGTTCTTCCATATACGTGTGCGACACATTAAATTTTGGCTATTAGCCGGCACCCTGCTGTTACTTTACTGTGAAAACATTTTAAAATTACATTTTTAAAATGATAGGCTCAACTCAATTGCTTTAACACCATTCTAAAACACCAGTTTAGGGATTCCTATTTTCAAAAAAGTTACTTTTTTTCACCTGAAATAAAAAAGATTTGTAATCCTAAAGCTTCATATTTTGTTATAGCAGATGCCTTGTGTCTAAAACAGTAACTGCAGCAAGATTGCTGTCATTTTCTACAGCAGCCATTGACCTGTAAATAGTCTGACCTGGGTAGTTTGAACTTGCAATATAACTTGCAATATAACTTCAGATGCACTCTTTTTATGAGGATTTTCTTTATCTAAAACTGGATATAAAATGGTTTATACACTTAGCGTTACACTGTATAAGTCTGAGTTATGAAGAAATGTTGTTTTTAATATTTTTCTGCCTTATGTATGAAATAATTATTGATTTCTTTAAAAATGTTGCTTTAACCACTTGCTTACTGGGCACATATACCCCCTTCCTGCCCAGGCGAAATTTCAGCTTTCAGCACTGCGTCGCTTTAAATTAAAATTGCGCGGTCGTGCGACGTGTCTTACAAACAAAATTGGCATCCTTTTTTTCCCCACAAATAGAGCTTTCTTTTGGTGGTATTTGATCACCTCTGCGGTTTTTTTTTTGTGCTATAAACAAAAAAGAGTGACAATTTTGAAAAAAAACGCACAATATTTTTTACTTTTTGCTGTAATAAAAATCCAATTTTTAAAAAAATATATTTTTTTTTTCTCAGTTTGGGCCGATATGTATTCTACATATTTTTGGTAAAAAAAACAATCGCAATAAGCGTATAGTAATTGGTTTGCGCAAAGGTTATAGTGGCTAGGAAATAAGGGATAGAATTCTGACAATTTTTTTACTAGTAATACGGCGATCTGCGAATTTTGTCAGGACTGCGATATTGCGACGGACACATCGGACGCTTTTGACACATTGTTGGGACCATTCACATTTATACAGCGATCAGTGCTATAAAAACACACTAATTACTGTATAAATGTGACTGGTGGTGAAGGGGTTGGGGAAGGGGTTAAATGTGAGTCCTGGGTGTGTTCCAACTGTGTGGGGGGAGGGGGGTGACTGGGGGGGGTGACCGATGCTGTCTCCCTATGTACAAGGGAAACAGCATCTGTCTCCTCTCACTGACAGGACGTGGAGCTCTGTGTTTACACACAGAGCTTCACGTCCCTGCTCTAAAACTGCCGATCAGCGGGTACCTGGCGGACATCGCGACCGCCAGGCACGCGCATCGGCATCTCGGGGATGTGCCGGGTGCGCGCGCGCGCGCACCCCCCAGTGGCTGGAGAACACGATGCCGTCAATTGACGGCAGCTTGGATATTCAGATCCACTAAGCTGCCGTCAATTGACGATAAGCCGGGCCTCAAGTGGTTAAAAATGTGCTCTTTGTAAAAAAAAAATCTTTGGCATAGTGACAAAGATTTTGTTTTGGAGAACAGCTCTCTTAGTACCAAGATCTAACATTCACAATTCTACTGCTAACTTTAGTGAGACAAAATGTGTAACCTTGACCTAAAACTTAACAAGGGAGTTGTCAGATAGGTGCTTTATGCAGTCCATTTTATGACAAATACACAAAAAAAAAAAAAAAATTATGTTAAAGCGGCAGTAAATTGTGACTGTTTGAATTAGAAAAAAAAAATTATATATATATTTTGTGTGTGACAGGAAGTCAGGTAAATATGTGGGTGTTGTCACAGACGGGAGATACATTTCTGCCTTGTTTAGACAATACACCAATTACTATCAGGTGTCGGCTGCAGAAGTAGCCAGAAAGGTTTAGGGCGTTGGAAAACTTCAGCTGTTCAGAATGAGGCAATTAAGGCCTCTATAAGCCACCCAGAGGATGACTACTGATTGCTGCATCCTGAGGCTTTTTGAGTTAAGGAGAGCAGTGAGAAAGACTTCTGAAGAGGTGAGGTGGTTGTTGATTTTTCTGTGTGATAAAAATCAAAAAGACTATTGTTTCTCTGCTGTATGACCAGCAGTGTCTGCCCAGCAGTAGGCTGTGCCAGACTCCATAGATAGGTTCCTGTGTGGTCAAGGTAGACGCTCCAAGTGGCCAGGGTTTATTTTTTTTTGTTTATGCTGTTTGGATGCTTGCACTTGTTTCCATCAATATGTAAGAATAAACCAAACTCTTTGTTTTCAACCATCTTCGGCTGCCTCTCTGTATAGTTCAGTGTGTAGTGAACCCCTCTAGGGGGTCACACCCCCCCGCTACTGAGCTAACCCCTTACAATATATATATATATATATATATATATATATATATATATATATAAATAATCTCTCATGCTCGTCTCCAGGATTTCTCCAGAACCTTACCCGTCCTTTGGAACTCGTTACCTCAACCTGTCCAGCTATCCCCTACTCTTGCTACCTTCAGGAGATCCCTAAAAACTCATCTCTTCAGCGAAGCCCATCACATCTCCAACTAATCTTTTACCACTTCCATCAGCTCATTCCTCACAGTTACAACCTTGTGTACCACTTGCCCCACCCATATAGATTATAAGCTCTTCTTGTATTTTTTTTTTGTATTATAACTGTATTGTCTCCCTTTTAGATTGTAAACTGCTGCGCTACATAAATCCTGTATAATAACATTATATATATATATATATATATATATATATATATATATATACACACATACATACATACACACACACACACACACATACACATATATATTTATTACACACACATATACATACATACACACACACACACATTGCTCAAAAAAATTAAAGGAACACATTTGAATCAGAAATCCTGGGTTCAACTGGTTGGTTAAGTAGCAGAGGGGAAGGGGTGTATACAAAGGGGGTTATTAATCAGTTTCAGCTGCTTTGCTGTTAATTGAAATTAACAACAGGTGCACTAGATGGGCAACAATGAGACAACCTCCAAAACAGGAATGTTTTTTCAGATGGAGGTGTCTGTCATTTTTTTCCCTACTCATCTTTTTTGACTGTTTTTTACTAGTTTTGCATTTGGCTAGGGTCCGTGTCACTATTGGTAGCATGAGGCAATACTTGGACCCTATAAAGTTTGCAGAGGCAGTCCAACTCCTCCAGGATGGCACATCAATACATGTCATTGCCAGAAGGTTTGGCTTGTCTCCCAGCACAGTCTCAAGAGCATGGAGGAGATTCCAGGAGACAGGCAGTTACTCTAGGAGAGCTGGACAGAGCCATAGAAAGTCCTTAACCAATCAGCAGGACAGGTATCTGCTCCTTTGTGCAAGGAGTGCTTGTAACATTGTTCAGCATGACTAGTTTGGTAGTGGGTCAGTGATGGTCTGGGGAGGCATATCCATGGAGGGACACACAGACCTCTACAGGCTACACAATGGCACCCTGACTGCCATTAGGTATCGGGAAGAAATCCTTGGCCCCCATGTCAGACCCTATGCTGGTGCAGTGGGTCCTGGGTTCCTTCTTGTACATGACAATGCCCGGCCTCATGTGGCGAGAGCATGCAGCCAGTTCCTGGAGGATGAAGAAATTGATACCATTAAATGGCCCCCACGCTCACCTGACCTAAATCCAAAAGAACACCTCTGGGACATTATGTTTTGGTCCATCTGGTGCCGCCAGATCGCACCTCAGTTTGTTCAGGAGCTCAGTGATGCTCTGTCCAGATTTAATAAAAATAAAATAAAATAAAAATTAAAGTGCTCCCTTTTCCCAAAGTCAGAGTGGGAGCTACATTTTAGTTGCAGACCTCCTATGTAACTATGAACTGGTAACCTCTAAAGGCTTTTAAAGCATTGCCGGTGGAGATTTTTAGGTACCGCAATTTGGTGCGATTCCATGGGTGAGCACAGCAAAACATGTTTGATATCTATTTACTTGGCATAGCATCATTTTTTATATTTTACCAAATAATTGGGTATTATGTTTGTGTGCATTAAAAATTTACCACTGCAGCCCCGGAAGGATTTACCCCCTTTCTGACCAGAGCACTTTTGCGATACGGCACTGCGTCGCTTTAACTGACAATTGCGCAATCATGTGATGCTGCACCCAAACAACATTGATGCCTTTTTTCCCACAAATAAAGCTTTATTTTGGTGGTATTTTATTAATTCTGCAGTTTTTATGTTTTGCACTATAAAACAAAAAAAAAAAAAAATCGGAAAGGGAATTCTGAGAAAATTACTTTACCCCCAGTCCTCAGCAGTCCAATCACTGTACCTTTTGCAGAATATCAGTCTGTCCCTGATGCATTTCTTGTAGAGAAGTGGCTTCTTTGTTGCCCTTCTTGTCACCAGGCCATCTTTTAAAAGTCTTCGCCTCACTGTGCGTACAGATGCACTCACATCTGCCTACTGTTGGCTCAAACTTGTCTTGCATACATATGGTCATACAAATGTTGTTGGAAATTCAGAACATCAAAAACACGGTGACGTACAAGACGTATGACAAGCCGAGAAAAATTAAGTTCAATAGGCAGTGCAGCTCTTCTGCTTGATTCCGAGCATGCGTGGAATTTTGTGTGTCGGAATTGTGTACACCCGATCAAAATTTCCGACAACAACACTTGTTGTCGGAAAATTTGAGAACCAGCTCTCAAATTTTTGTCGGAAATTTCCGACAGCAAATGTCCAATGGAGCCTACATACTGTCGGAATTTCCAACAACAAGCTCCCATTGAACATTATGAGTATGAGCGTTGCAGCCATTGTGGACAATCTGTCTTTTTCACTTAAGCTGGCCACTCAGGTCATTGGACTGGAGCACCCTCAGAATAGGTAAGTATAAACATCTTTCTTATACAGGGTAGTTAGAATAGGGTTTAACATGGGGGTGGGAGCAGGTTTAGGTAGGATTTGACTGGACTTCTACTAATTCAATTAGGTTTTGAAAATATATTTACTGTGCATTTCAGTCATCACTAGAAAAATAAATGGTGTGTACATTTTTATGCAAATGTTTTTTTTCCTCTGATATTAGGTTTACCAGTTTAAAACTGTAACATTATGTCTCTAGGAGTAAATGGAGCAGAAAATACACAAAAACGTGTGTAGCATTGCTGTGTTAGAGGTTAATTCATAACAAGTGCAGCTACCAATCTCCCAATCATACCAAAATAACCACTACAACAGCAGCCGGGGCATTGAAATCCTTTAATAAAAACAAAGACAACTCTGATTTTATATTGCAGTTTACTCAGCAATTGCTAGATCTGTCAAATGTCTAAGATGGTTTGCTAATCCAAGCGTAAAGAAGAGACACTCATTGCCAATGAAATTAGATGTTAGAGGTCTGTATCTAAAATAATCTCGACTCTTGAAAATGTTCAATTTATTGAGATTTGTAATTCTGGTTAAATGCTTGCAACTAATTCAATATGCCAGCACACATTATGAAGCTGTAAGAAGGTAGCAATGTAAAAATGCAATATAAAGTTCCAAGGAACCAAAAGTATAGAATGGACAAAGCCGTCAACATAAACAAATATGCACCAACCAATTGTATAAAATACACACAAAATGAGTTGGTTATTAAAAGGGTAACTACACTTTTGTGGGGGGGGGGGAACAAATTACGTTGCGACACAAGTCATATTGTAATTGAAGGTTATTAAGAATTACCTTTTCTTTTCAAACTGCAGCTCTGTAATTTTATGAAAATGCAAAATGGCTATGTGGAAGTGTTCTGTACACAACACCCCCAGAAACATTTCTTGCTTGTGTGATTGGCTCACCAATTTTCCCAGAAGTCTTCACTAAGATACAAGTCAGATTTCAGGCATCCTCTGCAACAAAAATTTAATTTTTGGTGACATACTTCCAATCGGAAATTACGGCTGTAGGCCTAGCAGCTTTTCTCATTAGAGTCTGATTGATAATTATGAAACTCCTGTTAGACTCACTCAGAACATGGGCACAGATAATTACATATGAATTTCTTCAGAACAACAAAATGGTAGGAATCTGCAACAAGGTTTGTTAAAATCCTTGTAATGCACATAGATCACCCAGAGGGGGATTTTTTTTCTCAACAAAAGTTAGGTTACACTGTAAAATTATGTTTTAATATTTTCCGATTTCCCCATGTATTAAAGTAGACTTAAATCATAACTGAATGACCGATTGTGTACAACCAGTCTACTGTGTTTTTCTGGAACGATCAGTGCTGCAGGCTATAGCCGACAACACTGATCATTGTGTTCTGATGGCAGGGAAGGCTCCCGCTATCAGGATAAAATACCACAGCGGGAGTGATCAATTCACATTGCGTGTGAGGATGGGGGAATGCAGGCATTTTTTTTCTTTCAACCAGTTGCTTGAAAGGAACAAAAAAATCATAACTGTATGGGCTGCCTAAGGTGCATTTTTGCCAATGCAGGCTAAAGCAACATGTTTGCTTTGTGAACCCTCCTCCCAACTCCATCCTGCTTTCTCAACAGTCACCTCTGTTCAAGTTTTGGGAGCAAAAGAAATACTGGTACTTCTATAGACATATAGACAGCTTTTGCGGAAACAAAATTACAAAAGCAAGTATGGACAGCTATGCATTATGTAGTAACACACTCCATTTGAAAGTATAAGGCTGCGTACACACGAGGGGATATGTCCGCTGAAAACGGTCCGATGGACCGTTTCAGCAGACATCTCCGCTCGTGTGTATGGGCTAGCGGACAGATTTCTCCACCCGACAGATTTCAAAGCAAGCTTTGAAATCTATCCGGTGGGAATCTGTCCGCCCGACATGTCTGCTGGTTAGTACACTTACCAGCAGACATGTCGGCCCCCACCGCCGCCGCGCCGCTGCCGAATGGATTCGGCGCATGCGCGGAAGTGTTTTACTTCCTGGTGCGGTGACGTGGCGGTGACGCGGCGGCGTCAACGTCACCGCCGCGTCACGGGGAATTTGATCCGATGGTGTGTACACGCCATCGGATCAAACTCCCGATCGGACATATCCGATGGAAATGGTCCGCGGACCGTTTTCATCGGATATGTCCGATCGTGTGTATGGGGCCTAAGAGTTGTAGTTTTGTACATAAATATGGGTTGGAATTGAACATCCAAAATAAAACCTTAGTCAGGTTTGTGTACTAGCCCTGCCATTTATTATGACTGGAGATTTTAGCATTCTTCTCAATGTTAAAGCGGAGTTCCACCCTTAAAATCACTTGGTTTCATCCCATCCAGCATACTGGCGTCAGCGCCAGTATGCTGTTTTTTTTTTTTTTTTTTTAATGCATGTACTTACTTTATATTAAATCATTTAATTTTGTGCGCACTGCGGTATGTCGCCGCTATAAGGCGTCACGCCTTCCGGAAACAGCCGATTAGCGTTCGGCTCTTCTCGGCGCCTGCGCACAGACCCAGAAGCTGACTGCGCAGGCACCGTATATAGCCGCGTCACGCCCTCCGAAAAAACCCGAACTAGGACCGGCTATTTACGGGGCCTGCGCAGTCAGCTACTGGGTCTGTGCGCAGGCGCCGAGAAGAGCCGAACGCTAATCGGCTGTTTCCGGAAGGCGTGACGCCTTATAGCGGCGACATACCGCGGTGCGCACGAAATTAAATGATTATAAAGTAAGTACATGCATTAAAAAAAAAGAAAAACAGCATACTGGCGCTGACGCCAGTATGCTGGATGGGATGAAAGAAAGTGGTTTTAAGGGTGGAACTCCGCTTTAAGTTGATGTCTTAAGTGTCATTGTTAAAAATACTTCTAGTATCTCGAGTACAAAAAAATGTACTTGTATCCCATGTCATTAAAGCCAATGTCACCTTTAACCACTTGCCTACAGGTAATTTTCACCCTTTCCTGCCCAGGCCAATTTCAGCTTTCAGCTCCCTCACACTTTGAATGACAATTGCATGATATTTTTTTTCCCCCACGAATAGAGCTTTCTTTTGGTGGTATTTAATCACTGCTGGGTTTTAATTTTTATTTTTCAAAACTAACAAGAAAACAGAAAATTTAGAAAATAAGTAATTTTTCTCCTTCTGATGAGGCTGTACTAATTGTCACTGATCAGGGGGAACTGATCAGGAAGAACTGATAGGTGGCACTGATAGGCAGCACATATGGGCAATGATAGGTGTCACTGATGAGCAGGCACTGAAAGACAGCACCGACTTGCATCACCGATGGGCACAAATTGGCATCACTGATGGGCACAGACTGGGGATGCATTAATAAGCAGGGCAGTGATAATCAGTGCCCCGATTATCTGTACAGGTCTCCCCTGTGAGGAGATGATACTGATTGGCTCTCCTCATACTGCCAGTGTGAGGTGAGGAGAACCGATTACAGGCACTTCTGTGTTTACATGTGACAGCTCCTTACCAAGGTCGGGGTCGTGCTGTGTCCCAGTGATAGTCCCAGCACTGAGTGCCAGCATTAGTAGGCTGTCTCTCTATTTTCCACCTTCCCAATTACATTGGGGAGAACATATTAGATTGCAATGGGGAGAAGCAAGGACCCCTGATAGCAACCAGGAATTAAGCGATAGGTCCCCCTAAAAACCTACAAGCCTTGTTGACTCTTTACTGTAAAGTAAGAGAGACACCGACATCTGGTGAGTGTGGTGGGTAACCATTACAGCATGTGGTTTAATATACAAGGGGAGCCTTGGGAATTAAACACGTAGCACCCAAGACTGCACTAAATACTTATTTGTACCTTTTTTGCACTACATCCCTTTATTTAAAATTCTTGTCACTTATGTGCAACATTTACCATTGAGGTTTATAGTATTTTATTATTTGTGGCACTCATTAGCATAGTTTATATGGTATAGCAAGCAATGCAACTAGAAGTCTTAACTGTTTGAGGAGTGCAAAAAATACCTCTTAATCCTGCCAGATAGCTGTGAGCTGATAGTTCAGCAGAGTGTACTGGACATTATTTACAACTCTCTTTTGGGACTACACGACACTCCCACCTTCGTTATGAAGATGGGGAAGGGGTGTACTGTAGTCCTGACCCAGATTTTGTCCTAGGATGAAACTACAATTCCTCCAAAGATACAGTATGATGCACAGGTGTTGTCTACTAGGACAGCAATTGCAATATTTGAATTGTGTTTTGTGTTTAAATTCACTAAAAATGTTACACTGAAGAACAATTACAGCAGCGAAAAGGGCGAGTCCACAGAAGTTATAACAATCTCTGGCCAATATCATAGCCTGACTTTAAGCCTCAACATGCAGACCGTTTCGATTTCACAACATTGCAGCTGTGATTTGGAGTTCCCAATGCTTATATTCACATTCTGCCATTTCCCTGTATATACCAACTTTTCATTCCGGATCATAAAAGTTTATTGTTTAAAGCTTATGACATTAATATATTTGCACATTAATCAAAAATGTTCTAATATCCCTTGGGGATCTTCTCAGACACCAAGCTATAGAACCAGACCATTTGCTGATCACATTAGAATACACTTCATTTGCAAACAAATTCAATATTAATTGGATGTAGTAAAAAATCATCTAAAAAATAGCCTGAAGGAATGGTTGTAAAATTACTGTATGAGCTATGATGGCATTCAGATATTATTTTTCACTCTAGCGTATCACTAAACTAAAATTAAGACTATTATTATACCATACTGGGGGCAAAATAACTAAAGGAATGCAATAACAAAGCACTAATCACAAGGGAGGACTGAAAGATTAAGATATCATTAGGGAGCTAGTATTTCCTAGGATTAGCTCAGAGACCATTGGTAAAGTGCAGTTAGATGCCCTTTCCTGCTTTTTCATGGCTTACTGGCAGGGCTTTATTTATGCATGGACAACATGAGCCATGGCCTAGGATGGCTGGGTTGTCAGGGATGGCACACTGACACCCACATATCATATTGCTGTCTGTGATTAACACATTCCCATGTATAATAAAAGGTTCCAGGCTACAGCCATGCCTGTCAATGGGCATGGTAGGGGCAGCATAAGACAGCTGGCCTAAGGGGTAAGATAAGTAAAAATCCAGTTGTTCCTATTTTTTAACGAAGAATGTATCTTTTTTATCATTCCATCAAAAAAGAGAAGATCATGTCTTGCATGCAATGGCAGTTCACTCTTAAGAGATGGGTACACTGAGTTGTTTTTTTTTTTTTTTGTTCAACCAGAGAAATGAACAAAAAACAAAAACAAAAAAAAACCTCACAGATGCCTGCATTCACACAAGCAATGTGAATACAGGAATATCCCCCACTGCACTATTGTTTTCTGACAGTAGGGACTCACCTACTAGGTTTAACATGGGAGTCTATAGAAGGGGTGCCTGGCTTTGGAAAAAAAAATTGATGATCCCTAGCCGTAGGTCCCCCAGACAACAAACTTTGCACACTTGTATAGGAAAGGTGGGGCTACATGTGTGCCATGTTCCAGGTCCAATGAACCTACGACCCGCCGGTACCGGGCCCCCAAAGTCACCGGAGAAATGACCATTTAACATTGGAGTCTATGGAAGGTGTGCCCGGCTTTAGGTCCCTGCTGTGTGTGTGTGCGCGCAAATCCAGGAAGTAAACAGCAGTTAAAATGGTTGCAGCCTGACTTAGTGGAGGGAGATTTCTGCAGCATAGTTGGCAAGTACAGAATCACGGTATATATAAAATATGCAAATTAGTAAGCTCCAGAATGGCAAAGATATTTGTATTACAAACTATGTGAAAAGATTGCAGTTCCACTTTAAGACTCTGGAAATAGGTATTAATTTTGAATCCTCCCTGGGCTCTATAACATTCTCACAAACCGACAGACATTACAGTATATGCTAAAAAAAATGATGATACTCACTTGCAATTTTTCAGTAAAATAACACACATATAATTAATGATGTATAAAAAGTAAGTACCTATAAAAAAAAACAATCAGAAATCTACAAACTGATATAAGCACAGTAACTTGAAATCTTGTTGTTTTCGAGTACTGGGGTACTACACAAAGCATATCATTGTTGCCCTTTGCCTTTTTTAGCATTTACCCTTAACCCAGATAAAAACTAGCCTTACAATCATTGGGGCCCCACTTAAAAAGCAGCGATATGGTCTTTAAATAAACGACAATGCTAAGATATTTATAAAGCGCAGGGGAATGCTTTAGAAATAAATGGGCATTATGCTCTACTTGCCTTTGAACACGCAGACACTGGTAAAGTCTATGGGACACAAACATGAAAAATCAAAAGTGCTAATTTTAAAGGTTAATATACAAGTTATTGTCATAAAAAGTGTTTGGGGACCTGGGTCCTGCCCCAGGGGACATGTATCAATGCAACAAAAAGTTTTTAAAAACTAAAACATTTTCAGTGATTTTAATAATGTTTAAAGTGAATGAAAAAAGTGAAATGTTTCTGTCAATTTTGTACCCAGGGGGGGGGGGGGGGTGTATAGTATGCCTGTAAATTAGTGCATGTTTACCATGTTTAGAACTGTCCCTGCACAAAATGTCATTTCTAAAGGAAAAAAAAGTAATTTAAATCTACTCGCGGCTATTCATGAATTGTCGGGACCAGGCAATACAGCTCAAAGTCATTGAAAAAAAAAAAAGCGTGAGGTACTTCCAAATTCCATATAAGGCCCTTCAGTTCTGGTATGGGTATTAAGGGGAACTCTGTGCAATTTTTATAAAAAAAATGGCGTGGGGTCCCCCCAAAAATCCATACCAGACTCTAGTATGGATTTTAAGGGGAATCCTGCACCAATTTTTTTTTTTTAAATGGTGTGGGGTTCTCTCAAAGATCCATACCAGACTCTTATCTGAGCACGCAACCTGACAGGCCACAGGAAAAGAGGGGGGATGAGAGAGCGCCCCCCCTCCTGATCTGTACCAGGCCACATGCCCTCAACCTGGGGAGGATGTCCCCATGTTGATGGTGACAAGGGCCTCATCCCCACAACCCTTGCCCAGTGGTTGTGGGGGTCTGCGGGCGGGGGGCCTATCGAAATATGGAAGGCCAGGGTTACCCAGTGACGTGGACGGGTGACCCCCCGCCCCTCAAAAAGTCAAACAGCCAATGTTTAAAACAAACTTATGTTCAACTCGAAATAAAGCTCATTGCTAATGAGCACCAATTCTTACAACTGGCAATATCGTGATGCTTGAACCGACTTATTTAATATAGCACTTAAAAGAGCAACAAGCATTTTCAAGAAGAAAAACAAAAAAAGGAGCCATTTAGGCATAATCTGTTTATTAATCTGAATAAGGCAGCCTAAAATGTAATTGGCTGCTGTATTAGTGCTCATTGCACATCATTATTACTGTTTGCATTGTCATAATGAATAAGTCTGGTCCCATAAGCATGCAAGTAGATTGGGCTGCAGGTTACAGACTCTGGAAGTTTCACAGAAAAGGAGGCTGGAGGCACAGAGGCAAGTTATACATTTCTCTATCCTGCTATCAAACACTGTTAGATCAATTGACATGGATTTTCCCTTTAATCAAAGTATTAATTAAAAAAAAACTATTCAGTTTAAAGTGATAAAAACAGAGTAGTCTGCAAACTCCTTTGACTGAAGAACATAGTACCTTCCCCCTTTGGAATAAATTCAATCTCACAACAACTAGCAAGTGTTCTTATTTTTGCAAGCCTGAGGTTAAAACATCTTACAATCACAGAAGAGGTTGCTGATCCTGAAAATGCCTGCAGGAATAAACATGCACACTTGAACCACATTGAATAGTAAATTCATTTTGGTTTTATTAGAACTGGATTTTTCATAGTTTTTAAACATATTAAAATGCACTCAATTTCCCTGTATTGTATTTTTCTCTATGAATTTCCTAACAAAAGAAATTACAGTCTTTTATAATCATTGCACAGTTGGCACATTACAAACATGGTGTCATTACTTATGCAGAAGCCCACCTGCAATCTTCCTTTGTGTCTCCGGCTCTTACACAGAGCACATTCAAATTCAGGCTGCATCAGCTTCGACAGGAAAAATTTCAGTCATGATCTACCCAAAATGGCCGACAGATTCTAGATAGTGTAAATGTGCAAATAAGCAGTAACAGCGGATCTGACACCGAAATGGCAAGAGTGATGGATTAAGAAGGAAATTAACTTTAAAAGACAAATACCAAGGGGCAGGAAAGAGATGGCTGAAAATAAAAGGTGACAAATAAGCATGTGAAAAATAATATCTGTTATTAAAGGCTTTGTGAGACTTTTTTTGTTGGAAGCTGCGCTTATGACAGCTGATTTTTATTTTAAATTTACAATATTAAATGCATGCAATTTTTTTTTACTTGCATTTTTTGTTTTGTGAGATGGAACATATTTGACATTCATTTGGTGCGCACGCATACACATTATATATACATACACACAATATTTATATATGTGTGTAAAATATATACTGTACAGACACACATACAGTATACACATAAATATTATTAGGGGGACTCACACGTGTGTGTGTAATATATATATATATATATATATTACACACAGTATACACACACACACACCCCAAATGAATATCAAAAATATTGTATATAATATACACACATATACCTATATACATATATATATATATATATGTATATCATGTGTGTAGCGCCCTGCTCCTGATGACCAGGCGCTATGTTAAAATTTAGTGTATGTCTGAGCTGGTAGTTAGCTCAGACTTTGGTATAATTGTGTCTGGAGCAGCCTCTGTTCAGGCTATGGCTGTGTTTGGGGGACTTCCCACTGTTGCCTGTGATTATTGAACAGTTCATCTTTATCAAACTAAATCCTGTGGCAGAGACTGTTATTCTTTCTTTCTTTTGTCTGTGCATCGTCCTGGCTGCTGGGTCGGTGAGAGGGGGCTATCCAGGTAAGCAGTACCCACTCTGGGGAAAGTGGCGAGTGTGACTCCTTTTGAAGTTTGTGAAAAATAAAGCTTAACCAGAAAAGATTTACAACTTGTGTGGACATTGAGGTTTCTATAGACTCTCATCCCCTAGACAACGAATAGTGAGGTAACGTGCAGGTCCAAATCTAAACCAGCAGCTCCTTTGTTAGCATAGTGCTACATTTATATATGTAGTGCCCCCCTACTTTCAGTGTGGGCACTACGCTAAAGTTAGTGGGTGAATGGGAGAGTTACTTTGCTCCCATTCCTGATTTGCTAAATTGCAGAACTGTTTCAGAACTGTCCTGTAGGCTGGTCTGTGGCCCCGAGGTGTGATTACACCCCTGGGCGGCAGTTGGCGCTAGAGGGGTTCTGAGTGAGACATTTTTCCCCAGCAGCCAATTAGCGGAGTTTCCCCCTTGCTGGGTCTGCTGGGGGGGGTATATCTTAGGCAACTGCCGTGTGTTTGGGTTGTCGATTGGGTCGATTGCCTGTGGTCGGCTCCTCTTCTCTGCGCGGGGTCCACGTTCCAGGAGTGGCCTCCACCTTCAGGGTGCGCGCATCCACAGACCCCGTTCGCATGGTCCACCTGGCCAGAACCACCTGTTCCACGGAGACCCATCCGGATGTCGATAGGGGCCCCAGTGACCTACTGGGTCCCCAACCTTACTGAGAAGATCCCAGGCTGTATGCCGTGCGGTGGGGGGATCGGCTTGAGGAGAACCCGGAGGCAGGTTATCAAATAGGGCTTGAACGAACCATCGGGGATCTGGTCGCCGAGAAATGACAGGTACATGTCAGCTGTCAACCGGTGACACTTTTCATTGCATTTACTGGGAGGATTCGCTCAAACCGAATTGTTTGCTTGGGTACTGAAGTACTACGCCTGTGGCAGAGGCCCGAGCCAGGTCTGCCATGGAGACCTGTTCCTCCCAGCAAGTTACAAGTGACATTTCGGCTGCCAGGCCTATAACAAGGGTCTGTCCGGAGGCACTTTACCCACTCCTCCTGAGTGGCGACGAACTGTATCGACTACTACTGAGAGTGAACTGCATAGTGAATATCCAGGCCTGATACCGCACTGTTCTCTATTTCTTCATCAACCTTTCCTATCTTCTGTTGATGTTGGTTGTTGTTGGGCCCTGGAATAAAGCATTGAAAAATCCCTTTGGTGACTGGACATTTGCTCACTGCTACTACTCACTGCTACTACCCCTAGACACATCACAAAGTAACTTAATACGCCGATCCCAAACAACAACAACCAATATATATATATATATTATATATATATATATATATATATATATATATATATATATATATATATATATATATTAGTACAGGACGCCAGGGTTGGGTCCTGGACAGGTGCTATACAGCACCACTATGTGGGCTATGGTCCCTGTAAATAGCTGTGAGTGTTCAGGGGATCACCCAAAATGGGTGAGGGATTCCAGGCGTAAGTTAATCCAGAGAGGACTGGCTCACAGTCCTCTCTGTCTTGGTAGAGTCATTTGGGGCCTGGAATTTTGGAGACTCTAAAGTGCTATTCGGGTGGGAAAGAGCCTCCACCCCTAAACACTGGGAGCCAGCACACAAGGAGTTAACACTTTTAGAGAACCACCCATAAAACAGGAAGTGGTGCTGGAGGTGTGTGAAGGAGTTTGGAGATTGCACCTGTGAAGATGAGCAGGGAGTCTGCTTAGCGATGTTAGGAATTCAGTGAGGACTTTTGGGGGCGAAGACCCATCTACAACTAAACCATATGTGTTTTGCTTTGACTAATGTTGTGCTGAAAAAAAGCAGACTTTTATTTGATGCCGAGTGGAAATATAGAAAGAAAAAAGGATGAAAATGCAAAACTCACACAGTGTACATTAACAGGGAATTATGCATTTTGCATGGTCTTGCTTCAAATTCCATTGCATATCATGATGGCTCTACAATCTGCTGAATCCACACTGTTAATTGCATATTTTTGCCTTGAGGAAGGAACCCTGCAAAACCCTCAAAAGTTAGTTGTATGGCTATATATGACCATTTTCTTCACATAAAAAAGGAAACAAGAAGATCACTGAAGTGCTGATGATTGTTGGCATTCATATCTGTACTTTTCTAAGCACCATCCATATAATGATTTCAAGAACTCTCTATTTAAATCAGTTGAGTGCTGTAGATGGCACAGTTCAAACATTTATAATGAATAATGTTAGAATTGGTGGTATCCCAGCAAAACTTGAATGTTGGGCCATATTCTATAGTTGACAAAACAAGGTGGTAAATGCTGAACTAATTTTTCTAAAATTTCTAAAAATGTAATGTTATTTTACTATAAGAAATCAGTTTTTTAGGCTACCTTATTTTGCCCTTTGGACCCATATTATTGAAATTTTACAGCACTTATTACAGTCACACAAAGACAAAGCAGAGGACCAAGGGTTCCTTCCAACAATGGGTGCTGCTGAATTATGTATCTAGACTAGTGTGGAAAGCATGTACTTATCGGCACAATGCCATGGTTCGTCAAGGTCATGACTGTTATTTAGGGATGAGCCGAACACCCCCGCGTTCGGTTCGCACCAGAACCTTCGAACGGACCGAACGTTCGCGCGAACATTTAGAACCCCATTGAAGTCTATGGGGCTCGAACGTTCGAATTCAAAAGTGCTCATTTTAAAGCCCAATATTCAAGTTATTGTCGGAAAACATCTTTGAAAACCTGGGTCTTGCCCCAGGGAACATGTATCAATGGAAAAAAAAGTTTTAAAAACTGTATTTTTTTCTGGAGCAGCAATTTTAATGATGCTTAAAAGGGAGAAAAAAAAGCTAAATTCCTTTAAATATCGCCTGCTGGGTGTCTAGATTATGCCTGTGAGGTGGCATGTGTTTAGAACTGTCCCTGAACAAAATGAGATTACTATAAGAAAAAAGTAATTTAAGACTGCTTGGCTTTAATGTAATATTTGGTCCCTGGCCCTGCAATATGGATTAAAATCACTGAAAAAATAGCATGGGTTTCCCCGCCACCACTCCCCCCAGGTCATTACAAGACCCATTGGCCATATATACTTTGAACAGCAGTATACAGGCGGTGCAAACAAGACAAGGACTGTAGAGAGATGATAGTCACCACTCCAATAAGGTATGGGGATGGATCTGTGTCCTCTCAGAGAAACCCAGGTGCCGGCAATGCACAAAGCAATTGTAGAAAGAAAATGTTTGGATAGCCGCACTCTGGAAAAACCTTCTCGGTTACCTTTATTTGGTAACGTTTCGCACTATCAATCAGTGAGTAAGTGCGAAACGTGAGCTGTATGCCCCTATTTTTGCTGTGCTGTGCTTGATTATTTTTACCAAATAAAGGCAACCAAGAAGGTTTTTCCAGAGTGCGGCTGTCTAAACATTTTCTTTCTACAAGACAAGGACTGTAGGTTTGTCAAGTAGAATCTGAACCATGTCATACTTTGCTGCTGCATATTGCACAATTTCCTAAAGAGACCCTCAACAAACAACATGACACTTGTGCCTGATGAGGCCACTGATGTTCCAGTGGTGGGCCGTGAGCCTGTTCATAAAGGCTTGTCCCCCCAAAGCGCATGTGCTGTGTGGCCACAATATGTTGATTGTTTTAGGGGTGGGGGGCCATTACAATGCCAGATCTTGGCTGAATAAATTATTTTTTTGGGAAAGAAAAAATCTAGAAAAAAGTGGGTTTGCTGTCTGGGGCCCCCTTTGAACAAATTCTGTGAAGAACTCCTGTTCTCTGAAGGCCATTATTTCTGCAAGTCAAAATTAAGCAAAAAAATATAATGTCAGTCAAGCCTTTTACTTTTACCAAGTAGGTTTAAGTGCAAACTATATGGCCCAAGTGCAGTAAACACCAAGTACGTTTAGGTGCAAACTATACGGCACAAGTGCAGTAAACACCAAGTAAGTTTAGGTGCAAACTATACTGCCCAAGTGCAGTAAACACCAAGTACGTCTAGATGCAAACTATACAACACATGGGCAATACAACACGTTAGAAGACTGCAGCTAGCACAATCAACTGCCTGACAAATAGGAATAGCTGATCTAGCTAAACTATACAGTGTATAAATATATGTACAACTCCTGGGATGTATATATATCCTCTACACACTGTAAATTTAACTAAACTGACTAGCCTGCCTGCTCTATCTATCTAGTAATAAAGACACTCTCTCTCTCAGACTGATCGTCTCATTAACAACGCCACAACTCACTACACGAGGCCGCCTTACAGGCTGCCTTTTATAGTGTGGGGCGTGTGCTAAAGCCCTGAGCCATAATTGGCCAAATCCACCCTTGCTTTGGCCAATAATAGCTCTCCATTTTTTGAGCGCTGTGATTGGCCAAGCATGCGGGACATACAGCATGCTTGGCCAATCATCAGCGTGCAATGCCGCAGTGAATTATGGGCCATGGTGCGTCACTCAAATTTGGCGCAGAACACCCGTTTTGTTAAAATTTCGACGAACAAGAAGCTCATCGCTACTCCTATTATATACAGTGCCTTAAAAAAGTATTCATGGCATGTGGACGGTCCCCTAAACCGACAGGTTGGACAGGGAGAGCATTAATCAGAAAATCAGCCGAGAGACCCATGATACAGTAATTGTGGAGGAGCTGCAGAGATTCACAGTTCAGGTTGGAGAGCCACAGAACGATTAGTCATGCACTCCACAAATCTGGCCTTTATGGAAGGGTTGCAAAAAGAAAGCCATTTTTGAAAGAAAGCATAACAAGTCCTGTTTCCAGTTTGTGAGAACCCTTATGGTGGACACAGCAAACATGTGGAAGAAGGTGCTCTGGTCAGATGAGACCAAAATTTAACTTTTTTGGCTAAAAAGCAAAACGCTATGTGTGGAGGAAAATTAATTAACAATGCACATCACTCCGAACCCACCGTGAAACATGCTGGTGGCAGCATCATGTTGTGGGGATGCTTTTCTTCAGCAGGGACAGGGAAGCTGGTCAGAGATGATGGGAAGATGGATGGAGCCAAATACAGGACAATCTTAAAAGTCATTTCTGACAACAAAATGATTTGATGTGAGCTTATGGTCGGATATTCCGACCGTGTGTAGGCTCCATCAAACATTTGCTAAAAAGACAAAAGAAAATAAATCACCGCTCCAGGTGAGACCTGTAGACGATCAAGGATAATTAGATTACCAAGGTGCTGGCGATGCAAATAGCAATGATGATGAAGAAAAGAGGGAAGGACGGCCGCACTCCAAGGATTTTCAAACGAAAAAAGTTGTCTTTATTGTAAATCCAAAAACATGTACAGTCACAGCAATCACAGAAAACAGGACAGCCGACGCGTTTCGCACTCGATCAGTGCTTAGCCATGACTAAGCACTGATCGAGTGCGAAACGCATCGGCTGTCCTGTTTTCTGTGATTGCTGTGACTGTACATGTTTTTGGATTTACAATAAAGACAACTTTTTTCGTTTGAAAATCCTTGGAGTGCGGCCGTCCTTCCCTCTTTTTTTCATCATCATCAAACATTTGCTGTTGGAATTTCTGACAACAAATGTCTGAGATTTTTCCGACAACAAAAAGTTTGGCAATTCCGATCATCTGTATGCAATTTCCGACGCTCAAAAATCCTACGCATGCTCGGGATCATTAAACATATTTTTTCTCGGCTCGTCCTAGTGTTGTACGTGACTGCGTTCTTGACGTTCGGAATTTCTGGCATTTGTGTGACCGTGTGTATGCAAGACAAGATTGAGTGAAGAATCCGTCAGAAAAAAAAATCCACAGTTTTGTTGTCGGAATGTCCGTTCGTGTATACACGGCATTAGAGTCTGCAAAAGACTTGAGACTGGGATTGGTTCAGCTTCCAACAGGACAACAACCCTAAACATACAGCCAGAGCTGCGATGAAATGGTTTAGATCAAAGCATATTCATGTGTTAGAATGGCCCTGTCAAAGTCCAGACCTAAATCCAATTGAGAATCTGTTGCAAGACTTAAAAATTGCTGTTCACAGACTCTATCCATCCAATCTGAAAGAGTTGAGCCATTTTTGCAAAGAAGAATGGGCAAAAACGTCACTCTAGATGCGCAAAGCTGGTAGAGACATACCCAACAAAAACCTGCAGCTGTAATTGCAGTGAAAGGTGGTTCTTCAAAGTATTGACTCGGGGGATGAATATAACCACTTGACCACTGGGCACTTAAACCCCCTTCCTAACCAGACCAATTTTCAGCTTTCGGTGCTCTCACAATTTGAATGACAATTACTCAGTCATACAACATTGTACCCATTTGAAATTTTTGTCCTTTTTTCACACAAATAGAGCTTTCTTTTGGTGGTATTTGATCACCTCTGGGTTTTATATTTTTTGCGCTATAAAAAAAAAACGACTGAAAATTCTGTAAAAAAAAAAAAAATTGTTTCTGTCATTATAGCAGGTTATTTCTCACACACAGCATATGCATACCACAAATTACACCCCAAAACACATTCTGCTATTCCTCCCGAGTATGGCGATACCCCATGTGTGAGACTTTTACACAGCGTGGCCACATACAGAGGCCCAACATGCAGGGAACGCCATCAGGCGTTCTGGAACACCCAGACCAATTCTGACATTTCTCTCCTACATGGAAAAATCATCATTTATTTGCTAGAAAATTACATAGAACCCCAAAACATTATATATGCTTTTTTAGCAAAGACCCTAGAGAATACAATGGGGGCCGTTACAACTTTTTATCTTGCACGGTATTTTCGCAGAAATTTATTGAACGTGTGTTTTTTAAAAGAATAATGTTTTGTGCTTAAAACAAAACAAAACAGTAAAGTTAGCCCAATTTTTTTTTCATAATGTGAAAGATGAAGTTACGCCGAGTAAATAGATACCCAACATGTCACACTTCAAAATTGCGCACACTCGTGGAATGGTGCCAAACTTTGCTACTTAAAAATCCCCATAGGCGGTATTGCAGAGTATTGGGGTATTGCAAAGTATCATGCAGGGTATTGGGGTATTGCAGAGTATCGCGTGGGGTATTGCAGAGTATTGGGGTATTGCAGAGTATCGCATGGGGTATTGCAGAGTATTGGGGTATTGCAGAGTATTGGGGTATTGCAGAGTATTGGGCAGGGTATTGCTGAGTATTGGGGTATTGCCGAGTATTGGGGTATTGCCGAGTGTTGGGGTATTGCCGAGTGTTGGGGTATTGCCGAGTGTTGGGGTATTGCCGAGTGTTGGGGTATTGCCGAGTGTTGGGGTATTGCTGAGTGTTGGGGTATTGCCGAGTGTTGGGGTATTGCCGAGTACTGGGGTATTGCCGAGTATTGGGGTATTGCCGAGTATTGGGGTATTGCCGAGTATTGGGGTATTGCCGAGTACTGGGGTATTGTCGAGTACTGGGGTATTGTCGAGTATTGGGGTATTGCTGGGTACTGGGGTATTGCTGGGTACTGGGGTATTGCAGGGTACTGGGGTATTGCAGGGTACTGGGGAATTGCAGGGTACTGGGGAATTGCAGGGTACTGGGGTATTGCAGGGTACTGGGGTATTGCAGAGCTGGGAGGGATTGAGGGATGGCTGGATCTGTGACTGCATTTGTCACAGATCCAGCCACAGCACAGCTGCTGACACCCCGCTCCCCCCCTCTCCTCGCACACTGTACCGAACGGTACAGAGAGGAGAGGGAGGAGAGGGAGGAACCGGCGTCATCAAATGACGCCGGTTTGTTTACAAGTGATCGTGCCGTCATTTGACGGCGCGATCACGTGGTAAACGGCCGCTATCAGCAGCAATTTACCGTGATGCGCTGGGTCTTCTAGACCCGGCGAGCACGGACACTTCCGCGAGCGCGTCCCAGGGGACGCGCAATCGCAGAAGTGAAGGACGACGTCCCAGGGACGTCATGTCACAGTAGCTTGACCACGCTGTAGCAGTATTTTTGCTATTGCGCGGTCGGCAAGTGGATAAATGCACACCACACTTTTCACATATTTATTTGTACTTTTTTTTTCATCTTGAAAACCATTAATAATTTTCTTTCCACTTTACAATTATGTGCCATTTGCGTTGACACATCACAAAAATTCCCAATAAAATACATTTCGTTTTTGGTTGTAACATTTGTTGGAAATTGGAAAATTTGAAGAAGAGATATGAATACTTTTTCAAGGCTCTGTATCCACAACATATTTAACTTCTTTCTAGAATTTGTTGATGTAACCTTTATGTGTCTGACATTGACACAGTAATGACCTTGCATCTTTTCCGTAAGCTTCTTTAAGATTTTTACAAGTATGGAAGTGAATAGTCAAAAAAATAATGAATGCAGAAACAAAAACAAAAAAACAAACAAAAAACAAGCTACATTATATGGTAGGAAAGTTTAAATTAAAGCAGCATAGTAAAGAGTCTATCCTTGATAATATATCTAAAATTAATTGCCCTGCACCAACAAGAGCATAGATCTAAAGGCATTGCGCTTTTATAGAACAACAGAGGATGATAAAATTTTCAGCGAGTATCATACATGACGCCAAAATATTTTGTAAACAACTTAGCATTTTAATGATCTTCTACAAACAACTGTATCTTTCCTTAGAGAGAACATTTGACTTTTAAATGAAAGAAAAGTTGTCTGTACTGGAAAATGAACGTCCTTTGTGCAGTTTGTTTTCTTGTGTTGCAAAATACTAAAGCTGCATTTACTGAAGAGTTCATGTTTCCATTACATGTACACCTGAAGCTACAATGCTGAAAACATGACAATATAGAATTCATGAGAATATCTATGGTGGCAGAAAGACACATTACGTCACTGTGTTAAAGCTCAACTTCATCCTAAAGGGGAAGTTCTGCTTGACGCCCTCCTCCCTCTTCTGTTTTTCCCTTTTTTTTGCAGGGGAGCGAGTACTTGGTTTTAACAGGTACCCGCTCTCACAGTCAGATCGCTACAGCCATCCAAGGGAACTCCCTCTCTTGCCCGCAACCTTCAGGGACATGTCACAGGTCTCAGAAGGCTGACAGACCAGTCAAAAAGTGCAGTTTAGCTCATGCATGCACAGTGGGCAGTCAGCTGTGAAGCCACAAGGAATCACAGCTGGCTGCCCACAGTAAACGTGTCAGTGCTAGGGATCCAAAGACCTGTGAATAGTCGATTTAGGTAAACACAGTGCTGGTGCCCTGCACA
The DNA here is from genome assembly GCA_029574335.1 of Rana kukunoris. Taxonomy (NCBI): domain Eukaryota; kingdom Metazoa; phylum Chordata; class Amphibia; order Anura; family Ranidae; genus Rana; species Rana kukunoris. The sequence goes on from CM056055.1 coordinate 137,360,650, forward strand.
GGTAAGTGTAATTTTCTTAAAAGTCAGAAGCTGCAGTATTTGTAGCTGCGAACTTATAATTTGCTTATATTGTGCATCTTGAAAACAGCCACATCACATGTCCTGTATTTCACCTGGAGTTATTTGTGGGCTTTTCTTTGCATCCCGAACACTTTTCCTGGCAGTTGTGGTTGAAATTTTAGTTGGTCTACCTGATCGTGGTTTGGTTTCAACAGAACCCCTCATTTTCCTCTTCTTGATTAGAGTTTGAACACTGCAACATGCAACTTCTGTGCATGTTACAAGGCCAAAATCACCAGAGTATGTAAACTTTTGATCAGGGTCATTTGGGTAGTTTCTGTTGTCATTATGATTTAAAAAGAGTAAACATAGTTGATTGATAATTAATTGCTTCAGCCAAACACTAACCATGAGTGAAAAAAGGAGGTTTTTGTATATATATATATATATATATATATATATTCTCTGAATAATGGCCAAGAAATCATAAATTCTGCCAGGGTATGTAAACTTATGATAACTGTAGCAGGCTTGTGATTGCTATCAGTTTCTGGTAAAGCTTGTAGGAGAAGTTTTCATACTGCACTGAGCTGTCCTATGAGGCTGCAGGGCTCCATCTATCTGGACTTGTCTGGAGAGTGCTGACTGGCCCTGTGCTGATCACATGCACTCTCCCAAAAAAAAAAAAAAAAACTAGCAATACACACTAAACTGAACATGTGCAGCCTGACTCCAAATGCTCTGTCTTATCCAGACTTGTCCAGGGGGACAGTGCAGTAGGGGGATCTGTGTATAAAAGATCAAGCAGCCTTTTTACACAATGCAGAGGATTAATGGGTAAAAGTTGGACATTTAGGTAGTTTCTGTTGCCGGTATGATTCAAAAAGAGTAAACAGTTGATTGATAATAAATGGCTTCAGCCAAACACTAACCACGAGTGAAAGAAAAAGTTTTTGTGTTATATATATTCTCTGAATAATGGCCAAGAAATCAGAGATAAAGAGAGAGTGTACACTTTTACAGTGTATACTTAACCGGTTAAGGACCAGCTCCTGTACATATACGTCGGCAGAATGGCACCGACAGGCAAATCAACATATATTTACATCAGTTTGAATTTGCCACTGGTGGCACGCGTGTGTAAACACAGCATCACCCCGTTCTGCCTAGTGACATGTCACCGATTGTCTGCTTCCTCTCATCGGGAGCTATAATCAGTGATGTGTCACTCGTAGCCACACCCCCTAACAGTTGGAATCACTCCCTAGGACACACGTTACCCCTTCCTAGCCCTTCAGTGGTTAATCCCTTCACTGCCATTCACATTTACACAGTAATCAGTGCATTTTTATAGCACTGATCGCTGTATAATTCTATTCTAAATCTATTTTTGTTTATAGCCCAAAAAATAAAAACAGCAGAGGTGATCAAATACCACCAAAAGAAAGCTCTATTGGGAAAAAAAGGACATCAATTTTGTTCAGAAGCCACGTCGCACGACCGTGCAATTGTCACTTAACCACTTTGTGCACCTACACCCCCTTCCTGCCCAGACAAAATTTTAGCTTCCGGCACTGCGTCGCTTTAACTGACAATTGCGCGGTCGTACGACGTGGCTCCCAAACAAAATTGGCGTCCTTTTTTTTCCCACAAATAGAGCTTTCTTTTGGTGGTATTTGATTTCCCGTGCGGTTTTTATTTTTTGGGCTATAAACAAAAAAAGAGTGAACATTTTGAAAAAAAATATATATATATTTTTGCTTTTTGCTATAATAAATATCCCATTTAAAAAAAAAAAAAAATCTCAGTTTAGGCTTATACGTATTCTTCTACATATTTTTAGTAAAAAAAATCAAAAAAAATCGCAATAACTGTATAGTGACTAGTTTGCGCAAAAGTTATATTGCCTACAAAATAGGGGACATAATTATGATTTTTTTTTTATTATTTGTTTTACTAGGAATGGCAGCAATTTGCGTTATTTTTTTTTTAGCGGACACATCGGACACTTTTAACACACTTTTGGAACCATTCGCATTTATACAGTGAACAATGCTATAAATATGCATTGATTCCTGTATAAATGTGACTGGCAGGGAAGGGGTTAACCACTAGGGGGCGGGGAAGGGGTTAAATGTGTGTCCTAAGTAGTGTTCTAACTGTAGGGAGAGGTGACTGATTGTGTCCCTATGTACAAGGGACTCAGATCGGTCTCCTCTCTCCCTGACAGGACTGGAGCTCTGTGTTTACACACAGAGCTCCACGTCCCTGCTCAGTTACTGGGCAATCGCGGCCGCCGGGCATGCGCACTGTGTTCCCAGTAACGCGATGGGCACGCACGCGCCCCCTAGCGGCTTTAAATGAGAGGACGTCATATGACATACTGTCAGAACAATAGAGCATTCCGCCCGCCGTCATTTGATGGTGGGCGGGTGTTAAGTGGTTAAAGTGATGCAGTGCCGAATCGCAAAAAGTGCTCTGGTCTTTGGCCAGCCAAATGGTCCAGGGCTGAAATGGTTAACAGACCAAAATGAAAACTATATCACAACTTTTAGTAATATACTTACCAGACGAAAAGGAACTAAAAATAAGAAAAGTTCACTCCAACCCCCCCCCCCCCCCCAAAAAAAAATAGCATGTAAGCATGTACAATACATGGATATGTACAATTAAAAAGGGTGTGCTTGGCTAATATAATGAAAGACTGCAGCACTGAGAAAATTCTTGGAAGTGTGGCATTAAGGCTAAAGCCTCCAATCCCAGCTGACACCTATTCATGGGAAACATGTCGGACAAGGAGCTAGGAATGTGGTGTTTTAAAGCACAGACCATATTGCAGGAGATCATGCTCACACTATTATGCTATTTTATCAATTTTTTTGTAAGTGCAAAAATGCACTATAAGCTACCTCTTGCTTATTTTTGAGCACTTCAAGGCAGTATCTAATGTGAATCCCAGTGACTGATCATAACTAGCTGAATTACCCTGGTGGGGACATCACACACAAAGTTCCTCTTGGAATTTCTTTAGCAGCAGAGGGAGTGGGTGTTCAGCCTGAATTCCAGCAAATAATCATTAACATCCGATTTCCCTTTGGGCTCTTTCACACGGGGCGGATCAGTAATGATCCACCCCGTGCACCTCTGTTTGCTCAGCCGGGATCGCTCCGTTGATCCCTGCAGAGCTGATGGATGACAGGGCGGTCCCTGCACAGGGCGGTCCCTGTCTCTGTGCGGGGACCGCCCTGTCTTTTCTCCGCTCTCTGCCCTATAGGGGGGGTCGGATGAACACGGACCGTATGTCCGTGTTCACCCGATCCGATAGACGGAAGGAAAAGTAGGTTTTTCCTCCGTCACACTTTGGCGGATCAGAGCGGGTCGGATGTCAGCGGGCATGTCACCGCTGATATCTGCGGCTCCATAGAGGAGCACGGAGTGCCCGTTCAGGTCCGCATAAAAAAACGGCAGGCGGATCTGAACGGGCGCTCCATGTGAAAGAGCCCTTTGTAGAGATACGCGCATATAGATCCTTTTACGATCTTTGGATCTGTTAAGCTGCCATCTACAGCAGGGCTCAAAATTTCAAATTCTGAGCTACTAGCCAGACCTCAAGGGGCACTCACCAATTGTGTCCCCAATGCAGCCATGTGTCCCCAAATGCAGCCCTGTGTCCCCAATGCAGCATTGTGCCTCCAAATTCAGCCATCTGTCCCCAATTGTAGCCATCTGTCCCTAATTGTAGCCATCTGTCCCCAATTGCAGCCATGTCCCTCTAAATGCAGCCTTGTCCCTCTAAATGCAGCCACCTGTCCCCAATTAAGGCCATCCGTCCCTCTAAATGTAGCCTTGTGCCTCTAAATGCAGCCTTGTGTAGGTCCCAAATTGAATACTTGTTTACTAGGGAAAGATAGAGCCATCACCGCTGCCGCTGGGTTGATCACCGTGCAGGGAACATACCAGCTTTCATTTCAATAGCTGTGTGTTCCCGGCCCCACGCCGTCATATACAGCCTCTTTCCCTTGTCCGGGAACTTTGATAGACAGATCTCCCATCCAATCCTAACCATAACACATTTTCCCACATGCTTTTGGGAGACTTCATGTTTTTCTTGGTAAGAAAAGGCTTCCATCTTGCCACTCTACTCAATAGCCGAGACATATGAAGAATTCAGGAGATTGTTGTCCCATTTACCACACAGCCAGTACTTGCCAGATATTCCTACAGCTTCTTTAATGTTGCTGCAGCTTCCTTGGCCAGCTTTCTTCTTGTCTTTTCATCAATTTTGGAGAGAGGTCCAGTTCTTGGTAACGTCATTGTCGTGTCATATTTTCTCCACTTGATGAGGACTATCTTCACTGTATTCTATGGTATATCTAATGCCTTGGAAATTCTTTTGTACCCTTATCCTGAGTGACACCTTTTAAACAATGAAATCCCTCTAAAGTTTTAGAAGCTCTCTGCGGACCATGGCTTTTTCTGTAGGATGCGACTAACAAAATGTCAGGAAAGACCTACTAGAAGAGCTATTCTTTATTTGGGGTTATTTAGAGGCACTTTAAATTATGGCAGGTGTGTACCGACTCCTATTTAACATGAGTTTGAATGTGATTGCTTAATTCTAAACACTGCTACATCCAAAGTTATAAGAGGGTGTGCACACTTATGCAACCACATTTTTTTTATTTTTACTCAACCCCCCAAAAGGATTTCAGTTTGTACAGTTTATAGGTCCCTTTAGCTGTGTAAAAAGTTCTGAAAATATGTATCTTTGTCTCATTTTTTTACATCACAGAAACCAGACATTTTAGCAGAGGTGTGTAGACATTTTATATCAACTTTATGTGTTTCTCCCTTTGTTCTGAGTCTCACCAAGAGCATTGGGCCCCGTACAAACCAACCTGAAGAAAAGCTGGGGGGTGCAGAGACAAAATCTGGAAGGAATTTTTGCAGAGAGGAGAGCTGGGAGGGATTTGTGCAGAAAGGAGAGTTGGGAAAGTGGGGGGGATATGTGCAGAGAGAAGAGCTAAAGAGGGGGTTGTGTAGAGAGGGGAGCTGGGGGAGAATTTGTGCAGAGAGGAGAGCTGGGGGGGATTTGTGCAGAGAGGAGAGCTGGGGGGAATTTGTGCAGAGTTGAGCTGGGGGGAGCTTGTGCAGAGAGGAGAGCTGGGGGGAGCTTGTGCAGAGAGGAGAGCTGGGGGGAGCTTGTGCAGAGAGGAGAGCTGGGCGGAGCTTGTGCAGAGAGGAGAGCTGCGGGGAATTTGTGCAGAGAGGAGAGCTGGGGGGGATTTGTGCAGAGAGTAGAGCTGGGGGGGATTTGTGCAGAGAGGAGAGCTGGGGGGGATTTGTGCAGAGAGGAGAGCTGGGGGGAATTTGTGCAGAGAGGAGAGCTGGGGGGAATTTGTGCAGAGAGGAGAGCTGGGGGGAATTTTTGCAGAGAGGAGAGCTGGGGGGAATTTGTGCAGAGAGGAGAGCTGGGGGTGGTGATTTGTGTAGAGAGGAGAGCGGGAAGGAGGAATTGTGCAGAGAAGTGACTTGGTGGGGGGAATTTTTGCAGAAAGGATACCTGGGAAAGCGGGGAGATGTGTGCAGGGAACACTGGGAATGGGGAAAGATTTGTGCAGAGAAGAGAACTAGGAAAGGGGGAGATTAGTCCAGAAAGTAGTAAAACTGGGAAGTGGGGAGATGTGCACAGAGGAGAAATGGGAAAGGGGGGATTTGTTCAGAGAGGAGAGCGAAGAAAGGGGGAGATTTGTGCAGAGAGAAGTGGGAAAGGGGGAAGATTTGTGTAGAGGTGAGAGCTGCAGAAGGAGGTGAAAAATGGGAGTGCAGAGTTTGGTGTTACTTGTTTCTGACCCCCTGCACTCTGTACAATGGGCTGTATGTTGCATATTCCTGAACACAAGTGATGTTTCACATTGAAAGTACTGTTCATTTTGAATTTTTTTTTATGCACCTTGTGTGATACACAATTCTCACCACTGCATAATCCTTATTCCTGAGCCATGTGTGTTACGCACTCCTGAGTCCTGTACTTTGTGTGTTATACATTACTGTACCATTCACCTTGTGCGATACACAGTTCTTAGCATTAAAGGGGTTGTAAAGTCAGAAGTTTTTTTTTTTATCTTAGTGCATTCTATGCATCAAGATAAAAAGCCTTCTGTGGGCAGCAGCCCTCCTCAGCCATTATAACACTTACCTGAGGTCCTTCTTTGCCCAGGGATATCCACGAGTCCTCTGCCATCCAAGATTCTCCTTCCTGATTGGCTGAGACACATCAGTGGCGCCAGTGGAACCCACTGCTGTCAATTAAAGTCAGCTACACAATCAGGGGAGGGAGGGGGCAGGGTCTGGTTGGGCTCCATGTCCGAATGCTGTGGGGGCACTGAACAGGAGGGAGGGGGCCAAGAGAGAAGAAGAGGGACCTGAGAATAGGAGGATCCAAGCTGCTCTGTGTAAATCCCCTGCAACAGAGCAGGTGAGTATAACATGTTTATTATTATGGGAAAAAAAATAAGCCTTTACAAATAACTAACTTAATACCATTATTTGGCGCTGCTTTAAATTCTCACACCCAGCAAGGTTGAGAGCAGGGGGTTGACTGGGAAGGGTGTGTGTATAGATACATATGCATACAGCATATATATTATATATAGACACACATACATATATATATATATATATATATGCACACACACACACACACATACTATGTACACATTATATAAAGACTCAAGGTTGTAATTGCTACCAAAAGTACATCCTGTTTTCGCCTTGTTATTCTGGAGTACTGAATGTAGATAATGGGGGGAAAAATAAAATCTTTAACAACTGTAGTATCAGGCTGCTGCAACATAACAGATTGGAAAAAAAGTGAAGAGGGTCAGAAAATCTTATGAATGCACAAACTTATATATATATATATATATATATATATATATATATATATATATATATATATATACACACATATATTACACACACACACTTCTTAGAAACCAACTATATTAAGACATTTTCCATAATTGTTTCGACTTTGCCTAAATGTTTCTTCATGTCTTTCCCTATAAAATGCATACTGCAATGGTGTAAATAACAAATACACAGAGCTGTTTTTTATGCTTGGGACATATTTTTTCTTTCTGTACTTGGACTTCAAATTTATTTTCTTCATAATTAAACCACATTTATGAGTTCAATTGTAAAAGGTGTTTTCAGTAACTTCAAGGCTTGTTTAATAAATGGTAAGTTGATTTAACTGTATACTAAATCATTTGTTTGAAAGACTTAAAGGGTCACTAAAGGAATTTTTAGCTAAATAGCTTGCTTTACCTTACTGCAGTGCTGTTTTCATGTCCTCATTTTTCGTTTATGCTTTGATGTTGCTGTAATCCTGCTCTGTTCTCGACACTTCCTGGTTGTCTGTTTCCTTATAACCACAGTACTGGGAGCTTTCTCACTGTGGTCACTAATCAAGGAGGTTTGATTACTTTGTGTAAAACTTAAACTAGATTGTTCTGAGGGGTTTTAGACAAACCATCACTGCCCTCTATTGGCTCTCTGGCTCTGTACATCAGAGAGACAGGAAACAACATCAAAAACAAAACTAGAACTGTAGGTTGTTAATATGATTGATTTTTATCTATTTTTAATAATTTTTAAAAGGAATCAGTTAACTATTATGTCTCTATACCCTGTAAACAGTCCTTTCAGCCCATTTCTTTTCCTTTAGTGACCCTTTAAGGCCTGCAAGTAAATTCACTTAACCAGTTAAGGACCGCCGCATGTACATTTACATCGGCAGAATGGCACCGACAGGCACATCAACGTATATACGGCGGTCCGTTTTGCTGGCCGAGTGATCCGGGATGAGGGGGCGGCTATTCGTTTTTGTCCGCCCCCTCCGGATCGCTCTCAGCCAATCCGTGCACCCCCCCCCCGCCCTGTCACTTCCTCCTCCTGTGTAAACACAGGAAGGAGGAAGCGATGTGATCTCTCCTTCAGCGTTTTTTTCAACCACCGCTGAGAAGAGATCACATCGCACAGAAAGTCTGCACAACACTACACTGCCACACACTACACATAGGCACATTAACCCCCCCCCGATCGCCCCCCCTCCACCCTGTCACAGTGTCACTGAATGCAGTAATCATACATGTATGATTACTGTATTTAGTGTCAGTGTGACAGGCAGTGTGACAGTCAGTTAGTGTTCCCCCATACCCCCGTACCCCCCCAATAAAGTTTCAACCCCTTGATCACCACCCAATTAACCCTTTCACTCCCTATTGCCAGTGTCACTAAGCGATCATTTTTCTGATCGCTGTATTAGTGTCGCTGTTCCCGCTAGGTAGCTAATTTTTTTTATTGCGATTTTTTTTTTTACTAAAGACATATGGCTAAATACATTTTGGCCTAAATGATTGACTAAAATTTTGTTTATTTGATTTTTCTTATAACAAAAAGTAAAAAATATAGATTTTTTTCAAAAATGACGCTCTATTTTTGTATATAGCGCAAAAAATAAAACAATCGCAGAGGCGATCAAATACCACCAAAAGAAAGCTCTATTTGTGGGAAAAAAGGACGCAAATTTTGTTTGGGAGCCACGTCGCACGACCGCGCAATTGTCAGTTAAAGCGACACAGTGCCGAATCGCAAAAAGGGGCAAGGTCATTTAGCAGCATTTTGGTCCGGTCTTAAGTGGTTAAACAAAGCAAACACTGCAACTCAATTTAAGTTATGTCCACTTCAGAAGAAATCTTTTTTTTATAAAAAAAAAAAACGTGTGTTGCCAATTAGCTAGTGAACATTTAAAACATGATTTAAAAAAAAATATACTGTAGTATCTCACAAACAAAGAAAGAAGAACCACTGTCATTTTCTGTTACATTTAGCAGGTGGTCTGATGGCAGAAAGTTAAATTGTAGGTACCCCATGCAATGGAGTTTTAGTTTTGGCAAGTAACTCCCCAAGGGTTAAATACTTCTAAAGAGATGCAGACCCTGCAACTTTTCTTATTAGGACACAGAGTGCACCAGCTGATAAGTGAACCCTCCCTCACATTCAGAACCAGTCTGCAATCAGTCTGATGAAACAACCTCTTATTTCATTATAGAGCAACAAAACTTAGGAATCTGCAACATTTGTTAAAATACCTGCTATTTACGCCGATCTCCCTGAGACAATTGTTTTCTCAAACAAAGTAGAGTTACTCTACTCTAATTTTGGTTATAGACGTCCACAAAGTAATATTTCCCCCTCTAACAATTGGGTTAGATTTCAAAAAACAATATCACCAATGATTGAAACCTTAAATTATACAACTATATTTGACCTTAGGGAACCCTTGACAAACTTGCATACAGAAGTAAAAGGTACAACAAGGGAGCAGTGTATACCGCAAACTTCACAGTTCCTCCTTTGTACACAGCAGATTCCCCCAATAAAGGGAGCACTTAGGCTCTATGCACACTGAAGCTGATAAACTGCAGTTTATTGGCGTTTTTTTTTTTTAAAGCCCATAAACTGAACTCTATGTTAACCTATGTGCCCATGCACACCTGGGCGTTTTTCAGTGTTAATGAGCTTTGGAGTTATTGGCTTTTTTCTGAACGCCCAAAATTTGCGTTCAAAGTGCCGTTTTTCAGTGGGAAAAAACGCCAAAAAACGCTCAAAAAACCCAAAAAACGCTGGCGCCAGTGTTTTAGTAAAAAAAAACGCTGATTAAAGCTATTGCAAAAACGCTAAAAAACGTTGCAAGGATCCCTGCAAAGCTACTGGCATTTTTTATAGCTTTTATCAGCTTCAGTGTGCATGGAGCCTTCGTGTGCATAGAAGTGATTTTGCTGCAAGTCTGAGCCCAGACAAACCATATTTCTACATCTCACAATGCAAAGCAGGTGCCTCTCAATGGGCTGCACCCACACCAAAAAAAAAAAAAAAAAACAGCATCTATAGTAAACTTATTTTTGTTCTCATTTTATTTATGTTCCACCAGATGGTTCTAAATTAGGCTATAATTAAAAAGGACAACTATCTTTGTGCATCTGAAGAACAAACAGAATAGCTCATCCTTACCAATATCATGGATAGTATGCTACCTATTTATATTTGTTCCACTACATTTAGCCTCAATGCATTTGTTCATATCACTTGAGCAGAAAAATGAATTCCGAGAATGAAATAGCTGTCTCATATGTCTAATCCTGTAATCAGAATCAAACTAATTGTTCACAACACATGTCAAATTTTATTGAATTATTTTAAAGACTTACTCACTCACCACACAGCAAAAAACATGGTTGAAATACATGCATGTGAATTATCTTATCTGCCAAAAGATTTGTAGATCTGTTTTTCAAATTGTGTGAACCAAATACCTTGACAGACAACATAGTAGCAGCTGTAATCTCACTTTTCCTGACACAGCATGACAGCATATACGTATGGGAAGGCTCCGCCCCCCTGCCCAATCAGGACCGGTTATACTATAAAAGTAGGTCTCCTCCCCTACCCCAGCATTCTCTGTTTTTTCCTTCACTGCTACAGGCGGTTATACTACTGCTAAAGAAAGCAGGAATTTTATTTTTCCCCTCACCTGGCCGGACACTTCCCGCCAAGCCGCACAGGTTCAAAGCCTCTCCTGTGACAAAGCTCCCCACTGTACAGGCAGACCTGAACGCCTAATGGGGGAGGCCTCACCCCAGCAGGATCCAGGAAGATGGGGGTGAAGGCATATGGTCTCTAGGGATTGCTCATTTATCATGACGCCATGTATGGACATTCATTGGACTTTGGACATGAAGCATGCAGGTGGTAAGGCACCACATGGTGCACACAATTCTATTCAGTTACTGCTGCAAGTATAGGCAAGGATGTGGTTAAACTTGCATTACTGAAGGGCTGTGGTTGTGTCTGCAATACTGCTAATGATGATAGCAGGTGCTGTGCTGGGCTGAAGCCTTCCATTTAACTGAATAAGCCTGGCTCTACAGTCTTGATTTATTTCCTGCAGGTTTGTGGTTAATTTGCATTTCTGAAAAGCATATATCACACATGTGAATGTAACTGGATGTCTGTAGTGTCACTCTGTTTACTAATATTAAACAGACTAAAAGATGTGTTTGCAGCATTGCTGAAGTTTGAACTGATATCAGGTGATATTGAGAGCCCTGTCAGGTTAGTGCAGGGATTGGGCCTGCAGTATGGGGCTCACTGTGTATGGAAGTTTGGTCTCCTCTGGTAGGTTTAACTTGCTAGTGCTAATGTCATAGGATCATTAATTTGTGCTGCATTCCTGTGATTACATTAACTCCACACTAGGTAAGGCTGTGATGTGTTTACTTCTATGCATTTACATGTTGACCTTGGTGCTAAAATGTCAGGATCTGTTTAGTCACACTCCTTAGTACTTGTTAGCAATAGGTAATTGCTTGTGTTATTTGGGGTACCCCACTGAAAGATATGGGGTTTGTAGTGGTTACTATTTATGGGAAAATAATCCCAGGCATCTGTGAACCAGTAGCAATCAGCCTTCCTAGAGACCAGCAACTTTGAATAAAGGTGAGGGCAGGTAAGTATATGCTATATCCTAAAAAAGAGTGCACATTATGGGCATAATGAGTGTACATCTCAACACCAAACACCAGTTTACCTGCTTCTGCGACAAGGGACAGATCCTCTTCAACCCTGAAAAAATCCCACTATGTAGCTAACTGCCAGAAATCGCTACAGGAATCATAGTGGTCAGGTGTAACTGGTGTGACGGCCAGAATGCAAAACAAGGTTGCAGGCCAAAGACAGTGACAAAGGGGGCAGAGACTGAGAAGGCCTAGTGTCACTAATGGTTCCATACCAAGCCTAATCAAACAACCGTGCTTGTTTAAAGGCAACCTCTACCTGAGAGCTTGCTTATGGAAAATCGCTCTGACTAGTTGGTATATCAGAGGCAAGAGACGGCGACTTTAACTCCGTCCAAACTGACTGTGTGGAACTCAGGTACTAAGCTATTCAAGCAAAATCAGCTAAAGGGTACCTCTGCCTCTAGAGCATGAATGAAAACTTGTATAGCGCGGCACATGCAAACTGAATCGCCTCTGGGCGCTTGTTGTTCCTGTCTCCTTTGGTATCAAAGAGCAGCCAGCCAAACAGGCTTCAGCAGATTAACCAAGGGTACCATTCTTCCAAACAGAGGAAACAATATCCTTGCAGAGACCCTGTGACAGCAAGTAGATCTGGAGATCAACAAGATTCATACTACTGTTAAGTAGTGTTGTTGTGACCTGCGATGAGGCAGGATGGAAGCAGAGCTCTGGTCACTGATAAGCTCTCTATGGCAGATCCTAGATTGAAAGGTAATAGCCAATGATGCAGTTAAGTCACTGCGGATACAAGACTGTATGCTGTTTCTCCAGAAATCATTGTGGCCAGTGAACCCTTATGGCCCCTCCCACAAGTGAACACATGCCGCTTTAGTCAGAGTGGTGACTGTTCAAGTCGGATCTGGCAATATCTAAAAGGAAGATTAATTCCTTATGTTAATCACCAAAGACCAGAGGATAGCCAAAAGATTGACAAGTTAAACATGGGAGAACTATGGTGGAGAATAAAGAATCGATAATCTTTATTAGCCTAAACCCAAGTCGCCCAATAGGGTCAGCTGACAGTTGGATGTAAATTTCAGCGAAGGATCCATGAGTCCTGTGCATTGGGAAGCCAATGGAATTGTTTCATTCCTCTACCAATTCATTGCATTCCCTCCATGATGCATCAGAGCACAAGGGCTATGATTACATGGGCGTTGGTCATAGTAAAACTTGAACAACAAGAGGGTCTAAAAGGATGGCATAGGCCATCGTGGCAATTAATCTCTCCAGTCGTCAGTAAAGCCTGACCTCCACAAATCCTACTCCAGGATTTTTAAGGAGTATTGTTCATAGCAGTGCTGCGACTTCAAGGTAGTCCCTACACTACGTTTGAACCCACTGTGGTCTAACTGGGGGCCGTGGACGTCAAGAATACACAGGCATTGATTCAAGACGCATAGGAATATCAGTAAAATCACACAATTTTATGCCGTAATACTGGAAACCTAGTCCATTAAGTCCAACCTGGTGGTGTGATAGGGGTAGTTACCTTGGTATACCCTGTATGTTGTGGTCATTCAGGCCGACTTGCGGGCACAAGGACTACTGGTAAGTCTTGTTTGAACAGCAAAGTGAGTAACTTGTATAGCGCTGATAAATGCGAACCGAATCGCCTCAAGGCGCTTTGTATTCAGAGTCGTGCTGATACTTCAGAAGAGTTGTGGCACAATGGCTTCCAAGTTTTGGGAAGGGTCCCAGTACAGACTCTAATCAAGTCGGGAGGAGCCATCATCGAGAGACAAACTAGTCTCATCGCAGTAATCACCTACTGGAAGGTAATTCTGAATGGGAAAAAGTTAATGAACAAAGATTAAGTTACACTCAGAGAAACAGTGTAAGTATCCCATTTGAACAGATGCTCTTTCCTATTGGTTGCATCCCACGATCGCAAAAGCGATAAAGTACCCTGTAATAAACCATGTGGTCCGAGGGGGGGCCCAAGCAGGGTTGACAACTGTATTAACTTTAGTAAAGAGAGACTTACTTCCCACGTGAGAAACGATGACTCCACAGAGGAGAAAAATCCCCGATTGGGGAGGTAGCTAAGCTGATCTTTCAGCATACCAATCATCACAAGTTGTCACTCGTGGGGTAGTCATGCCAATGAAGGACAAGGTGTCCAAAAGCCAGAGCTACAGCGGTCACAGACTAAAGTCTTGCGAAAACACAACAGAGGGAGCCTCAACTATGTTGAAAGGACTCGGCAAAATGGGAAGGCCTAGCCTCGCTGGCAAGAAGGAATGCAAAACTAGTCAACTTCTGTCAGAGGTATCTCCCAGCATGTTAGGGTTTTCTAGAACTTACAGCCAGAGGGCGTAAGATACAAAAGCCGTTGGATGACAAGGGACAGTCTCAAACAAGACAGTCAAGGGATCGGCAACGAGCAAGGCTATCAAGTTATTGGTCTGACCGTAACCGGGGTGGCTTCCCAGAGGTGGAAGCAGATAAACTAAGGACAGCCAGCTGGGTTGGCAGATTAGCCAATACGTATATATTTAACAAACCTAAGAGTCTCCAGGAGGCCTATCCGGATTTGCAGCCGTTCGGTGGTGATGATGATAATTACCCTGTAGCTTGCAGGCAATGATGCCCACGGGTACAGTCTCAGATCTGAGAACTCCCTATTCTCCTATTCCTGAGATTCAACACCTCATACAGCGTGCCAACGGTATCTTCCAAATTCAAAAAAATGATATCGAGATACAGGAGACCAAGATGTGGAGGTCTCACCGTTTAGTGTTTGAAATCTAATGGAGGTCAGAGTGTCTACTCCAGACTTCAAGTACCTTAGCTAAGAGAAGAACCTACAGAATTTAAAGGATGGAATTCTCTGTTCCTTACTGGAAGGAATGGATTGTATACAAGAGAGCCTAGAGACGGCATTAAAGGATACTGAAACGCAGTCGTATCTATTCTTCACCCTCTGGGTTGCATATCCCAGCAACCAAGTCCGAAAGACCTAGGCAGGTTATTCTTTCCCCCATGGGGTCTTCCAAATAGTGTGAGACACATTATCTCACTCTCCATTTAGAGGGACAAAACATCCTAAATATGGCCAGGGACATAGGAATAAGTAATCCCTTTGGCAAATACAGTATGTAAAGTAGATCTAGAAGAATCTCAAACATCCAAGTGTCATACCATAAACTACCTTGTTGCTGAAATGATCAGGCAAAATGTCTCTAGCCTCTTCCTCAACACTATACAAAGGTTGGTATCTTGGCAACCTGAGTTAGAACATCATCATCCTTTTGGCAGATCCAAACGGAAGTGTTTGAAGTCCACAAACTTGGAAAAGAGATTCAAGGTTGAAGAGACATAGAATTGGCCCTTCTTCTAGGAAGAAAAACGATAAACTCATCAGGCCTAATGGCATCGGAAAAGGACAATCCCGCTGTCCAACGAAGACCATCGCAGTTGTATGGATACAATTAGTCAAAACCTAAATAGAGAGGACAAGTCCATCAGATGAGGGCAGAGACAGCTCATCCAAGCCGGTGATGCATCCATTGACGGAACTACAAAATAGTTCCTCCAGAGTTAATATCTAAACTACGACCTGGTCTACATTCAACATGTTGGGGGTCCATTCTGGCGGACCCAGCAGTCGTAACTACAATACATCTCAGTTGTTAGAGGGAATAGATCTAATCCTCTTAAACACTTAAGCAGTACCCACCCTTGTTGTCTGGTGAGTTGGTACATCCCATACGTATATGCTGTCATGCTGTGTCAGGAAAAGGGAAAATTTTATACTTACCTAACGGTAATTTTCCTTTCCTGATGCAAGCATGACAGCATATAGGTTCCCTCCCCTAAAAAATAAATAAAAAAAAGATAAAAACAAAGAGAAAGAAATGCCAAATATGGGGCCTGAAACATTTCAAGTAAGGCCTTCCGCAGCGATACTAAATTACGAGAATGCTGGGGTAGGGGAGGAGACCTACTTTTATAGTATAACCGGTCCTGATTGGGCAGGGGGCGGAGCCTTCCCATACGTATATGCTGTCATGCTTGCATCAGGAAAGGAAAATTACCGTTAGGTAAGTATAAAATTTTCCCTTTTCCCCACTGCAGAAGAGCATCATGGACCCACACCCCAGCCTGTTTATTGGACAATGGAGTAGTATCATTGTATTAATAGATTTAAAAATATCTATCTATCACACATGCACAAAACACATACAAAATTTGCACATATTTTAAAACAAATTACATTTCATGCAATAAGTATGGGACACTATTCCTCCCACTGATACCAATGATGCAGCAGTATTTCTCCCACTGACAAATTATGGGACACTATTCCTCCCAATAATACCAATGATGGGGCACTATTTCTCCCACTGACACAAAATGATGGGACACTATTCCTGCCAATGATATCAATGAATAGACACCTATTCCTCCCACTGATACCAATGATGGGAGACTATTCCTCCCACTGATACCAATGATGTGGCACTATTTCTCCCACTGACACAAATGATGGGACACTATCCCTGCCAATGAGAACAATGATGGGAGACTATTCTGTTGCAATTAGATTTGTGAAGTAGGACTGACTCCTAACTAATTATCTCCCTATAAGCACAAATCAGGAACCTTTCCCTACAGTAGCTAATGCAGAGTATGTTACAGGAACATACAGTGGGTGACCACGATATTGTGTCAATCTCGCTCCCTTTCTCGGCGAGATTGACCACCTGCGAGCCCCATCGCAGGAGCCAGCGCCGAGCTGGCTTGCCGCGATGGAGACAAAGCCGCCATAGAAGCGACAAGGATCCGACGTGGATTCCCACCAATTCTACACGTGGGCCGCATTTGTTATGAATCCTGAAGGGGAAGTCCCCGCCGGATTTTAAATAAAAATCCGGCATGGGTTCCCCCCTCAGGAGCATACCGGGCCCTTAGGTCTGTTATGGGTTGTAAGGAGACCCCCTATGCCGAAAAAACAGCGTGTGGGTCCCCCCACAAT
This sequence comes from Rana kukunoris, assembly GCA_029574335.1. Lineage (NCBI taxonomy): Eukaryota > Metazoa > Chordata > Amphibia > Anura > Ranidae > Rana > Rana kukunoris. The sequence continues at coordinate 137,377,276 of CM056055.1, forward strand.
CCATACCAGACCCGTATCCAAAGCACGCCAGCCGGCCGATCAGGAGGGGAGTGGGGGTGAGCGAGCGCCCCCCCCCCTCCTGAGCCGTACCGGGCAGCATGCCCTCAACATGGGGGGGGTCAGGTGCTCTGGGGCAGGGGGGCGCACTGCAGCCCCCCCTACCCCAGAGCACCCTGTCCCCATGTTGATGAGGACAGGGCCCCTTCCCAACAACCCTGGCCGTTGGTTGTCGGGGTATGCGGGTGGGAGGCTTATCGGAATCTGGGAGCCCCCTTTACTAAGGGGGCCCCCAGATACCAGCCCCCCACCCTAAGTGAATGAGTATAGGGTACATCTTACCCCTACCCATTCACCTGCAAGAAAAGTGTAAACACAAATAAACCACACATGATATTGAAATATTTTATTAGTTGGCCGCCGGTGGGGGGTGTGGTCGCTTTTACAAAAGTGCCCCCCCTCGGCGGGCTTCTTCTGACATCTTCTTTCTTCTCCGATCTCCAGGGGTCTTCTCCACTCTTCGGGGGGTCTTCTCCCGCTCTCCGGGGGGTCTTCTCCCGCTCTCGATTTGGCGCTCTGCGATGCCTTCTTTCTCTTCAGGACTGGCCGCCGCTTCTGTCACGTCTTCTTCTTCTTCAGATGTTGACGCAACGCTTCCTCCCGCTGTTATGCCGGGCGCACGGCTCCCAGCGACTTATATAGGCCTATCTTGTGACGTCGCAGTCCCATCATGCTCTGGTAGGTACCACGTGGGTAGGTAGCACGTGGGTAGGTACCACGTGGTACCTACCAGAGCATGATGGGACTGCGACGTCACAAGATAGGCCTATATAAGTCGCTGGGAGCCGCCCGCCCGGCATAACAGTGGGAAGAAGCGTCGCGTCAACATCTGGAGAAGAGAAGAAGAAGACGTGACAGAAGCGGTGGCCAGTCCTGAAGAGAAAGAAGGCACCGCAGAGCGCCGAATCAAGAGCGAAGAGCGGGAGAAGACCCGGAGAGCGGGAGAAGACCCCCCGGAGAGCGGGAGAAGACCCCCCGGAGAATCGGAGAAGACCCCCCGGAGAATCGGAGAAGACCCCCCGGAGAGCGGAGAAGACCCCCCGGAGAGCGGAGAAGACCCACCCCCCCGCCGAAAATGTCAGAAGAAGCCCGCCGAGGGGGGGCGCTTTTGTAAAAACGACCACACACCCCCCCCGGCGGCCAAATAATAAAATATTTCAATACCCTGTGTGGTTTATTTGTGTTTACACTTTTCTTGCAGGTGAATGGGTAGGGGTACGATGTACCCTATACTCATTCACTTAGGGTGGGGGGCTGGTATCTGGGGGCCCCCTTAGTAAAGGGGGCTCCCAGATTTCGATAAGCCTCCCACCCGCATACCCCGACAACAAACGGCCAGGGTTGTTGGGAAGGGGCCCTGTCCTCATCAACATGGGGACAGGGTGCTCTGGGGTGGGGGGGGCCGCAGTGCTCCCCCCTGCCCCAGAGCACCTGACCCCCCCCATGTTGAGGGCATGCTGCCCGGTACGGCTCAGGTGGGGGGGGCGCTTGCTCGCCCCCACTCCCCTCCTGACCGGCCGGCTGGCGTGCTTTGGATACAGGTCTGGTATGGATTGTGGGGGGACCCCCACGCCGTTTTTTCGGTGTAGGGGGTTTCCTTACAACCCATAACAGACCTAAGGGCCCGGTATGCTCCTGAGGGGGGAACCCATGCCAGATTTTTATTTAAAATCCGGCGGGGACTTCCCCTTCAGGATTCATAACAAACGCCGCCCACGTATAGAATTGGCAGGAATCCACGTCGGATCCCCGTCGCTTCTATGATGCGCTTTCTGGAATGTGCTTTTACTATTCCAGCGAGTGCGAGATGTCGGCACCCTGTCGCCAAGAATCAGCACGATGCTGTCGTGCTAAAAACACATTCTCGGCGGCAGGCTGTAACGCCATCCGCGTTATGCATGACAGAACGAGCGCAGCTGTGCTTTGTCCTGACCGCTGCGCTCCGTTCTGCAGGGCGTCCGCATCACTTCCGGTGCGCGGACGTCTGCGTTCCACGCTGGAACGCGGAAGTGCGACCTGGCGCGTTCTGCGTTCCAGGCGCCTTATTTAAACTCCCTGCTCTGGCGGCAAGGTGTTCAATTATTCTTGTTGGACGCCTGCCGCCACCAGGGACCCGGACCCCCTTTACCAGAACCAGAGCCCAGGACACCATCTCCCCAGCATTCTGCCCAGATCACTGCGCCTCCTGCGTCCTCCTGCCAGAGACCCACGTCATCTGACAAGTGTCAAGCTGTACCCTGCCATCCGTATGGGATCTCCCTAAAGACCCAGGAGGGACCATCATCTGTATACAACAGAACCGCAAGTACCCTGTATACTGTTTATGCTTACGGTGACCTGTGCATACTCAAAGCTCTGCCTATAGGACTGTGTTACATCTGTCTGTTGCCATCTGCATTGACCACTTATACATGCCAGTCATCCACTGAGTGTATTCTGTGTACCTAGCCTGCTGTTTGCCTTTGCTTTGCCGCCATTAGTTATATCAAACATAATTTAACTCTCACTGGAGGCTGTGATGACCAAGACCCCAAACTCCTCATACACTTAAGGAGAGATCTGGTGGTCGAGACCTGAGTAACCTCCGCAGCTGAGATCCAACTCCAAAGTATAGAACCAAAGTTTACGCAGAGTCGTAACACAGGCACTCTATGCAGTGCTGATGCAATATGCAGAGTATCTGACAGGAACATATGCAGTTCTGGTCCAATATGCAGGGTATATGACAGGAACATATGCAGTGCTGGTGCAATATGCAGAGTATCTCACAGGAACATATGCAATGTTGGTGCAATATGCAGAGTATCTGACAGGAACATATGCAGTGCTGCTGCAATTAGATTTGTGAAGTAGGACTGACGCCTAACTAATTCTCTCCCTATAAGCACAATCAATCAGGAACCTTTCCCTAATGTAGCTAATGCTATATAGATCAATCGCTGAGTATTGTAATTTGATTTCTGAAGCAGGAAAATCCTATCTAAATCTGTCCCTGAGAGCAGCTGCAGCCTTTCCCTACCCTAGCTAAAGCAGAGTGACGTAGCCAAACTCTGAACTCGGGTAAAAAAAAAAAAAAGTTCGGTATAAACCCGAACTTTACAGTTCGTGTTCGTTCAACCCTACCGATGAGTCATCAGCTTTCTATAGGTTTCCTTGCTGACAGCTGAATAATTAAAAAGTGGTGGTTAAAAAATAAAGAAAAAAATGGTGTGGGGTCCACTCCCCAGTCCATACCAGACCCTACAGGTCTGGTATGGATTTGAAGGGAAACCCCAAGTTAAAATAAATTGTGTGGGACCCCCCAAATCCATACCAGACCCTTATCCAGGCATGCAGACCGGCAGGTCAGGAAAGGGGGGGCGAGTGAGCCCCCCCTCCTGAACCATATCAGGTTCTGTGTCCTCAACATGTTGATGGGGACAATGGCCTCATCTCCACAACCGTTGCCGGTGGTTGTGGGGGTCTGCAAGGGGGCTTATCAGAATCTGGAAGCCCCCTTTAAACAAAGAGGCCCCAGATCCCAGCCCGTGCACCAAAAAAGTATACAAAAAGTAATAAAAAAAAAGAGACTTTTATTTTCACAAATACTATATTTTATACTTTTTAATAAAGGGTCCCTCAATTTAAATCCTTTGTCAATCACCCTGCCCGCCAAAAAAAAAAATGCTCTGCCTTCTGGGACAGCCTCCCGCTGAATGCCTCGTCTGCACTTTGACAGTTCTTATATAGTTAAGGGGCAGGACCACCTGGCAACATCACCCAATGGCCCTGTCCCTTTCTGATGTCATGTCACCAGTCTGTGATGTCATAAGGAGCAGTGCCTCCGGGTGATGTAGCCAGATGTTGAAAGAAATAAATGTAAAATGCCTGAATTTGTCTTGGATGAATAGCAAATATGCCGTTAATAGAAAAAAAGGGGTGCAACAATTGGGACTAAGGATCCCAACAGAAAATGTGTAGGTAAATCAACCACAACTAACAGCTCTAAGCAAAAAGACTTTGTTGGTGAATGTGAAAAAAATATAAAAAAACTTGTCCGGGGGAGAAGTTCCTACAAAACATATGCAGGATGTAGCCAGATGGTCCGCCCCTTACCTATATAAGACATGTCAAAGCACAGAGGAGGCATTTGGCTGGAGGCTGTCCCAGAGGGCGGAGATTTTTTGACAATGATGAGATTGACAATGGATTTACATTGCGGGACATTTTTTTTTTAATAAAGGATTTGTCGAAAACCTATCTAGTTTTAAACTCTTTTTTACACTTTTTTGGTAAATTTTAGGGGTACAATGTACCCGATAGTCACATAGGGGGGAGGGGGCAGTATCTGGAGTCTTTGTTAAAGGGGACTTCCAGATTCTGATAAGCCCCCCACCTGCAGACCCCCATAACCACCTGCTATGGTTGTGGAGAAGAGGCCTTTCCCCCCCCATCGACATGGGGACAAGGTGCTTTGGGCTGGGGGGAGCAGAGCGCTTCCCCCTCATGCACCCACCCCCCATGTTGGGGACATGTGGCTTGGTATGGTTCATAATGGGGGCGCGCGCTCAACCCCCCCCCCCTTTCCTGACCTTTGTGACTGAAGGGCCTGGTATGGACTGGGGGGGAACCCCAAGCCTTTAAAAAAAAAAATCTAAATCAATAGCCAGGTGCCAGCAATTGTAACCGGAAATCATTTTAAATGGGATTTATTTATTTATTCTTTGGAAATTTCATTTTTATGTGCGCTACAGATGCATCACTTTACAGGCACATTAAGGGGACTATATTTAAAGGAATTTTTCATTTTTTTAATTTTTGCACTTTAAGCATAATTAAAATTACTGTTACTGATTTTTTTTTTTTTGCATTGGTATATATGTCGCCCAGGGCAGTACCCAGACTCTCATACCCCTTTTATGGGCAATTACTTGCTTTCAAAACATTTTTTTCCCCATGACATTAAAAACAGCCGTGTGTACACAGCATTAACCACTTGCCTACTGTGCACCTACACCCCCCTTCCTGCCTAGACAAAATTTTAGCTTCCGGCACTGCGTAGCTTTAACTGACAATTGCGTCCTTTTTTTCCCCACAAATAGAGCTTTCTTTTGGTGGTATTTGATCGCCCGTGCGTTTATTTTTTGCGCTATAAACAAAAAAAGAGCGACAATTTTGAAAAAATACACAATATTTTTTGTTTTTTGCTATAATAAATATCCCATTGAAAAAAAAAAAATTATCTCAGTTTAGGCCGATATGTATTCTTCTACATATTTTTGGTAAAAAAAAAACGCAATAACCGTATAGTGACTGGTTTGCGCAAAAGTTATATTGCCTACAAAATAGGGGACATAATTACGATTTATTTATTTTTTACTAGAAATGGCAGCGATCTGCGATTTTTTTTTTTTTTTCGGGACTGGGACATTATAGCGGACACATCAGACACTTTTGACACATTTTTGGGACCATTTACATTTATACAGTGAACAATGCTATAAATATGCATTGATTACTGTATAAATGTAACTGGCAGGGAAGGGGTTAACCACTAGGGGGCGGGGAAGGGGTTAAATGTTTCTCCCACATTGTGTTCTAACTGTGGGGGGTGACTGGGGGAGGTGACCGATTGTGTCCCTATGTACAAGGGACACCGCATTGGTCTCCTCTCTCCCTGACAGGGACGTGAAGCTTTGTGTTTACACACAGAGCTCCACATCCCAGCTCAATTGTCGGCAATCGCATGTGCCTGGCATACACGCGGCCGACGGGCACACGCACGGTGTTCTAAGTGACGCGACGGGTGACAGGACTACATATGACGTCTTGTAAGGATCATAGAGTATCCCGTCCCCTGTCATTTGACGGCGGGCGGGTAGCAAGTGGTTAAGCATGTTTTTTTACACGTGGATCGACTGTTTTATCACTAATGAATATTGAGCACTGTGATTCATATTGATTTGATATTACTATGTGTTTGATGTAGTAGATAGCTTGTTCGTTTGTTACACAATATCTGGGTTTTTATATTTTAGATTTATATCTGTTGAATTTATCATTTAAAGAGACAGTGTAGCCGTCTCATAGTTTTATTATTAGAGCATGTTGAGCTCAGTACTTTGGTTTACCAATAGCTAGGTTTTCATATTTACTTATATATAAAAAAAAATGCATAAGCTAGCTACAACTCGAGATTTTGGCTGTTTTATTTGTACAATCAAACATTAAATCGAGGTACAGTTACTGACAAGATTTTCCAATTTTGACTCCCCTCTCTAGTAACAACTCCCATCTCAAGTAACAAGTGAAAATAAGGGCTGGACGGAGAGACAACAATGCCAACATAGTAAATGGTAATACTGAAAATAGTTAAACAAAAAAACATGAGTTTTGTGTTCCGATTGCTGATTGGTTAGTGATCTTAGTGCCTCAATCCATATTAACACTATTGATTTTATATTTATTTTTTTATAATTCAGAGATCAGTTCCAAAAATCCCAGCATGTAAATCAAATAACCCTGGGTTAGAAGGAGCTCTGTTACGTGCTGTATTTGTCAGCGTTGAGAAAGTTTACACTCTTGCTATCTTCAGCATCTACAGCATTAAAAAAAAAAAAAAAGTTTAATGTAACTTAGCAAGGTGGAGAAAGGTAAGAATCCATGTTTTTCATTGCTGTACCAGTAGAGACTTTACTTACATAAAAAAAAAATATATATATGTATATATATACACTTTTGAAAGGTTAAAAATTAGAGAAGCATGATTATATGAACCTTTAAATTCATAGGACAAACTCAGCAAAGATAGAATTCTTTTCATTCTTAGTTGTCCTTGAACATCACATTTTTCAAATCAACCTTCACTCTAATTCACAATACCTTGTTGCTAAGTAACCAAACCTATTTTCTGCTTTTTTTAGTCAATATACATGAAAAAATTACAGCACAAAAACACAGATTTCCCATATTGCAAATGGACAGTGAAAAAATGCAGTTTCTATATTTTCAAGAGCATACCCTTAAAAGCCATACCAAGACTGTACAGCAAGGTTTCAAAGTGGTTTGATTTTTTTTTCTGTTACTCAACTGCATTCTTCTCATGCATATACTTTCAATACCTTGAATTTAAAAAATAAATAATTAAATAGAAAGACAAACTCCCATTGTTACAATATGTAAATTAAACTGCTAAGCCCAAGAATGAGTTAAGACTGTTGTAAAGGCAGACCATGGAATCACAACAAGACGGTCCATCCTAATACATACTAGTGTGGGATACAAGCTACCAATGTCCACCTAAAAATTCTATCAAGTTGAATATTATTTATTCATTAAAGCAACCCAGCCACCGGGCTTAATGATGCCAATAGTTACGCTCCGTTTTTACGACGACTAATATCCAATCCTTGCCTCACCAATCTTTTCACATATACATTTTTTCTGCATTTTTAGTTCCCTTGTTTTTCCCCTCCCTCTCGCTTTCTTCCCCACTCCTACTTTTCCAGTCCCTCTTCTTTCCTCATTTAATGCCCCTATTTACACATTAGTTACTTTCAAAAAGAAGAAAGCAGCAACTCTTTGCGATGCACACACTGTAGGGCATATCTATGTGTCCCTGTACAGTGTATATATCTGTTTTTATACGATGTACAAACCTTAATTTGTATGTGTATTGTAAGGGGTTAGCTCGGTAGCGGGGGTGTGTGACCCCCTGGGTGGGTTCACTACACACTGAACTATACAGAGAGGCAGCCAAAGAAGGTTAAAAACAAAGAGTTTGGTTTATTCTTCCATATTGCTGGAAACAAGTGCAAGCATCCAAACAGCATAAACAAAAAACATAAAATAAACCCTGGCCACTTGGGGTGTCTACCTTCACCACACAAGAACCTATCTATGAAGTCTGGCACAGCCTACTGCTGGGCAGACACTGCTGGTCATACAGCAGAGAAACAATAGTCTTTTTGTTTTTTTATCACACAGAAAAATCAACAACCACCTCACCTCTTCAGAAGTTTTTCTGACTGCTCTCTTAACTCAAAAAGCCTCAGGATGCAGCAATCAGTAGTCACCCTGTGGATAACTTATAGGAGGCCTTAATTGCCTCATTCTGAGTAGCTGAAGTTTTCCAACGCCCTAAACCTTTCTGGCTATTTCTGCAACCGACACCTAATAGTAATTGGTGAATTGTCTAAACAAGGCAGAAATGTATCTCCCCGTCTGTGACAACACCCACAGATTTACTTGACTTCCTGTCACAGTATGTATTGATTTAGTGCTTAGCTGTGATTCAAAAATGCAGAAAGAGAGGGATCTGATTTTTTTTTAAATCTTTTTCTTCTCTGCATATATACCATTTCATTGTCCAAACCATTTTTAATACATTTTTATGTACTTTCTTTATAGGCCGTGTTCCTATCCTATGTTAGATCCAGAGGACACAAAGCCCTACTCGTGTCTGTCCAGCCCCTAGGGGGCTTTGAACACACTTTCCCTGAGTGACCTACCAAAGCTTCCCAATACCAACGAGCCCCCTAGAGGCATTCAAATGGGGCTCCTTCCCCATTTGCCAGTTTGGAACGCAGCGTCACCGGCGCTCGCTAGACGAGCATCTCTTCTTGACACCATGCCCTCCCAGTGTGGCATGGCCCCTCCCTATCACTCTCAGCTGCCAACCACAACCGAGAGCCACAGAGAGGGAAGCTGGATCAGAGGACAGGTGTGCACGATCAAAGGATGCCTACCCCACAGCTTTCTGTGGATAGATGAGCTTGCCCTCGTCCCTCCAGATCCACTGGATCTATTCCAGTTTTTTGATCTGGGCGACGTGGGCAACCTTAGGGATCCTCCCCCACAATTACCCTGCGGGATGAATTATGGCGGCCCCTACCCTTAGGCCGCGTACACACGAGGGGATATGTCCGCTGAAAACGGTCCGATGGACCGTTTCAGCAGACATCTCCGCTCGTGTGTATGGGCTAGCGGACAGATTTGTCCACCCGACAGATTTCAAAGCAAGCTTTGAAATCTATCCGGTGGGAATCTGTCCGCCCGACATGTCTGCTGGTTAGTACACTTACCAGCAGACATGTCGGCTCCCACCGCCGCCGCGCCGCTGCCGAATGGATTCGGCGCATGCGCGGAAGTGTTTTACTTCCTGGTGCGGTGACGTAGCGGTGACGCGGCGGCGTCAACGTCACCGCCGCGTCATCGCCACGTCACCGCGCCGTCCGGCGGCGGGGAATTTGATCCGATGGTGTGTACACGCCATCGGATCAAACTCCCGATCGGACATATCCGATGGAAATGGTCCGCGGACCGTTTTCATCGGATATATCCGATCGTGTGTATGGGGCCTGACATATACACACACACACACACACACTCAGTCTCTCTTCAGTGGTCCGTCTCTCCACGTGTTGGAGACACTGAGGAGAAACTTTTCATTCTCAAAGAGAAAACCAGGTACAAACTTCTTCACCTCTTTCTCATTCACTCATCATCCATTTATCACACACTATTTACAAGAAAGATAATACCTTATTTGTCTTTTCTCTCTTGTCCCTTAATTCTAGCTGTGAGGTCTAATTTTTTTGGGGCTCTCTCATCTGTTCATCCGATTGTTCCCAGCAGTTTAGACATTAATGGCTGTGTGTTAATTTTGAGGGGACAACAAATTTACACGGTTATACAAAATGTACACTCACTACTTTACATTGTAGCAAAGTGTAATTTATTCAGCATTGTCCCATGAAAAGATAAAATAAAATATTTACAAAAATGTGAGGGGTGTACTCACTTTTGTGAGATACTATACCACCTTGTTAATGAATTTTCAGAAAATAAAAAGTTTGCCACCAACTCAAAAACCTTCTAAAAATTTCAACGCTATACAATCATTTAGTGCTTGATTCTTGATTATCCGATAATCTCCATTATCACTTGTGTGGGATTAATACAAACTCAGCAGATAACTAAATATAATGGGCCAGATTCATAGAGCAATTACGCCTGTCTAACTGGTGTTAGACAGGAGTAATTTCAAATTTTGCGCGCCGTATCACTAGTTTGAATCCTCAAACCATGATACGGCGGCTTCGGGCTTCGATCCGAGAGGCTTACGTCTTCGTAAGCCTTCGGATCTACGCTGCCATCTATTTGCGGCAGCTGGGAGGAGTTTGCGTCGTTTTGATGCGTCGGGATATGCAAATGTTTTTTTACGGCGATTCCCGAAGATACGAGTGGTCGTCGCAATCACTTTCGTCTATTTTTTTGTACGTAATGTTAGAGCAGCTTTTTGCTGCTCTAATGTTACGTAGCCCATGTTAAGTATGGCCGTCGTTCCCGCTTCGAATTTATTTAATTTTTTTTTTTGTTTACGTAACTCGTTCGGGACTAGGATCGCCCGTAAACGACGCTACCTAAACAACGAATGACGTCACGACGTGATTTCGCGCAATGCACGGCGGGAAATTTGCGAACGGAGCATGCGCAGATCGATCGCCGCGGGAACGCGCCTATTTTAAATGATTCACGCCCCCTACTCGTCTATATGGATTGCGACGGGAGAAATACACTACGCCGCCGTCGTTTACTGGACAAAATCTACCTGAATTCCACGTAGAGCCAGGTAAAATATGGCAGCGTAGTTTATTTCTGATACGCTACGATAATCCATTTCTGTGTGAATCTGCCCCAATGAGCCTCGTAATACTCAGATCCCTTGAGTATCAATATATGTCGATAAGGGGGTGATCCTCAATTTAAGCTCAGCTCATAAGGTATCTCCTTAATGTAACAAAGAAGCTTGGTAGAAGCAAAATGTATATCATAGTGCAACACATTTATTATAGCAGGTATTCAAACAAGTATATAAACAAGAATATAATAAATGCACACTTACATTTTAAGGTGCTAATAAGTCAGCACCAACATGTACAGCCAGCAAGAGTTAGGCCTCGTACACACGATCAAATCTGTCTGCTGGAAACGGTCTGCTAGACCGTCCCAGCAGACAGATTCGATCGTGTGTACGGGCGAGCCGACGGATTTGGCCACCCGACAGATTTCAAAGCATGCTTTGAAATCTATCGGGTGGGAACCCGTCCGCCCGACATGTCTGCTGGTTAGTACACTTACCAGCAGACATGTCGTCTCACACCAGCGCCGAATGGATTCGGCGCATGCGCGGAAGTGTTTTACTTCCTGGTGCGGTGACGTGGCGGCGTCAACGTCCCTGCCACGTCACCGACACGTCAGCGCGCCGTCTGCTGGCGGGGATTTTGGTTTGCTCGTGTGTACACGCGAGCAAACCAAAATCCAAACAGACAGATTTGTTTAAATCGGTCGGACAGACTGTTTTGAACAAATCTATTGCCTCGTGTGTACGAGGCCTAAGAGTTAGGCCACGTACACACGAGGAGATATATCCGATGAAAACGGTCCGACGGACCGTTTTCATCGGACATGTCTCCTGGGATGTTTTGGTTTGATCTGTGTACACACGATCAAACCAAAATCCCTGCGGACAGACAGCGCGGTGATGTGGCAGTGACGTTGACGCCACCACGTCACCGAACCAGGAAGTAAAATACTTCCACGCATGTGTAAAAATCCATTCGACGCATGCGGGAGATTTTGGTCCGCTGGTTAGGCGTACTAATCAGCGGACATATCCGACAGACGGCTTTCCAGCAGACAAGTTTTAAAGCATGCTTTAAAACTTTTGTCTGCTGGAAACTGTCTGCTAGCCCGTACACACAATCGAATCTGTCCACTGAAACTGGTCTGCGGACCAGTTTCAGCAGATATAGTCGATCGTGTGTACGCGGCCTAAGAGGCACCATTCCTCTAAATTGCAGTGTGAATTCCAAAACACTGGAAATCGGAACCACGAGTACCAGAAGTGATGTTATTGCATGCGAGTGCGCAGACTCAATGCATTTTGTGGTCAACGTCATCAGGAAGCCTACCCGCTGCCATTTTATTGTAGCCTTATATACCGCACCATGCAATTTAAATGGTTTCCAACAATCTTCCTTCCCCCAAAGCTTAAACATACCCGAAAATTTGAATATCATTGTGGGCATTAAAGCCGATGTACATCTTGGTCGTTCTGCCTCTGTACTGTGTATCTGTAAAATGTGCATTTATAAAAAATAAAAAAAAATTGACACAGCCTGTAAATCTTTCCACTCTCGTTTAGCAGGTGCAATGTCAGAATCCTGCAGACTCTCAGTTATCCATTTTCCTGTACCTCCTATATGGGCAGTCAGTGATTGAACTGCAAGAAGAATAAATGAATTATGAGACCAGTGCCCTTGCAGTTTAAGAACCATAAGTCATCTGCCGCAGTGACTGACAGGATCAGACACAGGAAAAATTAGGATCAGGCAATGGCATGACTTACAGGAAGAACACTGAACCTCAGTTATAGGGAGGATAAAATACCTCCCAGCAGCCCACATTAGGTGCAGCATAATTACTCGGATAGCCTGGCTGCTGGGAGACATCCTCTGGTGGCCACGGGAACTGCACCCTTTGACTCTGGGAATAACAGTGCCACCAGCAGGTAATCCATAAATGACACAGGTCTTGACATTCAGTCCAAGACCCCGATTGGTGTAATGAGACAGATTAGTCTTGGTAAAATACTTTATATACTTTGGCACGCTCCTATCCATTTGTCTTTAAAAAAAGGTAAAATGTTAAATTCTACTCCAGCAGGCGCAAACTTAACAAGTCCACTCTGAAACATCTAAGGATTTGGGAGGCCTGGCACTGCTAGACTTAAATGTATACTACCTGGCTTAATAAACATGTTATATTTTCCACTGGGGCATGGTTGAAGCTCCCCAGTTTATGCACCTTATGGCACCTAACAGTTCTAATCCTACCCAAGACCCTCTTTCTAGCATTAACTGTATGTTTAAATGTTACAAAGACCTACATTCTTCCAACATGTGTGTCAAGCTATGGGCTATATTCAAACTAGGTATTTCAGGAGTTAATAGTCACGCTCCACTGTGGCAAAATTGATCCTCGCATTACTCATTTAGCTTAACTGTTGGACAAATCAAATCCTTTTTGGATTTAAAAGGAATTTAGTTGGCTAAATTCTATAATTTTCTGATAACTTCAGCTTACACATGTGGTCTCCAGGCAATATGGTTGAAGCTTACCTCAGACAAACAATTTTGGAATTTCACACAACCTTCCAGGATCCCATGGCAGGAGCCCAGACTTATAATGAAATACTTTGTGGGATGCTAATTTGGGTCCGCTTGATGACGAGACCTGGAAAGAGTTTCTTAACCAGCCACTGATTACCTGACACTTGTTGATATGCTTACCAATCTGCGCATCTTCTTACATCAGCTATTTTTAACTGCCAAGAAACTGATAGCCAAGATTCATGCTAGGGTACCTACCTTACAATGTTTGAATACAGGGATTAATAAACAAATCTAAATTCTTGATTTTAAACAATGATTCATTGTTTAGGGTTGGGTGTAATCGTGCTTCATCTATTTAACCTATTTATTTGTGATGTGTTATGTCTAAGGATACTACCAAGTGGTTTAGGTTTTCATAGTTTCACAATGGGCTTTTTTTAATTTTATGTTGCATTTATTTAGTCAAACATTCTGTGATTAGGTCAGTTATTGCATTTGCATCAGCAATTTGATAATGTGTCAATTGTCTATGTGATACATTACTTCTGTGTATTCTATTTTGCAGAGACCTTGTCCGATCTAGTGCTTTGACTGAATATGTACAACATAGGTGCATGTCTTTGTCATCATTGAAATGAAGGTTGATTTTCTTTTCCAATACATTTTTATTAAAAAGTATTTCGGTAAACAATGAGATACAAAAAAATAGTACAGGAGTATATAAAACCATGGTGTTACAATGAGATTTATCAAATTCATCACACTCGATAGAAATACACAATATCATAACTACTGTCTGTAGCGATTTGCTCCCGAGGGGCCTAGGTGAATGCTATAAAACTCACTGTGCAACGGTCAAAGTAATCCGTACACTGTAAGCAAAATATGTTAAGTATCAATATATATAACAACTTAGAAATATTCATATTTGGTCCCTAGGAAGGGAGAAAATTGAAAAATGTGCAATCCAAAGAACACGTTTCCAAGCATAGGCCAGGTAAAAAAAAAACAACCTTAAAGCCCTTTCTGAGACATACAGAGAAATAATAAAAATATAAGGGGCGAAAGATCAGGTCACAATTGTAACTCATAGTAAAAGTTAAATGAAAGACAAGGATGGAAAAGAGAAGAAAGAATTTGCCACCGATCGCCATACTCAGATAATACTGGCTAATTTTAAGTTCATCATAATCCAGGAGATTTTTTTTTGTACTATTGCTATGTTTATCACAGTTTTCCATGCTCTTGCTATGGTGTTCCTAGCTGCCAGAAAAAAATAAGATTGTTGGGTAACACACTTGATAAGATATTTTCTGACCTAACATTTTTAGGAATATTTAACCCAGTCACTGAATATAGCAGGTTGAATATTCTTGTCCAGTACCACTTTACTTCCGGATATGTCCACCAAATGTGGAGCATGCTTCCTTCCTGACCACGGTCAGGAAAATCTCCTGGTCACCTTTGATCAATTAAATCTCCCAGTCCGTAGCAAGGAAGACACTTTATTCATAAGCAGTGATGCATTTGGGTCCTTACATGCAAAGATTCAGGAGTCACAATCCTGTAACCACGGGCTGGGCCTTTTGTAATCTTGGAAATCTAAGTTACAGAAGTCATACGTTTTCGAAATGTATGATAGCAGCTCATTGGACTAACTTTATTCTCTGCGTCGGCAAACCTTACAATTTTAGATTACCATATATAGATATAACAAAAAAAAACAACACTTGGGTGTGTGCAGGAAATAATCATCATCTTGCAATGCACAGTTAAGTGTCCCTAACTAAGCCTATGAGATGAAGAACAGGCACAAACAGTTCTTAACCCCCTGGCGGTATTCCCGAGTCAGGCTCGGGGTGGAATTTCAGAACCAAACTCGGGATCGCCTCGCAGTGTCCACAGGCAGGGAGTTACTTATCTTGCCCCTGGATCCTGCGATGCCTCCCCGCTGTGTGATCGAGCTGTGTCTGTAGCTGGCCAGCTGGAACCTGTCCTAGGTAGCTAATATAACTTGCATGTATAGACAGCTAAACCTGCTAAGAACCCAATGTAGAGCACATTTTTGTATGTGAGAGACAAGAGCGGAGTTGTTCGCTGTGGTTTTGTGTTTGGATGTTGTATAGCAGTTGTGTGCTGTGTTCACAGAGGCAAGGGAAAGAATATGCCTTTAAGAGTCATTTGTTTGTATGGGGCAGGAGGTAAGCAAAGTTATTCACAGTTTAATTCATACCGGAAAGCATAGAGTTAAGCTTTTGTGACTCATCACAGGCCTTGGCCCAATCACAGCCAATCTCACATTGAGCAGAGCCTTGGCCCAGTCACAGCCAGCTTTGCATCTACTCTGTCTGGGAGGTTCCTAGTGCTGTACATGTGCTCTGCTAGTTTGTTCCAGAGACAGAACCACATGGAGACAGAGCAAACCAAACCTGAATCACTCATCATACCATACCTTCAGAGAGACAGAGAGACAGAGAGACAGCTATATCCACCATCTTATGTTAAATGACAAGATTGAATATTTGAAGCACCATTTTCTGTTATACTTATTCATCACATGTTTTGTACATGGACTGTCTGCTGCAAAGCAGCAGTATCTTATATGAAGAAATGTGAAGTTATTAAAGAAGTTATTGTAAGCATTTGGTGTGCTCTTTAAACCTACTGCTTCCATAGAACGGCAATAGAGGAATTTCAGAGTAATAGACAGTCTTGTTGGACTGAAAAGTCAGAGATATCACAATTCTTCTAATGCCACAGCGCATGAGGCACTTCATAGTGCTGCGTCTGCCACAGTGTCCTTGCTCAATTCACACAGTGCCTGTGTGCCACCGAGCTCTGTTCCCTGCAACGTTACGATGCACGGGGCAGAGATCAGCGCCAAATTTAAAAAAGTAAATACACACAATACATACAGTATACTGTAATCTTATAGATTACAGTACTGTATGAAAAAAATGTACACACCCCCTTTGTCCCCAGTGGTCTGCCCAGTGTCCTGCATGCACTTTTATATAATAAAAACTGTTCTTTCTGCCTCGAAACTGGAGATTGTCCATAGCAACCAAAAAGTGTCCCTTTACATCAAAAACAGCGGTAATAAATTAGAATCACTTGCAGAATTGAGCGATAGCGTTTTGTGGGAAAATTCGTCATCAAACACTGAAAGTAATGACAGCGACAATTCTGCAACTGAGCAAATTTAAGTGTTTTTGATTTGATTATTGAATCATTTTTTATTTTAATTACATTATTATTTGTTATAATTATTTATAGTTATTTATTATATTATAATATTTTGTTTTTAAGGCTGGGTTCACACTTGTGCGGTGCGTATTTCAGCTCTTTTATCTCTGCAGATAGATAAGGGAAGTGTTCAGCAGATTAGCTCCGTTTTTGCTGCGAATTTGGAGACCTGGGAGAAGTTCTGGGTGAGAGGAGAGTGGGGGAGAAATGTATTGAGCTGAATGACAGAAATTCCTGAAGAGAACTGAACACATCTGCGAATCAGCTGCGTACCCATAGACGATAATGGGACTAAATTCGCACCTGAGCCGCACCGCAAGGCCTCCACAACGCATACGGATTTCCGGCAATGCGCAGTGCGAATGCATCGCACATATGTGAACCAGCCTCATTGAAAACAATGTATTTAGAAATGTTCTGCGTTTTGGATGTGGTTGAAACCGCAACCAATATGCATAGGTGTGAACCCGGCCTTAAACGTTATCATACCCGAGATGTCTCTTGTTTGGACAGATTTAAGCGGGTTACTCCTAAGAATTACAGGCCTACAATATAAAACACCAAATTTCCATGCAAAATAATTGTACCGCTTTCAGCACCTAAAACCTGAAATAATAATACCGCCAGGGAGGTTAATAATTCAAACACTGAAACCCCTGAAACAAAGAGGGGATGCATCTGGGTAGATTTTTGTCAACCTTGTTGGCAAGGTTACCATTGTGACAATACCTTATATTTAGCCTCCACTAGGGAAGTATTAAAAATTCCCCTGTGCACCATGGTCGACCACCGGAACCATATGTCCTCATCTATAGTCCTCCCTAGTTTGATTTTTCTAAAAGGCAAATATACTGTGTACTTGAAAGTACAGTTGCTCTAGATCTGAGGGGACGCTCTGAAATGAGAGGAAGCTCTGCTGATTTCAATCATCCAATCATGTACAAGCAAAAATGCAGTTTTTTCCATTTTCCTTGCATGTTGCAGATCTATGGCAACTGCTGTTTGCCTTTAGTAAATCAACCCCATTGTTACCTTGTGCCCACTTAACCACTTGTCATCTGCCCACCGTCAAATGACGGCGGGCAGACGACTCCATTATCCTGACATCATGTCATATGACGTGATGTCCCTTTAAAGCCGCGGGCGCGCGCGTTGCCGGCGGCGCGCACCCGCCGCTCTGCGGGGATCCCGTGCGAGTGCCCGGCGGCAACGATCGCCGCCGGGCACACGCGATTGCTCAGTAACTGAGCGGGGACGTGCAGCTCTGTATGTAAACACAGAGCTGCACGTCCTGTCAGGGAGAGAGGAGATCGATTGTGTCCCTTGTACATAGGGACACAATCGGTCACCTCCCCCAGTCACCCCCCCCTCCCCCCACAGTTAGAACACTCATAGGACACACATTTAACCCCTTCCCCGCCCCCTAGTGGTTAACCCCTTCACTGCCAGTCACATTTATACAGTAATCAATGCATATTTATAGCATTGTTCACTGTATAAATGTAAATGGTCCCAAAAATGTCAGAAAAGTGTCCGAAATGTCCGCCATAACGTCGCAGTCCCAATAAAAAAATCGCAGATTGCCGCCATTAATAGTAAAAAAAAAAAATACCATAAACTATCCCCTATTTTGTAAACACTATAAATTTTGCGCAAACCAATCGATAAACACTTATTGCATTTTTTTTTTTACCAAAAATATGTAGAAGAATACGTATCGGCCTAAACTGAGGGAAAAATATTTTTTTTATATATTTTTGGGGTTATTTATTATAGCAAAAAGGAAACAATATTGCATTTTTTTTAAAATTGACGCTCCTATTTTTGTTTATAGCGCAAAAAATAAAAACCGCAGAGGTGATCAAATACCACCAAAAGAAAGCTCTATTTGTGGGAAAAAAAGGACGCCAATTTTGTTTGGGAGCCACGTCGCACGACCGCGCAATTGTCAGTTAAAGCGACGCAGTGCCGGAAGCTTATATTTTGTCTGGGCAGGAAGGGGGTGTAGGTGCACAGTAGTTAAGTGGTTAAACATGAAAATAAAACTTTTTTTCGATTAAAAACCCAAGCAGCAGTCTTTTTTTTTTTTTTAAGTTATGCTATGTGAACGGGAACCTGTAACAAATAAATATGAAGTGTTATAATTGTGTTAAACCAATTTGGCTGCAACAGTGGAAAACACTTTGGGGAAGATTTACTAAAACTGGTGCACACAGAATCTGGTGCAGCTGTGCATAATAACCAATCAGCTTCTAGGTTTTATTGCCAAAGCTTAATTGAAGTTAGAAGCCAATTGGTTATCAGATTCAGTCTGCACCAATCTTAGGTAATCTCCTTAAAGTCACTGTTGTGGATGATAGTCTTATAAGATTTGGTGATGTCACTACTGAGCTGCTCATTGTTATTCTTAATGAAAGGTCTAATATGAGGAAGCACAATCCCTGCCTCTGCCAAGATGGATGCCATCTAACACTGACAAGGTGCAGAACAAAGCATGGTAATTTGGCAGTGTTGGAAAGATCAGCTGTTATTATGTGTTTACATTTCAGAAACTACTTTTTCTTATATATGTGTGGGATGTATATACACACACACATGTGTACATATTGTTTCCGTATTTTACTGCATATTTTACTATATGAAAGCCAACTAAATACGGCTTACAGGTTACAATGCATTTCTGTGCCAGTTGATGTACTGTATTGAATGATATATTCATAAAATAAATTAATGTTCATAATTAACAGTGTCTCTTTGCTCTCCAGCTGCATGCTTCACTCAAAGTCCTAAAACCCTTCCTTTTTTTTCTTTGCGTCGCAATCACGGGATGGAGGCACTTCTGATTCACATTTCAGAGGCCTCATATAAAGTCCCAAACTTTTTCCTAAATTACTAACGCTAAATAGCCATGCATAAGGGTTGCATGTTTAGATTTACTCTTTGGATTTCTTTTTTTTAACACTAAATAAAAAAAAGTAAAAAGGGAAATATATATACTTAAAATCATGCAATAACGGAGCAATGAAAAAAAATATACTATTACATAATTTATAATTGTATAAAAAGCCAGATGTACATAACATGCAGGCATATCTCTCTTCAAACTCCCTGCTCCTCTTTGGGTGAACCCTGACCAAAGTATTTTCTTTTTTTATGTCCCCACCAAGGATCCTCTTGTCCGAGATTAAACAATCCCTAGATACCCTAGAGCAGGGATCCTCAAACTACGGCCCTCCAGCTGTTGCGGGACTACAAGTCCCATGAGGCATTGTAAAACTGACATTCACAGACATGACTAGGGCATGATGGGAATTGTAGTTCCTGAACAGCTGGAGGGCCGTAGTTTGAGGACCCATGCCCTAGAGTGTTAGAAAGCTATTGTCAAGCAAAAGACATGGGAAGCTTGGCCATGGGGACATGTACCACTACTGAAAAATAAATGAAAGTAGAACTATAGGCAAACCTTTATTCCCCATTTTAAATAGAGATAGGGAAGGTTATAACCCCTGGAAGTTTTATTTTTTCCACCTTTGTCCCATTGGGGAGTTTTACCTTCCCTTACTTTCCCATAGTCAAAACTGTAATCAAGAGGAAATACCTGTAAATTAAAGGAAATCTCAAGGGGACCCCCAGGTTGCCAGAACTAGAGTCCCCAAAGAAAGATTTCTCTTATGCCGCGTACACACGATCAGTTCGTCTGATTAAAACGGTGTAATGGACAGTTTTCATCAGATGAACCGATCGTGTGTGGGCCCCATTGTTTTTTTTAATCATCAGTCGATCGTCTGTGGCTACGTCCATCGGTTAAAAATCCATGCATGCTCAGAATCAAGTCAACGCATGCTCGGAAGCATTGAACTTTTTCTCTGCACGTCGTTGTGTTTTACGTCACCGCGTTCTGACACAATCTTTTTTTAACTAATGGTGTGTAGGCACGACTGATGAAAGTCAGCTTCATCGGATATCTGATGAAAAAATTCATCAGGTCGTTTTCATCACATGAACTGATCGTGTGTACAGGGCATTATATTACTTTTCTGGGGACAAGATTTTTTTTTTTTACTTTTAGTTTCACTTTCAAAGATAATGTTAAACCGGACAGATAAAAGAGGGTGAATATCTCCAATGAGGACACAGACAGCAATAAAAACTGACAAGTGTTCTAATCTATTTCCCCTTTATCCAATTCTAAAGAAAATTTGGACTCATTTTCAGTTCACTGAAACTGACTCCGTTTTAAAAAGGTATTGTAAAGATAAAAAAAATGCCTAAAAAGCGCTCTTTACCTTACTGCAGTCCTCCTTCACTTACCTCATCCTTCGATTTTGCTTCTTTTTTTTTTTTTTTTTCTACAAAATTTTCTTTATTGGTTTTCATGTCATCATCATTACAAAAAATAAAATAAAAACATTTCATCTTTCAAACATATACTATATACCTTCAGAAACATACATTACCCTCCCCCGTTCTAGACGGTCTCAATGTATTCCCCTTAACCAACCTGAAATTTGGCCTGAAAGGGATCCAGGGGTCCCGAAATCCTAATCTGCTCTGCGGTACCTTGTTCCTGCTATTCCCTTTTCTAGATTTGAGGTTCCCCAATTCTGTTTCTCTACTGGGAATTCTAGAGCTGCAATATAGGATATTATATAGAAAAGGGGAAAAAAGGGAGGATCTCCCGTGTTAACTAAAGTGCATAAACATTTACCTAAATGAGAATCTACTTAGAGAGACTATGGGCCAGATTCAGAAACACTTTACGCCGGCGTATCTATTGATACACCGCGTAAGTTAAAATATGCGCCGTCATATCTACTGTATGCCCTGTATACAGGAACCAAGAGACGCCTGAATTCTAGCTTGATACGACCGACGTAAGTCTCTTACAACGTTGTATCTTGGTTGCATATTTACGCTGGCAGCTAGGGGCGCTTCCGTACATTTAAACTTAGAATATGCAAATAAGCTAGATACGCTGATTCACAAACGTACTTGCGCCCGGCGCATTGATATACGTCGTTTACGTAAGGCGTACGACCGGCGTAAAGTTACCCCTGCTATATGAGACGCAGCCAATGTTAAGTATGGACGTCGGAACATCTGTCAAATTTCACGTCGTAACTTAGGGTGCAAGTTGTTTCTGAATACGGTACTCGCCTCTCTAAGTTACGGCAGCGTAGCGCATATGAGATGTGTTACGCCCGCCTAGAAATACGTCAGTCATTCTGAATCTGGCCCTAGGCGTATAATAAATATGCATACCCCCATATATGTGGACTCTTTGATCATGCCTCTTATATTGTGTCTAAGTAATGGGTTTCCCACTCTATAAAGTGCCAAAGTGCTTGTGCCAAAGTGAATGTGCAGTGTGTCAATTAAATGTAAAAAGTGAAAAAAAATAAAAAAATAAAAGTGTTATCCCCAATCCCTTATGTGTTCCCCATAACTTAAGTTCATGTGTATGAGTGTTTGAAATCTTAGTGGGGGGAGGAGAACAGAGTACAACTAATAACCCGATCCCTTGTGTGTAACCCCTTAGTTATGTTTGTGTATTTAAGTGTTTAGTGTCTGTAACGGTCACCACCGCTTACGACTTTCCATCCAACCACGACAAACTTATCTGACACACTCCGACAATATTGCATACACGATCCATATCCTTTCCCAGAATAAGACGAGACAGAGCTCCATTCTTGCTTCCAAAGATATGACAATTTATTGGTATTTTCTCAGCTTCTTATACAGTCTCAAGCATAATGCAGTTTATCACAGGACAATGCAATCTCCACCCCCCTATTCACTCACTGAGGATAATTCTTTAATTGGTAGCTAGACATGACGGCACCGTATCATCAATAGTGTTCAATTAACCTTGAATAGTAACACAGACATCTAGTTGAATAAGTTCTCTAGACAGCTTTATCACACAATGGCAGAGTCTTGTGAGAGTGGGTGCAATCCACACCTTCAACGAAATGTCTTTACAGTGAATAGCCAACACCTTAAGATATTTCAATAGCATATTATACAAAGGTATGACTCACTCTGGTCTTGTAGACCTGAATTAACACCTTTCAAAAGCATGTGTGCACAGATTGCATAGCTAACAGCTTTTGATATTTGAAGACATCCTGCAAACATAAATTATTATTAATGTCCCTTATTAATGTCTTCTGTAATATATGAATTATGATTCTTTGTCACCCTATGGCCCTAGTGGACATAAGGTGACCCTAGACATAGGAATACCTCAGTCTGTCACGGGCCATTCCGTTACATCTCTCCCCTTTCGGTGGGAGACGGACACAGGTGGTAACCCCAAACGGGTTGACTCCGAAGTCCGTCAGTAGGTCCAGTCCTCCAATGCTGGTCTCCATACTGTACCCCAAATAAATGGCTCCAAACTGAGCATTACTCACCCCGCCAACCTCTGCCTCTCTCAGATAACACGCCTGCCGCTGGGGAGAAGGCAGGGTGGCTGGGCTCAGTCCATCATGGTGTTGGGGGTCTGGGCCAACTGCCCCCCCCTTCCTGGGGTGTACCAGTGGAGACTGGAGTCCCATCCACTGGTGCTTGGTGAAAACCCCCCGGTGCTTGCAAAGCAAAGCCGACATCCTCCTGTCCCTGTCTACCATTTTCTGGGGTTGTGCCAGTGGAGACTAAAGTCCCATCCACTACCCCAGGAACCCCCTCTTCTGTTAGTGAGGAGCAGAGGCCTATGACACTCTGCTCTGTTGCCAGCTCTTCTGCTGGGTTGCTGTGAGTGGAGACCACAGTCCCATCCACCACCACAGGGTCCCCCTCTTCCGTTAGTGGAGAGCAGAAGTCCGTGACCCTCTGTTCTGTTGCCAGTGATTCAGCTGGGGGTAAAAGCTTTACCACTGCCGATTCATCAGCCATGATTTCACAGTTATCTGACCTTTCCTCATAGTCCCAGGCAATGGGAGCCCCACCCTGCTGCTGAGCCGAGTCTAGCAGCTGTCTGTAGGCAACCTCCAGCTCCCATTCTTGAATGGCCAGAAATTCTAAATCTTCCTGTGACCAGTGGCCTCCCGAGATATTTAATTTTTCCTCTCTGTGCTCCATTATGTCATCCAAGCGCCACTCCCGATCATCCCCAAAGTCGGGATCACTGGACATCCTCCAATACAACAATCCCAGGCCATCATAGTCATAGCCTTCTGTGGGGCTGTCATCCACTGACCATGGGCACTCTTGGGCTACATACCAGCGGAGGGCTCTGTAGCTCTCATCCAGCTGCATCTCTGCCCGGATCAGCCTGCTTAACTCTGCTATCCACTCCTGCTTCGGTTGTTCCCCCAACAACAGCATTCGTACGTCATACTGCGGCCAGTACCTTGCATAGATGGAGGGCAGGACCTTTCCTTGGTGTTGCTGCTCCAGAGCTAACGCTTCCTTCCAGAGTTGGCACCGAATCACATCCGACCATCCCAACAGGACCTCCTCTGATACTGGTCCTCTATGCTGTATCCGCATCTCTTGTAACCTCCTTAGGAATTCCTCTTCCATGGAGACTGGTATCTGCACCTCTCCTCTCTCTTCAGCTGCTGCAGCACTTCTTCGCTGTCGCAAGGTGGCATCCACAGCCGCTATAACCCGGTCTATGATCTCCGGCGGAGGATTAGGACCATATTGTGCCAGTCCATGTTTAACAGCCCGATCAAAAAATTCTTCCCCGGGTGTCCTGTCTGTTACGCTGGGCCTCTTAGCTCTATTCATTTCAACAAGTTCTGCGATAATGTCCCTTTTCTTACGGTTGCTGGCCGGTCTGCCCCGGCTCTCCAGTAAGTCCATGAGGGAAGAGAGCTTCATCCGTTCATACAGCGTCTCCATTGTCATGTGATAAACTGCATTATGCTTGAGACTGTATAAGAAGCTGAGAAAATACCAATAAATTGTCATATCTTTGGAAGCAAGAACGGAGCTCTGTCTCGTCTTATTCTGGGAAAGGATATGGATCGTGTATGCAATATTGTCGGAGTGTGTCAGATAAGCTTGTCGTGGTTGGATGGAAAGTCGTAAGCGGTGGTGACCGTTACAGTGTCTTTATACTAATCTAGAAGTCACTAGAGTGTAATTGCAATGTATATAAAAAATAAATAAATAATAATTATAAAAAAAAATAAAAAATATTCCCCCCTCTCCCACACCCTCCTAATGGCCTAGAATGTTGATAAAGGTTTCTGTTTTCCTAAACTCTCTCCAGCCTCTCCAGATCTCTTCAAATCTTGGCCTACATTCGTTTGGAATTGACAATAATTCCTCCATATCTCCCATCTTACCAACCTTCCTGATCCATTCACCCACCGATGGAGCATTTGATTTCTTCCAATTCTTTGGTATTACTACCTTTGCTCCATTCAATAGGCAAGGGACCAGGGACATTCTATGTTTTCCTTGGAGTGATCGTACTATGGAACAGACAGGCCCAAGGATCACATTTCACCTCTGTCCCACTTATCTTTTTTATCAGACCTAAGATCTATTTCCAGAATATCTGTATCCGTGGGCACTGCCACCAGCTGTGGGCGTGAGTTCCCTCCTGTCCACATCCTCGCCAACATAGGGGTGACGTCTCACTATCTATTCTGTGAAGTCTCGGTGGGACAAAATACCATCTAGTCAAGAGCTTGAAGTTCATCTCTTATTTTAGTGTCTATGGAAGAGGAGTGAACATAGTCCACTACCTAGTGTGGAGAAAGCCTCTTGAGGGGGCGATCAGGAGTGTCGGGACGCCCACTAACATACAGCTTCTTTCTCTATCTGCAAAGTAGAGAGTGTCCTGACTTGCCTGCTTGCCCCCTCACCCTTAAAAAGGCTTTCTCCACACCAGGGAGAATGCCTTGCATTACTGTGTGGAGTTACAGACAGAACAGGAAGTGAAGATTTCTCAGAAAAAATAAGGACATTTAAAAGCAAAAATCGAAGGATGAGGTAAGTGGAGGAGGACTTCACTAAGGTAAAGGAAGCTATTTAGGGGGGAAAAAATTACCTTTACAACCCCTTTAACCCACACTAACAATTTGACCCCACCCTTTTACTGAAAGGGGGATGGGTTATCCATCACTGAAAAAACGATCGTCTCTTGTGACCCAGCTTATCAGGAAAAAAGTCTATGGACTGCAATATCATTTATTCCCTGCTACTACCATACAGGAGAATATAAACCTTATTCCTACTTGATATCACATAGAGTTGTTTTTATTGGTAAAGTGGTTCTAAAGGGTCAACATTTTTTACCTTTTTATGAATTCTGTGCATTAAGGTAAAAAAAGTCCCAGCAATTGTACTCCCCCCTCACCCCTTATACTTTTCCAAGTCCTATCTCAATCCAGCACTGTGCCCCTCTGCAGCAGCTCTGTCTTCTCTCTGCTCACAAATACATATGTGGGAGCCATTGGCTCATGCTATGGTCAATCAAATCATGTAAGCAGAGAGTAGGGGGACAGGGCTGAGCCGCAATGATTGTCAATAGATGCACTTAGGAATCAAGCTTGCAGGTGTGTCCTCAAAGAAAATGACTTATTATGATGGTGCACTGAGAAGAGGAGAAGCCTGGAGTGCCAAAAGGGGATCCCAAAAGAGGAGGTTTGGGGTAGCTCTTTGCAATACCATTACTCAGAGAAAGTAAATATAACATGTTCCACATGCAAAAAATAAATAAAAAATCCTTTACAAATTATTTAATTCCCCTACAAAGCAGTAATTCTACAACATCTTTCTCTGTTTAAAGTAGTAGTAATAAAGTCAATATCTTAACTTGTACCTACAGGTAAGCTTACAATAAGACTTACCTGCAAGTACACTGAACATCTCGTAAAAGGGCAGTTGAAGTGGCTGGAGATTACAAATTTGCAAGACCAGGTGTATACTAGCACATTGTGGCATAAACCTGCTTACTCTGATATCTCTTCCCATCCCATGCCCGTTCTATCCTTTATAACATTCCTATTTCTACTTTAGCGATGGGTTCATCAAAGTTCATGCACAGATAGCAAATGGATTTGTCTACCTTCTAGGCACATAAGGCAATTTTACTTACCAAAAAACTATTTAGTAACTGTAAAATATAGTTTTAAGGCTTACATTACCTGGGGAATAAAAGTCCAATTGTACAAACCTACTTTCAAAATAAACATGCATTTACATGTATTCACAAAACAAAATCAATCGTACAATATCTGAAATAAATGTAGAAAGTACTTACAGAACAACTCTTGTCAGGATTCCTTTTCCATTGTTTCTTAACTTGCTTCTTTACTGTTGTAGAATGTAAAGTTGCATGCATAGCAGTCCTGGGATTTAACACCAATATATTCTAAAAAATAAAATAAATTATTATTAAAGTAGAGCCAACATTAAGAATCAAAACTTCACATGAATTCCAAGTAAATGTCAGCAAAACCAAATTACATTATTTTAAGTACATGCATACTCCAATTCTTGTCAAGAAAAAAAAAGGGATCTCAAGCTTTTTCAGGTCATTAGATACTTATAAGTTTCTTTGTTTTGAATGAGAAGAACCTGGCTGGTGGGCTTTAAATTAGATCAACATAGTACTGGTAGAAAGCAGAGTATGTGTTTGTAATGAACAAAAATGACTTCCTTAATGTACATAGAACTTTTCAAATTACACACAATAGTAGTTTTAAAATACTAACGACACAACGTAAGGTGAAACGTTATTTATTTATGTTAGCCGAAATTGAGAGGAATTAGAACATCTGTGA
Organism: Rana kukunoris; assembly: GCA_029574335.1. NCBI lineage: Eukaryota > Metazoa > Chordata > Amphibia > Anura > Ranidae > Rana > Rana kukunoris. The sequence continues at coordinate 137,404,487 of CM056055.1, forward strand.
AGTTTTTATTGCTGTCAGTGTCCAATTAAATAGGTTCACCTTCTATATTTGCCTTTGTGACCATCATCCCCAAAAGTGAAAAAAAGCTAAAAAAATTTGGTCACCAGAAAAGGAAGAGAGTATAAATCTTCCAAAGGGCTCACTATTTCTGGTGACCCTGGTGACTACCAGGGATTTCCATCACTTAGGAGGGATTTCCTTTCAATTCCTATTCTGTGTAATAGACAGGAAGTGAGTAGTAATCTCCCCAGTGGGACAAAGATAGCAATTAAAAAAAAAATGGAAAAACCTATACAGTGGGATATCCTGGTCCACCAACCTCTAATATCTTGGTCTGCTTGGTGCTTGATCACATGAAATGAGACTACCCGTTTGGATCCTCCCGAGTCCTAATCTATCTGTGAAAGTTAATATGTTCAATATATGTGTAGCGCCTGGCTACTTTCAGGTGCTATTGTAAATTTAGGGGAGAGGTAGTTGCCTCTGAACCTGTTATTTGGTTAAATTTGGGGTCTCTGCTCCAGCTTGACTCTACTGCGTGCTATCCTTTTGTCTGGGGACTCCCGTCACCACCCGGATGGCAGGTGGCAGTAGTGGGGTCAAGTGTAGTTGAATATCTTCTCTCAGCAGCCTATCAGGAGGGTGTGCATGCTGGGCAGGGGTATACAAGGGCAGGCACGATTAGTTTTTGTCGCTGTGTCCCTTGTGATGGGCAGCCCTCCCACCACCTCCCTGTGTGGCCCTCCTGGCCGGGTGTGTGTGTGTTCCTGGCTCTGGGACCACGTTGGTCTGGAGCATATTCATCTGTTTGGTGGAGGAAGTCGTGAGGAACCTGTCCGGGGGGATACCGAGCGTGAAGCTGGTGTTTCAGGAGAGGCCTGTCCATTCAGAGGACAATTTTGGTTCTGAGAGGCTGGACGCAGGTCGCCTATCAGTTGCTGATTTAACCAAAGCTAAGTGAAGGAGAACCGGGTGCTGAATCCAGTAAAGACGGATTTTGGACCAAAATTGTTTCCAAACTTCAGGAGGGTCTGGGGCAGAGACTTAATCCTATTCATCTTAGTGACACTCTGGCTGCCAGACTGGTGAAAGAGGCATGTCCAGATTCACTATACCCACTCTGGCTAGAGTGGTGAAGTAAAGTTGTTGTAGGAATTTGCACCTGAATTTGCTGTTTCCTATTGTGCTATGCCTTCACCTTTCTACCGTTTATCGTTTTTACCCGGATGGGAAATAATAGCACAGAAAAGACTTTACTGCAGCTCTCATCCAATACCCTAAACGGCGGAGATATAGCGGTAATGTGCCACCCAAAACAAACCGGCAGCTCCTTTGGGGGTAGTGCTCCATATGCAATTATAATGAATAACTAAAATGTTATGATGGTGAATATGCTCTGTGAACATATATTATGTAGGCACATCTTCTCTTCTTTCGTAGTAACCCATTGCCATTTCACCTTTCAAGCCTTTGAAGAAACTGACAAAAGGTGAAATGTGTCAGGTTGAGTTACTTCCTCCTTGTGTGACATGATACTTTTATATGAAGTTACCAAAAGTCTCATAACACATTTTGTTATGTACATAAAGAAAAAAAGAAGCTGTACCCAGCATGAATTGTACAAGTTCAGTGGTGTTTTTGTCTTACCAAAGATTTCTTTAACCACTTCCAGACCGCGCGCCTTCATTATTCATCTTATTTTGACATTGAATACTATTGTTATGGCAGCAGATAGCTCCCATAACCCTGGTATTTTTATTTTATTTTTAGAACGGCAAACTGTCCGCTTTCAGTGAAGTCAAACTTCCCCCCCAATGGTCATAAAGGTTACATTTTTTTTCCAATGAAAAAAACTTTTTTTTTTGTAATTGCATTTTAATTGCTTTTTTTCCATTACAAGGGCTCTGTCCTGCCGTGCACATATGCAAGTTGTGAACACATATGCAAGTTGTGAGGTATGACCGCAGTCGTTCGAGCAAGAGCAGTCATTTTACTTAGTAACTTAACACTGGTAAACTGTAGACATTTTTAAATGTTGCCTATGGAGATTTTTGGTGTCAACGTTTGTCTCTGTTCCAGGAGCGGACGCAATTTTTAAGCATGACATGTTGGGTATGAATTTACTCGGTGTAGCATTATCTTTCATAATATATATAAAAAAAAAAAAATGGTCAAACTTTACTGTTTTCCCAAAAGATTTTCTTTTGTAAAACCACTGCACAAATACGGTGTGACAAAACGGTTGCCATTTTATTCTCGAGAGTGTTTGCAAAAAAAAAAAATTATATATATACGTTTAGTAATTTTCTAGAAAAAAACATGTAATCACCAAGTGTAAAAAATAGGCCTGGTTCTTAAGTGGTTATTTTTACAGTACACTACGTTACAGTAATGCAACATGTAACATATGAAACTGCTATTTCTTAAAATATCTGTAAAATATTTTAAAATAAGCTCCCAGACAAAAACTAAATTTAAAGTTAAATGGTACACAATGCATATTTTTTTTCATTTCATAAGATAAGTTGTAAGCACACACTGGTTTATTTTGCAGATAAATACCAACTATGCATATGAAGATCTCAAGAAACAGAAAGCAGACATACTCTAGTGTTATTTCATAGAGTATAAAAATTTTTTGTGTATGTTTTTAGACTAAGATTATCGTATGCCACCACTATTATCAGAGGCAAAAAAATTTTTACCAAGAAAGACATCATTAATTCTTTCAGCAGACAAAGACCAAAGTGTCATATGTACTAGCCTATAAGTAGGCATTACTGAAATACTGACTAAATTAGCCCCAAATTCCACCACGCAGACCGATTTGTTAAAAACGCTTGTTTTCTAATAAAACAATATGATCAGCATGTCAGTGCTGACATGACTTAATTGTGCACCTAGTAATATGCCTAAAAATTTTATAAATAAATAAAAAGAGCTTCTGAAACCCTTAGAAGCCATCTAAAAAGGCCACTCTACAGTACTATAGAAAATGACAAAAAGCTCATTTATATTCCATTTTCCTCAATGCATTTTGACAAAATTTTACTAATCCTTACATCTTAGACACTTAATACAATTCCTAACTAAAGCTTGGGTACCTACAAGTTTCAGTGATGGAAATAAAGCCCTGCCTTATCTGCCAAAAGATGTTATTCAGTTTAAAGAGCAGGGAAACCCTATCAGACAGCATGGCCATGTCTTTAACCTGCACTGCAGATAAAAAGACACCTGTTAATTTAGGGCAGAGAAACAGTGCTTACCAGGGGCAGGGTGACAACTGGGCAACAGGAGATCATTGGGGAGTCCACACCAAGCTTCATCTACATATTGCCGCTCAGTTGCATAGAGAGAGTATTTAAAAATTGACTGCAGCCTAGCCTGCATGAAAGTTCCCAACTTCGTTCTGTAGAAGCCACTGGGCGCTTCCAGGTTAACCACTTCAGCCCCGGACCATATTGCTGGTCAATGACCGGGCCACTTTTTGCGACTCAGCACTGCGTCGCTTTAACTGACAATTGCGCAGTCGTGCAGTGTGGCTCCCAAACAAAATTGGTGTCCTTTTTTCCCACAAATAGAGCTTTCCTGGTGCCTCCATGGCAGCATACCAATGGTCATGGCTCCGCCCCCGACCGACCCACAGGACCACTTAACTCTCTAATAAAAGGACGCTGTACTCCCACTCTGGCATTCTTTTTTCTGTCCTCATCCCCGCAGGATCACGATCAGCCTTACCTCACCGTCTCATGGTGTTACCATTGCAGGTTCATGCTCTCCTGCAGGATGGAGTCCTATGGCTTGGGTTGCTAAAGGCACCAGATAAGTATAGGAGCCTTGTTTTTCTGTGGGTCTTTTTCAGGGCATGTATGACCACCAAAGGGCTGCACTTTCCCTCGTGGGTGATAGGCTGGCGGTCCTATGCGGCAGTATGGGCTAAGGTCAGGTTCGCGGCAGGTCCCTCTATCTATCAGGAAGAAGGAGCTCCTTCTTCCCATCATGTCCGAGCAAGGACGAGCCTCCTCCATGGCTGAAGGGGGGGGGGCGCTTCGCGCGCGTCAGGTGACTCAGCCTCATACTGTCGGGGGGCGGAGCGTCATCGGCGCGGCGGCGCATGCGCAGTAGACGCACGGCGGCCATCTTGGTACTCCTCACACATATAAACAGCCTGACACTCTCAGTTGAGGTCAGGCTGTCAGGGAATCAGCACACGTTTTCTCTCTCTCTCTCCCTCTCACTCCACCTGCTGGATGACTATGGATCCCTGCCAAGGTAGGCTCAGTGCTGAAGATGTTTTAAAAAAAAAAAAAAAAAATCAGGAGTAAGTTAGATGTTTTTTTGCTGACAAATGGTTCATGGTATGTTATGATTCCTTCCTTATAGTAAATTTTGGGGAAAACAAATTATAATGATGTGTACTTAGTTATATATATATGCGCATATATGTATGTATATATATATATATATATATATATAGATATTTAAAAAAAAAAAAATTTTTTTGTTTTTACCCATAGCTGCCCAGGACATAGCCATGCCGCTCCAAAAAGATCCTCACCATCCCGTTAGGTAAGGGCTGCTACTAATAGGTAAGTAGGAGGAAAATAAAAGAGCACATCAAGGGGCTGACAGCCTTTATGGTTTCTGTCTCCACAGCCCGCAACGAGAATCATCACGCAAATCCTCCCGTGACAGAGGCTCAGACACTCACAGAGGCTCTAGCCACTCTCATGCGTCAGGCCATAAATCTAGTAGCCGTCAGAGCTCTTCCCGTCACACTTCCTCTAAACCTAGAAAAGATGATTGTTGGGTATGTGGCAGGAAGGCCCTACCTGGGAAGCTAGCCTGTGGTCAATGTCTTTTGGAAGCTACAGTAGAGAGACAAGAGCCGGCAAGTTCTATTAAAGACCTGATCAAAGAATCCATCAGGGAAATGGCCGCATCACAAGCTTTCTCCCCTGCGATTGAGGGGGAGACCGCAGAAGCGCCTTCCACGCAGCCGGAGGGAAACACCTCAGACGAGGATGCAGCCACGGTGGAGGAAGAGTTTGCAGTCTTTAATTTTGACCTAGTGGAACCTTTTGTGATGGCGGTCAAAGATGCCATCCAATGGGAGGAGGAGCCTGAACCCCCTTCCAAGACGAAGAAATATTTCCCTCAGCTGACAAAGAGGGTCTCATACTTTCCCTTGATGGAGGAGATCAAGGCAATTATTTTGGGGGAATGGCAAAAAGTGGATAGGAGGCCTGTGGCCTTTAACCGTCTCCAAAAATTATATCCGTTGGCCGAATCAGACAGCAGTCTCTTTGAGTCCATCCCACCGGTTGACGCCTCAGTGATGAGGCTAGCGAAGAATACGACCCTCCCTTTAGAAGACGCGGTCTCATTTAGGGATGTCTTGGATCGAAGAATTGACACAGACCTCAAAAAGATGTATCAAGCAACCGGGGGGGCTTGCAAGCCGGCGGTAGCCCTATCCTCCGTTTCCAGAGCCTCCAGGGTTTGGCTGGATAACATCGAAACAGCCCTTAGGGCGGGCATAGGTATTGAGGAAGTCATCAGAGCATTGGATGAGTTAAAATTGGCCTCGGACTTTATGGCTGAAGCAGCCATAGACGTCCTAAGATGTTCAGCTAGGGCCATGCTATTTTCTATCACGGCCAGGAGGGCACTATGGTTGAAACCTTGGGCAGCTGACCCATCTTCGAAGCAATCATGGTGTCGCATCCCCTACGATGGAAAAGCACTGTTTGGGGAAAGGATGGACACCGCAATTTCCAGAGTCACAGGGGGGAAAAGTGGTTTGATCCCTCAAGACAGAAACAGAAGGAAAAGATTCGCGCCTAGGCTGGCCGGCCAGCAAAGAGGAAGGGACTCAAGGTCCTACCGCCCAGGCAGAGAATACAGAAGGGGATGGAAGGGGTCTCAGGCTTCCTTCCTCCGACTGGGAAAGCCCAAACCCACAACATCTACAGGGGAGGGCCAGAAGTCCTTTTGACTCCCTAACCACCCAGACCGGGCCGGTGGGAGCAAGGCTCAAATCCTTCGCACAGGTTTGGGTGGAAGAGTGCAACCGGGAGATTGGATGGCTTCAATAGATCTCCAGGATGCGTATCTCCATATCCCCATCCACAGCCAATTCCAGCCTTATCTACGGTTCAAGGTCGGAAACCTTCTCCTACAGTTCCGATGTCTCCCCTTTGGGATCTCATCGGCCCCCAGAACCTTTTCCAAGGTCTTGAGTGCCATCCTGATGCCCCTTCGAGAAAGGGGGATACGGGTATTACACTATCTAGACGATATTCTGATCCTCTCACAACACCAGAACACCTTAAAGGAACACATTCAAGTAGTGCACAGCACCTTGGCGCGGTTTGGATGGCTGGTCAACATGGAGAAGAGCCAACTGGTCCCATCGCAGAGGATGACTTACTTAGGGGCCCTATTCAACACCCAAAAGAAGGCAGTCTCCCTGCCACCCGAAAAGGTGCCAATCTTAATCCGGAAGGTGAAGAGGGCAATGGAAGCTCACATCATGTCAGCGTCCGACTGTCTAAGTCTCATAGGCTCTCTCTCAGCATGCATCCCAATGATAAAATGGGCCAAATGGCGTCTGCGGGACTTCCAATTAGGTTTCCTGGCACGATGGGACAAGAAACACCTCAAACAGAAGATAAGACTCTCCGTTGCAATGAGGTCCAGCCTCGAGTGGTGGACAAGGCCTGCCAATTTACTAGTTTCTCGACCCCTAGGTCCTGTCACCTGGACAATCCTTTCCTCGGATGCCAGTCAGCGCGGTTGGGGAGCCCATGTCCAGAACCAGTTAGTCCAAGGAACATGGGCATTCAATGCGGAGGGGATGATATCCAACATATTAGAGTTGAGAGCAGCCTGGATGGCTCTCCTACATCTAGCCCCTCTCCTCAGGGGCAAGTCCATCTTGCTCCAAATGGACAACAAGGCAGCCGTGGCCTATGTGCGGAACCAAGGGGGCACCCACAGCAGGTCACTTTACAACGAGGTATCTCCAATAATCTCCTGGGCGGAGAAAAATCTATGCGATCTCCGGGCAGCTTACATTCCAGGAATCGAAAATCAATTAGCGGATCACCTGTCAAGATGCTTGATAGACAACAACGAATGGTCACTGGATCGGGATGTTTTCAATGGAATATGCCAATTGTGGGGGACTCCCCAGTTAGATCTGTTCGCATCTCCTCTCAATACGAAGTCCCCGAGGTTCTTCTCGAGGTGGCCATGCCCAACATCGGCAGGGGTAGACGCCTTAGTTCAACCATGGACTTTTCAGTTGGGGTATGCTTTTCCCCCAACCCCATTAATTCTGAGGTTCCTTCAGCGGCTGACGGTAGAGAAGGTCACAGTCTTGGCGATCATTCCATATTGGCCAAGGAGGCCTTGGTTCCCGCTTCTAGTCAGCCTAGCACAGGTCGATCCTCTCCCTTTGCCACACAGGAACAACTTGCTGTCCCAGGGGGACATCCTCCACCCACACGCGAAGATTCTGGATTTGAGGGCTTGGAGGTTGAGCGGAGAAGGTTGGACAGCTTAGGGTGTTCGCAGGAAGTAATCCAAACCCTTCTGCAAGCAAGGAAATCGTCCACGAATGCCACCTATTACAGAGTTTGGAGGAAATTTGTAGCCTTAGCGGAATCTAGTCAATTTGATCCTCTGGCACCCGGAGTTCAGAACGTCCTGTCCTTTCTACAGTCAGGTTTGAGCATGGGGCTAGGCCACAGCACCCTGAAGGTCCAGGTATCAGCCATCTCGGCTCTGACAGATACACGATGGGCCCTAAACCCACTAGTAGACCGTTTTCTGAAGGCAGTCCTGAGGCTGCGTCCTCCTAGGAAGACTCTGTACCCCAAATGGGATTTGACAATAGTCCTAGAAGCCTTAGCACGATCCCCCTTCTCTCCTACGGAGGAATGTTCATTGGAGCATATTACCTGGAAAACAGCCTTTTTAATTGCAATTACATCAGGACGCAGAGTTTCAGAAATCCAAGCCTTAGGAGCTCAAGAGCCCTATATTTACTTCTTTCCGGATAGGGTGGTGCTGCAGCCCATTCACCAGTTCATTCCCAAAGTGCCGTCAGTATTTCATCTTAACCAAGAGTGGGTCCTTCCATCTTTTGAAGAGGACCAAGCCTCTTCAAACCTACACGAGCTGGATGTTGCCAGATCCCTAAAGCATTATCTGAAGTTAACGCACGAATTTCGGAAAGACCAACGGTTATTTATCATCCCCAAGGGAGCAAGGAAAGGTAGAGCAGCCTCTAAAACGACAGTAGCAAGCTGGATTGTCAAGTTGATTCAGATGACCTATCGGGCTAGTGGGCTACCAATTCCCAAAGCGGTGAACGCTCACTCAACACGTGGAATCTCCTCGTCCTGGGCAGCTCTGGCTCGAGTCTCTCCGGAGACAATTTGCAGGGCAGCTAGCTGGTCTTCGTTTAATACGTTCATGACACATTACAGTGTGGATCCGGCAGTTCTTACCTCCCGGGACTTTGGGAGAAGGACACTAGAGCTCTCTACTCTATAGTAACCATGAATAAAATATTTAAGCAGTACCCTCCCTGTAAGCGAGTTATTGACCATTGGTATGCTGCCATGGAGGCACCAGGAAAATGGAAAATTGAATACCTACCTTTCTGTAATTTTCCTTTTCTGGTGCCTACCCATGGCAGCATACACCCTAACTACTATCTAAAAGGTTTACTCTGCAAGTCTGAGGTCTAGTTACAAAGAATGCCAGAGTGGGAGTACAGCGTCCTTTTATTAGAGAGTTAAGTGGTCCTGTGGGTCGGTCGGGGGCGGAGCCATGACCATTGGTATGCTGCCATGGGTAGGCACCAGGAAAGGAAAATTACAGAAAGGTAGGTATTCAATTTTCCATTTTCTTTTGGTGGTATTTGATCACCTCTGTGGTTTTTATTTTTTGCGCTATAAACAAAAATATGTCGAAAAAAATTATATTTTCCTGACGCATTCATGGCAGCACACACTGGGTTGTGACTCCGCCCCCACAACCTGACAGGATTGGTTAGCTATAAATTTGAAGGGGAGACGCCCCGAATCATTCTCTTTTTTTATCCTCACCTGACAAGATTGGACGAACAAGCAAGAAGCATGCCTCTTACCGCAAATCGCCCCAGCAGATTCAGCCTCTCCTGTTTGGAAGTCCCTCCTGTATAGTCTCTAAATGAGCTTTATGGTGGGAACCCCATTCTGGTGGTCTTAGGGGCTCTGGAATTATACTCACATCTGTAGCAAGCTTTAAAAAAGCTTCAAATCTCGCAGTGGCCCCCACTTTCGCTCTGTCTTTCCTTCCAATGCAGTGTGTGCTTCCACAAAGGTATTTGTATCATTACATTTACCACCTAAGGTTAGTCCGTTTTTTACCTTTGTCTGCCTGTTGTTTTTTTCTCAGCTCTGCTGAGCCCTGTGGTTTCTCTGACACCCCATATTCTGGGGGTCACCGCTGCGTACCCCTTGGCGCTCTGCGCATGCGCGCAGCTCAGTGATGACGCCGCCTGTCTCCTCTGCCCTCTTCCAAAATGGCGCCGGGCGAGCGGGATGCTTCTGCGCATGTGCGCGTCATTAAAAAAAAAAAAAGAAGGAAAAAAGAAACAGTCCTATTGCTCTGTAGTTCTGGCTGCCGCACTGCTGCTCTGCTCTACTCAGAGTGAAGATTGCACCAGGTGTGTGCAGGCATGTCCCAGATCAGCCTGGGCTAATTGATTACACACAAAAAAAAAAAGGAATAAATAGGATAGAAGATATAATACAAGCGCCCAGAGGCGATTCAGTTTGCATGTGCCGCGCTATATAAGTTTTCATCATTCATTCATTTAATACATTTATATATTAATTTATAACATACCATAGGAGAAAGTGTATCCATAATTTAACAATTAATATAATCCAAAAAAAAAAAGGATAGATATATGTATATAAAATTATTATATTAATTTAATAAATAGAAATGTTTGGGGGGAACATATTGTAATGTTTTCCCTTCTCTCTTTTTTTCCCACCTTTTCGGGCTGTCTCTCTGCTATCCTCATGGAGGCCACTGCCCTCGCAGACCACCATCAGCTGACCAGGTATAGAGGCCGTCCAGAAGGTAATAAGTAGAGGGGAGACAAAAAAGAGAGCCTGGCCACTGACGCTACAGTTTTGGTAGCCCTATCGGGTCAAGAGACGCAAGTTTGCGGCACAGAGAGAGATTCTAGCCATGCTTCTGGCAGAAGGCGCAAGAAATCGCTCAAGGTTACCCTCTTGATTTCTTCAATCAAGGCATAGCCGCTCGCGTCACAGCACTCCCGTCATAGTCGGTCCCACCGCAGACGATTACCTTCATCCCAGACAGAGCTATCTTACCCGCACCACGGCAAATGTTTGCCAAATATGCGGGGCACCAGCCTTGCCAGGGGAATTGGCCTGCCGCTCGTGCTTCATTGAAGTAACCAAGGATTCAGAGGCCAGAGTAGATACTGAGCTCCTAGGAGAATCGCCACAGGGATCATATGTAGGCGATCCTTCCCCAAGCACATCACCCGGCCGTTACGCCAGGGTGCAGTAACCCTCTCTAAGAATGAGGAGTGTGAGCAGGCGTCGGACTGTCCCTTTTTGGTTGAACCATTTGCCCATTCAGTCAAGGAAGCGATCGGCTGGGAGGAGGTTATGGCAGAACTTCTGAAGGTTCCGAAATATTTCCCGGTGCTGAAAAGGGGGTCCTGAATCATTTCCCTTCATCGAAGAGCTGGAGAACCTCATAAAGGATAAGTGGGGGGGTCGCATAAGCGGCCCAGTATGAGCAACAAGTTTGCAGATTGTACCCCTTGTGGGAGTCTAAGATCGATTCTTTGATCAATGCAACTGCGGTCGATTCATCTTTAATGCGACTCGCTAGAGACGTTTCTCTACTGATTGAAGACGCAGTTACCTTCCGGGATGCTCTTGATCGTAAAATCGATATAGAACTGAAGAAAGCCTGCTCCACGACAGGAGCCGCTTGTAGGCCGGCTATCACCACAGCGGCAGTCGCTAAAACTATCGCTGCATAGGCAGCAAATGTTGAGAATCCCATTCTAGAAGGAGCCGACCAGGGGAAGATATTCTCCTCCCTGCAGGAAAATTAGGTTAGCTTACGGCTTCTAAGGGGGCGACTTCATGGCTGGGAAGAGCCTTATGGCTGAGACCCTGGATAGCGAAGGCAGCGTCAAAATTAACTGGTGCAAAATTCCATATGGCGGCTCAAGTGTATTCGGCACAAAGATGGACTCGGCCATCTCCAAGGTTACCGTGGGAAAGTCTGGGCTGATTTCTCTGATAGGAAAACCAGAGCCCCAGAAGGGCCCCGCTTACAGGCGTGATCTTCCTGTCAAGTACAGGGATGTTAGATCCTACCGCCCCGACAGGGAATTTAGGAGGGACTGGAAGACTCGACCCTCCTTCATGTAGATACAGTAAGCCAATCACAGCTGGGGAACAGCAGAAGTCCTTTTTGAGGGTCCGTCTGCCCACCCAGCTCAGGTGAGCACCAGACTCAAGAGATTCGCTCAAATATGGGCAACTCGTATAACAGATCCATGAACACTATCCTCTATCAAGACCGGTCACAATTAGAAATTCATGGGCACATTGCCAGGGAACACATTCCAGCCTACCAAGTACTTCCGCACCAGAAGGGGAGGGGGTTTTATTCCCCTTTATTTCTGGTACACAAAAAAAAAAACGGGGATCTACGTCCAGTCTTGGACCTAAAGAAGTTCAACAGACGATCAAAATAGAGGCCCTCAGATTGGAAAAGCCTTCAGTCCATTTTGTTAGTGGACGTGGGAGACTGGATGCTATCTCTAGATTTTTCGGGCGTTTACCTTCACATCCCAGTTCATCTTACCTTCCAGAGGTCCCTTCGGTTCTCAATCGATCAATCCCATTTCCAATTTTGGTGCCCCCCATTCGGCATCGCCTCAGCACCCAGAGCATTCAGCAAGTTAGGGTGTTCCTAGGGGCAGAATAAAATACCAGGTTGTACCGGGTGCAACTCCCTCAAGAGAGGCTGAAGCCCTTGCTCCAGAAGATACAGAGTCTGCTATCATCCAGACGTCTAACTGTCAGAGCCTTCTTCAATACCCTGGGGTCCATGTCAGCATCCATACCGTTGATACAGTGGCCCCTGTGGCACATGCAAGTCTTACAGAACTCCTTTCTCAGGCAGTGAAATAGAACGTCAATACTCCAAACCATTCACATCCCGAACTGGGTAAAGCAATTAGTATGGTGGTGGTCCCCTGCTCATCCTGCCTCATCTGTTCCCAACCTGGGCTCACCCCCTCCATCAGGCCCTGCTGCAAGCTCTATTCCTGTCTAAATAATATGTCCAGGTTTCAGGCAGACAGACCTAAATATACTGCTCCTGTATGACGACATGTGGAGCCTTTTTATAAGGCCCCCTACTGGCCCTGGGCAGTGCCCAAATAGAGGAAGTGCACACTGGGTAAACTCAGATTTTGGATGGTGCCCAAGTCTATCTGGGTGGAAGACATAATAATATGTCTGGGTTTCAGGCAGACACGTTATTAAGCCAGCCCTAAATTTCATGGGGCCCCCAGACAGTGCCTGAGTGCCCGAATGGTTAGTCTGCCCCTGGTGCTTCCTGACAGCCCACTTCTCAGCGAGGTATTCTCATCCATCTATACATCATCCTAGTCTCACCACTGAGGAAGTCCACACTGAGTAAACTGAGCTACAGCATGTTGGCCAAGACCACACAGCAGTTTACCAGGACAGGTTCCACTCAGCACATGGTCGACCAAAGAAGTTGAGTATAGGTGCTCCACGTCATATCCAGAGGTGTTCGTTGGCAAATAGAAGTATGAGTGCTGCCAGAATTGCTGCATGAGGTTGAAGGTGTGGGGGGGGGGGGTCAGCCTGTCAGTGCTTTGACCATACACCACACACTAAATAAAATTGGTCGGCATGGCCGTCATCCCAGAAGGTAGCCTATTCTAAAGATGATGCACAAGAAAGCCTGCAAACAGTTTGCTGAAGACAAGCAGATTAAGGACATGGATTACTGGAACCATGTCCTGTGGTTTGATAAGACCAATGAGAACAAGCAAAGTGTATTTTTTTCAGTGTTGTCACATGAAAAGATATGATAAAATATTTACCAAAATTTGAGGGGTGTACACACTTTTGTGAGATACTGTATATCCTGGAATTTTGATATTTTATTATAAAAACTGTGTATATGTGTTTACACATATTTTTTGTGATGGAGCCGGAGTACTATATACTCCTTACTGTTTCACATAGGGTAGCAGCATCTCAAGCCCCCTTGTGCTTAAA